>CM062808.1:123283568-124012950 GCA_031772625.1 Pinus tabuliformis | reverse complement strand
ATACAAAAAGCAACACTTTTTTTTAGCCAATTGATAAGTCTCAAAAAAAGGGTTCAATAATGGAGCACATTGAGGAGTTCCAAAAATTGAACATAAGGGTAAAATATATTCCAAAGGAGCATAATATTGATGTGTTCATAGGGTCTTTAAAGGATAATATCCAACATGATGTTCACCTTTGGGAACCTGATTTATTAGAGAAAGCATTCAGGTTAGCAAGAAAAATGGAAAGCAAAATGGCAACCAAGAAGCATACCACTCACAACTATAAAGATGGAAGTGTTGTTGCCGCTAGTCTTCCACAACCTATAAGGTTGACACCACAACAATTGGAAGAAAAAAGAGCAAAAGGGATTTGTTACAGTTGTGATCGCAAATACACTAAAGGTCATAAGTGTGTTGAGAAGAAATTATTCTACATAGATTGTGAAGAGGAAGAAGAAAAGGAGAAAGAAAGGTCAAAAGAAGAGGATATACTCCAGGAACAAAGCCTAGATGAAGAACAAATGAATCCGACCATATCTTGTAATGCATTGGAGGGAATTACCACTCCTCAAACCATCAAGATAGAAGGACAAATCAAGAAGAAAAAGGTAATAGTGTTGATTGATTCAGGAAGTACCCACAATTTTATTCATTGTAAGGTAGCAAAATAATTGAATTGCTTCTTATATCCAGCACCAGAGTGTCAAGTGATGGTTGCAAATGGAGGAACAATAAATTGCTCTGGAAAGTGCCATAATATCAAGCTATCCATGGGAGAATATGTATTGACTAGCCCAATGCTTTCCATTCCAATGGGAGGTGCTGATGTTGTATTAGGAGTCCAATGGCTACAATCCTTGGGTACAATAGCTTTTAATTTTCAAGAAATTTTCTATGGAAGGAAAGGAAGTTTAATTAAGGGCTATTGCAGGGAAACCGGGAAAGATAATCAACTCTAATGGTATGACAAAGCTTCTAAAAAAGGAACGAAAAGGTGTAATTGCACAATTATGTTCGCTAGGTGTTTCCACATTGGAATCATCTATTTATCCAGATCTCAAAATAGTCTTGGACAATCATTCCAAGGTATTTGAGACTCCCAAAGGTCTCCCACCTATTCGTGATCATGATCATGCTATTCATCTGATTCCAGGAAGTGTTCCTCCAAACATCAGGCCGTACAGATATCCCTATGCCCAAAAGAGTGAAATTGAACGTATGGTTGCAGAAATGCTAGAGGTTGGTATAATTCAACCGAGTCAAAGTTCTTTCTTTGCTCTAGTAGTATTGGTGCACAAGAAGGATGGATCATGGCACATGTGTCCGGATTATAGAGAGCTCAACAAGCTCACTATTAAAGATAAGTTTCCCATTCCTGTCATTGATGAATTACTAGATGAATTTCATGGATCAATTTACTTCACCAAGTTGGATCTTCGTTCACGATATCATCAAATCAGAATGAATACTAAAGACATTCTGAAAATAGCATTTAGAACTCATGAGGGCCATTATGAATTTTTGGTCATGCCTTTTGGCCTTACCAATGCACCCTCAACATTTCAAGGTTTGATGAATTCAATTTTCAAACCATTCCTTAGAAAAATTGTGCTAGTATTCTTTGATGATATACTAATCTACAGCAAGTCTTGGAAGGATCATGTTGAACATGTTGACAGGGTACTACAACTATTGGAGGAAAAAAATTATATGCAAAAAGATCCAAATGTTTCTTTGGAGTACAAGAGCTGGAATATCTAGGTCATATTGTATCTCATAAATGAGTTAAGGTAGACCCTAGAAAAATTAAAGCCATTAAGGAATGGAGAATCCCCACATCCATAAAGCATCTGCGAGGATTTCTCGGGTTGACCGGGTATTATCACAAGTTTGTTAAGAATTATGGGAGAATAGCAGCACCTCTAACAACACTATTGAAGAAAGATGCATTTTCATGGACTCCAGAAGCAACAAAGGCCTTCGAACATCTTAAAGAGGCAATGTGCCAAGCACCTGTCTTAGCTACACCGGACTTCAAAAAAACCTTTATTGTGGAATGTGATGCTTCAGGAAATGGAATTGGTGCTGTTTTAATGCAAGATGAAAGACCCATTGCTTTTGAAAGTCGTCCAATCAAGGGAAAGTTTTTACACAAAGCTATTTATGAGAAGGAAATGTTGGCAATACTCCATGCACTTAAGAAATGGCGACCCTAGCTAATGGGAAGACACTTCAAGGTAAAAACAGATCATGATAGCCTTAAATACTTTTTAGAACAAAGATTATCCTCTGAAGAGCAACAAAAGTGGGTCACAAAGATGTTGGGTTATGACTTTGAAATCATCTACAAGAAAGGGAAGCAAAATGTGGTGGCAGATGCACTCTCAAGAAAGGATGAGTATGTGGAAGCATTGTTGTGCGCCATTTCTATTATCCAACCAGATTGGATAAACGAAGCAAGGGAGGAATGGAAGAATGACGAAGAAGTGTGGGCACTTATTCGAAAGTTACAACAATATTCTAGTACGTCGGATACATTTAGCTAGCAAAATGATTCGTTATGGTACAAAGATCGCTTATACCTCTGTAAGAATTCCCAGCTAAAACAAAAGATTCTTATGGAATTGCACACTTCTTCCTTAGGAAGGCACTCCTTTTTAAAAACTTACCACAGGGTTAAGAAGGAATTTTTTTGGGAGGGCCTTAAATCAAATATTCAAAAGTTTGTGGCGGAATGTTTGGTTTGCCAACAAAATAAAGTTGAAACAATTAAGACACCGGGTCTATTACAACCTTTATCCATTCCAAGCCAACATTGGGAGGCGGTTTCAATGGATTTTATCACAGGTTTACCCAAGTCTGAGGGAAAGAGTGTCATCATGGTGGTAGTTGACAGACTTACCAAGTATGCACACTTTTGTGCATTATCACATCCATTTAAAGTCAGTACAATTTCTACTGCATTTATGGAAACAATTCAAAAGCTACATGGAAACCCAAAGATTATTGTAAGTGACAGAGATCCCATTTTCACTGGAAATTTTTGGACAGAATTATTTTCTTGTCTTGGTACTCAGTTAGCTCATAGCTCATCTTATCATCCTCAATCTGATGGTCAAACTGAGATAGTAAACGAATTTTTAGAAGGATATCTTCGTTGCTTTGTATCTGATAAACAGACACAATGGGTCAAATGGTTGCCTCTAGCTGAATGGTGGTATAACACTTCCTTCCATACAACAATAAAAATGACCCCATTTATGGAACTTTATGGGTATCAGCCACCATCCATCACATCATATTTAAGAGAAAATTCTAAGGTTCAAGCAGTGGAACATCACATCGAACATCAACAACAAGTCCTCCAACTCTTAAAGGATAACCTAGTGTTGGCACAGAATAGAATGAAACAACAGGCAGATCAACATCGCAGCGAAGGAAGTTTTGATGTAGGTGATTGGGTATTCCTATGGCTACAACCATATAAGCAAATGTCCCTCAATCAAGCTAAGAAGGATAATTAATTATCACCAAAGTATTATGGTTCGTACAAGGTGTTGCAAAAGATTGGTACTATGGCATATAAATTAGAGCTTCCTGCAGCTTCTCGATTGCACCCAGTTTTCCTTGTTTCATGTTTAAAGAAGGTTATAGGAAATAAGCTCCCAGTTAAAACAATATTGCCAGAACTTGACAAGGAAGGAAAAATTATATTGGAACCAGAAGCAGTCACAGAAACAAGAACTCGATAGCTACGAAATCGATCAATTTCAGAGTATCTTATCAAGTGGAAGAACTTATCTGCTGAAGATTCCACATGGGAGGATGAGAATTTTATACAGAAGCATCCAAAACTACTCAAGTGTTGAGGACAACACTTTTTTAAAGGAGAGGGGCATGTTGGGTCCCTATAATACTAGTGATTACCCCATTACTATTGTAGTTGTACCCCTTATTAATATTGTTGTGCCCCTATTGTCCCCATATTGTTATTAATGTGCCCCATAGAATACCTCTATTGTTATTTTTGTGGCTTTATATTATTATTGTTAGGTCGGCTAGGTTATATTATGACTCCTTAGACTCCTATATATAGAAAGGAGGTTTTGTCATTTGAATCATCCAAGAATTTTTCATTTATGTAATGTAAAGGAGGTTGCCCCCTTGAAGAGGCTGAATTCTAAGGCGTTGATCTATCTTTTCTATCTTTTCTTGAGCTGTTTTCATAACATTGGCTTCGCTAGGCAAATTTTGCATGCAGGTAGAAGAAGATTCAATTACAAAATCAAGCAAGAATTCAAGAGTAGAAGTATCAAATCAAAGGAAGCATTGCAGTGGGACAACCTTGAAGACATGACAACCATCCAGATACTGTGAAGTATTGTTAAGGTAAAGAGTCATCATTGTAAAGCTGTAAAAGAGTCATTTGTGAAAGATTTATTCTTCCTAGAGTCGAAGAGGCCGTGTTGGGAGGTATAGGAGTCACTGTTGGGATGATATTGTGGTTGGGTTGTAGGTCATAGAGTGATTGGGTATTTGGTCAAGTACACGAAAATAATTGTACATATTATTGTATCGTGGATTCTTTTCCCTGGTTTGGTAATCCACAGTCTTGTCTGATTTCAATCATTATAGGGTGGCAATAAGGTGCTAAGTAGGTGTATGAAGTCGCCTATAGGTTGGGGTATGTGAACGCTTTTGGGTGGTAGGGTGGTGCTAGGGCGAGATGTCGCACACTAGGGTGTTGGGGCAACCATTCAGTTGATTACTGAAGAAACGAGGGCATTGGGGCATCCTTCCAATGGGAGCTCGAGAAGAATTCTTTTCCAGAATTCTAGGAAGTTGTTGCTTTCATTCATTAGGGGAGTTTTGAGATCTAAAATGGGCCTCATAAGGAAATTATAAAATAATAGTGGAAATAATAAAATAAGATTAGATTACATCATCAAATCTTAGAGGGAAAAAATAAAAAACTATTTTTTCAACTTATCCCCCTATGGGTTTACTCAAATTTCAAGCAGAAACACTCGTTGGATTGCAATCACGTTTTTCATGTATTTCTCATTTTTCATGTAGCAAGGTCCATAGAAAGTATGCAACATGGGTACTCCTTGGATGAGGAATTAAATTTTGCATTCAACGAGTACTTCCACTTGAAATTTGAGTAAACCCTTAGGGAGATAAATTAAAAATATGAGTTGAAAAAGTAGTTTTATTATTTTTTAATATTTTTACATTTTTACTCCAAAAATGGTGAATCATCCCCAATGGTTGACATCATCATCTTGAATCCTATTGGTTCTTATAAATTTTATTTTGGTTGTACATTTTTCTTAGGAGGCCCATTTTAGACCTCAAAATTCCCCTAATGTCATTTGGAGCCGAAGATTAAATAATTTATTAGAAAAGCGTGTTGGAAATACTGAGAGGGGGGTGAATCAATATTCCTTAGCAATTATCACATTTAAATATTTTCAAAGCATTAGTTAATCTTCAATTATTATTAATGTTTATGAAGTAATAATAGTAAATAAAAAATGCAGTAGGCACAACAATTTTAGTTGGGAAACCCCCTCTGTGTCAAAACCACCAAACGCGTTTCTAATAAATTCTTTAATCTTCAGCCCCAACTGAAATAAAAGCAACAACTTTATAGAATTCTAGAAAATAATTATTCTCTAGCTCCCACTGGAAGGACACCCCAACGCCTTGGTTTCTTCAGTAATCAACTGAATGGATGCCCCAACACCCTAGACCAACCTACCACCCTGAAGTGTTCACAAGCTCCAACCCGTAGGCGACTTCATGAACCAGCCTAGCACCTCCCTGCCACCCTATTATGACTGAAATGAGACAAGAGTGTGGATTCCTGTACCAGGGACAATGATCCACAATACAATATGCTTTACAATGATTTTGACTAAACACCCAATCACACTATGACCTGTAACCCAACCATGACATCATCCCAACAGAGACTCCTATACCTCCCAATAATGCCTTTTCGACTCTAGGCAGATTGAATCTTTTACAATAATGACTCTTCCAATGATGACACTTTTAAAACTTTTCAATGATGACTCTTGGCCTTGAAACTTCTTCACAATATACAGATGGTTATCATGTCTTCAAAGGATGTCCTACTACAATGTTTCCTTTGATTTGATACTTATCCTCTTGAATTCTTTCTTGAAATTGTACTTGAATATTCTTCTACCTGCATGCAAAATTTTCCAGACATAACCAAATACCAAAACAAAACAAAATACCCTTCAACTTACCTCTACCTAAAAGACACATGTAAGTGAATAATAATGAATAAATACAAATTAAAATTACTTGAATGCATACCTAAAGTGTGCTTGTCACTTTTTTTGTTGACTTGTTGCAGTAGTAGACAAAGACTCCTACTCTTGATATAGGCCTGGACTCTATGCAAGACTATATCCAAAACTGACCTAAAGATATATATACAATAAAGACTGATGACAAACCCTAGACTTGTGATGAACCAAGTTCTAAGTACAACAACGGAGACCATTCTATCAACTATGACAAGACAAGTAATAGGAACTTACCACATCATATATATTTAGCAGACTTGGTGTAGCATCAAATGTGTAGTATCAAGAATAGGACATCCAAAATGTGGTATCAAAACTAACTGTGAGATATAGAGACATAGAGATATAACCGATACCGTGTATATACTTACGTTGTCCTACAAAAACATATGTTAGAGATGATACTCAAAATTCAAATGTAAACACTAATCAGACATACCTTTTTGTAGGAGACTTACCCTTGACTATTGATGTGTGGTCCTTACTGCAGTGAACCTTGTATGCATGATTTTTCTTTCCTTTTATGAGCTCGATATTGAATTTGTTGTATCAATGTAATTTTGGATCTACAAGGTCTAAAATTGTATTCTGTAGTAGCCCTTTGAGTCCTCTATCCAACCCCACAGGTCTGATAAAGATTGGATTCTTCAAGAAAGTGTTATGCCCAATCTCCCACGATGACTTGATTATAGGTTGGTTCAGTAGAGTGAACTTGTACGAAGTGCCATGTGTCATTGTTGCGACCTTCAGCCCTGAAAACACTACTCAAAAAACTAAATTCTGTCCTATTTCTTCCACTATTTAGGAAATTTGAAGCCAATTCTCAGAGAGAAAGTTATGACGATTTTCCCAACGTCACCTATTTGAAATGGAATTCGGGAGCCTGCATGTTATAGACATTTTTGTGCCTTACATCATTGAGCATGAAATGTCCATAATCTAAGGGATCCAAAGTCCCTAAACATGTTGTTCCTACCCCTAGAGGAACAAGGCTAACTAACCACAGCAATTCACAGAAGTTCTCCACCTGAAAACACTCAAAAACAAGCCAATTCTGGATCATGTCAACTGCTCCACTGAGAATCTGCGCTGAATGTCAACTGCTCCACTGTCTACCTGCGTTGAATGTCAACTCCAACAAAGGCTACCTGCGCTGAGCGTAATTGGACAAGTGGCATGCTCATTCCTCAATGTGTGAATGCCCAGGAAGCTTCCAAAATGACACTTGCATCAAGGAATTCGACTGGTGATGAGTAAGAGGTTCCAAATCTCCAAGTGGAAGCAAGAACCTCCAAGTGGACTCAAGAACTAAGAGAGGGAGAGGACACTAGTCAGATCTCAAGCTGACTCATCCTCTCTCAAAATACTATATATAGATCTCTCCTCCATGGGATCTAGAGGCTGGAATTTTGTTATTGCAAAGAATTGTTGTTGGTTTGAGACTGGATCATTGGGTGCTTAATGCTTTGAAGGGAGCTGAAGAAGGAATTCCATTCTGCTGGGAAGGAGATGCTGGATTGGAGCCCTATGGGTTGTATCTCTTCCTGAACCCTGTTACTTATCAATAAAGCTATCTTGGTTTGCTCCTATATACTGGTGTATTTGTATGATTGCATTAGTGTATTTGATTTACTTCTAATCCTAAATCATTTATGAATATGAATATATGCCTTTGTGTTATGTTCTTCTCTTGTCGCAAGTAGCTGTTCTCTTGTCACAGGTAGTTGTTCTCTTGTGATCTCGTGGAATCAAGTAGCTGTTCTCTTGAGCAAGCGAGGAGGCAAGTAGCTGTGAACATCCAAAGAGAAGAGGATCTAGATCGAGGGACAAACGGAAGACAACGGTAAGTCTACCGATCTCCTCTCTTTCATATTTCATAAAGGAAGAAACCAGTGTAGCTGTATTCGTTTGTTGCTAAGGTACTGTCACACCTTAGGTGGATAGGATCGTCCTGCATAGGCATTTTTCCCACAACAAATTGGCGACTCCGCTGGGGAAAATTTGTTTATTCATTTCATTTGTGTTTCCGTCATTTTTGTTTACTTCATAGACTTGACAGCAACAATTGAACTACATCTTTCCCGGATGCAAAGTAGAAAGTTGCTGCTTTGATCCAGTTGTTGGACTGTCTATGGTCTAAACAATAGATCCCCAAATGATTTGATGATCCTTGTGATAGTCTTTAGTACCCTCTCAAAGCATCCCTCTGTTTATACCTTGCTTGTGTTTCTAATTTGGCCTGAAACAATTGATTTTTGAGCATTTTATAACCCAGAACCCAAGGGAAACGAGAGTTTCTCCTTCAGCGCAGGCACTGTGAAGGCAGTCTGCATTTCAACGTAGGTCCCGTGAAGGCTACCTGCGCTGAATGTCAACTCCACAGTGTTGGACTTGCGCTGAACCAGTTTAGCCTTGTGCAGCTGGGGTTCTCTGCTGTCTTTTGCCCTGTTTTGATCTCTGTTTTTTGCAGCCTTTAACCAGCATAGGTCCCAGTCAGATAACTTCTTTTCCTTGCTTAGATTCCGCCTCCTTTTGTACAAAAAGACTGTGAATGTTTTTATGTGTTTGTGGTGTCATTTACAGTTTTCCTTTGCATGAGTAAAGTAGTCATCCTGTAGCCTTTGATTCAGATCTGATTGATTGTGATCTTAGAAGAGAGTTCATTGGCTGTTTGCAGATTGATTATAGATTTACTTTTGCTTATTGGTTTGAATTTGTCTCTTTTTAAGTGTCAAAACAAGTCTTTATTTTGAAAATCGTTAAGTAGTGTAATCTCTTCTACCTTCTCTGATTTCGGAAAAAGTGAACTTGTTTGTATTGATAATTTTAAAAGCAAATTCAAAGTTGTGCAAAAAGCTTTCTTTGTAGGCATTCATACTAAGAAAGTGGAAAACAAACACCTGCATTGTGCATTTTGCATTTGATAGTTTGCATGTTGGATTTAAGGAAAGTGCATTAGAGTGTGCTGATTGCTCTTTGAGAAAAGATAGTGTTTTTCTTTTCCCTTAGTAGCTAGGATTTTCAAAGTTGAAAAGATAATAAATCTTGCTTATCATCTTAGACTGCATTTAGGAAGTTGTATCATACATCTCGTGGTGAACCTTGAAAGGCAAACTTTAAAAAGATCAACCTAAAATAAACTGAATGAACCTAACAACGCTTTGTAACATAACGCACAACATAGAGGTCTAGTCTAGAGACGTGTTCCGGCGTCGTTAAGCCTAGTGACTATCGATCTCGGGGAAGGTGGGTGATTCCTCCTGAGGGACGATAGCGCTAGTACGGATTTGTGCTCCCACGTACCGTCGCGTATATATTGGGAGACCCCTATAGGCATATATCTTTTATCCTTAGGAAGCCATGTCGGCCGCCCTACTGATCGCAATGCAATGAACGCAGCATTCACGAAGATCGACCGCCCGTACCCTAAAAAGTATTCTGCGGTTTTGCGAAAAGTTTGGCACACCCTCTGCCTAGATCTCCAGAGCAGTTTCTTTTGGCCTTTTTCAGACTCTATAATAGAAAAAGTCCATCCGAGCATTTGTCACTTCGGGCTCGTTAAAACATTGAAGGAGACTAGAGTCATCTTTAGCTTTTTTCTCGACTCTTTAAAAGTGAAAAAGCAAGTTGTGTCTAAAGCGTCTAATAAAATTCATTCAATTCGGAAACACCAATTTCCCTTTTTGTATTTTGGTTGATCGAGTAATCCGCAATCGTGGAAGAAAGTCAATTGAAACCCCGTCGTTCGCGGAGGCTTACGAGTCAACCGTCTTTGTCTCCGGAATCGAAAACAGTACGGACAAAGAGAACTCGTTTAACCGGTTCAAAATCTCCTATCAAAGTTAGAACAAGTGTTCCAACAACATCTGAGATTCCGGTTACTCCAAACATTTCTGGAAACCCTGCCTCTATAGAAGAAGTTCAACAGCCACAGAGGGACAGTAACACTGATCCTAGTCTGGGGGAAAATACTTGTGCTACTGAGCCAGTTCCATCTGTGACCGATTCAGAGAGTCTTGCTCCTCAAACAACTGTCGCTGTCGATTCAACCCCTTCTTCGGCACCAGAAATATTTTACGGACCTGATGGTCTTCCTCTTCCACCGGGTTTGATTGCGATAGAGGAAATTGTAGAGGATCCGCAAGCAAATACTCCAACCCATTTTGGAGTCGGGGTCACTCTATTTCCTTCATCAGAAGTTAATCCACCACAAGTGGAAGTTCCTGTAGAATCGCTAGGCAATCTATTGGATAGACTCAAAATGTCTGAACAACCGTCAACATCTAGGACTGTGTCGAACGATGCAGTGACAACAGAAGCCCCTGCCGTCACTCCGACAATGTTTGCCGGAATACCATCTGTCCCGACTAGCTCACAACCGCTAGAAGGAGTCCACCAAGGGACTATTTCGACAGTGTGGTCTGTTCCAGTTTGTTCATCCGGAATAATATCCGGCAACTCTTATGTTGAGACTCGCCAGATTGATCCATTTGGAGGTCAATTTGGGCAATCCAGTCCACAAGGACAAACAATCCCCTTGAGTTCTGGGTTGCTACCGTATGGGGGGCAGTATGCCTTTTCATTACCCCCTCCGGGAGGGTATCCATACAGGAGTTCACAACAGTATTCGGGTTATACTGGAATTACATCAAGTGGTTGGGTACCTATGCTACCTCAACAACCAAGAGTTGTATATTCTATGCAACAGTGTGTACCTGTATTGAACATCCCGACCACACCAGCTATTGTAACAGTGTCACAAGTTCAAGCGATGCATGTTGTATGTCAACCTCAGATTTCTCAGGTTGTAATGCAACAACCCCTTGACCCTGGGTCACAACCACAATCGCCAACTGGTAGGGCGACACAGGTCCAAACGGGTACAATTACCCCACACCTTGGTCCAACGGTTAGTATAGCACAGCAGAACATGGCTTCACAACCGTGGCTAGTGCAATACCAACAACCACAATTCCAGCAAGTGTACCAAGGTTCTGAGCAGCAGATCTTTGCGAACAGTGGATAACCGTATATTCAAAACGGTCAAAACCAACCACTTTACAGTGGCCAAGTCCACCAACCGTATCAGTCATACCAACATCAATTACATTATGCTGGTATGCAAAGGCCCACTACTCAAGCGATTCCATCGTACCCTGGTTATGCTTCACCTAACCTGAATCAACAGTTACCATTTGTGGCAACTTTAGAGTTACCCGATTTACACCGGTTAACCAACGATCCGATTGCTTACGCCCCTTGGTGGCCAGCGATTCCTCACAAGCTTCCATCTGACATTCCTAAATTCAATGGAAATCCAGGTGAAGACCCATCGAATCACGTGATGACTTTTCATCTGTGGTGTTCATCAAACACCCTGAATGATGATTCGATAAGGCTTCACCTTTTCCAGAGGACATTAACGGGTCCAGCAGCAAAATGGTATATTGAATTACCTAGAGCCTCGTTCGACAATTTTATCTCCCTAGCCACGAATTTTTTAACCCATTTTCAATTACCGATAAGGTATGAAACTGGAACAGAAATATTAACCAACTTCAAACAGATGACTGCCACTCATATATCCGATCATATACATGAATGGCGTCGTCGTCGTAGGATGGTTAAAACATACGTTCCCGATCAGCTGTTAGCTGAATGGTTTATAAAGTCGTTACTTCCCGCCATAACAGAAGATGTGGCAAAAGGAGGAGTCGTAACAGAGGAGCAAGTTATTGCTCGTGCGCAATACCTAGACTTAGTTTATACTCAGTCTGGCACGCTCTACGACAAAATACCTGACGCCCCTAGACCGGAATTTACAATTCCTCCTCCTCTAAAATCCAATAGTGACTCTCATGCCGGCAATGGCGTGATTGGCACGGCAAACGCAAAATCGATGAAGGCTTCGTCTAAGAAAGCCCGTAAGAATTCGGATCAAAATGCAAAAGAAGAAATTCTTGCTTCGGAAGTAAATGCCGTATCAGCAGATAAAGGCAAAGAAACCAAACAACCAGGGAGCAAGAAGAAGCAAAACAAAGGGAAGAAGAAGAAACAGGGTGAGTCATCTCCTGGAAAGACTTCTTCAAACCCTCCTAGGAAAGGGAAACAAAATTATTCATGTCTAATATGTGATGAGGAGGATCATCGGACATCAAATTGTCCGTACAAAGCTGAATTAAAAAGATTCTTTAAGAGTCCGAAAAATCCAGCTGTGTTAACTGATCCAGTTCCCAACCCAGGTCAAAATCTGGTTGACAGTGGAAATGCTTCCCCGTCGCAAGTGCTTATGTTGTCGGTTTCAAAACAGCAGAATGATGCTTTGATTTCGACAAGGAACAAAGATTACGGGAATCTGCAGCTGTCGAACGACAAAGGTAAAGATCAACCAAGTAGTTCGACAACAACTTCGACAGAAGTTGTACCGCCCATCATTCCTGAATTAACAATAAAACCGCCAAAGGGAGTAGTACACAAGTCGACATTTAATCCTCGTGCCAGGGCGGCGCAACATTATAACATAGTGGAAGATTTGGCCCAATCGCCATCCGCTATGTCGACTCTTGAGGTACTACAAAATTGCCCATCCCAAAGGCAGGCTTTGTTATCGGCTATTGGTGGGGTTGATCCTAAGGATTCCAATCTTGTATCTTTTGATCACAAAGGATACGATCCTCAGTTACCGGCTCAACTAGCTTTCCTTATTCAAGTGAAAGCCCTCAACAAAACTGTTCACCGAACAATTATTGATGAGGGGGCATCTACATGTATTATGTCGATGAGTTGCTGGAAAACTTTAGGATCTCCAACCTTGTCGCGATCTTCGACGACATTAAAAGCTTTCGACGGAAGGACTTATACCCCGTACGGTATCCTTAATAACTTGAAGGTTGAACTGGGGGGAAAAACAGTAGAAATAGATGTTGAAGTCATCGATGGGAATCTTGACTACAACATCCTACAGGGAAGACCATGGATCTATGCCATGGCAGCTGTTGTGTCGACTTATTTTAGGAAGATCACATTCCCGTTTGAAGGAGGGATTACGATCGTCGACCAACAAGACTTCCTCCCTAAAGGTTCACAAGTTACAGGAAGCATTCCCATGATCCATGGAAGCAACCATTCACTTCAGGACATCGGAGTAGGCCTACTGAAAGACCCCACATTAATGGGAACTTTCGCACTTCCATCTCCATTCTATACAGGAGAAGTAGCATTCGTAAGAGCCTGCAACATGATATCTTCCACAAAGATCTCAGAAGACGATGTCGAAATGGATCATGCAACGGTTTTGCCCCCAAGCCTTATAGAAATATTGTAGCAATCAATGTTTCGGGCATGGGAGGCGAACCCAAACCAACGCTCGTCAAGCGTTTGGGTAGATAGGTCTAGAGAATATGGTACCCCATTAGATCCTTGGTCGAAAGTACATGGGACTGACGAAGGAATCTTACAATCAATGTTGATTAAGGGGGCACCATGGAATGATCACCACCATCGTTCCCTTCTTCCAGAGTATGAAGAAGATACTCAACATGACCTTTATCACCCTTCAGTTTTTGAATTCCTATCAAATACTGTAAATACGGTGGATTCCGAGCGAAACTTATCCAATATTGAAGAGACTATAGCCATAAATATCTCGACTAAAACAAATGTTGTAGAGAATATTTATGTCGGCAAAGGTTGTTCCCCTTCAGAACTGGAAATATATAATGCTCTTTTTCGCGAATTCAGAGATGTCTTTGCTTGGTCATATGATGAAATGCCAGGCATTGACTCGAGTATCGTTGAACATGAAATTAAAATGTATCCTGATGTCAAACCAGTAAGACAACGGCTTCGGCAGGTGCACCCCAAGAAAGCTGCTGCCATTAAGGCGGAAGTTGAAAAACTTCTCCATGCTGGATTCATCTACCTGGTTCCTCTAACCGATTGGGTATCGAATATTGTCCCTGTTATGAAGAAACAAGGAACAATTAGAGTGTGTGTCGACTACAGGGATGTAAACCAAGCTTGTCCGAAGGACAACTACCCTACACCCTTCATCGACCAGATAATTGATGAATGCGTCGGATGTGAAATCTTTTCATTTATGGATGGATTTTCCAGGTATAATCAAATAAATATCCGCCCACAGGACCAGTCAAAGACTACATTTATTTGTCCGTGGGGCACATTCGCTTATCGAAAATTACCCTTTGGTTTAAAGAACGCAGGGGCGACGTTTCAGAGGGCAATGAATTATGCCTTCCATGACATCAAGAACATCGTTCAACCATATCTCGACGATCTTCCGGCTCATTCGCGAAAGCGGACTAATCATCCGCAACATTTAAGAGCAATATTTCTACGTTGCCGACACTACAAGATAAGACTCAATCCGCAAAAATGTGTGTTTTGCGGCGGTTCTGGTCGTTTACTTGGCTTTGTAGTCTCTAAGGATGGGATTCGTCTCGATCCTTGCAAGGTTCAGGCGATCATTAATTTGCCTCCACCTTCAAATTTGCTTCAGATTCAGAAACTCCAAGGGAAAGCAAACTTTCTGAGGAGGTTCATTCCAAATTACGCAGAACTTGCTAAAGGTTATACTCGTCTTTTGAAAAAGGATGTACCTTTCGTCTGGGACCAGGAGGCGCAAACTTCCTTTGATGCTCTGAAAGATTGTCTAGTAAAAGCATCATTAATGTACGCCCCGGACTATCAAAGAGATTTTAACCTGTATCTGGCTGCAGCGGATACGACCATTGCGATGGTTTTAGTTCAAGAAGTCAATGGAATTGAACATCCTATATATTATTTAAGTAAAAACTTAAATGATACAGAAAGTAAATATTCTTATGTTGAAAAACTAGCGCTTGCAGCTGTTCAAGCGATTCAAAGGTTTCGACATTATGTCCTCTTTCGGAAAACTACCATTTTATCAGATTGCAACCCCATGACGTATATACTGTCGCGACAGTTGCTGGGAGGAAAATATTCAAAATGGATAGCGATCCTGCAAGAGTTTGATCTGGAATTTGTAAAATCCAAATCAAAGAAAGCTCTAGTTTTCGCAGAATTATTATGCGATCTCCCATCGTCGTCCAACGATGAAACCTCTGAAGAATCAATCGTGGACGAAAGTGTGTTTTTGATATCTACAAGCAATGAGTGGTATGGAGATATCATAATTTGTCTCCAAACCCAAAAATTCAGGCCCAACACCTCTCACTCAGAACAAAAACGTATACGATACCAAGCGAAAGACTACATGATCGTCGGTGATACGCTTTACCGTCGTGGTTTCGATACAGTCCTGAGGAGGTGCCTTACCCATGAGGAAGCCGAAAAAGACCTAAATGAGTGTCATTCAGGTGCGTGTGGGGGGCATCAATCTGGATATGCAACGACACAAAAAATCTTGCGAGCAGGATACTTCTGGCCAACCATGTTCAAAGATTGCATAACCGCAGTCAGAAGTTGCCATGCCTGTCAAATTTTCGATAGCAAAACCAGAAGACCACCCGCACCTTTACAGCCAATAGTTGCTGTTGGGCCTTTCGCCAAGTGGGGCATCGATTTCATGCAATGTAACCCCACCTCGACCGGGGGGCATGGGTATATTATAGTCGCTGTTGACTATTTTACCAAATGGGCCGAGGCGATGCCTACATTGGATAACACTGGTGAAACAGCTGCCCTTTTCTTTTTTAATCATGTAGTCGCCAGGTTCGGCGTACCACAGGCTATAGTGACAGATCATGGATCGCATTTTCGCAATCACATGATGGTTGAATTAGCTGCCAAACTAGGGCTATCTCACGACAGCTCTACCCCGTATTATCCGCAAGCCAATGGACAAGTTGAAGCAATCAACAAGGTCCTGAAGCGTATGTTGCAAAGGATGATCGGGGTTCATAAAAGAAGGTGGCACCTAATCCTGTACTCAGCCTTGTGGGCTTATCGAACATCGGTAAAGAACGCGACCGGATTCACACCTTTCCAACTGGTGTATGGTCTGGAAGCAGTCTTGCCAATCTAGTGCGAAATTTCGTCGCTTAAACTCGCAATTGATCTCCTCCCCGGAACTTTGGAAGAAGAGGCCCGTTTCTTGGAATTAATCCAATTGGATGAAACCCGTCGTGATGCCGCTTTGGCTAACGAAGCCCATAAGAAATGAGTCAAGGCGCAGTTCGACAAAAATGTCAAACCCCGTGTCTTCTCAGAAGGTGACTTGGTCTTGCTTTATGACCAAGAATTCGATAAATTGGGAGTAGGAAAATTTAATTCCTTATGGATGGGCCCCTATATTGTTAAAAGAGTGTTAGCAAAAGGAGCCTACGAGTTAATGGATTATGACGGAATTCCACTGGCGCAGCCCCGTAATGGGTTGTACCTCAAGCGTTACTATGCTTAAATAGTAACCTATATGCTTTTGTTGTATTTTGTTTTCGCTAAAGTGTTTGTTTTGGTCGAATGATCCACCTTTTTACATTTATTGCAGATGTCAAACCTTCTGGAGACATGTGTTGGATACGCCGACGGAGCAAGTCGTAGTTCGCGGAACCTATCCTCCGCAGCCTGGGCCATTTTTGATCCAAGCAGCGAGTTAGTAAGTTTCAGAGGTGTATGTATTGGGCAATCAACGAATAACATCGCTGAGTATAGCGCGTTGATAGAACTACTCTCTGATGCCATCACCCGTGGCATACGCCGACTAATTGTCAGGCTAGACTCACAACTCGTAATACTACAACTCAATGGTATATATTCCGTTCGCAATCCAGCTATTTATCGCATGTACCTAAGGGTTAAGATTTTGGAAAGACAATTTGATTCAATTCAATACCAGCATATTTCCAGAAACTTAAACACATTAACCGACTCATTAGCAAACTATGTGTTAGATAGACATTTGCGACATTTATAAAAAGAGACACATCATCAATGATTATACGTATGGATCATATAACTCAACCAGAATAAAACTCGAAAATCAAAATATATATAAGCTGTTTATCGTTCATACATAATGTTCTGTAACCAAGACAAAATCGGTCATATGACCCAAAACTCAAAAATGCTAGGGGGCACCCTAGTCTAGTGATGCTCATGATAGCACGTCACGGCCTGTGCAATCATGCGCAAGAGACGAGTCCATCGTCTAGGCACACCAGTAGTATGCCGCTGCAACTGTAAAGGTAACTCATCAATCCTCACATCGGGAATGCCGAGAGTAAGGCTCTCAACCTGCTCCTGCACAGCTGTAAGGGTCTCAGCTACGTCAAGGTCGCGGAGAATAACTCTCCCAGCAGTCTCCCCTGCTGGGGCAGCAACTGGCGCTCTCGGGCGAACTGCTGGACGAATAGGACCAACATCTGCATGCACACATGAGTTTGATTAAAGTCTTGATAGAATAAAGCACAAGGGCATTATAAATAAGAACAGTAAACAGTAATATGTTTGAAGATTTTACCAATAGCGCCCCACTGTTCGCCATCCGACAGTACCAAGTCCGGATCACCTCGGAAATCCATACCAACATATGGATACTCAGAATAGACCATCTCCTAGCGCTCGAACCACCTGAAGAAGGTATCAGTGAAAGTAATCTGAGGTTGACCAGCATGCCTAGACATGTGATCGACCCATCTCTGCATGCGTGGCTCGGTCGGAGAAGGCAAGTCGAGTGCAATATATTGAGGCTGCATCAGTGGTATTTTCTCCAAGGCAAAGGCAGTCAAAATAGAACCAAATCCAAAGTTCTTCAGCTTCCCGTCCTTTACCTTGGTCAATTGACTTTTCATCTGAACAAGTACTGCATCACACCAGTTGAATACTTTCGGTTGGAGACACTCCAAGGCGTGCTGAACATAAGACCTGTTGGCAACATGTAGAGATGCACTATCGGCCATCCTACCAATAGTATACTGAATGGACCTGAGAGACCTGTCAGTGATCTCACAGATAACAACCTTGCCGTCTCTGCTCGGCTGGGAACCTTCCCTGCAATACTGGCGGACATAATCTCTCACGGAGTCATTCCCCCTGGCCGAACCTGACAAAGAAATGGGGGCACCCCGCCTTGACAACCCAGTCAAGAAGTAAATGTCCACTATGGTCAAGGGGATGGATTTTCCCCTAATCTGGAATACTTGGTTAATAGGATCCCAAGCATCAAGCATATACTGCAGTAAAGAGATCTGTGCTCTCATACTAGAGATACGGAAGAACTTCAGCAGGCCACAGTTCCGCAGCGCGTTCACCGTGACAGGGTCATGGAGGGAAATCATGTCCTCCTCTTCATGTTCTCGTTCTCGCCATGTAAGGGACATTTTGTTCAAAGATCTCTGCAAAAAAAACAAGAGAAGGAGTAAGTTCCTAGATTTGATGAGAAACTGGCGAAATTTCACCAAAAACTGTGCCACAAAATCAGTTTTCTAGTCCCAACACAGGTAGACAGTGTTCCACCTGCGTTGAAGGTCAAGCTGCCTCAAGGCAGCTTGACATTCAGCGCAAGTTTCGAATGGACTACCTGCGCTGATGGCAGAGCGCCCTAGCAAAACCCCAGGGGCTCATGGGAACAGGAAAACAGGCACAAAATGGAAAAAGGAAACCATGAAATGAAAAAGCTAGAGTTTAGCTCCTACCTGGTCCAGACAGTGCCGAAAATCGTCCGCAGAATCTCCCGGAATCAGCTGATGAAAATCAAGGGGGAAGAGGCACCTCCAAAGCTCCAACAAACCAAGTTCAAATGAAATGGTAAAATGAGAGGTAAAAACACTTTTTAATTGCTTTTTACGTAGTTCAAAGCGAAATATTAGGGTGTCAATCTCATTTTCAAGAAAATGTCATTCATTTCTAACTAAGTTTGGTGCAGCAATTGAGAATGCAGTACTATCCTTGAAAAGAGAAAAGCTAGTTTTGGTAAAAAATCAAAATTTGACTATATAATCGAGCAGTTTTAGCATAAAGTTCATGCTCGTTAAAAAATAAACGCAAGATCCGAGCAGTTTTAACGCGGTCTTCATGCTCGTTAAAAAATAAATATAAGCAGTGAGCAAGAGTTTCCTCCAGTGTTTAAGCTCATTTTAAAATAAAAAATGAACCTATCCCGGTAAATAACCACTGTGATCGTAAATTTATCAGCCATAAAAGCCTTGGTCGTGTTTGCACCTGCCACCTCCACTTTTCATTTGGCCGATCGTTCACCTCCATATGATTGTTTACCCATTTTGAGGAACAACTGCGAAGAGTGATTTCACCTAGCCATCCTTGTGACACTGCCGTGATTGGAAAATTCCAACTTGTACCTGGAATCTGCTGCTATCCCTGTTCATCACTCGTTCCTCAAAAGACGAGTCTTCTTTAAGCTCTTTTCAATTGACTCGTAAAATATGAAAATATTGCCGAGTTTTGGCCTTCCAGCTCGTTAAAGGACAGGAAGAGCTATCCCTCCTCTAGATTTTAATCTTTTTGGACCTGAGGGATTTATTCACAAAAAGGTCGAGCGCTTGTTTTATTCGGCTCGTTAAAATTATCGAAAATTCATCCCTTCTGTATTGTTTTATACTTTTTCGGACTTAAGGGATTAGATGACGAAAAAGGAATTTTGGAGTTGACTTTATGTACCTTTTCAGACTCTCTAAAAATGAAAAGGACCGAGTTATCCTTGTCGTTAGACTCGTTAAAATTATTAAATAGCGACAAACTTGTCTTTAGACGAGAACGAGTTTCACTATCGCTAGGCTCGTTAAAACATAGTGATAGGCTTGCCCGAAGGGCAGGTTATAGAACAAGCATATGTTATCCTCCTCAAGCTTGACAAAAATAAAGAGGTACTGGTCAGCAATGACTAGGGAAAAATTGGGAGAAAACTAAAGAAAACTTTGATGGTAGCAAGTCGCTCTTGAACATGACACTTTTCCTCCGTACCACAATCGGGTTGGGTTGTCTCATTCACCGGTCACATCACCATGGTCTCGCCATACCATCCATATTTGGGGAAATGCTACCGATCCATCGCATCAGTGTCGCCATATGTTCAAGAGAAGTCGTTCAGAAAGAGTCAACCGGGTCCCATCCACTGCCATACATTATCCTTCATCCATTCATGACCGCCACCCTGAATCATATGTCACAGATCGTTTTCACCTCCATTAAAATCATTAGCTCCGTTCCGTGTCACTGATGTGGGATTCATCAAGGCCCTCCTTTGACGGATCACTTCTTGTCGACATCATCTCATTATCCAAGAAGTTGATCTAGGAACAACCCCTTCAGTACTTTGAAGCTTGCATGCCTCAATGGCAAGTTTCTCACTTCCGGCGACAGGTATACATCAATGACCTTCGACCAGAAGATTTTGCGTGGTGTTCGACGCCAAGTCCTTTATTCACACCACGTGAATTGTACTGCAGTACCTTGAGGGTCATTATCATTATCGGTGATCCCTCTCGCGTTTGTTAACGGTTTACATCATTGACCGGTAATCAAGCGATGTCTTTCCATGTTCGACTTCAGCGCAATTCTCACATGGATCGACTTGTACTTAGAGTGAAGATCGAACGAGTTTGAAGACCCCGGATCTAGTTTCATCCATCCGGGCTGTGATATATATTCAGGAAAGATAAAGACATTTGACATGTACATCATTGCAGCATATGATCATCCTACTCAAAGGATGATAATTCAGCCAAAATTATCAGTCTACCATCAGACGATCGTCTGTTCTATGTACAAAAATGAATTTATAAAGCTGAGCATGGGAATGCCCGCCTCAGCTAGATCATGAAAGCAGTATGAATCATAATGT
This sequence comes from Pinus tabuliformis, assembly GCA_031772625.1. Lineage (NCBI taxonomy): Eukaryota > Viridiplantae > Streptophyta > Pinopsida > Pinales > Pinaceae > Pinus > Pinus tabuliformis. The sequence goes on along the minus strand of CM062808.1, from coordinate 123,991,821 downwards.
AATGTATTGTATCTTATTACAGGTCTCCTCCCAGCAGATGGATGAACTTCAGACCCTCCTGGATAAAGCATTTCACCCGATAAACGGCCTCATACTTTAGGGGGCAACTGTTATAGACATTTTTGTGCCTTACAGCATTGAGCATGAAATGTCCATAATCTAAGGGATCCAAAGTCCCTAAACATGTTGTTCCTACCCCTAGAGGAACAAGGCTAACTAACCACAGCAATTCACAGAAGTTCTCCACCTGAAAACACTCAAAAACAAGCCAATTCTAGATCATGTCAACTGCTCCACTGAGCATCTGCGCTGAATGTCAACTGCTCCACTGTCTACCTGCGTTGAATGTCAACTCCAACAAAGGCTACCTGCGCTGAGTGTAATTGGACAAGTGGCAGGCTCATTCCTCAATGTGTCAATGCCCAGGAAGCTTCCAAAATGACACTTGCATCAAGGAATTCGACTGGTGATGAGTAAGAGGTTCCAAATCTCCAAGTGGAAGCAAGAACCTCCAAGTGGACTCAAGAACTGAGAGAGGGAGAGGACACTAGTCAGATCTCAAGCTGACTCATCCTCTCTCCAAAATAACTATATATAGATCTCTCCTCCATGGGATCTAGAGGCTAGAATTTTGTTATTGCAAAGAATTGCTATTGGTTTGAGACTGGATCATTGGGCGCTTAATGCTTTGAAGGGAGCTGAAGAAGGAATTCCATTCTGCTGGGAAGGAGATGCTGGATTGGAGCCCTATGGGTTGTATCTCTTCCTGAACCCTGTTACTTATCAATAAAGCTATCTTGGTTTGCTCCTATATACTGGTGTATTTGTATGATTGCATTAGTGTATTTGATTTACTTCTAATCCTGAATCATTTATGAATATGAATATATGCCTTTGTGTTATGTTCTTCTCTTGTCACAAGTAGCTATTCTCTTGTCACAGGTAGTTGTTCTCTTGTGATCTTGTGGAATCAAGTAGCTGTTCTCTTGAGCAAGCGAGGAGGCAAGTAGCTGTGAACATCCAAAGAGAAGAGGATCTAGATCGAGGGACAAACGGAAGACAACGGTAAGTCTATCGATCTCCTCTCTTTCATATTTCATAAAGGAAGAAACCAGTGTAGCTGTATTCGTTTGTTGCTAAGGTACTGTCACACCTTAGGTGGATAGGATCGTCCTGCATAGGCATTTTTCCCCACAACACTGCAAAAACCCTAACTTCCTCAGATAATATCTCCGAACATATATCGAACCAAGATCTGAAATTTGGTCACCAATTGCATAACGATTTTGGCTCAAATGGGTTTTAATTTTATCTTCTGAAGCTTTGCAGAGTTAAAGTTATAGAAACAATTCCACAATGACCTGTTTTAAGCCACAAAATCCCTACTAGAGGAGGATCTGAGGGTCATTATTTATATGAATTTCTTGAGTTGATAGTGTTGGCTTATTTGGGCTTGACCTAGGTTCAGAAGAATTATTTAGCCAAACAAATCTCGTAGCTACCGGCCCTTTCAGCAACAGCCCACGAAGCGCGGACTGAGGTCTAACCCAAGGTAGCAGAGGAGCGTGTTGGAACTAGGTTTCCGCACCCTGGGGATGTCTTGGATGTGGTTTGGGGATTTTGTGCCATTCTGTAGCCTTGCACTGTGCCAGATTCGCGTAGACCGGAATACCCTTATCGCACTTAGTACATATTGAATCACTTATTACCAGTTTGATCTAGTTAAAGTGGTCTTTAAGCAAACATTTATTACTTTTGGTTACTTCACGCATCAAGATTAACCCAGTTCACATGTATTCAACCGTAGCAAATGCAGAAATCATAACAGTTCATTTATTATAATAGAGTAAAGTCGCAAGTAACACAGAATTCAGAAGAAACTTATCTTTATTACCAATCCTCAACAATACATCCAGATCCACCCTGCGCACTCAACTACAGGGGTCCGCGCACACAGCTGTGGACTTTCCAGGCCTCTGCGCACATAGTTGCAGAGCCTCTACCTTCTATCCTACTCCCTCGACTCAAACTTACAGACGCTTTCAAGCTATTTCCTTTAAGAACCCATTACATTCCATCTTCCAAAAGAACTACTTTTCCCTCATAGAGCCATGCTCTATTTATACTTTCCCTTGGCCCGCGATCCCTCTGAAGGCCGACTCTATTACTATTTCTTTACATTATTTTCGGGCGGACTACCCTTTGACTCAACCTTCTATAGTTCGCGCTCCACGCTTTTCGTGGAGTCTTTTACCCTAATATTACCCAAAATTTCGAGCTCGCACACCATACTCGTTCCGCGGGGCTTGCGCTACCCAACAGTCCCCCATCACAATCATCATGACTCATCTAAGTCACTTGCTGGCATGGCTAGACGCTCTGCCTTGGCTTCACGGTTTGCCTCCCGTTGAGTGGCGTTGGTCATCCGGCTGCTCCTGCTTTGTCTCCTGCAATGCTTCATCCGTCTCTTGCTTTAGTGTTTCTACCACATCTCGAAACAGATGATGCTCATTCTGCTCTGCTCGATTAACACAGAACACCCCCCCCCCCCCCGAGGATTTCAGTGTGAGCGGGGGAGTTGCATACGAGACCTCCTGGTACCACCGTAGCCCTTTTTGGCCATCGCATCTTCTCTTTGCACCATCTGCTGTAGCCTATGTTGCAATTTTGCAAGGCGTTGGCTGCTATTCTCAAGATCCCAATCATTGAGAACCATTAGAGGCAACTTATTGACTGCATCTTCACCCATGGTCATCGTCTGTCCATCCTTCTGTTGTTTTGTTGTAGTGCACCATCCTACCCCTAGGCAGGGCGATGACATCTGGACCAATTCTACTTCGCATTCCCTTTTTTCTGGTACATCTTCTGCTAGCGATGTTGCAGCCTGCGGGATACTTGCAGCTGTCCATACTAAACTCCTTAGAGAGCCCTGCTCCTCCCTCAGCCAGATTACTACCTTCGGTCGCATGCCTGGTGCATAGATGCTAAACAGTTCCATCTGTATTTCCAAAGCATAGGTGTTATAGAAATTTTTGGGCACTTCAACCCCAATCATAAATGTCCATAAACTGAGGGCTCCTAAGTCCCTAAAAGTGTTGCTTCATTGCCTAAAGGAACAAGGTCAACTGATTACATCATCTCCCAGAAGTTCTCCACTGAAAACTGCTCATAAATGGTCAAAACTAGACCATACTGAAAGCTCAATGCAGAGGGTGCGATGCATATCACCTTCCCAGTGTACAAGGTGTGATACATACTGATTTGCTCCTCTGTAGGGTGCGATGGTCGGGAATGGACAAATGGCAGGGACAAAAATGCGAGGTGGAAGATCATGGAATCTTCTAGAAGCTTCCCCTCTGACACTTGCCTCTCCATTTTCGACTAGGGATGAGTAAGAGATCATCATTCTCCAAGTGGAAGCAGGAACTATCAGAGAGAAGACACTAATCAAGATCCCAGGAGATGAATCACCTCTCTGTAATCATCTATATATGGATCCCTCATCATAGAGATCCAGAGGCTAGAATTTTGTATCTTATAGAGAAGTGTTGTTGGTTTTCTAGTGTACATTCACAGTGTTGGGTGATCTAGCTTTGATTGAGGTGAAGAAGGGCTTCCTAGCTGGAGGATGATGCTGGGTCAGAGCACATGGTTGTAATCCTCTTGCTACTTTTCATCTGAATAAAGCTATTCTTGTTTCCTCCCATATTCTTGTGTACTTGTTTATATATGCATGTATATGGTTAATACACATTTGATATTGTATTATTTATTAATTTAGATCCTTGTTTCTTGCATAGTAGTATGTTGCTGTGATTCCACAGGTTCTTTTAAAGCTGGGAAAACAAAGAAGAAGCGGCGAAAATCTATCAAGAAGGATAGGAAATCAAGCGCAAGACTCAAGTTGGCCCTCTTGGTTCTCCTCTCGTCTATTTTCATAAAAGGAAACAATAGTAGACTTTGATTGTTTGTTTCTAAGATAGCCACCCATCTTAGTGGGAATAGTAGCATCCGAGTGGACACTATTCCCGGATAACAAAATGGCGACCCCACTGGGGATCGACTAGATTACTTGTTAGCATATCTATTCTTATTTCTTTTATAAACTCACAGATGGAGTCTGAAGTCAAGCCAACTAGCCTTCGAACTGCATTTGTTATACAAATGCAAAGTAGATCAATGTTGCTTCAGTCTATCTCTGTGTTTTGTTTATGAATTAAACAATAGATCTGCGAGCAATCCAATTGCCCTAAGTGGTGGCTCTAGTAACCTCTTAGGTCACCCCTATGTTTTACATACACTGATCTTTACTTATTCAGCCTAAACACTTGAACTAGATTGCAAACTATGAGCGAAATCCCGTTCAAAGTCTCGCACTGCTACCATCGCACCCTGCCTTCAAGGTAGTCTGTATGCATTGCACTTCCCGAGTACAATAGGTGCGCTGCATACTGAGTTCATTGTGTAACAACTGCGATGGTCAGGGAGGGTTAACTTTACCCTCCCACTGTGGATTTTTCTCACTGTTTTTAGTCTTATTCAAGAGTTTTGTTGTCTGTAGTCAGTGCACTTCTGTGAAAACCCCCTTCTCTTGCATTATTCCGCCTCCTTAGTGCAAAGAACTATAAATGTTTTTATGTATTGTGCGTCGTTTTTAGTTCTCTTTTGCAAAAAGTAACATAGTCGAACTATCGTCTCTAGATTTGAAGGTGTCGTAGCTGTCGTTTTCAGTTTTAGAAAGAAATCCCTTTGTTTTTTATAGTTGATTCTACAGTTACTATTGCATAGGATTTGAATTAGTAGTTTTAAAGTGTCGAAAAGCAATTTCCATTTCAAAATCGCAAAGTGTCCCTCTTGTTTTCACTTCGTTTTGAAAAAGAATTTTGTTGAGTACTGTCGCTTTAAAAGTAATTTAGTTTTTGTTGACACCTAATCCGAAACGGATGAGGTGAAGCCGGACAGTCATCTAGAAGATGAACTGATCCGTTTCTTGTGTATATAAATAATAGTTATCTAATGTGAAATAATCAGTTCAGTATTGCACTCATAAATTGCTGGAGTTACCCTGGCCTGACATGGTATCAGAGCCCAGGTCCCAGTCCCTAAAATAGTGTAACTCCTCTGCTGCCTCATGAAACCTCTGCTCCCTGGCGCACCAGCCTGACATCCCTTCTGACATCGCTGCATACGCTGGGTTGCGGACCGTTCAAGGAAGAGAAGGTGATGATGCTGTGACCTGCGTTTTTTGCAAGGTATTGAGACCTGCATTTCATGTATTGAGGCCTTCATGACTGCGTTAATGGTGCCTTCATGACTGCGTTAATGGTGTGTCTTGTACATCTGGAAAGCAACGTTGAATGTATTTGATGCCGCGTTTTGAATATATTTTATGCTGCGTTAATGTATTAAAGCCTGCGTTCTGAATGCTGGGTTAATGTATTGAAGCCTGCGTTTTTTTAAAGACTGTTCTATTTGTTAAGAAAAGAGATTAGAAACCGGTGAAAAGAGTTTAGCTGAGAGCTGATTGGTACCCCTGCGTTTTTTTTAGCGGAAGAAGAAGGCGATTCTTATCATTCCTTTCTTGTAATTTCCTTTGTGGAGGAAACCTGTGTTTTGTCGGTGGGTTTGAACTTTGTTGATATAACAGATGCCGAGTTTTTGTAATTTCCTTTGTGGAGGAAACCAGTGTTGATATAACAGATGCCGAGTTTCTATATAACAGATGCCGAGTTTTTGTAATTTCCTTTGTGGAGGAAACCCGTGTTGATATAACAGATGCCGAGTTTCAGATGCCAAGAAACTCTAGAATGGTATTGACTGCGTTTGCTTGTAAAGACCGCTCCATGGCATCAAAGCTGCGTTTGTTTGTAAAATGCTCCATGGTATTGGCTGCGTTTTGTTGGTATTGAGCGCCCTCTCCTTTTTTCTTTTTTTCAAAGCAGAGATATATATATTGAGACCTGGAGTGATATACATTGAGACCTGCAGTGATATATATTGAGACCTGCGGTGATATATATTGAGACCTTAATGCTATTGGTAACTGCATTTTAAAAAAAAAAGTGATATATGTAAGCAGTCATATATATGTGAGCGCTATTTTTTGTTGAGAAATGGATATATGTAAGCGGTGAGCGCCATCATTAAACAGTGATATATATGTGAACAGTAATATATATATGCTATGGAATGTTAGAAGAAAAATAAATGCATAAGGCTATTACATAAAGTTTTTTTTTCCAGCACAAGTCTTGCTGTGACATAAGATTTTTTTTCCCAGCAGAAGTTTTCTATCAACAGAAGTGTTTTTGGCAGAGATATTTTTTTTACAGAATGCATTCAATCATTTCAATGGTCAGAATAGTTCTCATTGGCAAGGAGAACTATCCTGAATGGTCTCGGATGGTGAAACACACCCTCATCTACAATGAGCTGTGGAAAGGTGTGTGTGTCGGAGAAGAAGACAAAGACCCTGTGCAGCCCACATCAGACAAAGAACTCGCCATTTGGGAAAACAAGAACAACAAAGCCTTTGCATTGATCGCAGCATCTGTCAATGAGGAAGTAAGTCGTCATATTTCATGCTATTCCACTGCCTTTGAAGCTTTACAAAAGCTTAAAGAACTCTATGATACACATTCTGCACTTGAAGTTGTTCAGCTCATGATTAAACTCTTCACTCTTGAACTGAAAAATAATGATCCTCTTACTCTTGCTTCTGAAATAAAGTCTATAGTGCATGACATTAAATCCACTAAGGTTGAGCTGGATATCTCTCTTATTGCCTTTCTCAAAGCACTCTATCCTACCTACTCTAACTATCTTGAGTCTTTACAAGCAAATGGAAATCTTAAAGATATAACCTTTGACACTCTTGTGAAAAAGTTTGCTGAAAGAGAGAAAGCCTTTGGAAAGAAAACAGTCCCTGAATCTTCTGAAGAGACTGTTTGCCTTGCTCATAAAGAAAAGCAGCCTGCTCAAGATTCTACAAGAGGAAGAGGTGGACGAAGAGGAAGAGGAAGATACTTCAGAGGCAGGGGGGGCAGACATCCTCAAGCAGAAAAGGCAGATCTGCATTGCATTCGTTGCAAACGAAATGGATCACATGATGCTTCTACATGCAAGCTACCATGGGACAAAGTTGAGCAGAGAAGAAATCAGCAGAAAGGTAAAACTGATGACACAGAAAAAGGTAAAGCACCTGAATCCGCTCACTATATTGAGGCACAATGTAACATTGGAGTAAATGAAGACTTGTTTAATGCTTCGCTTGCTTCTTCGAAAAATGACTGGTTGCTTGATTCAGGAGCAACCTGTCATATGACTCATAGGAGAGATTTCTTTGAAGATTTCACTAACAATGTTGATGGAGCAGTATACTTTGCAGATCAGTCAAAAATCAAGCCATCAGGGCTTGGCACAATCAGGCTTAAATTGCCTGGTCTTCCAGACTTTCTTCTGGATCATGTTCTATATCTCCCACAGCTGAAGAGAAACTTGCTGTCCCTGGTCCACATCCGCCAGCAAGGTCACTCCATTCACATGTTTGATGGCAAGCTTGAGGTAAGAAAGGCATCTGACCACTCACTTGTCATGAGGGGTATAGAAGAAGAAAGACTCCTTAAACTGCAAGGAACCTCTGCTCATGCACAACATTTCTCATATATTTCTCATCATGAAGAAGGTGCACTTCCATCAAGTTTATTATGGCATGCTAGATTTGGACATTTAAACTATGATAGTCTCCGCTTGTTGAAGAAAAATGGTGTTGCTGGTTTGCCTACAATTCCTAGAAAACATAAACAATGTGATGCTTGCATTCTTGGAAAGCATAGCAAACAGTCTTTTCATGATTCACATTCAAGAGCACATAGGAAGCTTGAACTTATTCATTCAGATTTATGTGGTCCAATGCCTGTTCCTTCTGCAAATGGAAATAAATATATCATGACATTTATTGATGATTACACCAGAATGTGTTGGGTTTACTTATTGAAGAACAAATCTGATGCTTTTCAAACATTTAAGAATTTTCATAAGTGGATTGAAAATGATGCACAATCTCATATTGGGTCTATTCGCACTGATAATGGAAAAGAATATACATCAAATGAATTTGAACACTATCTTCGCCAACATGGGATTAAACATCAAACAACTGTGCCTTATAATCCTCAACAGAATGGTGTAGCTGAAAGAATGAACAGAACATTTTTGAATATGGTACGATCCATGCTTTTCTTCAAAAATGTAAAGACAATGTTTTGGGCTGATGCTGTTCTATGTGCTGCATATATAAAGAATAGATGTCCATCTAGTGCTATAAGAAACAAGACTCCTTATGAATTGTGGCATGGACATGTTCCTTCGGTAAAACATCTCAGGATATTTGGTTCCACCTGTTATGCTTTAATACCAAAGGTACATAGAAACAAACTTGGTGCAAGAAGTCGTAAGTGTATCTTCCTGGGGTATTCAAACACATCTAAAGCATACCGCCTTTATGATGAAGTAAATAAAAAGTTTGTTTTATCTAGAGATGTCATTTTTCTTGAATCATCCAAATCTGACAGTGTTGTTGAGCGGCAACTTGATCGCTTGGATAGATTCACAAAACCAAAATCATTCCAAGAGTTTGATAATCAGATTCCACATCTTGAAGGGGGGATTCCTATACTAGATCAACATGTGGAATCTTCTTCTGAAGAAAAATCTCCCCTGCATGACACTCCAACAACGGATGATGCTTTAAGTGATGTAATTGATAGAATTGGGAGACTCAATCTTGATTCAGACCCAACTCAATCAACAGAACAGCCTGGACCATCTCAGAAAGGTCCCCCAAAGTGGCTGACAAAGACACTTGAAAGTGTTCATCCTGATGAAATTGGAAAAACAGGAACCCGAAATTCAAATCGACAAGATGGAGGTGATGTAGATAACTCTAATTCACCTATTGATATGGATGTTACTTATGATTGTGAATTGAACTTGTCTACAGATTTTGAACCAACTTCCTTCAAAGAAGCTGCTTCTTATGATGAATGGAAAGAAGCGATGCAGAAGGAGTATGATGCCCTCATAAAGAATGGCACTTGGAAGCTGGTTGATCCTCCATTTGGAACCAAACCAATTGGCTGCAAGTGGGTCTACAAGAACAAGTACAAAGCTGATGGCTCACTTGACAAGCACAAAGCTAGGCTTGTGGCAAAAGGTTTTGCACAGAAAGAAGGGGTCGATTACGAGGAAACTTTTTCTCCCACAGCAAAATGGGCCACCATCCGGACACTCTTTGCACTAGCTGCTCAGAACGGTTGGAAAGTCCATCAAATGGATGTAAAAACTGCATTCTTGAATGGAGATCTAAAAGAGAATGTTTTTATGTCCCAGCCTGAAGGATTTGCTGTGAAAGGACATGAACACAAAGTATGCAAACTTGTGAAGTCCTTGTATGGCCTCAAACAAGCACCACGAGCCTGGTATGAAAAACTAACTGAGCATCTTCTGAAACTCAACTTCAAACATTTTGATCTTGATGATGCAACTTTATTTGTCAAGAAAGTTGGCAAAACAGTTGTATATCTTGTGGTATATGTAGATGATCTTTTAATGACAGGGAACAATGAAAGCTATATTGCATCCATAAAGAAAGAATTAGGAAATTTTTTTGAAATGACTGATTTGGGCTATGTTCATTACTATCTTGGCATTGAAGTAACCCAACATCCAAAGTCCATATTTCTTTCTCAAAAGAAATACATTGGAGATTTGTTATACAGATTTGGCATGACAGAGTGCAATCCCCTTTCTACTCCAATGGAACAAAACTTGAAGCTCACATCTACTGAAGGAAAGGAATTTGAGGATGCAACAAGGTATAGACAGCTTGTAGGAAGTCTCATCTACCTCACTACTACCAGACCAGACATTTCATTTGCTGTTGGAATCCTCTCCAGGTTTATGCAAAAGCCTTGTGAGGGACATTGGTCTGCTGCAAAAAGAGTTCTAAGGTACTTGAAGGGAACTCAAGACCTTGGAATCAAGTATACACAGGTGGACGACTTCAACTTGATTGGATACTCTGATTCAGACTTCGATGGAGACAAAGAAACTGGGGTATCTACTTCAGGATATGCTATGAGTCTTGGATCAGGAGCTGTCTCCTGGAGATCACGCAAACAATCAGTACCAGCAGATTGCACAACAGAAGCAGAATACGTGGCAGCAGCTGAAGCAACGAAAGAAATTGTGTGGCTCAGGAAAATTCTTGAAGATTTGCAAGTAAAACAAATACAATCTACTCCACTCATGATTGATAACACATCTGCAATAAAGTTGGCCAAGAATCCAAAGTTCCATGATCGTACTAAGCACATCAATACTAAATATCATCTGATCCGACATCATGTTGAGGCCAAAACAATCCATCTCCGTCATTGTTCCACAAACGAACAAATTGCAGACATCTTCACCAAAGCGCTTGGAAGAGAAAAGCTTGAAAGATTCAGAACGATGCTTGGACTCACCAACATCCCTTGAGATTAAGGGGGGGAATGTTGACACCTAATCCGAAACGAATGAGGTGAAGCCGGACAGTCATCTAGAAGATGAACTGATCCGTTTCTTGTGTATATAAATAATAGTTATCTAATGTGAAATAATCAGTTCAGTATTGCACTCATAAATTGCTGGAGTTACCCTGGCCTGACAGTTTTGCACATAACTTTCTTAACGTCATTCACACATTAAGAGGGCTGAAAACAAATACATGCATGTGCATTTGCATTTTGATTGCTTGGCTTGATTTAGGACTGTGCATTTAGCGTGTGCTCTGTGCTCTGTGAAGAAAATATTCTTGACTTTCTTCCCTTTAGTAGCTAGGATTTTCATTGCTGAATGAAGATCAAACGTTTGTTTATCATCTTAGACTGCATTTTAGGAATTATATATACATCACGTGGTGAACCTGAAAGGCAAACTGTTAATCAAGATCAACTTAAAATAAATTCAATAAATCTAACAACGATTTGGAACTTAACGCACAACATCTAGAGGTCTAGGCTAGAGACATATTCCGGCGTCGTAAATCCTAGTAACTATTGCTTTCAGTGTTGGTTGGGTGATTCCTCCACTCTTAGACGGCAAGTGCCAGTATGGACTTGTGCTCCCACGTACTGTCGAGTATATATTGGGAGACCACAATAGGCTGCATCCTTTATCCTTAGGAAGCTGTGTCTTCTGCCCTATCGATCGCAATGCACCGAACACAGCATTCGGGAAGATTGACTGCTGTACCATAAAAAGTATTCTGCAGTTTTGCGATTGGTTTGGCAATCCTCTCTGCCTAGATCTCCAGAGAAGTCCATTTTTCTCCTTTTCAAACTCCTTAAAGGAAAAGGTCCTCTGAGAACTTGTCACTTCAGGCTCAATAAAAGTCAAAGGCGACTAGAGTCATCTTTTGTTTTTTCTCGACTCTTTAAAATTGAAAAATGAGTTGTGTCAAAGCATCTAAAAATTTATTTTAATTGGAATAACGTCACAAATTCCCCCGTTGATCTTCAGGTTGAGAAAATGGAGTCTACCAACCAAGGATTTCCCCTTGAAGGAAATCCTAGTCCCTTCTCCTCTTGGGGAGATGTTGGTCCACCCCATATGGCCACTTTGTCACTTCTAGGATTGACAATTGGTTTTCCTGTCTGGCTCTTCTCTACCTCTGTCGTTCAGAATCCCGTAATTCCTGAATAGTCTAATCAGCAACTAAACGACACTAGAGTTTCCTCTCAACCTTCTACTTCATCTGATTCTCCCTCTCCTCCTTCCTCTTCGCTTGATAAATCCGATAAAGCTAAAAATCAAGTAACTGAGAAGAAGAAGAAGCAGAAAGAGAAGAAGGAAAAGAAGGAAAAGGAACCAAAATCGAAAGGGAGCAACCAAGTGTCGTCTAGCAAAAATCCTCACACCACACAGTCAAAACCTAAATCTCCTTGTGTCATTTTCAATGGAGACTACTATCACTGAGATTGTCCCTGCATCCCTCGGATCTTAAGGGACTGGTCTCCTCGTTTGCACAATCCGGTAGCATCATGTTGAATGCTCACCATCAACCAGTGAAAGTGAAGCACATGGACAAAGAAGGAATCCTAAACTTCCTTGTACGTTGTGTGAAGGAAGTCACGCCGTCCACTATCGTCCCTTCCTTGACGAGGCTAAAATAGTTTTGGATAATCGCCCGGTTTCACCGCTACGACTTCCTCCTGGATATAAAAAACTCTTGCCAAGTCCTCCACCGGTTGAAAATCTGGCTGGCCCATCATTGTGGTCGGCCAAAGCGTCTATCATTAAAAATGAACCCTCTGAATCCATACCAGACGAAAGTCAAAGGGTCGATACGGCAGTTGACCCAGTCTTGCCTTCAGAGTGTTCATCTTCGAATGATATCGTCACTGAAGAGAAAGAGAACGACACCGTTCAAATTCTTTTCATCAACACAGACTCCGATGAACTTGGGGGCAGTCCTCCCATTCCTTTATCACAGGAAGGAAGTTCATCAGAGTCATATCTGGCCGTCTATTCGGTCCCACCACCAAGCAACCTAGTCGTTTCCTTCGACTGGAATCTACTAGGCAGACCCCATTTACCAGCCAGTGTACCATTCAGAATTATTGTACAAGCTTACAGAATGGTCATGGTTGGTACCATCATTGATGAAGGGGCTTCTATGAGTATCCTTTCCTCAACTGCTTGGAAAGCGCTTGGTTCGCCATCGCTTTTGCTTGAAATGAGAAATCTGACAGGCTTTGACAAGGGAACTAGTTGACCTTTAGGGATCCTTCCAAATGTTCCCATTACTTTGAGAAGGAAAACGGTTCACATGAACGTTATGGTAGTTCAATGACCTTTAGATTAAAATCTACTCCTTGGACGCGACTATATTTATTGCATGGGAGCCATCATCTCCTCACTCTTTAAAGTAATGTGTTTTCCGCACGAAGGCAGAATGGTCAAGCTCGTGGACCAAATGTCATTCCTCGGATCACACATTGCAAATAGTCAAATGCCATCCCTAAATGGTATTTTCACGCAAGAAATGTTTCATTGGTCTCCAGTCTGTCCACCTGATGAGCGCGAGTGATTCAGGAAGATGTGACTTAAACCCAGGGGGCATGCACCCTGGTCTGTTTCGGCAGGAAAACCTTAGGTATAGAGTGGATTTCCGTGAGGGACATATGACTAGCCTGGCGAACCCATCCTTACAAGAAAATGGGAACAGGTTGGAATAATATACCTTAGTTAAAGTTATGTGAGTGGAATGTGTCTGCGCTGTTCACCTTTGTCTATTCCGATAGACATCGTCGAGGAAGAATTTTATCCGCTACGTGGAGAGGACTTTCTTGGTAACCTGGAAATTTTTCGCTATACTTGGGTGCATGCAAACCTTTCTGCATGCAAGTGAAGAGCGGCTATTTATTTTTTAAATTTTTAGGACCTCTAACCCTTTAAACCTGTAAGGCTAGTTGTTTCCTAACTTGCATAAAGAAAGGATCCGTGGCAAAGCTTGAGAGATGTAAGCCACTTCAAAATAGCATCTCGAATGAGACATTTCTTATCATATGACTGGCGAGCAATGTTGTCACAGAGTTCAAGCTCGTTAAAAAATAAACTCTCCATGAGCAGTTTTAGCGCATAGTTCAAGCTCGTTAAAAAATAAACATAAGTCATGAGCAAATGTTTCCCCTAGAGTTTAAGCTCGTTAAAAAATGAACCGGTAAATAACCATTGTGAATGCCTTATCACTAGCTTTTGAGCCTTGGTCGTTTTCTCGCCATCACCTCCACTCTGTTTTTAGCCAATCATTCACCCCCATATGATTGTTTACCCCTTCGAGGAACATCTGCGAAGAGTGATTCTACTAGCCATCCTTGTGACACTGCCGTGATTGGAAAATTCCAAATCTTACTTGGAATCAGCTACTACCTGAAACCATCACTCATTCCTCAAAAACGAGTCTTCTTTAAGCTCTTTTCACCTGACTCGTAAAATATGAAAACATTTCCGAGCGATTGGCGTCTCCGGCTCGTTAAAGGCATCGGAAGTGCTATCCCTCCTCTAGATTTTAATCTTTTTGGACCTGAGGGATTATTACACAAAAAGATCGAGCGCTTGTCTTGTTCGGCTCGTTAAAACTATCGAAAATTCATCCCTTTTGTATTATTTTACGCTTTTTCAGACTTAAGTGATTATACAACGAAAAAGAATCTTTGGAGTCTCATTTCCGTTTCTTTCAGACTCTCTGAAATTGAAAGAGACCGAGTTATCTTTGTCTTTAAACTCGTTAAAACCGAATAGCAACAAACTCATCCAAATGGACGAGAACGAGTTTCACTGTCACTAGGCTCGCTAAAATATAGCAACAGGTTCGCCCGAAGGGCGGATTATAGAACAAGCATATGTTATCCTCCTCAAGCTTGACAAAAATAAAGAGGTACTGGTCAACAATGACTAGGGAAAATTGGGAAGAAAACTTGAAGAAACTTTATTGGTAGCAAGTCGCTCTTGAACATGACACTTTCCTTCCGTATCCATGCCGGGTTGGGTTGTTCCGTTCACCGGTCATCACCATTGGTCTGTCACACCATCCATCTTTGGGGTTAATGCTACCAATCCATCGTCAGTGTCACCAATATGTTTAAGAGAAGTCATTCAGACAATTCACCTGTGTCTCACCCACTGCAATGCATTCATGCTTCATTCCTTCATGACCGCCACCCTGAACCCCGTATCGTCAGTTTGTTTTCACCTCCAAAATCATTTGCTTCTTTCTGTGTCATTGATGTGGGATTCCTTAAGGTCCTCCTGCGACGGGTCGCTTCTTGTCGAGATCAGCTCATTATCCAAGAAGTTGACTTAGGAACAACCCTTTCAGTACTTTGAAGCTTGCATGCCTCAATGGCAAGTTTCTCACTTTCGGCGACAGGTTTACATCAATGGCCTTCGACTGAGAGATTTTGCATGGTGTTCAACGCCAAGTCCTTTTCACACCAGGTGAATTGTACTGTAGTACCTTGAGGGTCATTGTCATTATTGGTGATTCCTCTCGTGCCTGTTAACATCTTACATCATTGGCTGGTAATCAGGCGATGTCTTTCCATGTTCGACTCCAGAACATTTTTCACATGGATCGACTTGTACTCCGAGTGAGATTGAACAATTTTTGGAAGACCCCGGATCTAGTTTCATCCATCCGGGCTGCGATATATTCAGGAATATAAAGACATCAAGTGTACATCATTTCCGAACAGATGATCATCCAAATCAAAGGATGATGTGTCCATATCATCAGTCTGTCACACAGACGATTATCTGTCCTATGTACATGGAAATGAATTTATAAAGCTGAGCATGGGAATTCCCACCTCGACTAGATCATGAAAAATGTTGTCAGAATAATGTATTGTATTGTATCTTATTACAGGTCGCCTCCCAGCTCAGAAAAACTTCAGATCCTCATAGTAAAGCATTTCACTCGACATCAGAAAGATTAACGACCTCATGCTTTAGGGGGCAACTCTTATAGACATTTTTGGGCACTTCAACCCCAATCATAAATGTCCATAAACTAAGGGCTCCTAAGTCCCTAAAAGTGTTGCTTCACTGCCTAAAGGAACAAGGTCAACTGATTACATCATCTCCTAGAAGTTCTCCATTGAAAATTGCTCATAAATGGTCAAAAATCGACCATACTGAAAGCTCAATGCATAGGGTGCGATGCATATCACCTTCCTAATGTACAAGGTGTGATGCATACTGATTTTCTCCTCTATAGGGTGCGATGGTCGAGAATGGACAAATGGTAGGGACAAAAATGTGGGGTGGAAGATCATGGAATCTTCCAGAAGCTTCCCCTCTGACACTTGCCTCTCCATTTTCGACCAGGGATGAGTAAGAGATCATCATTCTCCAAGTGGAAGCAGGAACTATCAGAGAGAAGACACTAATCAAGATCCCAGAAGATGACTCACCTCTCTGTAATCATCTATATATGGATCCCTCATCACAGAGATCCAGAGGCTGGAATTTTGTATCTTATAGAGAAGTGTTGTTGGTTTTCTGGTGTACATTCACAGTGTTGGGTGATCTAGCTTTGCTTGAGGTGAAGAAGGGCTTCCTAGCTGGAGGATGATGCTAGGTCAGAGCACATGGTTGTAATCCTCTTGCTACTTTTCATCTGAATAAAGCTATTCTTGTTTCCTTCCATATTCTTGTGTACTTGTTTATATATGCATGTATATGGTTAATACACATCTGATCCTGTATTATTTATGAATTTAGATCCTTGTTTCTTGCATAGTAGTATGTTGCTGTGATTCCACAGGTTCTTTTGAAGCTGGGCAGACAAAGAAGAAGTGGTGAAACTCTATCAAGAAGGAGAGGAAATCAAGTGCAAGACTCAGGTTGACCCTCTTGGTTCTCCTCTTGTCTATTTTCATAAAAGGTAACAATAGTAGACTTTGATTGTTTGTTTCTAAGATAGCCACCCATCTTAGTGGGAATAGTAGCATCCGAGTGGACACTATTCCCGGATAACAACAGGCCACCCAACGGACCCCCCATGGTGATTTATAAGCCATGCAAACTTCAAATGCCTAGATTGTTGCTCGTTCCAACTCGTGTAACCTTCCCGTGTGAAATCTGTGGTCGATCATTTCATATCTGGCTCATACTATTGCTCTTAATTGCCTACCGCCCACTCCCTTTTGCCATAATGTAGCCATCTTGTCATGAATAGTGGGATTAATGGTCATCCTTCTTTAGAGAGGCACACCGACGTGGCTTGGTCCGCGGAACCACGCCCTTGATTGTTGGCAAAATGTATGCGTGCCTTGATACCTGCGCATCTGTCCCCTAGATTGCTTTATCGTCCCTCGCTCTCTTTCAACTGGTCGAAGTGGTGAGACTCTCCTCAGAATGGTTAGTCAGGCGGTCAGCCTGCCCGTATAGAGCTTCAGGCGACTGCCATTCACTCTGCCCGAGAAGGGGTCTTCGTTGAGCTTAGGCAGCTGAACTGCGCCCCCATCAGTTACTTCTTTAACGACATAAGGTCCCAACCAATGCATATGAAGTTTACCTGGGAATTTCTTAAACTTACTGTCATATAACAATACGACATCATCCTTCTTGAACATGCACACCTTGATATGGTGATCATGCCATGCTTTCTTGCGCTATTTTTGTACATGCTGATGAAATCCCACCATAAATCGTTCTTCGTCTAGTTCGCCGAGTTGTGCAAGCCTTTCCTCCAAGGCCACATGATCTGCCATTCCTATAGCTGTTGCAATCCGCAGACTGGGCACGATATATTCCATAGGAATCATAGCCTCCTTACCATAGACTAGTTGAAATGGTGTCTGGCCTGTCAACTTTTTGCACGTGGTTCGGTATGCCCATAGCACAACAGGGATGTGCAAGTCCCAATCATTCCGTTATGCATTGCAGATCTTAGTCAGCGCCATTTCCAAATTTTTTTTGAATGCCTCAATGGTCCCATTTGCTTGTGCATGGTATGGCGTGCTTTGTTGGTGATATATCTAGAATTCCTCAGTGAGCACACTGATGGTTTCGTGAAAAAAATCCATTCCTTGATCACTCATAAGAATCTTAGGACACCCAAACCTGGTCAACACATTCTTGAACAAGAACTTTTCCATTTTCATGGTTGTGCAATCCTTAACTAGCTATGCTTCTGCCCATTGGGTCAAGTATTCAGTCACAATGGTAATATAGTGCGCGCCCGTCTTCCCTTGCGGTTCAATAGGCCTGACGAAGTCGATCGCCCATTTCTCAAATGGCTATAGTGTTACCTGTGGCTGAAGTGACATTTCATCCCTTCACGACGGCTTGCCTGTTCATTGGCATACATCGCAGGCCCGACAGTAGGCTTTCGAATCTTGATGTAGGGTGGGCCACCAAAATCTGGCGCAAAGAACCTTCTGGGCTATGGCACGGCCCACATAATGTCCGCTAGCAACCCCTCCATGTGCTTCGACAAGGATCGGTTCTCGCTCAAACTCTGGTACATATCTACGTAATATCTCATCATGGCCCATCTTGTAGAGATGGCCAGCAATCACAGTGAAATCTGTTGCTCGAGTCACCAATTCCTTCTTTTGTTGCACAAAATACCCCTACAGCGCAGTGCCGGTAGTAAAAAAATAGATTATATCTTCAAAGTGGCCATCCACAATGCGCATTGCATACAACTTGGCGTCTAGGAGTCCTTCTTCTAGACCATCTCAATCCGGGATAAGTGGTCTGGACCCGCATTCAGACGTCCCGACTTTACAACAACCTCAAAATCATATTCCTGAAACAACAACAACCATCGACAAATGCGCCCCCCAACACAGGCTTATTCACTAGGTATTTTAGCACAGAGTGGTCAGTATACATCTTAAAATGTCCTCCAAGAAAATAGTGACGATACTTCTAGAGTGCGTACACCATCGCCAATCCCTCTCGCTCAGTAGTAGAGTAATTCTTCTCAGCTTTCAACAATCTTTGACTTGCAAACACAATCGGGTAGTCAACTCCCTTCGCTCCTTCCTGAGTAAGTACTGCTCCTAATGCAATACACGATGCATCGACATGCACATGGAACTCCACGTCCCATTGTGGAAAGATCAAGATAGGGTCAGATGCCATTTTTTCCTTTAGCAATTCCAGGCTTTTGTTACATTCCTTGTTCCAGCAATACGTGGCATAATTTTTAACAACTGTTCCATTGGAGCCTTGATCTGGGCGTAATCTTTTATGAAATTCCAATAGTACCCCATATGTCCCAGTGTAGCGCATAGCTGTTTGACATTGCGCGGTGTTTGTAGACCTAGTATGACAGTGATTTTTGCTAGATCCACCATCAGGCCTTGCCTACAAACTACGTGGCCCAGCAAGTTCTCAAAAGGAACAAGGAATGTACACTTCTTTAGATTGAGCGCAATTTGATGTTGACGACAGGTGTCCAGCATTAACCGTAAACTCTCAATATGTTTCTTAACCAGGCCAAAGATGACCCGATCGTCAAGATAGACTTCCAAGAATTTATGTATAAATTCCTTGAATGCAGCTACCATAATGCGAGAAAATATTACCGACGCATTCTTCAACCCAAATGGCATCACCATATACTGAAAACAACCCTATTTCATAGCAAATGTTGTCTTGCTTCGATCTTCTAGCACGATCTTGATCTGATGGTATCCGGAGAACCCATCCATAAAAGAATACGCTTCCTACCTACCCACATTTCTAAGACTTCATTGGTAAAAGGTGTGGGAAATGGATCATTAACACAAGCATCATTGAGTTTCCATAGATCCACGCAGATGCAAATCTCACCCTTCTGTTTCTTCTCCAGTACCACCATCGGACTGACCCAATCGGACTCCTCGATTGGTTCAATGATATTTGCTGCCAGCAGCTTGTCTAGTTCTTCTCGTACTTTTGCTTTGTATTTTGGATTCAATCGGTAAGGTCACTGCTTTACTGGCTTCGCATTAGGCTTCAAAGTTATCTTCATCATTCCTAGTTCTCCTCGAATCTCTTTCAGCTCCGTAATCTTGGTAGGGAAGAGGTCTCAGTACTCCTGGAGTAGCTCGATGACCTTTTCTACTATAGCGTCATCCCAGTAATCCCCAAGCGTAGCATACTTCGATTTGCCATCTGTTCCGATATTCACTTTCTTTGTTTGTAATGGCACTACGACGTCTGCATCTTTTATTTCGGGGCTGCGCACTTCTAGACTTCCTTCGGATTCTGGTATATTGATGTCGCGCAAATCATCCTCGCCACCTTCTGCTTGTACATTACAGCATTTCAAGGCCCGGCTCAGCTGTCGCGACCAGTCTAGTGGCACGACTTCTTTCGGTTCTAATGGTAGCTTGAAAATATCGGTCTTTACTAGCTTTAGTGTGTCGTCCACTGTATCCGTCCATTGATCTTCAAAAATAAATGTTGAGAGAAACCTTTTGCGCAAGATGCCCCACTCCCCTGTGCCATGTCGGAGCTCTGTTTCAGTATACCAATTCCTTGGGATGACATCCAATGTATGGTAAAATAGGTGCACCCATTCTAGTTGCAGCTCCTCGCCATAGGCTTTGGTCCATTTGCTCAGGTGTATGTGCAGATTCTCTCGTACATCATATTTCTCCGTTAGTTGGAGCGCTGGCTTCCCAAATCGTATCTGCATCATGCGCTTACAGCTTCGCCAATCTGCGAAGGTTCCTTCATGGGTACCCCACCATTGCACCGGTGTCACACGCAATGCCCATTTGAGCACATCAAATCGTTGGTACTCTGGTACTGCGCTCTCAAACTTCTCCAGGAATTCATTTACTATTGTGAGCCCGTCATACACTGGCAGCTCACAGTCCTGAGCTTTAACGCAGTACACGGATTTTGTCAGCATATTGCAGTTTAAAGTAGTTGCCTCGTTCATTTTGTTCTGCCATTGCTCGTCTTCTTCCTCCGAATCATCGGTGTATGGTTCCGCGTAACCCTGTGAAATTCTCCGTTCCTCCATTACCTTACCCTTTATTGGACTTTGTGCTGTAATTTGGTAGATGCAATCCAATGCTTCGTCCTGCTCATCATCGCGCACATGTTCCGTGTAGTGGGGTCCCTTGGTTGGATGTAGCGGAACAACTACGTGACGCAACTTTTTTTCAAATATCATCTTCCTCTACTTGAGATTAATAATCCCATTCATGTCAATGGCCCAGTCTATTCCCAACAACGTAGGGTACGGGCTTTTTTCATCCACTATCTTAATAACTTCAAAGTCTGTTCTAGTGCTCACATCATCCAGGTCTACGATGATTCCTAGTAGCCTACCCATGGGCAAGATCTGCTAATTTGCCATCCGTAATTGGATTGGAGACCATTGGAGTGGGGGCTTGCCGATACGCTCTCACGTCTGCTTAGGCAAGATGTTTGCATCCGAACCGAGGTCTAGAATGACCTGATCCATCTCATAATCGCCAATCCGCGCTGTTAATCACATTTCTTGTCTGGTCTCTAACGTATGGCTCCCCATTCGTCGGACTATGCAAGGTTCTCCCCATCCTACGTATTTGTTAATTACCTCCTACAATCCTTTCACTGCCCTATTATTGCAAAGTAACTTCATGCAAGTTTCTATGAAATTTGTCAACATCGAGGGACCTTTATACGGCTCAAACTGATCCCTTTCTAAAGTTGCACCATTCCTTAGTACCATATTTTCTTTAGGTTCTTCATCATGTGGTTTGGCCCTTATCATCTGCACATTCTGTGTCATCGTAGAAGGTGCTACGCTTTTTTCGCGAATCTGTTCTAGTAGCATAGGGCAATCCAACAGTTCATGGTTGAATTGCTTGCAATAGGGACATGGTATTTGAGTTGGATTTGTGCAATCCCGTGTGTAATGTCCTCATCCTCCACAATTGTAGCAAATTAGCTGTCTTCGACCCCTTCCTGGTCCCATTCTGCCCCGCCCTCAACCTCGTCCTTGGAATCCATCGCGTACAAACGTTGCACTTGGGTTTTGAACTCACCCCTCAGTTTGCATTCGATAGGCAGATGCCTAATCTACCAACATCTGGAAATCCCTTTCCTCGTGACCCACCGATCTACAAAAGTTGCAAAAGAGCTGCTGGGGGGTCTGATTATATTTCGGCAACAGGTGGCAATTATCTGTGTTGTGTTTTCCTCCTACTTGACAGATTGCGCACCAGAGCAGGGTGATCCCCGCCTATGCCTCTGGTCGCAATGATGCTGGTCCCCCCGTGACCACAAGATTCACTGCGACTGGACAATGGTCTTTATTATGTCCCTGGCCCCTACACTTGATGCACCAACCTTCTTGCAAAACTTCCGGCGCCTTGTCATGTTTTGACTTTTGTATTTCCAAACACAAATTTTAGACCTGTGCTTGGATTTGCTGAACTCCCAACCCTGGGTCCTGTACTGGGGTTTTGTGCAGCCGCATTTCTGCTCCAGTGCTTCTGCTTGGGTTGAGATCTTTTACTACGACAAAGCTGATTTCAGATATGGTGTTAGTGATGTGATGAACCAAACGTGGTGCTGTGCATCCATCAGGGTCATTTTGGCCTCCCGAATCGTGCTTTTTAACCTTTGATCAAGATCCCACGGGGTCTCACCAGGCATCATTGTGATCTCTTTGAATCCCATGACCGACTGTAATTCCAATTTTGGCTGGCTGAACTCCTTTTTTAATTCTGTGTGGATGTTCGCTATCCCCGCCTTTGGGTTGATGCCTGAATACTTCATATACCATGTTAGCGCTCGGTCCTATAGTGTGTTGACAAATACAAATTTCTTGATATTATTATCCATGATCTGCTGCGCGTTCCATACTGAATTCAACACAAACCAAAACTTTTCTGGATCTTCACTGCCTGCTCCTTTGAATACTGGTAAATGGATGGAACCCACCATTACTATCATCCTGATCTTTCGTTGCTCTTTTCTCTAGCGTTCCCGCCTTTCACACCAGACACCCCTTAGGCAGATCCCGGTCCCAACAATGGAACCATTTGTTGGCTTATTTGGGTTGACCCAGGTTCGGAAGAATTATTTAGCCAAACAAATCCCATAGCTACCGGCCCTTTCGGAAACCGCCTGCGAAGCATGGACTAAGGTCTCACACGAGGTAGCAGGGGAGGGTGCTGGAACTAGGTTTCTGCACCTCAGGGATGTCTTGGATGTGGTTTGGGGCTTTCATGTTGTTCTGCAGCTTCGCGCTGTGCCAGATCTGCGCAGATCAGAATACCCTTATTGCACTTATTACAAATTGAATCACTTATTACCAGTTTGATCTAGTTAAAGGGGTCTTTAAGCAAACATTTATTATTTTTGGTTACTTCGTGCATCAAGATTAACCCAGTTCACATGTATTCAACCATAGAAAATGCAGAAATAATAACAGTTCATTTATCATAACAGGGTAAAGTCATAATTAGCACATAATTCAAAAGAAACTTATCTTTGTTACCAATCTTCAACAATACATCCAGATCCACCCTGCGCACTCAGCTGCAGGGGTCCATGCACACAGCTGCGGACTTTCCAGGCCTCTGCACACATAGTTGCAGAGCCTCTACCTTCTATCCTACCTCCTCGACTTGGACTTATAGACGCTTTCAGGCTATTTCCTTTAAGAACCTATTACATTCCATGTTCCAAAAGAACTACTTTTCCCTCATAGAGCCATGCTCTATTTATACTTTTCCTTGGCCCGTGATCCCTCCACAGGTCGACTCTATTACTACTTCTTTACATTAGTTCTGGGCGGACTACCCTTTGACTCAACCTACTGAAGTTCACACTCTACACTTTCCATGGAGTATTTTACCCTAATATTACCCAAAATTCTGGGCTTCACACCCCATACCCGTTCTACGGGGCTTGCGTTACCCAACAGAGAGGGTCCTCGACAAGTGAACATTGGAGGGATTTTAGGAGAAATTTTTTTTATTTATTAATTATTGACTATTGAATGACAAAGACCAATTGTGAGTTCCATGCCACAACCCCATAGGGTTTTAGCCCACTAACTGGGGTTACTAACTTCAAACATGAATATCTCTCAAACCATGAAGAATTACTTAGCATGCCATATATCAACGAAAACATATCGATGATTAGAATCCATCTAGAATATCCTTGAATCAGAATAGAGTAAGTTTTCAAGTCAAAATTCCCATGCAAGATCAGGGTAGCCCTTGGTGTTTCTTGGGTTGACATCAATGACAACCACCGATGAAAAATCTCCCCCTTTGGCATTGATGGAAACATAAGTACTCCCCCTACGATCATGACACCTCTTCCTATTGCCTTCTCTCCCCCTTTGTCATCAATGGAAAAGGGTAACTCCCTCTAACAAATTGTCAACCTTTGGACCTGTAGACACCTCCACTCCCCCTTTCTACTTAGTTAGATAAGAGAAATATTCTAATGAGAACTTGGGAGAATCCCAAGATTTTGACGAAGATACTTAAATGCTTCACGAGGTAATGGTTTGGTAAAGATGTCAAAAATTTGTTCCTTTGTGCCAACATATTCAAGCTTGATATTCTTTTTGGTGACCTTCTCTCTAAAAAAATCATATTTAATTGGAATGTGCTTTGTTTTGGAATGCATCATAGGATTCTTGGAGATACTGATGCCACTGGTGTTATCACAAAAGGTTGGAATAGGCTCATCAAACTTGAATTGAAGATCTTACAAAGTTTGCTTCATCCAGAGAACTTATATACAACAAGTTATTTTTGCGATATATTCTGCTTTTGCTGTGGATAACGAGATTGAAGATTGCTTTTTACTTAACCATGAAGCAAGACAACCACCTAGATAGAATGTTGCTCCA
The DNA here is from genome assembly GCA_031772625.1 of Pinus tabuliformis. Taxonomy (NCBI): domain Eukaryota; kingdom Viridiplantae; phylum Streptophyta; class Pinopsida; order Pinales; family Pinaceae; genus Pinus; species Pinus tabuliformis. Next base: position 123,967,397 of record CM062808.1, on the reverse strand, counting down.
TTGGTACTCTTACAATCATGAACACTTCCTACCCAATCTGCATATGTATAAGCTTGGATAACCAAATCATTTCCTTTGGGATACCATAGACCATAGTGCGTTGTGCCCTTAAGATATCGAAGAATTATTTTGACAACAATAATATGAGATTCTTTTGGTGCTGCTTGGAATCTTGCTACTTGTCCAACTGCTTGCATCACATCAGTTCGGGAGGCTGTCACACATAGGAGACTACCAATCATGGATCTATACAACCTTTGGTCCACATCCTTTGACGAATCTTCTAAGCCTAACTTGCAACCTGTTATCATGGGGGTAAGGACTGGTTTGTAATCTTCTATTTGGAATTTTTTGAGCATTTCCTTGATGTACTTGGTTTGATATATGAATATTCCTTTATCCTCCTGACAAATCTGAAGCCCCAAAAATTATGTCAGCTTGCCAAGAATAGACATTTCAATATCACTTTGCACTTTTTTGGCAAATTCTTCACTTCATCTCTCATCATTGCTTCCAAATATTATATCATCCACATATAACTCGATAATCGTTAGGTTATCTTGATCCACTTTCACATAGAGATTGTTGTTAGTGCTTCCTTTCTTGAATCCTTGTTGATGTATATACCTATCAAGACAAGCATACCAAGCCCTAGGAGCTTGATTGAGACCATATAATGCCTTCTTTAATATGCAAAAATAGTTTTCTTTGTCAGTGAGAAGAAAACTTTCGGGTTGTTCAATGTAAACTTCTTCTTCCAATTCACCATTTAGAAAGGCAGACTTAACATCCATTTGGTAGACCTTGATTTTTCTCGAGCATGCATATGCGAGAAACATCCTAATAGTTTCCATTCATGCAACAAGAGCAAGTGTTTCTTCAAAATCGATTCCTTCAACTTGTGCATATCCTTTGCAGACTAATCTTTCTTTGTTCCTAGTAACCTGCCCATCCTCATTCAATTTTTTTATGAAGACCCATTTAGTCCCAATAACATTTTTATCCTTTGGTCGTGGAACCAATTCCCAATTGTTGTTCTTCTCAATTTGATCCAGTTCTTCATTCATAGCTGCTACCCAGTGTTCATTTTGACTAGCTTCCCCAAAATTGATAGGCTTAAAAGGCGCTAAAAGGGCAAGATGGGCTTGTTGTGATGAATGAAGTTGTTGACTTCTTATGGTTCCAATTCATTCATTTATGTTGTCGATAATATGATTTGATGGATGATTCCTTTGATACCATTATTTTGAAACTTTTGGAGAAACTTCTTGTACATCTTGCTGATCATTTCTTATTTCTTCTTGGTTGACTGGTGTTTCCTTATTTGATTGGTCTTGTTTTGGAGCTTCTTCTTCATCCTTCATAGATTCTACCTCAAGCCCCTCAAATTTTCTTGAAGAGACGATCTCACAGTCTTCGTCAAAAGTAACATTTATACTTTCAACTATTTGTTTTTGCCTAAGATTGTGGCATATATAAGCCTTTCTTTTGTGTGAATAACCAACAAAAATACCTTCGTCAACACGGGAATCAAACTTGCCCTATTTGTGGTATTCTCTTTTGAAGTAGCATTTACTTCCAAATATTTTTAAGTATTTGACATTAGCTGGTCTTCCTTTCCATAGTTCATACAGAGTCATGTTACAATTGTTCTTGAGTAGGCCTATGTTTATAATGAATACGAAAGTATCATTTGCTTGAACCCATAATTTATTGTCTAAGTTTGAGTCTTTTAACATGGTTCTAGCCATTTCCTACACGATCATGTTTTTTTCTTTCAGCTACTCCATTCTGCTGTGTTGTTCTGGCTCTTGAGAATTTCCTTTTTATTCCATGTTTGTCAGAGTATTTTTGAAATATTTTGGATGTGAATTCTCTGCCATTATTTGATCTTAGACATTTTATCTTCAAATTGGTTTCATTTTCGACCAATTCCTTGTATATTTTGAAACATTCAAATGCCTCAAACTTTTTCTTCAGGAAACTGACGAATTTCATTTTGGTGTAATCATCTATCATTAACTTAAAGTATAATTTACCATATAAACCTTTTGTTCTCATAGAACCACATAGATTAGTATGTATTAATTCCAGTGGAGGTGATGCAAAATGTTCCTTTCTCTTGAACTAGACTTTTGTCAATTTTCCGTGCCGACAAGATTCACATATCGTATTGGTAGGTTTTGATATTTTTGGCATTTCTCTAACTTCTTCCTTTTTGTTGATCTTGACTAAATTGTCGAAATTTATATGTCCTGTTTATTTGTGCCATAACCAGATCTCGTCTTCTTTTTCCAAGAAACATCCTTTAGGTGTCTCATCCAAAATATATATTTCATTTGGAGCTTTGCTTGCTATAGCCACAATTTTACCAAACTTGCCTTTCCTGATTTCACATTTCTTCGAGTTGAATAACATTGTGTGTCCTTGATCGTACATCTCTACAACACTGAGAAAATTTTGATTCATATTTTCAACTAGTAACACATCCTTTGCTAATGCATCCTTGTTTCCAAGAGTGATCATACTTGCTCCTATGACGTTTGAAGACACATCATTTCCAAAAGACATTGTTCCATCCTTCTTTTCTTTCAAGGACATGAACTTATTTCTATCTCTAGTCATATGCATTGAGCAACCACTGTCAACATACCATATGTTTTTGTTGCTTTGAGCCTTGAGAGTGAGAGAACACCTTTCAATCTTCCTTTTCCATACTTGTTCATTCTGATTTTGCGAGAATTCCTTTGAAGAGCTTCCAAGTCTGCAATCCTTGGCCAGGTGTCCAAAATTGCTAAATTTGTAACATTCGACATCATCTCTCAAATGATCATATATGTTGATATTCTGCTGAGTTCTGGAATATCCATTTCTGAGACATCTCCTGGAATTATATTCATTCCAAACATACATGCGACATTCTGCATCTCTATGTACGAACTTTCCACAGGAATAACAATGACCATAAAAGATAGGTTGATACCTGGGAGGAAATCTTCTTTGAGGAATTGTCTTCCAAGGTTCTTCCTGCAAATCTTGATCTAGCTGGGAGATCTACCTGCTTGGTAGATTTTTCATATCCATCTTCTTTAGTTGTCTTAGAAGTACTTGACTACTTTTTGAATTTTTATTTGTAACCAAGACCAATCTTGTCACTGCATGATCATTGGTTGCTGATGAGTTCATCCAAAGTCTTTGAGTTGTTGGCATAGTTTTGAAGATTTTTTTTCCATTTTTTACTTCCTTTCATAAAGAAACGATTTCAACTTCCAATGCTTCTCTTTCCTTGTTGCTTTCCTTTAATTCTTTCCTAAGTGATTCTTTAATTCGTTTGTATTATTCAACCTTGATTTTAATATTTAGGACCTATTCCCTTTTTGCCTTTAATTCATCTTCAAGAGTGTTGACATGCTTCTTCTTGATCTTGAGCTCTTTGATAACACTGATTACTTCATTTTGAAATTCAACCTCAATCATTTCTTCTTCTTTATCTCCTTCTTCGTCAGGTGCCTCTTTTCTTATTGTGCTTGGCTATAAACAATACTCTAATATTGAATTCTTCTTCGTTATCACTGTCTTCTTTAGATGAGGAGCTATCTTCTTTGGAGAAGAAACTTTTCTTAAACCATTTCTTCTTGCCTTGCTTGTTGAACTTCCTAGGAATTTTCTTTCCTTTCGTAACAACCTCATTTTTGTGAGGACATTTGGCTACAAAATTCCCAATCTCACCACAACCAAAACATATTAATGAAATTTTACCTTTGAATTTTTTCGTACCTGTTCCCATTTTCCACGTGAAGTAGGCAAACTCTTTATCTCAGAATTCTTGTTCATCTTCTTCCTTTTCCTCATCCTTACAATTGCAAGTTTTTTCTTTTGGAGTCTTTTTGTCCTTAATATTCTTCTTGGATGCGGAAAATGTTGTTCCTAAGTGAGACATGACATCCTCTTCTTCAATCCTCATTTCATATGCCATTGGAATTCCATGCAATTCATCTATGGTGAGATTGGTAAGATTCGATCTATCTTCCAAGACATGTACCTTAGGGTTAAATCTTGCTGCAAGGTTCTGAGGATCTTTCAGACAATAATTTTCGTTTCAACAGGTCCTCCAAAAAATTCCAATGTATTTGTTGTTTCATCAACACACTGAAAGTATGCAGAAATATCTTCCCTCATTTTGAGTTGCTCAAATTTTGCCCTGAAAATTTGAAGCTTTGCTTCTTTCATCTTTGAGTCACCTACATATATATTTTCAAGCTTGCCCCATACCACTTTAGTAGTTTTGAAACTCAATACCTTAAGATAAACAGATTCACTGATAACAAGATATTTAGCCTTTGCATCATATACCATATTTTTCTTACCTTGTTCATCCTAGGTCGATGTGAAGCCTTTGTCAACATTTCCCATACTTCGTATCCCTTGCGCCAACAAATGAACGTGCAATCTTCCACTCCAAAGTGCATAGTTATTTCCATTGAACAAAGGAACTCTATTCTAGTATACTCCATGATCACCTTCCAGTTGTTAGACTGCTATTGAAGGAACCATGCTCTGAAACCAATTGTTGGAAATATTGGCAGGGGGGGGGGTGAACCAGTATCCCTTAGAAATTAGCACCTTAAATATTTTCAAAGCATTAGTTAATCTTCAATTATTATTAATGTTTATGCAGTAATAACAGTAAATAAAAGAACACAGTAGGCATAAAAATTTTAGGTAGAAAACCCCCTCCGGGTCAAAAACCATTGAACACTTTTCTAATAAATTCTTTAATCTTCAACCCCAACTGAAATGAAAGAAACAACTTCCTAGAATTCTAGAAAAGCATTCTTCTCTAGCTCCCACTGGAAGGACACCCCAATGCTCTAGTTTCTTCAGTAATCAATTGAATGGATGCCTCAATACCCTAGACTAACCTACAACCCTAAATTGTTCACAAGATCCAACCTGTAGGCGACTTCATGCACCATCCTAACACCTCCCTGCCACCCAATGATGACGCTTTTACAAATGACTCTTTTGTAACTTTATAATGATGACTCTTGGCCTTGAAACTTCTACAAATAACTCTTTTACAACTTTACAATGATGAATCTTAGCCTTGACACTTCTTCACAATACACGAATGGTTGTCATGTCTTGAAAGGATTTCCCGCTGCATTGCTTACTTTGATTTGATACTTCTACTCTTGAATTCTTGCTTGAAGTTGTACTTGAATCTTCTTCTACCTGCATGCAAAATTTTCCCCGCGAAACCAATCCCAAAACAAAACAAAATACCCTTCAACTTACCTCTGCCTGCAAAACACAAGTAAGTGCATAATAATGAATAAATCCAAATTAAAATTAAAAGTACCTGAAGTGTGCTAGTCACTTTTGTTATTGACTTGTTGCCGCAGTAGACAAAGACTCCCACTCTTGATATATATAATAGACATTGATGATAGACCCTAGACTTGTGATGAACCAAGTTATAAGTACAACAATAGAGACCATTCTATCAAATATGACAAGACAAGTAACATGAACTTAAAACATCATATAGATTTAGCAGACTTGGTGTAGCATCAAATGTGTAGTATCAAGAATAGGACATCTGAAATGTGGTATCAAAACTAACTGTGACATATAGAGACATAGAGATATAACCGAGACCTTGTATATACTTACGTTGTCCTAAAAAAACATATGTTAGATATGATACTCAAAATTCAAATGTAAACACTAATCATACATACCTTGTTGTAGGATACTTAGCCTTGACTGTTGATGTGTGGTCCTTACTGCAATGATCCTTGAATGCATGCTTTTTATTGCCTTCTAGGAGTGTGATATTGAATCTGTTGTATCGATGTATTTTCAGATCTCCAGGGTTTGAAATTCCTTCCTGTGGTAGCCCTCTGAGTCCGCCTTCCAACCCCACAGGTCTGATAAATATTGGATTCTTCAAGAAAGTGTTATGCCCAATATGAATGATGACCTGATTATAGACTAGTTCAGTAGAGCGAACTTGTACGAAGTGCCATGTGTCACTGTTACGACCTTCAACCCTGAAAATTCTACTCAACAAACTAAAGTCTGTCATCTTTATATGACTATTTATAAAATTTGAATTCAATGCTCATAGAGAAGATTATGACGATTTTCCCAATGCCACCTATTTGACATGGAATTCGAGAGACTACAAAAACCCCAACCTCCTTAGATCATATCTCAGTAAATATAGCGAACCAAGATCTCAAACTCAGTCATGCAGTGCATCAAGATTTTGGCTCAAATGGGTTTTAATTTCAGCTTCTAAAGCTTCATAGAAACATATTTATAGTGAAAATGCCACGATGACCTTTTTGAAGCCACAAAATCCCTACTAGAGGAGGATATGAGGGTCATTATTTATATGAATGTCTTGAGTTGAGAGGTTTGTCAACAAGTGAATGTTGGAGGGATTTTAGGAGAATTTATTATTATTATTATTTATTGACTATTCAATGACCACAACCAATTATGAGTGCCATGCCACAACCCCATAGGGTTTTAGCTCACTAACTGGGGTTACTAACTTCAAACATGAATATCTCTCAAACAGTGAAGAATTATTTGGCGTGCCATATATCAACAAAAACATCTCGATAAGTAGAATCTATTTAGAAGATCCTCGACTCAGAATAGAGTAAGTTTTCAAGTCAAAATTCTCATGCAATATCGGGGTATCCCCTAGTGCTACTTGGGTTGAATTCAATGTCAACCACTGATCAACAAAGCGTTCGGTGGTTTTTGACCCGAAGTGGGTTTTCCACCTAAAATTATTGTGCCTACTATGTTCTTTTATTTACTGTTATTACTGCATAAACATTAATCATAATTGAAGATTAACTAATTCTCTGAAAAGATTTAAAAGTACCAATTGCTAAGGAATATTGATTCACCCCTTCCCCCCCCCCCCTTAGTATTTCCAACACCGCATACACTGGAAAGCCTATTGGTGTTTTCTCAACTGCTTCCCCAGTACTGCCTTCAGTGGTCTCTTTTGAAGCAGCTCTCTTTGGTGCCATGGTAACAATGACTTCTGGAGAAAAATGCTTAACAAGTGTGGTACCTATGGGATAAAAAGGACACTCATGGCAAGCAAACATTAGCTTTAGCAAATATACCTTCAAAGCATGATCAAGCATCAAACTGGGTAAATAATAAGAGGGTTTGTGAAATTATCATCAACAAGAAAGGGAGAATGGCTATGGGAACTATGCATTGCACAGTCCTAGTAGCCAAGGGTGAAGCCTGAGGCTTGAGACTGCACAATGCATAGTCCAGCCTGGGCGAAGATTGGGAGAGATTGCACATTGCACAATCTTAGTGGCCAAGGTGATAGGATGAGCCTTGGAACTATAGAATGCGCACTTGGGAAAGCCTGTACTGTGTATTTCATAGTTTCAAAGGCCAATCTCGTAGATTTATTCTTAGGATTGTGCAATTCCCAAGTGGGCAAGGCAAGATCTGGCCAAGGAAAGTGCAGAATTGCCCAGTGGAAGTGTGAAAAATGATCAGAAGTGAATGATGATGTGAGCTTGATTGAAAAATTGAATAAGTATGAATAAATCAATGTATATCAAGTTTGGAAACTAATCAAACAAAAGGAAAATCAAGTGTGTGAGGAGGGTCATTTCAATGGTGAAAATCGGTGTAAAAACAGGAAAACTGATGTGACAATTGTAAAAGGCAAACAAAAACTTAGAGTAAAAATTTTACAGGTTAAAATAATTTGAAACACCAACAACCATGAAGAGAAATAAGTAAAATAACACTCACACAAGCGAAATGACAAAAAGCGACAAAAGATGACAAAAGTGAAACTCACCTGAAAAATAGACGACGACCGCACCGAAGGTTCCTTGATCTTCTTAAGAATGCTAGAACTCCAAGATCGAATGTGTAAATGAGCTCTAGAGACGTCAATTAAATATATTTGAGTGAATTAGGATTTATGACACGCATGCCTAAAATAAAGGAAAAAGCAACACTCGATGGAAGTTTCTAAAAATAGTGAGTGTGCCTCCTTCAGGATACTAATAATGGATCCCTATTTTTTAGGGATGATTTTTTCTTTTTTTATTTTTCGGGGAAAATTTTCATGCACACTACTGAGAAAAATTGTGCAATTATGGGGAACTGGGCATCTTTCCAGCTTAGGCACTACACAATTTCTGATCTCAGGAGGGATTGCACAGTTTTTGGGCTCAGTGATGGGCTGCCTTCGATGACTGCACAATTTCTGATCTCCAGGCTAACTGCCAGTTTGAACTACACAATTTCAATCATCAAGGTTGCTTGCCCTCAAGGATTGCGCAATTTCTGGAGGTAAGCCAAGAACTGTTGTGAGACCAAGTCAGGAGATCAACTTGTGAGTTAGAAAGACCAAGTAAGTGTGAAAACAACTAAACACAAGAAAAAATGAAAAAATAAGTCTCAGTAATAACATGAATACCTAAATTAGTGCAAGATTAACTCCTGTGGATAATAAGGAAGGCTCCAAAATCAAAGCATAGGCACAATTTTGGAGGGTGGTTGTAGCCGCTACAACACACACATCTGGCCAAAGGGTGAGGAGATTTAACACATGTACAATCCTTGTCATTTATGACAAGTGGAATCTATCATCAGGATACAGGTGTTCTACCACTTGATTCTTAAGGATCAAGGTGGGAAGATTAGTGAACAATAGGATGTGTGTGATCCTTACCTCTCATCGTAAGTGGTATCTTGCCTATTGTCATCAGATATAGGGTGGAAGATTAATATCCCCTATGATGATTCTTCTTATTTAGATCAAGACATCAATATTCAATAGATGAGAAAAGATGAGTAGAGAGGAGATATGATGTGATGATGATGAGACATGTACATCTGAGACGAGACTTATCATGGAGTCGGAAATTCCTCCCTAGCTGAGAGGGAGTGTTGGAAATTAACAACCAAGGGAGTGATTCCCTCCTTGGAGAAGCCCAAAAAACCATAAGGAGACCCCGCTTTCCCTTGGAATAATTAAATTTTCACATTCACAAATATTATTTTTAATGTGGGTCCAAGTCAACTCAAAAGGTACAATTCGGCCTAAAGGAGAAATTCATCCACCTATACCACATATAGATAGACCAAGCTTGGCATCACTTGGAGGCATCATCACACACATCATTTTTACTTCATGTGGTTCATCTAATCTGAAAATTTTAGGGTCAAGTTCACATGTATGAGAGGAGAAGAGAGAAAATTTGGTTGACTTGCGTTCACTTTTGTTTTGGGAAGATTTGACCTGGTATGAATTCTCTTGACTTGGCTAATTTGACTAAAATATGATTTGTTCTTAGAGATTGAATTCAAGGAGAAGAACCCTGGATGCGGGTGGCACCATTACTCTTAATGCACATCACACAAAAAATTAAAGCCTAGTATTGCCAGCTGCAGAGCAGCGTGGCTTCCCAAGACTTCACCTTGTGCGAGTGGGAGGAAGGTTTTAAGGTTGGATCTGGTAGGAGATTTGCATTAATGGCTCGCGCTGTTCGACGCAACATTCCCTCTGTTATAATCATGTCGATCCTCAGTGTTTTCATCACGCCTTGTGCTCAGTCTCACGACAACGGAACCTGGTTAGCGGAGGTAGATGGTGATGGGCTGATTCTTGCTCACTGCCATGAGCTCCAGGCCAACATTTCCAAGGGTAAGCTCTCCCCTGTTCTGGACTTACGCATTGGTTGTATTGTGCTTTTGTCTGGGGTGTGTTCTGTGCATTCTGTTTGGTATCTCTATTGTTTCAACCAACCCAGTTCTGTAGTCTCTGGTGTCTATATTCTCTCTGCGCCCTACCACCCATTTGTCATTATGGTTTGTTTGGGTAAAAGACATCGTTCTGGGGGGCATCGTGACAGTGGCTTGCATTCTTCGGCCGGTCATTCTGTGGAACCTGAGCAGGCACCCATCAATCCTCCTCCCATCCACGAGGCTGTGCCACCTTTGAGCTCTAGGCGCAAGCCAATTCTGAACAGTGCCTTCCAAAACACGCACTTTAAATTTCAAAGTAATTTGAACAGGCCTCTTATTACTGCTCACATCACCATTATCCTTTGGAAGAGGAAAATCAGGTCTCCCCTCTGGCTTGCATTACTCCTAATCCTTCCCAAAGCAGTGAGCACTCCATGGACAAAGATAGCCCGGAGAATTGGAAAAGTGAGAAGTCTGGTCAGGAGGAATTTCTTAAAAATATTTCGCCCCTTGAAGACACAGGCCTTGCTGTTGGGGAAGGGACTCATGGTGAAGCAAGCCATTCCATGGCAATCCCTATCAGCGATTTGGATGGCAATGAGAGTTTGAGGACCGACAGTGCATGTCTGGCTGAGGAAAAGAATCATGGCAAGGCTAAGGAAGGGTAGCGCCACCTGGGACTGCTTTTTTATTTTTTGTTTTGGCTACTGTTCAGATAATCACCTACAAGCATTCTAGCTCACAGTCAGGATTCAGCACTCATGACCTGTTGTTTTTGGCTTCCCACTGGGGAATTGGTGATACACTTACTGCTGGTTTACACTAATTTTGTGTTTCTGTGGCCCATGTCTCCTTCTCAGCTAAACATGTCACTCTCTGTGTTTTTCATCTGGTTTTTTGCTCTATGTAACTGGTCTCCCCAGCTTCTGTTTGTAAGGGGGCAGTTCTATTGTGTTGAGTGACCTCAAGCTATGTTTTCTGAGGCCTCAACTCTATGTAAAAAAAAATTTCCTTACAGTTAATAGAATTTAGTATTTTCAGAGAAAAAAAAAATTCAAGGAGAAGAAGATCGAACTATTTCTAGGCACTTTGACCAACTTTGACCATACACCTAAGGCTAGGGTTGACCGCAGATTAACTTTTGACTTTGACAAAATTGTGGAGGAAAATTTGGATCTATTTTGACCAAGTTTGACTAAGCAAAAGAGGTTGCATTCCTTGACTCGTTGACTAGACTGTTTGGAGCTGATTTGACCTTTGAATTTGGATTGGTTAGTGTTAGTTTTCCTTGAAAGATGTATTGTTCTTTGCTTGACATAATTTCATTACATTATTTGCACATTGAATTCACCCCATAACACTTTAACATGATTACATCATATGCAATTATGTAGAAAGAACAACATCACAAATAATGCTGCGAAATAGTAAAAAGGAACATCAAAAGAAAATCATACACACATAGAGACAACAAGATTGGTCAGAAACCAGGGCAAAATCCCACAAAGGGGGAAAACCCAAAATTCAATTCTTCTTCTTCTATTAGATTTCATCAATTGTTTAGTTGTAATACAAAGTACATCGTCATAAATCATATCAGACCACCCAGGACCAATACAAATGGGTTCACAACTACGTTTGTGAAAAATACAAGGCATATCTAAGAGGGATGTCATATGGAGTACTTTTCATTCATTTAAAGATTACTGTAATACAATTCGTGGGAATATGCATCTAGGGCATCACTATCTCCAATATTCAAGTGAAGTCAAATTATCTACTCATCAAAGAGTTTGCCATTATGAAGATCATTTTTACAACATTACATGAGCAAGAGAACTACCTTTGTCATAAGTGCCATAGAATATTATACCATCACTACCATATATGATCATGGACACATGGATCTCATCATGCAAGAAGTTGTACAATGATTTTCATGAACCTGTTATTTGTCACAATGGGTCACTATAGTATGGTCTCTATATAAGTGACACAGAGTAACAAACCCTAAATGATTAGGGTTATTTGATTCCTTTACACACAACTCTGCCATATGTAATAATGTCCTCAAAGCCATAGTAAAAAATGGTCATATATAAATGAAAATTAAAATCGAAGTCACTGTTATGAAAAATATATTGATGACCTAAACATTCATATGTGGTAGATTAGAATTTGAACGCAAGAGTTATTACCATAGTGCAAGAAACCAAGTCAAAACCTCAGTGCATTCCATATAATGTGATGCCTATACATCGAGAGTCATAATGTGAGAGACCAAGGCATACCGTATGCCTCTGTATGCCATTAAGAGCTTAGCCATACCATACATCTTTGTCTACCATGAAGCCGCATATATATAAAGACAAAATTTTGAATTGTGTGACAATGCCAATTTAGTACAAGCTGTAATGATGCCAAACTGTAATGATGAAGCCAAGAGCATATCATACAAGCTGTAATGTTACCAACAATATATCTTACAAACTGTAGTAGTATCAATATAGGATGTGATGCCCACAATCTATAATGTGATGCATCTAAATCATTGATACAATTGTGAATCATAGAAAGAAGGGATCCTCCAATAAATATTACTGAGTTACTAACAAAATAGAGTGAGAGTCATACCAAACCATAGTGCGAGAGACACAACACAAGACCATACCATATTAAACAGTGATGTGATGCCATACCACCATTACAAACTTGTTATGCGAGAGATTGTGCCATGCATGAAAGTTGAGACTTGCCATGTGAGAGACGTGATCCATCGATTACACCTTTTATTAAAATTTAGCATGAAATAGCTTCAATTGGTTTGTGTTAGTTTTTGTGGCATCAGAGGTGTTCTAGTCTCAAACCTTTGTGGAGAGGCTAAAACACATGATTTCTCCGTAAATCAGAAATCATTTATGGAAATTCCACATATAAGTGTCTCAATTAAATTATTAACCTATTTTTTAATATTTCCTCAGTCTACACTTAGGAAATATGGTTACTTAATCAGGATTAATTGAGAAAAGTGTGAATCATATAAAATCTCACACGTATCCACTGGGAATTAATCTTAGCCCTTGATTGAGTTTTAATCTTGGCAGTTGGAGGTCCAATAGGAAAATTATAAGAAGAAGTCGATGGGTAGATGGAGAACACACAAGTAGCAAATCCTCAATTGCTCAGAAAGTTTGATTTCCCAGTGGCAAAGGATTCAACGGTGGAGATCGAGTTAGTGAGTGAGTAGCAAGTGCCATAGGGGTAGAGTAGCATATTATCGGAGGAGGATTCCAAATATGGAAGAGGTAGAAGAGTAGGTCTATTTTGAGCCCCAGGAGGTTGCACAAAGCCTCAAGAAAGGAATTTTGATTGAGCCAGAGCAAGGGTGATTTAGCTTCCAGTGGCCGAGAAAATTTCTAAAAGGCTAGAAGAATCACTTCCAATAGAAGAAACAGGAAAGACGTCACATCAGAGGCAGTGTTTGGGCAGCACATGTGGGGCCTACATAGAGGAAGCGCAAAAGGCTAACACAGAAGTGTTCCAAAGCCAATTTCGAGGCTCAGTTTGTTACAAGATTGCTTCAAGTGGGGGTAATTTTCCCTCATAATTTTTTTCTAGTATGTATCTTGGGTAGATTCGTCAGTCACAGTGAAATTTTATTATACTCAAAAATTATGCTACTACTTAATAATAAAACCCTTAGTTGTTGCACTGATTTTCCCAAGTTGGGTTTTTCTAGGGACTTTTGTCCAAAAATAATTGTGTCAATTTTTATGTGTGTGCTATAATATTTCTCACTTTCTAGCACTATTATTTTATGTTGTTTTATTTGTGAAGATTGCAATGTGAATTATTCGATATTTGTCGTAGAAAGTAAATCGTTAATTAATTAACAATTAGAAGAATTAATTCTTGTTGCTGCTATAGGATTTCAGTAGTTAATTTTTCACATGGTATTAGAGCGCGATTGATCAGGTAGGAAGATAAGGAAAAAATTGCAAAAATCGTCTAGATTCAGAGGGAGTTTGGAAGTACAATTTATAGATCTATGAAGAAGCTGACTTAGCAGTTCGAACTATTGGGCAGAGGGTTTGATTTTTTCCAGTGCAGGTGGCTAGAAAAAATCGTAGAGTCTAGAAGAAGTTTCAGTAGGCAATAGAAAAGCCGAAAAGTAGTTCCATAAACTAGATCAGGCTTTTGTTGCGCATATTCCTTCCTTGGTCACAAAAGCGTTTTGCAGTAATAGGAGCAACATTGAGTGGAAGAGAGCACACATAGAGGGGAATTTCTCATAGGGGATTTTGAGTTTAGAAATCTATTTTTTCATATTGCAAATCAGCAGGAGTTGTGGGTAGATTTTCTCACTCCAGAAGGGAGTGCAAATAGCAGATCCAATAGCCAAGCAGAGAGAAAGAGGGATATTTTCGATCAGATTTTGAGATGGCCGCAACTGGGCTTAGAGATCAAGATAGGTTGGAGGGAGCCTCCAACTTTGTCATCTAGAAGGTTAGGATGTCCTTCCTTTTGGATGAATATGCCCTAAGAGCCTATGTAGATAATGTGGTGGAAATTTGTAACAACGCTAGTTAAACAATCCATGTAAATATAAAAATATAAGACCATGGTCATGGGACATGTATTCCAAGATGAATGTTGGGAAAAACATCCTAGTGGGTGTTCATTTTGGTTATTATGGCTAAAGGAAATTGACAAATGCAATGGCACAGGATTTGGAAAGGAAAGAGGTAATAATTGGTATTTTATTTATCAAAATAATGGAAATTAGGAGAAAAGGAAGGTGAAAGGTCACATGTTGCATGTTAGGAAGAAAATGAAGGAAAATACTGGAAATTGAAGAAAATAGAGGCCTCATTGATAAAAGGGCTTTTGAGGATCAATTGGCAAGCTTTTGGCTCAAGCTTTCGTCAGTTCAGATTTGGAGCTCTCTCATTATTCTCTCTCTCTCTCTCTCTCTCACTCTTGGACATAAGTAGTTTTCTTTGAGAATTTCAACATTGGATCAAGAAAGGCAAAGAAGGAAAAGAGGAAGCAGAGATTAACCAAGGAAGAACAGGATCAAGTAGCTACAACATGATTATTTGCAAGTATTGATTTGCATGTGTGGCTTCCTTGCTATTTTTGGCATGCATGGTGTTGCATGTGTGTTCTTTGTTCTCTTTCTTCCATTGACATGGGTTTTTCCAGGTGTGACAGTGTTTTTTAACCTAGCCTTTCCATTTTCGGATAGCCATGGTGCAATGGGGTTCTCATGTTTTGGTTGAGATGGATTTCCGAATGGATTCGACGTTGAGTGAGGTGGATATTTGAATAGAAGAAAACATGACCTAGTAACCCTAAAACCAAATTGTGGGTTGCAGTAAAGACATATTTTGTTTTGCCTTGGTGGGCCTAGAATCCTCAACCGATGAATGGCAGGATATACAGTAAATCCTAGAGGTGGGTGCTCTCCATCAGGAATAATAATCTCGGGATGTGATATACGGGAAAGCTTAGAGAGTGGAGTCTCAGTTAGGGCCTAGTGATCCGATGTGGATTGTAGTAAAGCCTAGAGACTAGGAGACAGGAAAATTCCTCATGGTGCAGGTGGAAAATCTGGTGGCATTGATGCTTGTTTTGGCCTAGTGATCTGGTGGAGATCATGGTAAAGCATATTATTACATGTTTATTGTTTTGGCGTAGTGATCTAGTGTGGATTACGGTAAAACCTAAAGACTAGGAGATAGGAAAATTCCTCACGATGTAGGTGGATAAATCTGATGGCATTCATGCTTGTTTTGGCCTAGTGATCTGGTGGAGATCATGGTAAATCTTGTTATTACATGTTTATTGTTTTTGCCTAGTGATCTGGTATGGATTGTGGTAAACCCTGGTTTTTATTAACGAGGGTGAGGTGGTTTAGCCTCGAGATGCCCTGGTTGGTTCTTTTGGTTTGCGTTCCATATTCATGCTTGGAATATGGCATCGGGGTGATTGGCTGAAAGAAATATTTGGTTTAGCCAATCTATGGTCGGGTGGTTCATGGAAGTCCCAAACCGGGTTGGTCGTTGCATTTATTAATATGAGGTTATTTATCCTTGTTATTTCATGAGTATTATATTGGTTATATGTGGATTATATGGTTGTTGTTTCCTTGGTATTTCTGTTGTTATTATGCTGATTATGAATATGTATTATGACAGTGGTGATGTATGCCTCTCATCATGTTTTTAATTGTAAATTAATGAACAATGTATCAATGGCCTAATATATGATAATGCAACTAATGATATAAGGGAACAATGCCTCATAGCGAATTGCAGATAAGTATGAGACCCCTATGCTCAGATCTGTTGTTTAAACCTATAGATTACATATTTGTGACATGTTTGAAGAAATTCCTGTCATGGTTAGTAGGGGTCTCGTCAAGTTCTTGTTGAAATAGTTGCATTTGTATCATTGTTTTGTTGTTATCTTTCAGTTTTAAAAGTATCATGGAGTTTTGGGCAGTGACCTGGGCTCTGGGCCTGGAAAAGTGGCACAAATCCTGGAGATGCAAGAGCTTACCAAGGAGAAACATCCCCAGACACACCCATGCCTTGTTGTGGGAGCACCTAGAGCCTCTTAGATGCACCCTTGTCCATATCAAGGGAGCGTCCAGGGGTTTAATGGTAAAAAAACTCAGTGGGACCCAGGGACTGGTCATGGGGATGACTGGGAAGGCTTATGGGACTCCTATAATAGGTATAGAAGGCCTATACTGTGGACTTCTGTTGATTCAACTTCATTAAGGTCACCTAGGAGGTTGAATCCCATTATAGTGGCCTCTCGTTGCATATTTACCCCGATTGGCTGGTTACTTGGGTAGATGCGGGATGAGGGTTTTCCATTATTCCCCAAGATGCTAACTAGTTGAAGGAGTACGTAAAAGAAATGGTGAAGGGGAAGAAATTGATCATGGATAAAGTCTAGGACCATATAGTTTCACATATAATTGGAAAAGGAACTGCCAAGGAGATGTGGGATGCTCTCGTCCAGCTATATCAGAGTTCTTCTAAGTAGTGGAAGATGTTCCTCCAGGAGAAGTTGAGAAGGATCAGGATGATGAATGGTGAAGGCATAGACTCCTTCCTCACCAGGATTCAAGAGCTCTGAGATTAGCTTGTATCCATTGGGGAGGAACCTCAACCAACTGAGCTTGTGCAATTGACACTGAATTGTTGAAGTTTCTATGTCTACTTAGTTAGAAACCCTCCATGCACTTTATCTGATTTATTCCTACCTACTTGTTATGTTACTTAACAAGTTATTTACAATGTAAATACTGAAAATAAACACTAGTGCATGTTCAACATATTACAGATGAACAACTAAAGGAAACAAAAACAATCACACCATATGACACCATTATTTTTGGACCAATGTCCCCAGAAAAACCAAATGTGGGAAAACTGGTGTAGTTATTTGAGGGTTTTCTTATTAAGCAATATCAGAGTACAATCTGGGTGCCGAAACTGGCCTACCCAATAGAGAATTTCCTTGGCAGTAATACCTCTCATTTTCTGACAAATCTCTTGGTTGAAACCTCGGATAATACTTTCGAGAGCACCTCAGCACCAATATGCCCCAAAAACCCCAGCATCAGCCTCTCTCTGAACTGCATCAGCCCCTCTCTGCCCAGCACTGGCCCTACATCACCCCGGGTGGGTCCGTGTCAGCCTTAGGAGCCCATGCGTTAGCCCTCTATCCCTCTGTGTCAGCAACGTTGGTCTCTCTAAGGCTTTGTGCAGCTCTCGGCTACCTCTACGTGGCCCTGGATGGATTTGCATCACTCTCCCTGGCTACTGTGCTACTCTCTTGGCACTATCTCTGCCTCTCTATCTCTCTGTACTCAATGCCCCTTAGTTGCAACTCCCGATCACTAATTCTGTCTCTCTTAGCAAACCCCACTCTAGAGAATAGAATGACTGATCACTCTGATGTATTCTCCAAGTGACCCTCAAGCCTCCTCTTATACTTTTCCTGTTGACATATCAACAGCTGAGATTAAGTCCCTAATCAATGGCTAATATTAGATCTCGCTTGATCCATGTCTCTTGGACCATTCTAACACAATTTCATATTAATACACCTTAACATTTTATTTTCCCTAAGTTTAGACTTAGGGACTCCATTAAAAATATTAATTATTTTAATATATCCTGAAATGTTTATAATTTGCCCAAACTATTTCTAGGTATTGGAGATCTCATGTGCCCCAACCTCTCCACCAAATTTTGTGGCTAGAGAACATCTGATGCTACCCCAAATCAAAACTCCCTCTTAGCAAGGAGTGTGCTTTAGTAATACTCCTCACTGAGCATCACCCCTGATCATCCAGCATCGGTCCTGGTGCTGATGCTAAGCCTCCCTGCCCAACATCCTCTGCACTGTTGCATCCTATACTACTGCCCATGACTTTACCACTCCCACTGCTGCATATGCACGACATCTCCCTCTACATCTGTGTTGCTGCTGGTCCTTTCTCCCAACATTGCATCTGCACTACACCTCCTCTCATCATGTTACATCGTGCTGCCCACTACTGCACTACAACTTAGTTACTGAGAAGTAAGTAACTGATCTCCCAATCTGACCTCCTTGTTGGGCAAGAGACACCCACTGATGTTGAAGCTCCCTCTGCCACTGACAAGTGCTCCCTCTTTGACCTTTGTGCTGCTGCAACAACTCCTTACATCTGGCACTGTTGCACACTTCTCTGTGCCATCCTGCATTGGTGCAACACTCTTGTGCCTCTTGCACTGCTGCAGCCTACTAGCATCACGTTGTCTCGGGACTCCTGCACTATAGCTCTCTCTGCTGCTCCATCTGCATCCATCTTTACCCGACATTAGCCAGTCCTGCTACTCCTCTCCAGGGCTCCCGTAGCATGGTCTAATCCAACAGGCTAAGTACCTCGAGGATCCTGCCCCTCATTGCGTGTAGTCCACCTGACTATAGCTCGATGTATCCCCACTTCTGCTCAAGTGGTGCGTGTGCACTCATGGCACAGTCATTGTCTATCTCCACTTTCTTCTCTGCCCTTGTTGGCATTGCCTTAGTCTTGGAAGACTCTCCCTTACTCTTCTTCCTTGGACACTGGGTCGCATAATGACCCAGCTCCCCACAGTGGAAGCACTTAATCTTGGAGAGATATTTCTTCTTTCGATTTTCCCGCTTTCGAATTTGATCCCCTTGCTGCTGCTACCCATCTTCCACTGCCATCTGATATCTTCCTGGCGAAGAGTCGCCCACATCTTGTCCGAAGGTGGGAGAGTCCCTCTGCCTAGTATACTTTGGAAAAATACCTCCCAGTCTTCTAAGACAACATTCAAGGCTGTCCTCACCATCATCTCTTGATCTAGCGTGGCTTCTATAACAGTCAACTGATCTCAAATCTCATCTTTGCCTCTCTATCTCTCTGTACTAAATGCCCCTCAGTTGCAACTCCCAATCACTAATTCTAGCTCTCTTAGCAAACCCCGCTCTAGAGAATAGAATGACTGATCACTCTAATATATTCTCCAAGTGACCCTCAAGCCTCCTTTTATACTTTTCTTGTTGAAATATCAACGACAGAGATTAAGTCCCTAATCAACAGCTAAGATTAGATCTGGCTTGATCCATGTCTTTTGGACCATTCTAATAGAGTTGCATATTAATACACCTTAATATCTTATTTTCCCTAATTTTAGACTTAGGGACTCCATTAAAAATATTAATTATTTTAATATCTCCTAAACTGTTTAGAATCTGGCCAAACCCTTTCTGGGTATTGAAGATCTCATGTGTCCCAACCTCTCACTCTTATACTTTTCCTGTTGACATATCAACGATCAAGATTAAGTCCCTAATCAATGACTAAGATTAGATCTAGCTTGATCCATGTCTTTTGGACCATTCTAATAGAGTTGCATATTAATACACCTTAATATCTTATTTTCCCTAAGTTTAGACTTAGGGACTCCATTAAAAATATTAATTATTTTAATCTCTTGAACTGTTTAGAATCTGGCCAAACCCTTTCTGGGTATTGGAGATCTCATGTGCCCTGACATCTCCACCAAATCCCGTGGCTAGAGCACATCCGATGCTACCCCACATCAATATGAATAGTGTCTCAGAGGAGTGGCATGTGTTTGTCCAAAGTATCTTGGGGATAGACACATTTCTTAGATGGGATAGGATGTGCTCTGACCTACAACATAAGGAGTTGATGCATGCTCTATTGAAGAGTACCATTAACGGAAGCAACAACAAGGGCATGAAGGGTGAAGAGGAGAATTTGTTGCTAGCATCGAAGGGTTCCATCCAAGGACAAGGGGAAAAGAAGAAAAAGGACCTATCTAAGGTCAAGTGCTTCAAGTGTGCTGAGCTTGGCCACTATAGTACACAATGTCCTTTGAGGAAGAAGGACAAGCAAGAGAAGTAGGACTAGGCGACAACTTTTGCAAAGATAAATAAGTTGTCCTCCAAGCTGGAGGAATATTTTGCGATGTTTACAGCTATACCTCTAGGCGAGAGGTTGGGAAATATGGAGATATAGTCCTAGAACAATGCAAACTTGGGTAGTGTCCATTGAGGCATCCTCCTCATTTATCATTACCTTTCTACAGGGGCCGACAATATTCAGTAGGAGGATGGATCAATGTCAGTGATGCAGTTAGATTCCAGAGTGAAAGTTGCAGACTAGTAACAGTTAGGTGTTGAGGAGTGCAGTGCAATGTTGACAACAAAGCAGGAGGCTCAGTAGAAGAGTCAACAACAACACAAATTCTTTAATGGATAGTACAGTGGCTAGTACCAGTCAGATACTTTGGAGAAAGATGCAACATACACAGTTGATTCAATATTTATGATGCTTCTCAGTTGCAGTTGTTACAGTTGTAGTAACAACAAATGAGAGGGAGTTGTAGTGAAGATTCAGAGCTAGTAGCACTATGGTAGTGTTAGCGACAACACAAATATAGCATCAGAGTTGCGTAGTGGTGGGTGGGCAGTGGAAGGTATTCACAATGGCCAAATATCAATAGCATGACAAAGGGTGATATAGAGACAGGGTTTTGTAGCAGTAGTGCAACACTAGAAGACCTTCCTCGCTAAGAGGGAGTGTTAGTTTTTGTAGAATCAAGGGTGTTCTAGTCTCGAAACTTTTTGAAGAGGCTAAAACACATGAGTTCTCCATAACCTAGAAATTGTTTCTAGAAATTCCACCTAGAAGTGTCTCAATTAGATTATTAGCCTATTTTTTAATATTTACTAAGTCTAAACTTAGGAAATTTGGTTAATTAATCATAATTAATTGAGAAAGGTGTGAATCATCTAGAAACTCACATGAATCGACTGGAAATTAATATTAGCCCTTGATTAAGTTTTAATCTTGGTTGTTGTATGCCCAACAAAATATTATAAGAATTTGATGGTTAGATGGAGAACACATCAGTAGCAGATACTCATTTGTTCAGACAGTTCAATTTCCCAGTGACAGGAGATTCATTAGTGGAGATCGAGTCGGTGAGTGAGTAGCAAGTGTCAGAGGGGTAGAGTAGCATATTTCTGAAGGCAGATTCCATTTCTGTAAGAGTTAGAAGAGTAGGTTGATTTTTAGCTCCATGTGTTTGTGCAAGGGTTGCGCAAAGCCTCAAGAAAGAAAGGCAGTTCGATTGAGCCAGAGCATGGGTTGATTAAGCTTCTAGTGGCCGAGAAAATTTCCAGAAGGCTAGAAGAATCACTTCCAGTAGAAGAAATATGATAGATGTCGTATTAGAGGTAGATTCTAAGTAGAACATGTGGGGCCTATGCAGAGGACATAGAAGGCTGACGCATAAATGTTCCAGAGAAAGTTCTGAGGCTCAGTTTGTTGCAGGATTGCTTGGAGTGAGGGTAATTTTCTCTCAAAAAAAATTGCCAGTATTTCTCTTGGGTAGATTTTCCAGTTTGGAAACATTTAATTTTACTCATAAAGTATGCTACTTCTTAATAATAAAACCCTCAGCTGCTACACCAGTTTTCCCAAGTTGGGTTTTTTAGAGGACTTCTGTTAAAAAAAAAAAAAAAAAATTGTGTCAATTTTTATGTGTGCTAGAATATTTCTCAGTTTCCGGCGCTATTATTTTCTGTAGTTCTATTTGTGAAGGTTGTAGTGTGATTTATTCGATATTTGTTGTAGCAAATAAGTTGTTAATCAATTAACAATTAGAAGAATTAATTCCAATTGTTGCAATAGGATTTCAATAGTGAAATTTTCACAACTTGTGCCTTAGTTAAATGGAGAAACTCAATTTTCCACATCAGCATGATTACTTGGATTGCATTTAGCTAGAGTGACATGGATTTGTCTCCAAGTTAAATCAATAAATTCAAGTTATAAGCTAGAACTAGAGTTGCGTATGGGTTGATTGCTAAAATTTAGCAATCTAATGGAGTTATTGTTAGTTAAACTTAGTTAACCGAGCTCTAGTATTTAGTAGAGTTAGTAGGAGTTTACTTGAGTAGTTATAACAGTTGTTAACTCACTGATCTCTCTGTTCACTGATCAATTCACTAAAAATAGACCCAGTCATGCATGGAATTCGAATTGCCTAGTTGGAGTGGAGGAAAAAGGCACATCGTAATTATCAATTTTATATTAGTTGAGTGTATAGTGTTTTTGCATTGAGTAGGTGGTCAATTCCTTTAGGATCCGTGCAAGGAAATAGGGAATTCTCCTATTTTTTAGGGGCTAATTGTGCAAGGAAATAGGAGGAAAGAAGAGGTCTATTTTGGCTAAGTGTTGGTCAGATCAGGTCAATGAGCATGAGATCAGAATCACAATGCAGGGTGTGCTTCAAGATTCAAGCAAGACATTGTAATTGATCCATATTCTCATCTGAATTAATGCAAAGCAACAAAGGGGTTTTTCCTAGTTGGGTTACCCTATAAAATCATTGTGTTCCTTATGTTTTGATGGTTGCATGTTATTGCATTTGTTTCTATCGTGTGTTTTCCTTTCCACATAATAGTAGAAGAAATTTTTGTCTCTTGATTTTAGTTGATTTCATTAGCAATAGCAAATTTCTTGCAATTTCTACATGGTATCAGAGCTTCAGAAGACTACATAGAAACCTTGTTCTAGATCTTCTCTTAGAGAAATTTCGATTTGCAGAGTTTTTGGTGCAGATTCTCTTCAGTGCAGGAAAAATGTCTTTCAATGGATTGAGGCTTGAGTATGCATTGGAGGGCACCTCAAATTTTTGTGCTTGGAAAGACAGGATGGAAGTTGTCTTGGATGAAAATGGAGTATGGGAATACACACAAACTAATATTCCAAAACCAGCAGCATCAAATGCACAAGAACTTGCTCAGTGGAAGAAAGACACAACAAAAGCCAGGAGGATTATTCTGGAGGGTGTCAAAGATCATGTGGTTTCAAAATTGCATGGAAAAGAGACTCCTTTTGCAATGTGGAAAACTCTCACAGATTTATTCCAGAGAAATTTTGATGCTAGGAAATTGGAATTAAGAGATAAACTCATGGGCATTCGAATGCAGAAAAATGAAACCATTCCACAATACCTATCCAGATTCAATCAGATTTGAGATGAACTTGGAGGAGTAGGAGAAAACATGCCATCATATGAAATTGTGAGCTTAACGTTGCTTGACCTTCCAGAATCTTGACACAACTATCATGATTCAGTCAATGGAAGAGACAAGCTAGCATATTGGGAGGAAATTTGGTCTAATTTGGTGCAGGAGGAGATCAAAAGTGTAGGTTTTAACTTCGTACAAAAATTATCTACATACAAATTCTAAAAAAAGAAAATAAACAATGGCGATGAGCATAACACATAAAAAAAATATACACAAAGCTTTTCCCTTCGATCCCAAAACTGGGACTACCAGATTGATTTTTCATTATATTCCTTTCAATGTTACAATACATATATATACATGCCGAAGCATCCACAAACTCCAATCCATTAACCCTGGATTAGAGCATAAATGTAGTCCCTTGACTGGATCGACAAAATAACATGGACCGAAAACCATCATGCCCAAAACCATGTGCAAAATCCATAAGTAGGTCTGCCCACCTAATATAGGGTCCAAAAAGATTTCCCGGGCCACTGCCCCAGAACCTGTGCAGGGGGCTACCACCCCCTTGCATACCCCCCGACAGTGCCCATCACAACATACAGGGGGAGACATCGCCCCCCCTGTAACCCCCCCATGCGTGGGCTAGTCGTGGAAAGAATATAACACAACCCAACATTCTCCCACTTGTTGTTTTATTTCCAAAGGAGATCTTAGTCATTGATCCAACCCTGCAACGCCCATTGGTTCTCTACACCAAGATAACTTCTCAGTGCTCATAGACTTTGTCAATGCATCAACAATATTCTTCAAAGTGTCCACCTTTACCAGCAACAAATTTTTGTCTTCTACCATATCCCTCACAAAGTGATACTGAACATCAATGTGCTTTGTCTTTGAATGATAAGCAAGGTTCTTTGCTAAGAAAATTTTACTTTGGCTGTAACATTCTATCCTTATAGCTCGTTGTACTAACCCCATACTTGAAGACAATATCTGCAACCAAACTACTTCCTTTCTTGCATGAGTGGCTGCCATGTATTCTGCTTCTATAGTTGATAGTGCCACTACAGATTGTCTCTTACTCATCCAACTGACTACACCTCCAAATAGGTTAAACACATACCCACTTGTAGATCTTCTCTGACCCAAATCTCCGGCCCATTCTGTATCAACAAACCCACGGATGTCCAAAACTCTGTCCAGTCGTGGTCATCCTTGGTTGCACAAACCATAATCACTAGTGCCACACAAGTACCTGAAAACCCGATTCACTGCTGTCCAATGCTCCTTCCCTGGTTTTGACATAAACCTTCTCAATACTCCCACTACATGTGCAATGTTAGGTCTAGTACAGACCATTGCATACATCAGACTACCGACTGCACTTGTATATGGCACATGGGACATGTCCTCTTCCTATTCTTGTGTCTTGGGACACTTTTCAGTAGATAACTTTACACCTACAGGAATAGAAACCTTCACCGATTTACTATCTTACATATTAAACCTCTGCAGTATTGTCTCCACATACTTCCTCTGGTTTAACCAGAGCTTCCTCTTTTCCCGATCTCATTTAATTTCCATGCCCAAAAATATAGTTTGCAGCACCAATATCTTTCATGTCGTATTTGGAGGACAATTTGGTCTTCAAATCCTGGATAATTTCTTTGTCATTTCCAACCAGCAACATATCATCCACATACAAGACCAGATAAATAACACAGTCACCAATTAATTTAAAATACACACAGTGATCTACTTTGCTTCCGGTGAAGCCAAGTCCCTGTATAAATGTATCAAATTTATGATACCACATCCTTGGTGATTGTTTTAACCCATACAAAGACTTTTTTAACTTGCATACTAGTGCTTTCTTTACCCTTCACTGCAAAGCCTCTAGGTTGCTTCATGTAGATCTCTTTTTCCAGATCCTCGTGAAGAAATGTTTTCTTCACATCCATCTATTCTACCTCAAAATCAAAAGCAACAACAACAAATAAAAGTAATCTAATAGAAGTTACCTTGGCAACAGGAGAAAAAAATATCACCAAAATCAATTCCTGACACCTAAGAATAACCTTTTGCTACCAATCGAGCTTTGTATTTCTCCACCTTTCCTTCTACATTCATCTTCTTCTTGAACACCCATTTTCTGCCAATGGGTTTCCTTCCATCCGCCATCTTGACTAGATCCCAATCCTCATTTTTGTGCAAAGATGCCATTTCATCAACCATGGATTCTTTCCAAAGTTTTCCATCCTCTTAATATACTGCTTTCTTCACAGTTCTGGGATCATCATTAGTAATAGATAAAGAAAATTTGAACATAAAGCAGATGGAATATACCTTTCTGGCTGCCTTCTTTCTCAAACAGGTCTTCTCACAACTGGAGTTTGTGGCTCTTCATCTTCTGATTCCTCTTCTGTTGTAGAATCTGATTCTTCCTCCTTTATCTCAAACTTTATCTTCTCAGGTTCCTTTGGTAGGAATTCATGCTTAATAACATCTTTTACCTCTCTAAACACAACAACTCAGCTATACACAACCTTCCTTGTTACTGGGTTCCAAAACTTATAACCTTTTAAACAATCCTTATACCTAATAAAGATGCACTTTTCAGATTTACTATCCAACTTTGTTCTTTTCTCCTTTGGAACATGTACATATGCATTGCATCTATATACCCTCAGATGTGAAAGAGAAGGTTTCTTACCAGTCCATACCTCTTGTGGAGTCATATCCTCCAATACTGATGAAGGTGATCAGTTGACCAGGTAACATGCAGTCTCCACCACCTCTGCCCAGAATTCTTGTGTTAACCCGGCACCACTGAGCATGTTTCTTGCCCTTTCCATCAACATCTTGTTCATTCTTTCTGCAACTCTATTTTGCTCAGGTGTGTATGGAGTAGTCTTTAGCCGTGCTATACCACACTTCTTATAGAACTCTTCAAATTCCTTCTTGCAAAACTCTCCACCGTTATCTGTCATCATCACCTTTATCTTCTTCTCTGTTTGGTTTTCCACCAGAGCCTTAAATTCTTTAAACCTGTCAAAGACTTCAGATTTATTTTTGAGGAAATATATCCATATATTCCTTGAGAAGTCATCTATAAATTATACATAGTACACAGACTTACCCAGTGATGGAACCAACACAGGTCCAAACACATCATTGTGCACAAGCTCTAATATATGTTTCACCTTCTTACCACTAGAGGGGAAACTCACCCGATTCTGCTTCCCATATACACAATTTTCACAGAAATCAAAATCCAAAGAGCTATTATACATACCTTCTTCCATACCTTTTACCATGAAGTATTAAAAGGCCCTTCTCTTCAATATGTCCAAGCCTTTGATTCCATAGCATGGTCTTTTCTCTAGAGACCACTAGATTTTTTGCTCCACTTTCAGGAACCACATAACTGCTGCACCCATCAACAACAATGCTACCTTGAAGCTTGTATAGAGTTCCAATCCAAACTCCCTGCATCAATACCAGTGCTCCCTGAAGCATCTTGTAGGTATCCTTCTCGAACAATGTTTTTACACCTGCATCATCCAGCTTGCTTATAGAAATCAGATTTCTGGCTAATGCAGGAATATGTAGAACACCTGGAAGTGTTCTATCCTTTTGTTAGGATATTCCGACACATAGGATATAGTTAAGTTCAACTTGGTCTAGCATAGAGTTAGGTTAGAGTTAGGTAAAGTGTGTTTCTTTACCGTTGTACATTTTGTAACTTACAATCCGACGGTCACGATATGTAGTGATCTGACGGTTCACTCTCACCTCGGTATTACCGACACTTGATCCGTGGCTTGACACCCGATTGGTCCATGAGTTCTATTTAAAGCGCATGGAGGGTCATTGTTCGGGTAATCCGTGCATGAGAGAAGCTTATGTAAATTTTCATTCTTTGATTAATAAATTGTCTGTACCCACGTTGGGACAGGCCGTGGACTGTTTCCCTCCTTGCACTCTGAGGGTTTTAACCACGTCAAAAATACTGGTGTATTGATTTGAGATCTGGTTGTGAGCGGTGTCCTTTTGGTATTCTTTCTGAGGAACTTACCCTGTAAATTCCTACATGGTATCAGAGCTATTTGAGGGCCGCGTCCGTTGGTGATCCAAATCTGAAGCCGGTAGAACTGCATGCGGCTGTCGTTTCCTAGATCTGCTGTTTTTGACTGCTTTCGGGCAGAGAGGACTGCTCTGTTGCGTTCGGAGCATCTGTTTCAGTGAGGAACCCCTTTCGTTTCACGCGAAAAGGTTTCTGGTAGCCCTAGCTGCGTCATTTTTCAGATCGGGAGGTATACAGTGTTTTTTTGCAGTTTACTGTCATTTTCTCTCTGCTTATTTCGGTTTCGGTTTATTTAGCCTTTTTTTTTCCCGGATCTATACCTTTCATTTCTGCGTATGCTCTTTGCCCTGCGACTCTGTGCGATCTGGGCAAATCAGAAACAGAAAGAAAGGATTTTTCTCATGCGTATGCTCTTTTCCCTGCACCTTAGTGTGATCTTGGAAAATCAGAAACATTGAGAAAAATTTAGTTTTTCGGTTAAAAGCTAACTTTGAGCCGTAAGGTTCGTTTTTCTTTGCATATTCGTGTTGGGTTTTGTGTTTTGTGTTTTGTAGGGGAAAAGAGCCTTCTCAAGGCAAGCACGCAAATCGAGGCCCCCCCCCCCCCTCTCTCTCTCTCTCTCTCTCTCTCTCTCAAATATTTTGTATAGATCAATTGGTTCAAAGACTTTTTAAGAGAGTAGAGGTCTTGGGTTCAAGTCTCCATTTTGTGGGGGCGGATTTTTTCATTCCCGCACATTCGCACACTTTGCCGGCAACGTCAACAATATTTTTTTCAAAAAGCCATAACTTCTTCATCCGGAAGCCTTTTTCAGAGCCGTTTTTTTTAAAACCGCCTATTTTTTCGAGATCTATCCATTGGACCACTTACTTTCAGCATCTTCAGCTTCAGTTTTTTTTTCAAAAAATGGAAAGTCCATGCCAAGTCATTCTTGACAGCACTAACTACTTCCAATGGGTAGCCTACATGGGAGATTTACTTAGAAGTAAAGGTCTCTTCAGAATAGCCACAGACCAAGAGAAGAAACCCAAAGATGAAGACAAGGCCGAAAAATGGGAAAATAGACAAGATCAAGCACGTGGTTTGATAGGAATGTCTGTTTCTCCTGATCTTAGATTCCACATTGCAGAAATTGAAACTCCTCATGAAGCATTAGAAAAACTTGCTAAAGTTTTTGGGATTAAAAATGAAATTAGAGCCCATCAACTTGAGAATGAGTTGCTTACTTTGGATCCTAATAATTTTTCTTGCATTGAAGATTTCTTGTCCAAATTCAAGACCCTTAGATATCTCTTGGAAGGTGTTAAAGTTAAGAAAGAAGATGGTAACCTTATTTATTCCATCCTTACTAAGTTGGGACCAGCCTACTCTGTATTTGTTTCCACTTTCCATTCTACAAGGGAAGCTTTCATTTGTCAAGGCAAAGACTACAAACCCCTTCCTTTGACTCCTTTTGTGATTCCTTAATAAGAGAACAAGAAAAACTCTTACACCTTGGTCTTCTTAATCTTGGAAACTCTTCCTCGAAAGCGTTAGCCGCCCAGCAGCAACCAAATTCAAAGAATCCTAAGAAGTCTTATCCTCAAAGGAATGGTCCTAAACCAACTCAGCCTCAAGATGAAAGATCATTTCAGCAAAATGACAAGACCAATAAAAACAAATGGAAGAGGACTGACAGACATTGTAACTTTTGTAATCGAGATGGCCACTTAGAATCTAAATGCTTTAAGAAGATGGAAGCCTTGGAAGCCGCAATGAAGAAACATAACATCCATCTGGAGCCTACTTCAACTTCAACTTCCGGAACGGCACTTTCTGCATGTCATCGTCAATCATCTCAGTCTGGTTATGCATTAAATGTATCTTCTTCTTCTTCTCATTCTCATGAGTGGCTCATTGATTCTGGAGCCTCTTGTCACATGGCCAAAAACCAAGCCATGTTTTCTTCTTTAAATGATTGTAACACCAAAAATATATATGTTGGTGATGATAGATCTCTTAATGTTGTAGGGACTGGAACTGTTCATCTAGACAATGGTCAGTTCAATGATGTATTATGTGTTCCAAACTTATCCTGCAACCTTCTATCTGTCTATCAGATAACTCATTCAGGTGAAGGTAAAATTGTTGAATTTTCACCTCATGATGTTGTAATCAAGGATCTAAAAGATCCTAAACAGATTCTAGCTACTGGTCTTGCTGATGATTCCAAAAGGTTGTATAAGTTTCACAACTTTGGGTCATCCCATCTTCCCTCAGTATTTGTTGCTCATAATGATGAAGTGAGCAAACTTTGGCATGAGCGGTTTGGTCACTTAAACTATCGCTCCCTTCAGCATCTATGTAAAGAAAATATGGTGACAGGTCTTCCTATGGTATCTTGCAAAGATGGTGTTTGTTCCGGATGTGTACTCGGAAAACATCATCGGGACAGTTTTGACAAACGTGCCTCTTGGCACGCCTCAGCCCCTTTACAGCTTGTGCACAGTGATTTATGTGGTCCTCTTCCTGTTGCTTCATTCTCTGGCTGCAAGTACTTCTTAACTTTCATTGATGATTTCTCTAGACGCACTTGGGTATACTTCTTAAAACTCAAGAGCGAAGTATTTAACACTTTTTTGGCCTTCAAAGCATTTGTTGAAAAACAATCTGGACATCAAATTCTTAAGCTAAGAACTGATAATGGTGGAGAATATGTTAAAAACGCATTCATCAACTTTTGCACCGAAAATGGAATTCAAATGCAACATACTGTTCCATACACTCCACAACAAAATGGTGTAGCTGAAAGGAAAAATCGCACCTTAAAGGAAATGGCTAATTGTATGCTGCAATCTAAAGGACTCAGTCTTAGTTTTTGGGCCGAAGCAATTAATTGTGCAAATTATATAATCAATCGCACTCCTACTAAGGTTCTAGAGAATATCACTCCAGAAGAAGCTTGGAGTTCCATTAAACCAGATGTAAGTCACTTTCGTGTGTTTGGAAGTGAAGCATGGGCCCATATTCCAGATGAAAAGCATAAAGCTTTAGAACCTAAGAGTGAGAAATGTACTTTTGTTGGATATTCTGAAGATGTAAAAGGTTATAGACTTATTCCATTTAAGTCCAAAAATGTTATCATTAGAAGAGATGTAAAATTTGATGAAAATAAATCGGCCTGCGAGCCTAGTCCGGCGGATGTGCCACCTCTTCCTATCTCTTCTATCTTTGAAAACATTTCTTCTTCTGATGATGAAAGCGAGGATGATAATCCTCCCCCACCTTCTCAGGATCCTCAACTTCCAAGATGGGTCCGTGCTACTCGGGATGCAGCAGGTGATCTTGCCGGTGATCCTACAGATCAGCGACGTACACGTTCTCAGTTTGAAAGAGCCTCTTCTTTACTGGCTCAAGCTCCAGTAAATCATGATCCTGACACTTTTGCAGAAGCTTCAGGCCATCCACATTGGGAAGCAGCTATGAATGAAGAATATCATTCATTGATGACAAATGATACATGGGATCTTGTTCCTCTACCAAAGGGACGCAAACTTGTTAGATGCAAATGGGTTTACAGAACCAAGTATGGACCAGATGGGAAAGTTGATAAACATAAGGCTCGTCTAGTTGCTAAGGGCTTTTCACAGGTTGAAGGCATTGACTACACTGAAACCTTCTCTCCAGTTGCCAAAATGAACTCTATCCGCCTTGTTCTTTCCCTTGCTGCCTCTTTAAAATGGGAAGTCCATCAAATGGATGTTAAATCTGCCTTCTTGCATGGGGACTTGCAGGAAGAAATCTATATGGAACAACCCATTGGCTTCATACAAACAGACTCCAACCTCGTTTGTCGACTTAAGAAATCCCTTTATGGCCTCAAACAAGCTCCTCGGGCTTGGTATGCCAAAATGGATAGCTTTCTTTTAGAATCTGGCTTTTCTAGGTGTCATTCTGACAATACTGTCTACACCAAGAAAGTGGGCAACTCTCTTATCATCCTTGTTCTTTATGTTGATGATCTTATTCTTACTGGTAGTGATCCCAACCTTATAAACCATGTGAAGTCCAACCTTAAAAAGAAAT
Source organism: Pinus tabuliformis (assembly GCA_031772625.1). Classification (NCBI taxonomy): domain Eukaryota; kingdom Viridiplantae; phylum Streptophyta; class Pinopsida; order Pinales; family Pinaceae; genus Pinus; species Pinus tabuliformis. The sequence continues at coordinate 123,935,872 of CM062808.1, read as the reverse complement.
TTGAAATGACAGACTTAGGACACTTACACTATTTTCTCGGTCTTCAAGTCTTGCAATCCCAAGAAGGTATTTTCCTTTCCCAGTCCAAGTATGCTTGTGATATTCTTCGTCATTTTCACATGGAAGACTGTAAGCCAGCCCCTTCTCCCTTTCAGTCTGGAGTCAAACTTTCAGTCTCTTGTACTTCTCCTGAAGTTGATGCTACCTTATACCGTCAACTTGTCGGAAAACTCTTGTATTTAACCCATACTCGTCCTGATCTTTCCTTTGCTGTTGGCCTTGTTGCTCGTTTTATGCAAAACCCCCGTGAAAGTCATTGGAAAGCAGCTAAAAGAATACTTCGTTATGTTCGAGGTACAGTACAGTTTGGGATTCATTACAGTGCCAAAGCAGCTCCTCTGTTAGTTGGTTTCACTGATTCTGATTGGGCTGGTGACCTTGATGATCGGAAGTCTACTGCCGGTTATGTCTTCACTCTTGGTTCAGGACCTATTACATGGGCTTGTAAGAAACAGGCTGCCATTTCTCTTTCGTCAGCAGAAGCAGAGTATCGTGGTGCCGTGGAAGCTAGTAAGGAAGCCTTGTGGCTTCGTCAGATCCTATCAGAATTTGGCTTTGAGCAGCAGCATCCAACCACACTTTGGTGTGATAATCAAAGTGCCATTCAGCTATGCAAAGATCCAGTCCAGCATCAGCGCAGCAAACACATTGAACTACACATGCACTTCATCAGAAAGCTCATTCATGACCATGTTCTTGAAGTGCAATATTGTCCAACGGATGATCAGGTTGCAGACATCTTCACAAAGGCTCTCACAGAGGCGAAGTTCACTAAACTTCGATATATGCTTGGAGTTCAGGAAGTTGTCCCTAAGGGGGGATAGGCTCTAGTGCCTCCTTCCTTCTCCTATTGTGTCATATTTGTAAATCCTTCAATCCTATCCCAAGTTGTTCTTAAGGGGGGATGTTAGGATATTCCGACACATAGGATATAGTTAAGTTCAACTTGGTCTAGCATAGAGTTAGGTTAGAGTTAGGTAAAGTGTGTTTCTTTACCGTTGTACATTTTGTAACTTACAATCCGACGGTCACGATATGTAGTGATCCGACGGTTCACTCTCACCTCGGTATTACCGACACTTGATCCGTGGCTTGACACCCGATTGGTCCATGAGTTCTATTTAAAGCGCATGGAGGGTCATTGTTCGGGTAATCCGTGCATGAGAGAAGCTTATGTAAATTTTCATTCTTTGATTAATAAATTGTCTGTACCCACGTTGGGACAGGCCGTGGACTGTTTCCCTCCTTGCACTCTGAGGGTTTTAACCACGTCAAAAATACTGGTGTATTGATTTGAGATCTGGTTGTGAGCGGTGTCCTTTTGGTATTCTTTCTGAGGAACTTACCCTGTAAATTCCTACACCTTTCACCTTGTGTAGAATTTTGTAGAATTTTTCTACAAATCAGCTAGCTCTGATACCATGTAGAAATTTCACTTGTAGAACAAACCAATATATGCAATGTCCTAAATAATAATACTTGTTCTACTTCTACAAAACATTAAGCAGAAGCATAATCGAATTCATGAGCAACATCAAATAGAAACATGCATAACCGATCAAGAGAAATAATCACACATAACACAAGATATATCCAGGGGAAAGCACCAACATAAAACCCCAACCATGTATTATCAATCTATTATCAATCAAGTGGAAATCCTCTTCAACATACAAAAAGAATCAGCTCAATATCTATCATGCTCTCTCCGTACTCTGATGACCTTCAATCAGAAGATGAAAATCATGGACTACCTAGGCCTCAATATATAGGCCACAAGTCCTCCAGTCTCCTATAATAGATCCTTCTCCATGCAAGGAATACTTACTAGAAATATCCAAGCATCTGATAGTACACTGTCCCTCATCTGATCTCAACTGGGTCTCTGTCTAAACTGACATGCATTAGTTATCCATGAGGCTGTTAGCTTCCTATACCGATAGGTTTCATGTTTCATGATTGATTGGGGAAGTGCCAAATATGTTCATCCTTTTCATACTGCAAAGGTTCCATATTTGAACAAATTCACTATGTATAGATGGTAGACTCTTGTCACAATTGATGATTAGCCAGACAGCCTAATCCTGTCTAGATCATGTTTGAATTTACTTGTCTTAGAATAGAGAATAAAGGTCTGCACAAACAGTTTAAGCTTGGAAGGCAAGTAGTCAAGTAGAGAAGCAAAGGGTCTCAACAACTTAATCTGAGCCCTGGAAGAAATAAGGGTACACTTAGATAGGAGGGCAACTAAAATAAAAGAGAAGAATCAGGGTTTTCTAGTTCAAATGCACCCAATGAAAATGATGAGAAAATGTTAGGTATACTAGGTTGGGTAGGCAGTTTTGATGGTACAGAGGCATGGTTTGTTAGCAATTTGCTCCTATGGAATAAGTTGCCATCTCATGAAATCATAATGTACCATGGAAAGGTGGCTACAAAACAAATGGAGCATGACTAATTCCCCTCCCCATTTTCCCAAGAAACACTCACTAACATTCCCCCCCAAGGGCAATGAGATCTGCTCATTACCCTTAGTCCACTTCATCCCATAGAAAAACTAAGTGAAAAGATGTTTTACCTAGGCAAAACAAGCCACATTTCTTGTGTAAAAAGTATTTTATTCCATTTTTCCAAAGTTTCCTAAACCTCACCATATGTCATCCTTTCCTTTCCCCTTGGCCTAAGTTTTCACTCTATAAAACTTAGCCTAAACCATACAAACCCATCCCCCACAATCATATTAACCTACTAACCTTATTATATAGCTCCTATGTACATTCCCCCCCTTACTATGTATAAAAACACAAAAAACCCCAAAAACATAAATACCCCGACCTTTGGCAAACTATAGTCATATTTTAAATCTTTCTTTAGGGAGTTATTGGTCCACCAGGGGCCAATAACAACCCTCCACATGCCCACGGGACTTATTTGGCCTCTGGCTAAATAAATAGCCAAAAACCCGCATTTTTTCCCCAAAAACCCACTTTTCCAAAGTCCGAAAATGCACCAAAAAACATTACAAATCGCAAAAATTAAAGCGGGTCCGCCGCTACTAACTAGCCACCACCTTCATCGCCCGCCAACCGTCCGATCGCCGCTCCCAAATCCGACAGTAGTCGGCGATTTTGGAAGCCCCAACTTGTCGAACGATAGCGTCCCGGGGATGGGCGGTATTTCCGCCGTACCAAGGATGCATGTCAAGCCCCGGTGTGTTCGGATCCCCCTCCCCCGAAACCACTTTCCCCCAAAAGTGGTGTGATAATACCACTTACCACCCGCCCCCTTGTTGTGGGGAAAAATGCCTATGCAGGACGATCCTATCCACCTAAGGCGTGATAGTGCCTTAGCAACAAACGAATGCAGCTACTTCGGTTTCTTTCCTTTATGAAATATGAAAGAGAGGAGATTGGTAGACTTACCGTTATCTTTCGGTTGTCCCTCGATCTAAATCCTCTCCTCTTTTTGTGTTCACAGCTACTTGCCTCCTCGCTTTTGCTCCCACGAGATCACAAGAGAACAGCTACCTATGACAAGAGACCAACTACATGCAACAAGAGAAGGACACAATACAAAGGAAAATATACATATTCATAAATGATTCAGGATTAGAAGTAAATCAAATACACTAATGCAAATCATCCAATAAACACCAGCATATAGGAAAGAACCAAGAAGCTTTATTGATTGATAAACAAGGTTCAGGAAGAGATACAACCCATAGGGTTCCAACCCAGCATCTCCTTCCCAGCAGAATGGAATTCCTTCTTCAGCCCCTTTCAAAGCATAAACACCCAATGATCCAACCACAAACCAACAGCAATTCTTTGCAATACAATCCAGCCTCCTTAGACCTCATGAGAGAGCTCTATATATAGGAGTTTTGGAGAAAGGATGAGTCAGCTTAAGGCTTGCATGGAGCTGACTAGTGTCCTCTCCCACTTCAGTTCTTGAGTACACTGGGAGGTTCTTACTTCCACTTGGAGATTTGGAACCTCTTACTCATCACCAGTCGAATTCCCTGATCCAAGTGTCATTTTGGAAGCTTCCTGGGCATTGACACCTTGAGGAATGAGTCTGCCACTTGTCCAGTTACGCTCAGCGCAGGCGGCCTTCTTTGCAGTTGACATTCAGCGCAGGTACACAATGGAGCACTTGACATTCAGCGCATATGCTCAGTGGAGCAGTTGACATGATCCAGAAATTGCTTGTTTTTTAGTGTTTTCAGGTGGAGAACTTTTGTAAACTGCTGTGGTTTGCTGGCCTTGTTCCTCTAGGGGTAGGAACAACATGTTTAGGGACTTTGGATCCCTTAATTATTGACATTTCATGCTCAGTGATGCAAGGCACAAAAATGTCTATAACAGTTGCCCCCTAAAGTATGAGGCCGTTTATCGGGTGAAATGCTTTATCCAGGGGAGTCCGAAGTTCATCCATTAGCTGGGAGGAGACCTGTAATAAGATACAATACAATACATTATGATTCATTCTGTTTTCATGATCTAGCTGAGGCGGGCATTCCCATGCTCAACTTTATAAATACATTTTGGTACATAGAACAGACGATCGTCTGATGGTAGACTGATATTCTGGCGAAACTATCATCCTTTGAGTAGGATGATCATCTGCTGCAATGATGTACATGTCAAATGTCTTTATTTTCCTGAATATATATCGCAACCCGGATGGATGAAACTAGATCCGGGGTCTTCAATACTCGTTCGATCTTCACTCTAAGTACAAGTCGATCCATGTGAGAATTGAGCTGAAGTCGAACATGGAAAGACATCGCTTGATTACCGGTCAATAATGTAAACCGTTAACAAGCGCGAGAGGAATCACCGATAATGATAATGACCCTCAAGGTACTGCAGTACAATTCACGTGGTGTGAATAAAGGACTTGGCATCGAACACCACGTAAAATCTTCTGGTCGAAGGTCGTTGATGTATACCTGTCGCCGGAAGTGAGAAACTTGCCATTGAGGCATGCAAGCTTCAAAGTACTGAGGGGTTGTTCCTAGATCAACTTCTTGGATAATGAGCTGATGTTGACAAGAAGCGATCCGTCAAAGGAGGGCCTTAATGAATCCCACATCAGTTACATGGAACGGAGCTAATGATTTTAGTGGAGGTGAAAACAATCTGTGACATATGATTCAGGGTGGCGGTCATGAATGGATGAAGGATAATGTATGGTAGTGGATGGGACCTGGTTGACTCTTTCTGAACGACTTCTCTTGAACATATGGCGACACTGATGCGATGGATTGGTAGCATTACCCCAAGTATGGATGATGTGGCAAAGACCATGGTGATGTGACCGGTGAATGAAACAACCCAACCCGATGTGGTACGGAGGAAAAGTGTCATGTTCAAGAGTGACCTGCTACCATCAAAGACTTCTTGATTTTTTCCCAATTTTTCCCCAGTCATTGCTGACCAGTACCTCTTTATTTTTGTCAAGATTGAGGAGGATAACATATTCTTGTTCTATAACCTGCCCTTCGGGCAAGCCCATCGCTATGTTTTAACGAGCCTAGCGATAGGGAAACTCGTTCTCGTCTAAAGACAAGTTTGTCGCTATTTAGTGATTTTAACGAGTCTAACGACAAGGAAAACTCGGCCCTTTTCATTTTTAGAGAGTCTGAAAAGGTACATAAAGTTAACTCCAAAATTCCTTTTTCGTCATCTAATCCCTTAAGTCCGAAAAAGTATAAAACAATACAGAAGGGATGAGTTTTCGGTACTTTTAACGAGCCGAACAAAACAAGTGCTCGATCTTTTTGTGCAATAATCCCTCAAATCCAAAAAGATTAAAATCTAGAGGAGGGATAGCTCTTCCGGTCGTTTAACGAGCTGGAAGGCCAAAACTCGGCAATCTTTTCATATTTTACGAGTCAATTGAAAAGAGCTTAAAGAAGACTCGTCTTCTGAGGAACGAGTGATGAACAGGGATAACAGCTGATTCCAGGTACAGGTTGGAGTTTTCCAATCACGGCGGTGTCACAAGGATGGCTATGTGAAATCACTCTTCGCAGCTGTTCCTCAAAATGGGTAAACAATCATATGGAGGTAAACGTTTGGCCAAATGAACGGTGGAGGTGACGGTGCACAAACACAACCAAGGTCTTTTATGGTTAATCAGGTTACATTCTTAATGGTTATTTACCGGGAAGTTCATTTTTTAACAAGCTTAAACTTGCTCAAAGCTTATGTTTATTTTTTAACGAGCATGAACTATGCTGCTAAAACTGCTCAAAGCTTATGTTTATTTTTTAACGAGCATGAACTATGCTGCTAAAAATGCTCAAAGCTTATGTTTATTTTTTAACGAGCATGAACTATGCTGCTAAAACTGCTCGTTATACCAGTCATATGATAAGATTGTCTCATTGTGAGATCTCTATTTTTTATGGAGCTTCATCTCACTACGCTCTGCTCCGCACCCTTCCTTTATGCAAGTTCGGAAACGGCTAACCCAAAAAACAGATAAATAACCGGTTCCGACACAGCTAACCCAAAAAACAGGTAAATAACCGCTCTTTGCTTGCACTCCAAAAAGGTTTGCATGCCCCTAGGTATAAAATACAATTTCAAGGTTGCCCCTCCTCCTTCTCACTTCTGCTTTTCTTTGGGTGTTCACAGCTACTTGTCGTCTTGCTAGTCCAGTTTAACGATACTTGTCTTCTCGTTAATTTTAACGGGTCTATACGATACTTGTCTTCTCGTTAGCCCGACTTTTAATAGATTTTTCGCAAGATCGCAAGAGAAGAACACTACTCAAAGACAAAACATCTGTGTTACTGAGGGAGGCTTACCTCTTTCTGGTTACCCAAAGATTGTCTCGTTAGATAAAACACTTCCTTGGCCTACCTTTTTCAGGTTACCTAAAGATTGTCTCGTTAAACAAAACACTTCCTTGGCAATGCCTACCAAAATAGACAAAGGTGGGAGACAGATCTCGTCTTCCCAGCGTACCTTGACAAAAGAATCCTATTCTAGAACAACCCTCTTTCCTCCATGGACGGGGTATGGACTAGTCATATTCTTTTGCGGAAATTCTACTTTATACCCAAAGTTCTCTGCTGAAGCAGACCAGGACGCATGCCCCCTGGGTTCCAGTCATGTCCTCCCGGATTACTCGCGCTCATCAGGAGGACAGACCGTGGGTTGAGACACTTCTTGCATGAATAGACCATTTAGGGATGGTATGCGACTATTTGCGATGTGTGATCCGGGAAACGAAAGTTGGTCCACGAGCTTGACCATTCTTCCTCCATGTGGAAAACACATTACTCTAAAGAGTGAGGAGACTACTGCTCCCATGCAATATATATAGTCTCGTCCAAGGAGTAGGTTATAATCCAAGGGTCCTTGAACGACCATCACGTTCACTTGAACGGTCTTCCCCTTCAGTGTTATTGGCACATTGGGGAGGATTCCTAAAGGGCGACTGGTTCCTTTATCAAAGCCTGATAGATTTCTCATCTCAGGCAAAAGCGCAGGCGAACCAAGCGCTTTCCAAGCAATAGAGGAAAGGATACTCACAGATGCCCCCTCATCAATGATAATGCCAGCCATTACGGGGGGACCAGTCTCTTAGTATCCGGGGGATACATGGAAAATCTCTATGGAAGTGGTCTCCCCTGCATATGACGCATGGCAATTTAGGCCTTACGAGTGCTGTGTGTGGATTTTTGTTAGATGACGATTGTTTGCCCCCAGTCGCCTTAGGCTCTTTCTGTTTCTTTTCTTTCTTCTTCTTCTCCTTTTTCTCCTTAGGAACCCAGTTCTTTGACCGACCAGTTCCTTCAAGCAAAGAAGAAGGAGGGGAGGAAGATGAAGTAGAAGGCTGGGAGGCAACTCTTGTCTAATCTAACTGTTGACTTGACTGTTCAGGAATGGTGGCATTCTGAACAACACTGGTTGAAAAGAGCCATACAGGTAGGCCAATTGTCAATCCTGGAAGCGAGAATGTGGCCATGTGGGGCGCACCAACATCTCCCCAAGAGGAGAAGGGACTAGGATTTCCACCAAGGGGAACTCCTTGGTTGGTGTGCTCCATCTTTTCAACCCAAAGATCAACGCGGGAATAAGGGTGATTGTTCCGTTTAAAATAAATTGTTAACGACGCTTTAGACATAACTTGCTTTTTCAGTTTTAAAGAGTCGAGAAAAAGCTAAAGATGACTCTAGTCTCCTTCGATGTTTTAACGAGCCCGAAGTGACAAATGCTCGGTTGGACTTTTTCTATTATAGAGTCTGAAAAAGGCCAAAAGAAACTGCTCTGGAGATCTAGGCAGAGGGTGTGCCAAACCTTTCGCAAAACCACAGAATACGTTTTACGGTACGGGTGGTCGATCTTCGTGAATGCTGTGTTCACTGCATTGCGATCAGTAGGGCGGCCGACACGACTTCCTAAGGATAAAGGATATATGCCTATAGGGGTCTCCCAATAAATACGCGACGGTACGTGGGAGCACAAGTCCGTATTAGTGCTATCGTCCCTCAGGAGGAATCACCCACCTTCGTAGAGATCGACAGTCACTACGTTTAACGACGCCAAAACACGTCTCTACCTAGACCTCTACTGTGAGCGTTATGTTGCAAAGCGTTGTTAGGTTCATTCAATATATTTTAAGTTGATCTTTTTAAAGTTTGTCTTTCAGGATCACCACGAGATGTATTGGTACAAATTCCTAAATGCAGTCTAAGATGATAAGCAAGCTTTATAATCTTTCAACTTTGAAAATCTTAGCTACTAAGGGAAAAGAGAGCGACTATCTTTTCTCAAAGAGAAATCAGCACACTCTAATGCACTCTTCCTAAATCCAGCATGCAAACTTATCAAAAATGCAAATGCACAATGCAGGTGTTTGTTTTCACTTTCTTAGTATAAATGCCTACAAAGAAAGCTTTTTGCACAACTTCGAATTTGCTTTTAAATGACTGAAAATAAACAAGTTTACTTTTTCCCAAATCAGCAAGGGTAGAAGAGATTACAATCACTTTGCGATTTTTCGAAAGAAATACTTGTTTCGACACTTAAAAGTGACAAATTCAAACCAATAAGCAAAAGCAAATGATAAATCAAACTGTAAACAACCAATGAACTCTCTTCTAAGATCACAATCAATCACTCAATCAGATCTGAATCAAGGCTACAGGATGACTATTTCGCTCATGCAAAGGAAAACTGTAAATGACGCCACAAACACATAAAAACACTTACAGTCTTTTTGTACAAAAATGAGGCGGAATACAAGCAAAGAAAAAGGGTTTCAGAGGTTGTACCTATGCTGGTTAAAGGCAACAAAAACAGACATCAAAACAGCGGAAAAGACAGCAAGGAACCCCAGCTGCACAAGGCCACACTGGTTCAGCGCAGGTGTAACATTGTCAGTTTGACATTCAGCGCATGTAGCCTTCACGGGACCTGCGTTGAAATGCAGACTGCCTTCACAGTGCCTGCGCTGAAAGGAGAAACTCTCGTTTCTCTTGGTTTCCGGGTCATAAAATGCTCAAAAATCAACTGTTTCAGGCCAAATCAGAAACACAAGCAAGGCATAAACAGAGGGATGCTTTGAAAGGGTACTAAAGACTATCACAAAGGATCATCAAGTCATTTATGAGTCCATTGTTGAGATCATAGACAAAAACCCAGTAAAGGATCAAAGCAGCAACATTCTACTTTGCAAAGCAGTTCGATTGTTGCCGTTGAGTCTATGAAGTAAACAATGATGCAAACTCAAACAAAATGACTAAAACAAAGTTCTTCCCCAGTGGAGTCGCCAATTTGTTGTGGGGAAAAATGCCTATGCAGGACAATCCTATCCACCTAAGGCGTGATAGTGCCTTAGCAACAAACGAATGCAGCTACTTCAGTTTCTTTCCTTTATGAAATATGAAAGAGAGGAGATTGGTAGACTTACCGTTATCTTTCGGTTGTCCCTCGATCTAAATCCTCTCCTCTTTGTGTGTCCACAGCTACTTGCCTCCTCGCTTTTTCTCCCACGAGATCACAAGAGAACAGCTACCTGTGACAAGAGACCAGCTACATGCAACAAGAGAAGGACACAATACAAAGGCAAATATACATATTCATAAATGATTCAGGATTAGAAGTAAATCAAATACACTAATGCAAATCATACAATAAACACCAGCATATAGGAAAGAACAAAGAAGCTTTATTGATTGATAAACAAGGTTCAGGAAGAGATACAACCCATAGGGTTCCAACCCAGCATCTCCTTCCCAACAGAATGGAATTCCTTCTTCAGCCCCTTTCAAAGCATAAACACCCAATGATCCAACCACAAACCAACAGCAATTCTTTGCAATACAATCCAGCCTCCTTAGACCTCATGAGAGAGCTCTATATATAGGAGTTTTGGAGAAAGGATGAGTCAGCTTGAGGCTTGCATGGAGCTGACTAGTGTCCTCTCCCACTTCAGTTCTTGAGTCCACTTGGAGGTTCTTACTTCCACTTGGAGATTTGGAACCTCTTACTCATCACCAGTCGAATTCCCTGATCCAAGTGTCATTTTGGAAGCTTCCTGGGCATTGACACCTTGAGGAATGAGTCTGCCACTTTTCCAGTTACGCTCAGCGCAGGTGGCCTTCTTTGCAGTTGACATTCAGCGCAGGTACACAGTGGAGCACTTGACATTCAGCGTAGATGCTTAGTGGAGCAGTTGACATGATCCAGAAATTGCTTGTTTTTGAGTGTTTTCAGGTGGAGAACTTTTGTAAACTGTTGTGGTTTGCTGGCCTTGTTCCTCTAGGGGTAGGAACAACATGTTTAGGGACTTTGGATCCCTTAATTATTGACATTTCATGCTCAGTGATGCAAGGCACAAAAATGTCTATAACACCCCTCCCTGCTGATGTCATGCCCACGCCACCTGATGACGTCACCCGCCATGTCACCCGCCACGTCATATGCCACGTCACCTGCCATGTCAGCATATGTACCCCGCTAAACGAAAAAAATGACATCATACTGACGTCATACCAAAAAAGCACCCCTAACCCGCCAAAGTCAAATTTTTTGGGTAAAAAGGGTGAAAATGTTTGTTTTTACCCATTCTCTGTTTGTTTCCTGTACGCACCTGTGCATGCAAAATCACGTGCAAAACACTATTTTCGACCATTCAAGTCTGCCAACCAACAAGTTTATTACACAGCTCGGCCCCTCGACCCACCTGGTCGCCTGCAAGTCGCCCATTTCACCAAGAAAACAGGTATTTACCAGCAATTTGCTCCCGACCTTGTTTTCATTAGTTTCTCTATAAAATTGGCCACAACATCCATAATTTAAAGGAAAAAACACTGTGTTGCTACCCAAAAATCCCCCATAAGCCTCTGAGCTGCCAAATTCACCATAAATCCACACAGTGAGCTAAAATTGAGCTCGTTCGGCCCTGTAAACTCTCCAAAAAACCCCCAAATCCATATTTTGCCCACAATTGAAGTAAATTGTGCCAAAAAGCCCATAGCTCTTGTTTCTCCAGCTGACATCAATCCACAGAGCTAAATTGAGGCCAACGAACCAGTTCCAACGGTGAAAATCCTGGAGAAATCCACAGAGCCTGCGTTCTGCCCATTTTGCCTGCACAGAGTCAGAAATTCCAATTTTAAAAGCAACAGAGCTTAGCCATGGAAGGTCCAGTGGCCTTAAACATCACTCCCCTCAATGCACCCCACAAAGGGTTAGAACACTTGCCCTTGGCTGATAGAGATTATCTAATTCAAGACCTAGTAGGCTTCCAAAACCATCTTCAAGCAATCTGTGAGCTCATAAATAGTTACTTAAGTCAAGATGATGTTTGTGGCATTTGGGAATCAAACCTACCTAGATACTACCTCCCCTCTGTGAATATATTCCCTGAGATCATTCACCTCTGTTGTGAGAACTATGAGCCAACAAACAGAGCAGTTAAGAGTCCATCTGGGACTACTCTTTTTTATATCACTCCTGACTCTATAAATCAGATGCTGAACTTCAAACCAACCCACCTCTAGTTTCCTCTTACCATGAAGTACTTGCTGGATGAAGGTCCCAAACTCTCCAGCTCAGAGATAACCAGAATTGCCAAAGTGTCCATGAGAGTAGATAGCCAGCCCAAGGAGCCACCTCCTTTTCACTATGCCTGCTTCACTGAAATGGGTAGATTAGTGGTTGATATGATATCTTTTGTGTTGGGGTTCAAGACAAGTGAGCATATTGATGAAACCATATTGGTTATGATGTCTATCTTTACCCCAGGGCAGCCCCCTACTGTCAAGTACAATTATGCCAAGTTTATTTCCAATAAGATGCATGACCAATTGTTGAGGTTAGATAGGGAGGGAATCTTCAAATATTCTTCCTATATCTATCATCTATTTTTATATTACCAGCCAGATATCTTCCAATTCCCCATTAAAAAATTAGACCATAAAGGGGAAAGGAGGTTTGTTGTTTTTTGGACCCCAATCTTTCATGATGTTCGCAGCTCTCCCTACTCTTATTGTGAGTTTGTTGATCTATTTGTATACCCAGTCTCTTCCCTCTTGATGAGAACTCCTCCTCCTAGACTGACACATGATATGCAAAAAATACTACAGCTCTCCAAAAACTATAAAATAGGTGACTGGTACTTCTACCAGAATCACACTATTATGAGGATATATGGCTGTGAGCTATGCCCTTACAGGCTGCGTAGATATGTGCCAATGAGACTGTTTGCCTTGGAATATTTCAGGCAATTCATCAATTTAGATCTGAATCACTTCCATAGCACAAAGAAAAAGGCCCAATTGAAACTCAGAGACCAATTAGGCCCCTTTGTTATGAACAAGAAAGAGGGATGGAAGGATGCTGATGAACTATTAGGTCAAACATTCAGACTCAAGAGAAGATTTTGGTGGGTACCCTATGACCCATATGGCTTTATCAATGCAAGAAGGGTAAAATATAGGCTAGCACCCTATGAACACTGCAGCATCCCTGACATAGAAAAGTATGCAAACCAAGATGAGTGGTTGGAGGGCACACTAGTTGAAGAGTTAACTGAGGAAGAAAAAATGGAACAAACCATGAAAGATTTGGAAAAAACTCTTGACTTCGAATATTTTGGGCAGGTGTCTTTCAAAAAGCCACAACAAACCGGGGAGAGCTCATCAACTGCCACAACTGCACAACAGGTTGCCTAGGAAAGGACTACACCAACAACAGGGACAACAAAGGGCAAGGATTTGGTAGTGGCAGAACAAGAAACCATGGAAGAACAGCCTACTACCTCAAAGGAACACAGTCAAGGGCAAGCCCGTTCACTACAGACACAAGCACCAGAGGTACCAGCACTGCAAACTCCTCTTCCTGAGGAGAAAAGTAAGAAAAGGGACCAAGAAGAGACCACACCTGCAAGTGGGTCAACAGGGCAGCAAGAGGCCAAGAGGCAAAGGGTAGATCCTCCTGAAGAGGACACTGTGGAAGAAATTACTGAAAGCCCAAGAGGAGAGAGGGCCATTAGCCAACAGACTCCTACTAGCTCTCACAGACACGAAGGATGGAGGCAGCATGGAATGGAAGTCTCCTCCTCAAGGTCACAAGCAAAGAAAACATCAGACATCAAGTAGTCGTTCATAGATATTAAGTTTCAAAATGATTCATTAAGAATTCAGTTGTATGACCAGTTTCTTAGGATGACACCCTCCAAACAACATAGACTAATGGCAGCCTACGACATCAAGGAGGAAAAAATGATTTTAAGTCATTTCAAGCCCAAGGTTCAGTAGCCACAGTCTGCAGCTGACTACATAAGGACCAATCTAGAGGTCCTTGCCAAGGACATTCACCCAATGGGTCAAATCGAATTGCACAAACAAACAGGTGAAATGGTCTATGCCACACTGGCAGACAAGGCAATGCTGGCCCACCAATTAAAAGAGTCATTGAGTAATACATCTGCTCAATTGGATTTAGAGAAGATCTCTTCTCTAGCCAAAGACAACCGAATAAAGACTCTGGAAGAAATAATTGTTGAGTTGGGACATGATCCCAAGGATGCCAAGGGCATCAAAGCCTTGATCAAAAAGAAGGAGGAAGATATTGCTGCCCTTAGAAAGCAATTGAATCTTTCTGCCACCATGCATCCCTAAACAACAGAACTAGCACAAGAAAAAGAAGAAGAGGATGTGATGGATTTATTGATGAGAATGAACCAAAGGTTGAGGCAGACAGAGCAAGAGTTGGAGAAAGCATTGCAAACTAAGCAGGGAGAGTCGACCTCCCAGCCACCCAAAACAACTCCAACAATTGGCTCTACTCCCCCCATAGACATAGCACCAATCCCTCCCACTAAGCCACCATCAACAACAGATACAGCAACCACAGATGCTATAGCAGCAACAACAACAGAGCCTGAGACCAGCATGAGGATGGAGGAAATGATGAAGGCAGTGAAAGAGCTAGAAGCTCAAAGAGACAAAAGAAAGACTATCCAAGCTAGAAGTGAGCTATGACAAATCAAAAATAATAGTGGCAGAGAAGACCAGAGAGGTGAAAGCCCTAGAGAACAAGGTGAAATCACTGGAAAAGGATCTCACCTTACATAAACCTCTGGTAGATATTAAAATGATTTTGTGGACTAAGATTGGCCAGTCCATTACTGACCAATGGAGATCAATTCAAACAATGTATGAACAAATTGAATTAATAGAAAGGGCACAAGAGGAAATACAAAGGGCCTGGGCATCACTAGGAAATATGTCTGAGCAGGCCAATGCGCTCATCCATTTTTTGAACACCAATACTAAGGAACAATTAACAGCTTTAGAGATCACTAACAAGACAGGCACCATTTTGACAATAAAGAAGGTTCTAACAATGAGAACTCTTATACAGACTCTGGAAAGAAAGTGTCAAGAGATGCAGATGGATATGAATGCCTTCACAGAAAAATTCACCAACTTGCAGCAAAAGGGTCTACCCAGTTTAGTAACAAGCAATCAAAAATTGTTATCACATCAATAGTATGCTCATTGGGTGAACATGTATGTAACAAATCAGATCACTGCATCATCCAACAGCTCAGAAAAAACAGGACCTCCTTCCGGACAGAGCTTGTGTGACAAATTGGAGAATTTGTTTTTTATAGAACATGAAATAAATCATCTTTTTGAAGTCGAGCCTAATTTTCACAGGTATACTGAGGCTGATGAAATATTGGTAAAGATACAAAGACATCAGCTGCCCACAAAACACTGGTGGCAGAGTATGCTAGAGGTTTTGCCTAAGTAAATTTGAATCTTTTTGCCTATGTACACCTGGTCAAAAAGCAAGACACGTGGCAGATATGAAGGAAAGAGCTCAAGTTAAGATCAGGACACATTAAAGATAAATCAAGAGCAGGTAAGCAGATCCAGACAGCAACGCAGGAAAGCAAATCAAGGCCATAATTACCAGCCGAATTCCTGGGTGAAAAGTCTAAAATATCTTGTCAGTTAAAGCATCCAGCACAGCCACAATAGCTCCTACATTTATTTCTGCATTCATTTCTCTGACAAAGTAGCTGAAGGAAGTTATTGCTCCTTATCTTATCCTCAATATATTTTTTAAACTCTCTTTTGTATAAATACCCCCCAAAGAATGTATTCGGGGTTGGTGATTCTCTTATTGAACTGCGCTGTAACTCAAATATTTATTAATACAAAGGGTGTTGAAATGCATTGCTGCTGGACCTTCTGAATGTGGATGTGATGATTCTGGACTCTGCTACTGAATTCCTGTGTCTTTCTTTGGCTCAATAAGTTATTCTAACTGTGTTTTGTGTTTTTTGTATTTGCAAATTTCATATATGTTTCATGATCTTAACAACAGGGAAAAAGAATAGCCCAAAACTTGTTTAAATGCACTCTGTGTTCAATTCCTACTGTTATTTATGTTTTCTTCACAATTAGCATAAATAGAAATTCTTAAATGCTTCTGTTTCTACTAATTCCCTCGTTCTGAACATTGTCAAGGAATTCTTAATTGCTCCTTGAAAAGGTTCAAGTACCTTCCCTCTGCCAGCACGATAAAGGATTCTTGACTGCCCTTTATCCCCTGGTCTACATCCCATCAATCACTAGCTTTCAATATTGTTCCAAACTGATTATCTTGCTCTGTAGTATTGCCTATCATCACAGAAACACACTCAGCAGTCCATCTTCATAGACTCCATTGCCCAATGGAATTAACCCTATCAGACCTGCATCCTACCTCTGTTTGAAATCACCATCCAAACCCATTTAAAACAAACCTCTGCTCATCATAACTAGCCTAAAACTTCCAATAAACAAAGTTAAATCATATAGAGAGAGCCCTCTCTGGATGCAGTTTGGCTAGAAATTGCATCTGAAAGATTGGTTAGTGGTTACCTCAGTCATATTCCCTTTTCTCACAGGTTTTGGGGAACAACCTGAGTGATAACAGAGGCAATCCTTAGTTATCTAAAATAATAGTTGTCACATGCATGCAAGCATTAACAAACTATATTTTATTATTTTAACAACTTGTTAAAATAATCTAACTGGACTTGACTAGTTAGAACTAAGTCAATTAATTATCTCATTATAGAACTCATACTTATTCCCTCAATCAGTGGAGTAAATTAAGGATAAGTTCCTCAATCAATGGGACAACTCATGTGCATGCTCACAAAGACTTCAAATTCAAATTTCCTTAATTAATTAACTCAACTGAATTAATTAATTAATATTTCCAATTGTTGTTAAGACCTAAATTAATTTTACTTCCTATAGATAGAGTAGGGATTGCTATAAATAGGAAAGCACCCATAAATGCTATTTTTAGAACTTTATATTTTTAGCAGTTTCACTTCTCACCCAATGTGGCCAATGACCTCATTGGCCAAACTACTATTTTTAGACATGTTATTTTTAGCAGGTCTATTTTTAGCACATTCTAAATTTAACATTTCTTGTTGCACATTTTTCAACACTCCCTCTCAACAAGAAAGACTTTCTCTCGAACCCGATCCTGTAACTCTAGAATGTTCTGCATGCAACACATCTACCTGGTCCACTTGCTCCAACAATACTTGGAACAAAAACACTCCCAATTGACCACTCCGTTGGGCTAGGAACAGACTCTTATGCTGAATCTCTACCTGCTACTGACAAGTGCTCCCTCTCTAAAATCTGTGCTACTACAACATCTCCATGCATCTCGCACCATTGCACACCTCTTTGTGCCACCTAACACTGTGCAAAACACTTGTGCCTCATGCATTGCTACAGCCTGCTAGCTATCCGTTGTCCTGGGTTTCCCTGCACTGTCACTCTCTTTGCTGCTCCATCTGCATCTGTCTCTACCCAATCAGTCAGTTCCTGCTACACCAGATCGGGGCTTCTGTAGCAAGGTCTCATCCAAGAGGTTGGGTACCTCAAGGATCCTGCCCCTCCTACTTGGGGAATCAATCCACATCACCCCACCTCCTACCTGGAGGTATGACTGCATGTGATCCCTCTGCCCACCTGGCTCGAAGTTTCCCCCTACTGGAGGTCTCTGCATGAGTATATGTATCTACTCGATCTCCACTCAGCTTCCCTTTTTGTGGTTGCTCCACAACCTCCTGGAGTTGTTGCACCAATCGTGGCTCCTCCACAATCGTTTGATACTTCTTCTGGCTCTGCATGTTGAGAGGTAATATACCCTCCCTCTCAACCACCAAGTCTCCATCAGTTGCCTTGTTGTTCAAGGCTTTGCATGCATCTTGAACTTCAAGAGCATATAGGTTCTTGAACCGTGAACCAATCTGCTTCACCTGTCTAGTGATAATGTGTCTAAGGAAAACCTTTCCCTTATTGAAGACTACATCATAGCCTCTATCTTCCAGCATCGCGATTGGCACCAAGTTTCTCTTCAGTCCTGGTACATACTTGACATTGGTCAAGGTAATTCAAGCTCCATGCTCCCTCTGAAAAATAACTGTGCCTACACCTGGGACATTATTCTCATCATTACCCATCGCTATGAGTATCTGGAGATCTTTCTCCTCCAAAGTACTGAACAAACTCTTGT
This sequence comes from Pinus tabuliformis, assembly GCA_031772625.1. Lineage (NCBI taxonomy): Eukaryota > Viridiplantae > Streptophyta > Pinopsida > Pinales > Pinaceae > Pinus > Pinus tabuliformis. The sequence continues at coordinate 123,917,738 of CM062808.1, read as the reverse complement.
CGCCGGTCATGTGGAAAGAAGCTCCACTGTCAAGAAACCAACCACTTCTCACCATGGATGAAACCATGCATGCGAGGAGTGTGAAATCCAACTCAAACTGTGAAGCAAGTGCCTCACCTTCAGATCCTTCCCCTGATCCCTTCTTAGATTTCCTCCGTGGACAATTTGCAGCATAATGGCCCACCTCATGACAACAAAAGCATCACACTTTCGATTTGTCAACCTTCTTCCCATCATTGGAAGAACTGGATTCGGAAAGAGAAACCTTCTCCTTCCCCTTCTTCACCTTACTCGCTAAGGCACAATTCTCCTCATCATGCATGGATGAAGAACTATCTCTGGTTCTCCGTTTGATCTCCTCCTGCATCAAATCCGACAATAGTCGTTACCACTCTGGCAGTTTCTCCCTTCCATTCACCAAGTCTTGGTAGCTATGCCAGTGCTTAGGAAGGCCAAGGAGTGCTAGACTCACCATATCCTCATCTGATGTCACGACCCCTACACTTGCAAGCTCATCCCGGCATGTGATGAGCTTGGTTAGATACATAGAGATCATCTCATCCCTTTCACACTTGATCTTTCGAAGTTTGTCCTTCAATGCCAACTTCCTTTGATCACTGCTATTCTGATATAAATCTTTCAATGTTTTCCACATTGCATGCAAAGTCTCCTTCCCATGGAGGCTTGAAACAATGTGATCCCGCACTCCCTCCAAAATAATTCTCCTAGCTCTAGCCACACACTTCCTCCATTCCACCTGCTCAGTCTTGTTAGTAGGCTTAGGAATTTCTTGATCAATGAAATCCTTAAGGCCATTATCTTCCAAAACTACTTCCATGTGATCCTTTCAAGATATATAGTTTGAGCTACCATCAAGGGCATACTCAAGCCTCAAACCATAAAACACTATCGATGAAAGAGATGTGATAAGAACTTGAGATCTATATCCCGAATAATAAACTTCGAATTTCTCCTACCAGTATATTGTTCTTGCTTGATCACCTATGCTCTGATACCATGTAGAATTTTGTAGAATTTTTCTACAAATTAGCTAGCTCTGATACCATGTAGAAATTTCACCTGTAGAACAAACCGATATATGCAATGTCCTAAAGAATAATACTTGTTCTACTTCTACAAAACATTAAGCGGAAGCATAATCGAATTCATGAGAAACATCAAGTAGAAACATGCATAACTGATCAAGAGAAATAATCACACATAACACAAGATATATCCAGGGGAAAGCACCAGCATAAAACCCCAACCATGTATTATCAATCAAGTGGAAATCCTCTTCAACATACAAAAAGAATCAGCTCAATAGCTATCCTGCTCTCTCTGTACTCTGATGATCTTCAATCAGAAGATGAAAATCATGGACTACCTAGGCCTCAATATATAGGCCACAAGTCCTCCAATCTCCTATAATAGATCCTTCTCCATGCAAGGAATACTTACTAGAAATATCCAAGCATCTGATAGTACATTGTCCCTCATATGATCTCAACTGGGTCTCTGTCTGAACTGACATGCATCAGTTATCCATGAGGGAATCCTCAGTTATCTAAAATAATAGTTGTCACATGCATGCAAGCATTAACACACTATATTTTATTATTTTAACTACTTGTTAAAATAATCTAACTGGACTTGACTAGTTAGAACTAAGCCAATTGATTCTCTCATTATAGAACTCACACTTATTCCCTCAATCAGTGGACGAAATTAAGGATAAGTTCCTCAATCAATGGGACAACTCATGTGCATGCTCACAAAGACTTTAAATTTGAATTTCCTTAACTAATTAACTCAATTGAATTAATTAATTAATATTTTCAATTGTTGTTAAGACAAAAATTAATTTTACTTCCTATAGATAGACTAGGGACTGCTATAAATAGGAAGGGACCCAAAAATGTTATTTTTAGAACTTTCTATTTTTAGTAGTTTCACCTCTCACCCAATGTGGCCAATGACCTCACTGGCCAAACTGCTATTTTTAGACATGCTATTTTTAGCAGGTCTATTTTTAGCACATTCTAAATTTAACATTTCTTGTTGCACATTTTTCAACACCTTGCAACTTCAAATTGACTTTTCCGCGTCCAACGATTCTAACCTTCCTGTCATCCCCGAAGAAGACATCACCACCATCATATTTCTCATACTCGCAGAACCACTCTCTATGGGGAGTGAAGTGAAAGGATGCACCTGATTCAATCAACCATGCCTCATGATCTACATGTGTACTTGAAGAAGAAGCCAAGTACACATCCGCACAGTCATCTGAAGTGGGTTTCGCCTCTACAGAAGGAGCATCATCAAATCCCTTTCCTTTCTTAGAAGATTTAGATTTACAGTCCCTTTTGTAGTGCCCTTCCTTTCTACATTTCCAGCACACCTTTATAGGTTTTCCTGGAGATTTAGATCTCCCTCTAGATTTAGATCTCCCACTCGAGGAATTACTTTTGTTTTTGTTCTAGGGTCATCCTTGTACATACAAGGAATCACCATTCTGAATCTCCACATTTTTCCGTCTCATCTCCTCCGTCAGCAAGGATGAGACTATTTCATCAAACTGCAAGGCAATTGCATTGCTACCTATTGCAATAACCAGACTATCCCACGAATCTAGTAGAAAACACAGTAAACTGATGCACTTATCTTCATCTAAATTTTAATATCAATAGATAATAACTGACTCACCACAGTATTAAATGCGTTCAGATGCTCTGTCACTGAGTCTCCATATTTCATCCTCAAGTTATACAACTTTTTCTATAGGAACAATTTATTCACCAGAGACTTAGATTGGTACAAAGTCCCTAACTTGTCCCACAAAGCCTTCGCCGTAGCTTCCCTTGATACATTCAACAATCATGAATCTGAGACACACAATCGTATTGTGCTTTTTGCCTTCCGATCTAACTTCTTCCATTCTTCATCGGACACTCCCGTTGGTTTAGTACCCAGATCTACTATGATCCACTAATCTTTGTCCACCAACAGATCCTCCATCTTGAGTTTCCACAACTCAAAACTTTGACCATTAAATTTCTCGATCTCTATCTTTCCACTGCTCACCATCTTCTTTCACCACAAGAATCGATCCTACAGATCTCCCACTGAACAGGGTCTACCACAGGCCCGAGCACAACCCCTCACTAACAAAGGCATCCCCTTGAAGCCAAAACAACTTTGATACCAAATGTAGGTTTTAACCCCATACAGAAATTACTTGCATATGAATTCTAAAAACAGAAAATAAACAATGCAAGAGCATAACACATAAAACAAATATATACAGAGATTTTCCCCTAGATCCCAAAATCGAGGCTACAAGAATGATTTTTCATATAAAATATATATACATATCGAAGCATCCATAAAACCCAATCCATTAACCCTAGATTAGAACATAACCATAGTCCCTTGACTGGATCTACAAAATACCATGGACTGAAAACCATCGTGCCCAAAACCATGTGCGAAATCCATTCACAAAACCATAGGTAGGTCCACCCACCTAATATAGGGTCCAATTTTTTTTTCCTGGGGTGTTTCCCCGGACCCCGTGCAGGGGGGATACTGCCCCCCTGCATACCCCCAACAGTGTTTGGTGCAACGTACAAGGGGAGCTATCGCCCCCCACGCATGGACTAGTCATGGAAATAATATAACATAACCCAAAAAGAAGAAACACTAGAGATGGTGTCACATCCATAACTGAGGAGGAAAAAAACGTTGCCTTGGCAGGCAAGGGAAAGAAAGCCTAAGGTAAGTCATAATCTAGCTAGAACTAGGGAAATAAGGACCTCAACAAAATTAAATGTTTTCACTACCATGCATATGGACACTATGCAACGAAGTGTCCGCAAAAGAAACCCTTGCACAACTATCATGATTCAGTCAATGGAAGAGACAAGCTACCAAATTGGGAGGTACTTTGGTTTGATTTGGTGCAGGAGGAGGTTAGAAGAAACACTAGAGATGGTGTCACATCCAGAGCTGAGGAGGAAGGAAACTTTGCCTTGGCAGGCAAGGAAGGAAATCCAAGGGAAAGAAGGCCCAAGGTAAGGCATAATCTAGCGAGAACTAGAGCAAGTAGAAGGACCTCAGGAAAATTAAATGTTTTCACTTCCATGAATATGGACACTACGTAACCAAGTGTCCACACAAGAAATCTAGGATGAAGCCTGCAGGAGGAGCAGGAGGTGATGATCTCACATCACCATTTGAATTGGATTTCACTCTCATTGCATGCATGGAAAGTACTACACAAGGTAGTGTATGGTACTTGGACTTTGGGGCCTCATTTCATATGACAAGATCTAAGGCATTCTTCAACAGCGTAGAGGAGGACCTACAATTTCACATAGAACTTGGAGATGATGGGAGGTATAGCAGTAAAGGGATTGGAACTATCAACTTTAAGAGGGAGTTAGGGTCCGATCTTCACTTGAAAAATGTAATGTATGTGCTGGGTTGTGTTAGTGTCGGTCTTGAAAGCCCTCCATCAGTGATCAAAGCTCTTTGCATTTGCATTAGTAGGTGTCTCATCAGTGTCAAATTTTGCATCCAGTTAGGCATGCCATAACCTTGATGGAGGAGCTGGTTTATTTGCACCCCTCTTGGTTTTGCTGGATCAGGTCATATCAGTTATCAAGCTCTTTCAAGCTTGTCTTGTTTTGTCTTGAGGTCAAAGGTCCTAGGTCTAGGGTTTTGGTCATTTATCCCTGCAAGGTCATGTCTTTGAAAGTCCTTGAGTGCCCAGCAAGCCAGAGGGAGGATTGTAAACATGTTTCTTTGATATTTTCATCATGTACAGTTCATTTTTAACCTTGGATTTAAAAACTCTGTTTTTAAAGCCAAGGTCATGTTAAATTTTTGTAAAAAGAATGAAATTCCAAAAAGTCTTCAAAAGGGCAGCAGTAACCCAGGTCCCCTTGCCAAAGTCCCTCAGATGATCTACCTGCAAAAAGAATCAAGTCAAAGCACTCAATGAGTCAAATTCAGGATAAAGGAAACCAAAAATCAGTGTTATAAAGTGTCAAAAGAAAAACATTAGAAAGTGGGTTTGTAAATGAATTTTTTTCAAATGAGACTTATAAAAGCCCAAATTCCCTCCTTTCACTCTCATTGTGCATTCTAACGCTTGCAAGAGAGATAGAGAGAGTGATTGAGAGAAAGGAGCAAAATTACAGCAATTTTGGGCAGCTGAGAGGGGCGCGACCCGTCGAGAGAGGTGCGCGACCTGTTGGGTGGTGCGCGACCCGTCCAGAGCCCCTCTACAGTTCAAAAAATCAACGTGCGCGACCCGTTGGGAGGGGCACGACCCGTTGGGCGGCCTGCGCGACCCGTTGAACCGCTTGGCTGCAAACTTCAAGGAAATTTCCCTAATATTCTTCCAAATCACCGAATTTTCTCAAGGTAGGTGCTCTAAACATGGATTAATTGCTGTTATGAATGGTGGATGTCATGGGCATGCTTTTATGATCAAAATTTTGCAAGTAAAAGGACATTATATGGCTGCAATGTTCATGACCAAATTGTGCTAGGGTTTGTGTTGTTTCAAGTTACTTTTCCCTTGGGTTAGCTTCCCTCCTTTCCCTATCACTCACATTTATATGTTCATCTCTTTTCCCATTTTATCTTATAAATGAAATGCAAATCTTTCCCCATCCCTAGCCATTAAAACTGAAAACCCTACCCCTTTCCCAAAGCATCAAAAAACAAAAATTCAAAACCCTAATTCCCCTCTACCATATGCATGTGCAAAATAACAAAAACTGTTGGTAAACATGTCAGCATGTTTTGTGCATGGTTTCCCTTTTTCCCCTATTAAACATGTATACATATATTCCCATGTTTACTTTCATGCATGTTTTTCCCATATGCAATAATCTTTGCAAATGATTTCCCTATTACAAATATGTGTTCTAATATGCATAATGATTTGCAAAATTTCCCTTGAAATTCCCTGTTATATTTATATATTCCCATTCCTTGTTAAAAGATCCCTCCCCTAACATTTCCCTCATGTCTTTTTCCCCTTGAAATAGCATAGATTTCAGCACTTTTTGCACGCAGAGACAGCAGTTCAATTTGTCCACTTTGCTCCTAAACCATGTCAGAAACCGAAACTTATGAGCAAAGTGATGACCATTCATCATCTACAGAGGTTGAGGTACAGAGGAGGCCTCGTAAGGGTGGTAAGGGTGGACATCATAAGCGAGAGGAGCCCACCTCTTTGGCAGAATTACAGGCTTGTCCCATGGCAGTGACTTGTTTTCAGTATATGTCTTGTTATGATTTCTGTGAGAGGATTTCCCGGATTCAACACCATAGAGAGTTGGCCCGCTTGTTTGTTTTACACCTCCATGATGGACATGTCACTCTGGCAGGGGTGAACTTTACATTGACACCCGAGGTGATCTCACAGGCTACAAGGATACCGAATGTGGGTGAGGTGTGGCCTAAGCGTAGGTTGCTAGATTTTGTTCACTTTGAGCCCTATGTCCGGCCACCATTCGTGAGACATTTGGCGGGTGTTTTTCCATTCAGATTTCTCCGGAGCGAGTATGATCCCATCATGAGGCTTATTATGCATTATTTTACCTTTGAGGGCAGATTTTCACAGGTGTACTCATATCACATTCGCCTTTTGATGCATTTCACCCGAGTGAGGATGATGAACATCCCAGTCTTCTTGTTTCATAACATTCAGAGGATGGTGCCCATGTTGCAGAAGAAGACCCTGGCCCAGCAGTACAGGAGCTTATGTCATTATGGTTTGATTCAGCTCATAGTCTCACATCAGTTGACTCAGCAGGGCATCTCATGGGAGGAGTTCATCTCCCGTGAGTTTTTCACAGCACCACCCCAGCCACATCCCGAGGTCATTCATGAGGAGGGTGGACCGTCTCAGCAGCCTGATATTCCGGTCACTAGACATGTTGTTTCTTCACCTCAGCCCACATATCAGAAAGGCCCGAGGGCCTTATTTGCAGTAGCTAGGCGAGTACTATCTCCACAGCAGGTGGAAGGGGTCTCGCCTTCATCTTCAACTCAGCGAGTGTTATCTCCACATCAGGTGGAAGGGGCCTCGCTTTCTTCACCAGCACAGGTACTACAGAGGGGCAAAGAGCCCATGATTCATGAGGGTCCGGTGATTGATCTTGAGGCCAGTTCTCCTAGCCAAGAGGCGAAGGAGATCATTCAACATCTCAGGGCTGAAAATGATGTTTTACAGAGGAGACTTGAGGGTGCCCAATGGACTATTACTTACCTAGAGCAGTGGAACAAACAGTTAGAGGAGGAGAAAGCACTTGATGAGCTTTGGAGGATTCGTAGCGACCGAGTCTTGAACCGTAGAAGACCCGGTGATCCATTGCCTGCTGACCGAGAGTCAATGCTCATTCAGGAGAATGCCCACTTGGAGAGGTTTTTGGCTAAGGCCAACCAAGAGAAAAAGCTGCTGAGAAACATGAAGAATCACTATTGGGCAAGGATGCTTGTATGCAAGGCCAAAATGAAAATGTTCCAAAGGAGGTTGTCCGAGGCTCTTAGGCAGAAGAAAAGGACCAATCCACTCCGTATCTTGGCGGAGGCATCCCTCAAAGATCATGGCACTCACTAGCTCAGCCACAGCACAAATCCCAAAAAAATTTGAGAATTTTGGGTAATTTTGGCATTTTTTGGAAATTTACAGGTTTTGGCTCCTCAACGGGTCTCACCCCCGGTGAGACCCTTTGTCATGGCAGCTCCTTTTTGCAAAAACTCAGCATTTCTAGATTTTTCATGCAAATTTATATATGCCTATGGATGGACTTGAGTTTTTATGGAGTTTTGGGCCTCCAGAAGGTCAAAATACATGCAAAATTTGACTTTCTGCCCCTTTTTTGAGTTGCAGAAGCAGTATTGGGAGAATTGCGTTTTTACTGGGAAAATGAACTCCAAATTCAAAAATTCTAGTTGGGTTGGAAAGTAGACTCGCAGACCTTTCCAACGAGCTATCCTGCACCCAATTCTGACACCTAGAAGTGCCCCAAACAGAGCTCCAAAGTGCGCGACCCGTTGAGAAAAGGGGCGTGACCCGTTGAGCAGATTTTGCCAGATTTGACCAGTTCAGCCCAGAAAATGCAGATTTGACTCTTTTCGACTTTCTAAGGTTAATGATGGTCCTCTTGGATGTAATTGTGACACTTTTTGGATACTTTCACTCTTGTTTAACACTTCTAGAAGATTTTCTCATGTAAAGGGTAAAAATTGAATGTATGAACTGGTTTCCAAGTTTATAGAGGCAAGTTGTTTTGACTGCCTATTTTGTAGTGCTTAGTTTAGAAGTGGTTCAAACAGCTCCTAGGATAGTGAGCTCGACCCATGGAGGCATGGAAAGAGGTTAGATAATCTATATTATGTACTTTCTTGCTCATTTTCATGGTTGGACTCTTGAGGGAGAAGCAATCGTTGTATTATTTCACTTGTATTTCTGCAATTTTTGGCTAAGGAAGACCAGGGTTTTGCAGTCATCTTTGGGATTCTTGTGGACTCATGTGTTGATGGTGTGTTTCTCAATGTTCTTGTAAGCTTTGTTATGTGATTCATTTCCTTTCTTTATTGCTGCACATTAAACAAATGAAGTGTTAAAGTATGAATTCATGCTAGCCATGCTCTGCTTTTAAATTTGTTTAATTTCAATGTTTTCTATTGTCTAAAGGGAATTCAAAGTCATTGTTTGCTCTCTTTAGCTCCTCATCTTTCATTCCTGATCATCCATCTCACTTTAAGGCATCAATATTGTTTCCTACCTTGCCCCAAGGAACCCCTTGCAGAAACTGTGTCCAATCCCCGCACCCAAAATTGCCATTCCCTCAAATTGCCACCAAAAACCCAAAAAACCCCAAATCAACCTCTTTAATCGGTTTACTAGCCCAATATCAGTGTTACCTTGTTGGTCATCTCATCCCATTGAAGATCTACCGAGATTGACCGGAGAGAGCCTTCTCCTGCCTCATAGGGCTAGCTACGAGGCTGAATGGTTTGATGTAGCCTTGAGGTTTACCTTTCTCAGCCTGAGGTGAAATTTCAAGCGCTAACATACTGGTGACCATACTGGGGAGAACATCTAATCCTTGTTGGCATTATGATTCAAGTATTGTCCTTGATGGCAACTCACTCAGAGGTTGGTACAGGTGCTCAGAGGTTGGTACAGGTGATGGCAACTTAATCAGAAGACAGATCTCAGTACAGCATGCCAAGGAAGGTCATACATGCAGTTTCGTTAAGCCCAAATCGCGTGTACACGCTAGTTCGATTCAGAAAAAGCGCGTGTATGTGGAAAGGTTCCTTTGGTCCATGGTGGTTAGTCCTTGGAAGTTGTGCCTATGATTTCGGACCATTATGTCTCGACGGGCGTGTCGATCCCTAGTTTTAAAGTTGATGGTATTGTGTTACTATGGTTTTGGCTCTTGGTATTGAGCAAGGCCTAAGGCTATATAAGGAGAAGAAGATCATTAGGCAATATCATCTTTTGACAAGGCTTGAATATCTAAGAGAGAAAGAGATCTGATATGCAGGGTTTGGGTTGCTTGATATGAGCTAAGGAGAAATCACATCGGCGGATGGAAGACTAGATCTAAGGACAAATCGGGATCTAATGGTTTGAAATACTCTATTATGATATGGTTGATTATGCGTATTTCTAGATCTGCATACTGTCACAATATTATGTTCTGGATCTAACTGATGTCTGGTACAGCTGCAAGTTGAGAGAATCTATTTTTAGATCTGTACGCAGGTTGGCTTAAGTAAAAACGCGTGTACACGCGGGTTTCTCTCATTGAAGTAGCGTATATCTCTTAAAGCTTGATTTTTGGGTTTGCAGTTGGATCTGACTGTTATTACAGAGTTCTGTAGACTGCTCTGGGTTCTGGTATCTGGTGATTGACAGGGTTCCGTGGTTCAGTGATTCAAAATTTGATAATTCTAGTATTGGTTGTTTTATGCTTCATGGATCTGTTATGAAAGTTGAATGAATTGGGTTCTACAGATTGAATGATGTGCTTCAGGAATATCCAGTCTGAAAATGTATGAAAGGTGGTACCTGAAAGAAAGAAGATTGTAGGCCAGCACCTACGTACTAGTATCTTGGCTAGTACAAGAGCAAAGGGGGTTGGAGCTCCCTTCCAAGGAAGTTTGGAGAACGAGAGAAGGTTGTAGCCTTCTGCAGGTTGTAGCCTGCGTACTGGTACAAGGCTGCACCAGTACAAAATATTGTAAACTGAAGTTTCTTATTAAAGAAAGATAGAGACAACTTGCAGCATGTGGTTTTCACCCACATTGGGTTTCCACCTTATATCTTGGTGTTCATGTGTGTGGTTTTTGATCTGTTCTGTTATACTGCACCTGCTTACTGTTAATGTGGTGAATAATGTCCTGATGAACTTAACTGAAGAATAAGCTGACTAAATTATGAGTTTTCTTCTTATACGCTGTTTTACTTAATCACAGTAGCGTGTACACGCTGGTTCACCTAACTGAAGTAGCGTATATGTTTCTGAGCATTGAAAAGTTTGATTGATCTGATAATACTGATTCACCCCCCCTCTCAGTATTATTTCCAACAATTGGTATCAGAGCAAGTCCTTCAGAGAAGCTTGATCGCTTGAAGGTAGATCATTCATCATGAGCAGCTACGAGAAAGAAGCATCAATCAGGCCACCGATTTTTGATGGGACAAATTTCAATTATTGGAAGGTAAGAGTTACTGCATATCTTCAATCTCTTGGTACAGAAGTTTGGAACATTGTAGAAACAGGCTATGCTTTTCCTTCAGCTACTCCTACAGATCCAGCTGAGAAAAAGAAGTATGAAACAAATGCAAAAGCAGTCAGTACTCTATTAGGAAGTATATCTCAAACAGAATTCATGAAGGTCATGCACTTCAAATCAGCAAAAGAAATATGGGACAAAATGATCACTAGCTATGAAGGAGATGAACAGGTAAAGCAAGCTAAACTTCAAACTCTCAGGATTCAATATGAGACTCTCAAGATGTATAATGATGAAAGTGTGGCTAATTATTTTCTTCGGGTAGATGAGATTGTTAATTGTATGAAAAATTTGGGTGAAGAAATAAGAGAAACTATAGTAGTTCAAAAGATTCTAAGATCATTATCCCCCAAGTTTGAATCTAAAGTATCTGCAATAGAAGAAAAAGAAAATCTTCGTGTTCTCACTATGTCTCAGCTACATGGAATTCTAACCGCTTATGAAATGAGAAAGGGAGGTCCATCTGACAGAAGGGAAGCTGCTTTTAAGGCATCAGGAAAAGAAGATTACTATGAAGCAAGCCATGTTCCAGAAGAAGAGGAAGAAGAATCAAATTTTGTCAGAAATCTTCAAAAGGGTTCTGGAAGGTTCAGAGGTAAGCTACCTTTCAAATGCTTTGCTTGTGGGAGAGTAGGTCATTATGCTGCAAAATGTCCTTATAAGGATAAAGGAAAAGAACCTGCTAGATGGAACAAGAAACAAAGTGCAAATAAGAAAAGCTACTACACCCATGAAGATAGTGATGGCTTATCAAACAGTGATGAAGATGAACAAGGTAAATATAAGCTGTTAATGGCATTTGAAGATGATGATTATGAGGATGCTGTAGATGTGGATAATCTCTATAATGAAATCACTAGACTCAAGAGAGGCATAGAAGAAAAGAATGTGATCATTGATACTTTGCAATTTCAAATTGATGAAAAGGAAAAACATCTTGAAAAACTAGAAGGTGAAATTGTTGGTCTCAGAAAAGAAATTGAGAAAACAAAAGCTATTAATCTTAAATTTGTCAAAGGATCTGAAACTTTGGATGAGATTATCAGTGTGCAGCGGTCTCCTCTAAACAAGACAGGTTTGGGCTATAATGGAGAAACCTCTCAAGCATCCACCTCAAAAAGTTATCTTGATGCAGCAAGAAGAAATGAGCGGAAGAACAATGAAGATAATCAGGTAAAGCAGGGACGAATTACAAACAGAAACTATCAGGGACAATCCTCCTTAAGGATGAACAAAAGCTACAACCAACCACAGGTAAAATCTTCTCAGTTTGGCTCAAGAATAGATGAAAATAGAAATTACAATCAGTTGGCTGGTAGATTCAATAACCGCAGAAGCTTCTTCAATGGACAATGCTTTTCTTGCCACAACTTTGGTCACAGAGCAGCTCAATGTGTTGCATATAAAACAATCATGACTAGGGAAGCTCAAAAACAAAGAAGTATGACAGGGATTACAAAAAGGACCTATAACAACTTTTCGGTTCTTGAAAATGAAGTTGAATGTTCTATTTGCAATAATTTTGGTCATAAAGACTCTGAATGCAGGAGCAGGTTTCAGGAGAAAAAGGAACAAGCCACGAGCACCAAAACATGGAGAATAAAGGAACCTCAAACAGAAAGATGTGGGATAGCATTTTATGCAGAAGGACAGGAAAATCTATGGTACATTGACAGTGGATGTTCGAAACATATGACAGGTGATAAAGAAAAACTTGAATCTTATTCTACTTTAGAAAAGGGAAAGAAAGTTTCTTTTGGAAATGATACTCCTGCAACTATAAAAGGAAAAGATATTGCTCCTTTGAAAGAAAAGGTCAAGGCTGGAAATGTTTTATATGTTGATGGATTGAAGCATAATCTTCTAAGTGTCAGCCAGATGTGTGATCAAAAAACCGAGGTTATTTTTAGATCGAATGGATGTCTTGTTCGTGATCTTGATACAGGAAAAACAGTTCTCAAGGGCAAAAGAACTCCAAATAATCTGTACATATTTGAAGAAGGACAACAACAATGCTATCTTAGCAAGGATGAAGAGCACTGGTTATGGCATCGAAGGTTGGGACATCTAAGTTTCTCACAAATAAGGAAAGCATGCAAATATCAGGCAGTTCGCGATCTTCCAGATATCAAAATTCCAGACAACACCATATGCAAATCTTGTCAGTTTGGAAAGCAAACCAGAACTAACTTTCCAGAGAAGGAAGGATCAGCTAGCTTGCCTCTTGAGCTAGTCCATACAGATGTATGTGGTCCATTTAGGAAAAGGACACCTCGAGGAGAAGAATATCTGATATTATTCATTGATGATTTCTCAAGGTTTGTTTGGTTAGGGCTTATGAAGCACAAAGATGAAGCATTCGAAAAATTCAAATCCTTCAAAGCATTGGCTGAAAATGAATCAGGACACAAAATTAAGTGCCTCAGATCTGACAGAGGTGGGGAGTTCACATCAAATGAATTTTTCGATTTCTGCGATGAACATGGGATAAGAAGAGAATTCTCTACAGCTAGAACTCCTCAGCAAAATGGGGTTGTGGAAAGAATGAACAGAACTATCCAACAAATGGCTCGTGCTATGCTCGATGAATCAGGTACTCCTGCAACCTTCTGGGGTGAAGCTGCACATGCTGCTGTTATTATTCTTAACAAAACAAATGTCCGAGTAAACAGCACTCAAACACCTCATGAGCTTTGGAGTGGTAAAACTCCTTCCGTGAAGCACTTCAAAATCTTTGGGAGCAAATGTTATATCAAGAATACTGATGAGCAACTTGGCAAACTTGAACCTAGAGCAGATGAGGGCATTCTTCTTGGTTATTCTCCACATAGCAAAGCATACAAGTGCTACAATAAAAGACTTGGCAGAATTGTTGACAGTATTGATATAGTGGTTGATGAGAAGGGATATATTCCTAGGCAAGTTCATCATGAAGACATTGAAGAAGATGAAGGTTACTCTCAAAGGCGAAATAATGAAGAAGAAGAACCTCAAGAAGAAGAAGAATCTCAAGAAGAACCAGAGGAGCAGACAAGAATGGAAGAGAAGACTCCATCCAGATATGTTCAAAAGAATCATCCAGAAACTCAGATTGTGGGGCAGAAAGAAGCAGGAGTACAAACAAGAAGGACACTTGCAGAAGCTTCAAGCTACTTGGCATTACTCTCCTCCACTGAACCACAAAATGTGAAAGAGGCATGCAAAGATGAATGTTGGGTCAAAGCAATGGATGAAGAACTTGAGCAAATCGAAAAGAACAACACTTGGGAATTAGTTCCTAGACCAAAAGATAAGAATGTAATAGGAACAAAATGGGTCTTCAAGAATAAATTAAATGAAAATGGAGAAGTAATTAGAAACAAGGCCAGACTTGTTTGTAAAGGGTATGCACAGCAAGAAGGAATAGATTTTGAAGAGACCTTTGCTCCTGTGGCAAGACTTGAGGCCATCCGAATGTTCCTTGCTCTCTCAAGCTTTCAAAACTTCAAGGTATTTCAAATGGACGTGAAATCAGCCTTCCTGAATGGAGACTTAGAAGAAGAAGTATATATTGAGCAGCCAGATGGTTTCATTCTTGGGAATGATCCAAACCTTGTATGCAGATTGAAAAAGGCACTCTATGGACTCAAACAAGCTCCAAGGGCTTGGTACTATCGGTTGGACAAATATCTTCACCAACAAGGCTTTTCAAAAGGATCAGCAGATAGCAATCTCTATATAAAAGTTGAAAATAACAAATTGCTAATTCTTGTTGTTTATGTAGATGATATTATTTTTGGCAGCAATGAAGAGACTATGAGTCAAAACTTTGCCTTGGTTATGCAGAAAGAATTCGAAATGTCACTTCTTGGAGAATTGACATATTTTCTTGGATTGCAAATCCAACAAAATGAAGGAGGTATCTTCTTGTCTCAAACCAAATACCTCAAGCAGATCTTGAAGAAGTATGGCATGGAAGAGTCAAAGCCAGTTTGTACACCCATGGTTACAGGATGCAGCCTCAGTGCTAATGATGAATCAGCAGCAGTTCACCAACCCACTTATAGATCCATGATTGGGAGTTTGCTTTATTTGACAGGTACTCGACCAGATATTACACATGCAGTAGGAATGGTTGGAAGATTTCAAGCCAACCCAAAGGAAACTCATCTTCAGGCAGTCAAAAGAATCTTCAAATATCTTCAAGGGACCCAAAACTATGGCTTATGGTATCCTAGAAATACAGATCTCACTCTTCATGCTTACACAGATGCAGATTGGGCTGGAAGTGTGGATGATAGGAAAAGCACAAGTGGTGGTGCTTTCTTCATGGGTTCCAGATTAGTATCTTGGTTCAGCAAGAAACAGAGTTCGATTGCCTTATCTACAGCTGAAGCAGAATATGTGGCTGCGGCATCTTGTTGCACACAACTTCTTTGGATGATGCAGACCTTGCAGGACTTTCAAATCACTTGCACTCCACCAGTGTCTATCTTATGTGATAATACTAGTGCAATCAGCATTTCAAAGAATCCAGTCATGCACTCAAAGACCAAGCACATACCAATCAAGTACCATTTTCTCCGGGAACAAGTGCTTGAACAGAAGGTCAAATTGGAGTATGTTCCTTCTAAGGAACAAGTTGCTGATATTCTCACAAAACCACTGCCCAGGGAAACTTTTGAATATCTCAGACAAAAGCTGGGAGTAGTTGATGCTTCATCCTGCTGTTGAAGCTTGTCTGTTCTACAGAAAAGTTGGTATACGCAAGTTACGAAAGGTATATACGCGTATACACGTGGATTTATGGTGGGAAAGTCGCGTGTAAGGTGTACGCTTGTTGCAGAGATTATATCCGCGTACATACGCCGTTTTATTCAGGAGAAATCGCGTATATGAAGTTCTGAACAGCAAGGGAAAACTCTGGAGTTCTGAACAGCAATGGGAATGTCAGAATTCTTCAGGCACAGTTTCAGGGGGTGCAACAGGCACAGGTTCAGGGGGAGTAGCTTAAAAGTCTCATAAAGCATTGTTGGCATTCAAATGTTTTGGTTGTTGGTTTCAGGAGAAGGAGCTCAGAAAGAAATCCTGGTTGCTGATCTAACAAGATGTTTATCAGATGCTGCTGGTGCCTTTCCTAAGTCTTGGTCTAGATCTGTTGTCTCTATGTCATGTATCTCTCTTGTCATATCTCTTTTATGGTGTCAAGGTCATGTAACGGCCTATGTTGGTTTCCCCTCTATGCCTGGGATGAATGCTGTAATATAATTGGTTGTTTCTGATATATCCCCTCTTGGTAGGGAGTATGGATGTATGTATTGAGTCTTTCGGTGATAGGAAGGTCTCTTATGGTGTATAAGTCTTGGTTCCTGTTGAAGAACATCTTTTGCAGATCTGGCCTACTGTCAGCACAGCAAGCAGAGGTATCAGCATGTCCTCAGGGGGAGCACAGCCCTTTGCCCTTGATGTCAAAGGGGGAGAATGACTTGGTGTGGTGGTTGACTTGGTGTGGTGGTTGCCATCAAGTCCAAAGGGGGAGATTGTTGGCATTATGATTCAAGTATTGTCCTTGATGGCAACTCACTCAGAGGTTGGTACAGGTGCTCAGAGGTTGGTACAGGTGATGGCAACTTAATCAGAAGACAGATCTCAGTACAGCATGCCAAGGAAGGTCATACACGCAGTTTCGTTAAGCCCAAATCGCGTGTACACGCTAGTTAGATTCAGAAAAAGCGCGTGTATGTGGAAAGGTTCCTTTGGTCCATGGTGGTTAGTCCTTGGAAGTTGTGCCTATGATTTCGGACCATTATGTCTCGACGGGCGTGTCGATCCCTAGTTTTAAAGTTGATGGTATTGTGTTACTATGGTTTTGGCTCTTGGTATTGAGCAAGGCCTAAGGCTATATAAGGAGAAGAAGATCATTAGGCAATATCATCTTT
Source organism: Pinus tabuliformis (assembly GCA_031772625.1). Lineage (NCBI taxonomy): Eukaryota > Viridiplantae > Streptophyta > Pinopsida > Pinales > Pinaceae > Pinus > Pinus tabuliformis. The sequence continues at coordinate 123,900,984 of CM062808.1, read as the reverse complement.
TGACAAGGCTTGAATATCTAAGAGAGAAAGAGATCTGATATGCAGGGTTTGGGTTGCTTGATATGAGCTAAGGAGAAATCACATCGGCGGATGGAAGACTAGATCTAAGGACAAATCGGGATCTAATGGTTTGAAATACTCTATTATGATATGGTTGATTATGCGTATTTCTAGATCTACATACTGTCGCAATATTATGTTCTGGATCTAACTGATGTCTGGTACAGCTGCAAGTTGAGAGAATCTATTTTTAGATCTGTACGCAGGTTGGCTTAAGTAAAAACGCGTGTACACGCGGGTTTCTCTCATTGAAGTAGCGTATATCTCTTAAAGCTTGATTTTTGGGTTTGCAGTTGGATCTGACTGTTATTACAGAGTTCTGTAGACTGCTCTGGGTTCTGGTATCTGGTGATTGACAGGGTTCCGTGGTTCAGTGATTCAAAATTTGATAATTCTAGTATTGGTTGTTTTATGCTTCATGGATCTGTTATGAAAGTTGAATGAATTGGGTTCTACAGATTGAATGATGTGCTTCAGGAATATCCAGTCTGAAAATGTATGAAAGGTGGTACCTGAAAGAAAGAAGATTGTAGGCCAGCACCTACGTACTAGTATCTTGGCTAGTACAAGAGCAAAGGGGGTTGGAGCTCCCTTCCAAGGAAGTTTGGAGAACGAGAGAAGGTTGTAGCCTTCTGCAGGTTGTAGCCTGCGTACTGGTACAAGGCTGCACCAGTACAAAATATTGTAAACTGAAGTTTCTTATTAAAGAAAGATAGAGACAACTTGCAGCAGGTGGTTTTCACCCACATTGGGTTTCCACCTTATATCTTGGTGTTCATGTGTGTGGTTTTTGATCTGTTCTGTTATACTGCACCTGCTTACTGTTAATGTGGTGAATAATGTCCTGATGAACTTAACTGAAGAATAAGCTGACTAAATTATGAGTTTTCTTCTTATACGTTGTTTTACTTAATCACAGTAGCGTGTACACGCTGGTTCACCTAACTGAAGTAGCGTATATGTTTCTGAGCATTGAAAAGTTTGATTGATCGGATAATACTGATTCACCCCCCCTCTCAGTATTATTTCCAACAATCCTTTGCTCATTGATGTGTTATTTCATAGGTCTTAGACGGAGCCTGAAGTTACGCCAGGTAGCCTTCGAAAACGCTCTTGTTTTACATCAGCGCAAGTAGATAAACGCTGCTTCAGTCAATCTCCGTGAGCTTGTGAACATAGCGCTTCATTGACATCCTATCCCAGTGTAATTGTTAACTCTAAGCCGTGGATGATAGGTTGAGAGTTTTCACAGGCTGAATGCTTTTTCTTTCCTAGTCATTTTGAGAAAACAAGCTGGCTACAGATCCTAGACCCATTTTCAGATCTCATTCATGCCCAGCTATTTTTGATTATCTTGAAGATTTAGATTTTGACGAAAGCTTTGAGTTGTCTCTGTTTAAAGCTAAGTCTGAAAGTGCGCTCGATTCTCTAGTTCTTGACCCTGATTTTGCAGCTGCTATTGAATTTGAAAGACATAATAAATTGGTTGAAAATTTCATCTTAAGACATCTTCAGTCAAGTGTTCAAGCTACTACCCTTGCTGATTTTGTTGAGAGTATCTCTAATCACATTGGATCTACTATCACGGCTCACGAAGAATCTTACCCTCCTTATGTTTCAGTTTCACCTATAATTACCTATCCCGAATCAACAGTTGGTTCTCCTCCTTCTTCTCCTACACCTCTGACTCCCCCAACTCCACAAACCACACCTCCTCTTGTTATAATCCCTGCTATCACAGCTCCTCCTCCTCATACTCATCCTACTCCCCCTTCGAGAGCAATGGCTGCCCGGTTTGCCCCACTGGTTTTACCTGCAAATCTTCATGATATGCCAGCTGATTATCAAAGTAAAATTCCCATGTTTGATGGAACTCCACAAAGTATTACAGCTCAGCAACATATCAACAAGATAACCACATTTTTTGATCTATATGAGTTAGATGAAGAAGATGTTACCATGTGGTTATTCGTGCAAACATTTGCAGGTGAAGTTAGAAAATGGTTCAGAGGATTGACAGCTAACAGCATTACTACTTTGGAAGCACTTCAGAATCAGTTTTTAGATCGGTGGGAAATCAGAAAGGATCCGCTTCAAATTAATGCCGAATACAACAACCTCAAGCGTAATCCGGGTGAGTCTGTTCAAGATTACATAATCAGATTCAATACAGTTTATAATGCTATTCCCGATGATTTGAGGCCATCTAGAAAATCAACACTTCTTAAGTTCCCGGATGGTTTTGATCCGGAGATGGCTTATTCATTGAGAGACAGAGATCCACCTACATTGGAGGAAATGCAGAAAATTGTTGTCAGCGTTGAGGCAAATTTGAATGATAAAAGAGTAAGGATGAAGGCAGAAAAGCGAGTCACAATTAAGGAGGAAGCATCCACTTCAAATCAGTTACATCGTGATGTTGAACAGATAAAGAGAGCACTTGAAAAGATTACTCTTGACAAGCCGGAGCCTCAGATTCGTAATCCTAATTTCAGAGGTCAACAGCAGCAACAATATAGGATCAAGCAGCGCGAAACAAAGGCACAAGACACAGCAGTTCAGCAGCAAATGAAACCTCCTTTTCAGCAGAATTTTGTCAGCCAAGAATCTGAAGATGAAGGTGATAATGTTGGCGAGGAAAATCATTTCTTCACTCCTGATGATATGCCCACATATATTACGGAAGAAGATGAGTTGGTGAGTAATTTTGTCTTTCCCCAAGATGAGCATTATATTTTGTCAAATGATACAATACTTGAAGAAGAATCTGAAGAATATCAAAGAGGATACTTAAATGCTTTATAAGCTCAGCAAGGACAGCAAAGGCAATTGAGAAGCCGAGCTATTCCTATAAATCCCGTGCAGAAAAGGAAAGACATTGCAACAAAGAATGATTCGGTTTCCTCAAAAGGTAAAGATATAGTCGGTCCATCAACAACTCAAACATTACCAGCAACAAAGATTGACTAGCCATCAAATGCACCGAAGGATAAAGCTGAAAAAAGAGATAATCCGGCAAAAGAAGGTGAGAAGCTTCCAGTTTTCAGTTTGGAGAATGAGATTGCAAAGTTGAAGATATCTATTCCTTTGACGGAGGTCATGAAGAATACCACTTACCGTGGCCAAATTTCCAAGTTACTGAATTTTGATCCAATGTTAGACATGGTGAATGTACAAGATGATCAGCCGGAGTTAATCTTTGGGCCAGCTTTAAATGGTGAGTCCCCCGAAAGTGATATTCCTCCATTTTATATCAGTTTGCGTTTGCATGAGTTTGTGTTGCACAATGCCATGTTTGACTCGGGAGCTTCACATAATTTGATGCCGAAAACAATCATGGAGAAGCTGGGACTTGACATCACAAGGAAGTATCATGATTTGTATTCGTTTGATTCCAGCCGGGTAAGATGTATTGGCTTGATCAAAGACTTAGTGGTGAGTCTAGATCAAATCCCAGCGAAGAATGTTTTGATGGATGTGGTGGTGGCGGACATTCCTCCACGGTTTGGCATGTTGTTGTCTAGATCATGGGGAGCTAAACTCAAAGGTACAATTCAGCTTGATTTTTCATATGCTACAATTCCAGTTTTCGGTCAAATGAGGAAGTTATATCGGGAACAAAAGATGAAATACATGATCACTAGTAAGGAAAAGCCCGTAAATCATCCTGTAAATTATGTACAAACAGATTTAGAATCTTTTGTTTTGTTTGCGGAAAATTTCAATGAGGTAGATAGTCAGTTAGTTCAAGTAGAAGATATACCAGATATTTCAGAAAATTTCAGGGAAGTTTTGAGAAAGGAAAGTGAAGAAAGGTCTGCTGTCATAAGGCCAATTGCATAAATAAATGAGCAACAAGCAGAACATGAATCAAAATCAGATTTTCAGCACTTAGAAGATGATGAGGATGGTCTTTGGACCATGGATTTTGACGGTGCAGTAGGCAGCGATGGTGCTGGTATAGGTGTGTGGATCCGAAGCCCATTCTCAGCCCAAGATCAAGTTCCAAGCAAGGTACGGGTATGTTCTTATAAATTGGCATTTGATTGTTCAAATAATGAGGCGGAATATGAAGCTCTTATTGCTGGTCTGAAAATCCTTCGGAAGTTGAAGGCAAAGAAGATAGCGGTATATGGCGACTCCGAATTAGTTATCAAGCAAGTGAAAGGTGAATTTCAGGCCAAACATCCTCGTATGAGAGCATATCGGAATGTTGTTTTAGATATTTTAAAAAGATTTTCTGAACATACTTTGACATGTGTGCCCCGGATTCAAAATGGTGTTGCGGATGCATTGGCTAAGGCAGCAAGTAATCTGAAAATACCCATGAATTCCAGCAATAAGTTTGAAATATATGTGAAGCATCGTCCTACAGTTCCAGATAATCAAAGGTGTTGGCAAGTTTTCCAAGATGACGAGGAAATCATAGATTTTCTGCAAGTTGAGGGTAAATTCGAAGACATTTCAATAGACACGGAAGCTGAAGGAGTAAATCAGATGGATGTGTTGCAGCTCAAGGACAATTACATTCCTAAAGGATTGATTCCTTTGGAAGAATTGTTCGATCAAGATGATGTGGCCCGCAAGCCAACTTTGAGGCCAACGGACGAAGGAGTTGAAGATGTGAACCTTGGGACAGCTGCGAATCCAAAGATGGTGAAGCTTTCAAAAGCATTGCCGCCTAAGGTAAAGCAAGAGTATATCAGATTATTGTCTCTGTATTCTAATGTTTTTGCATGGGACTATTCAGATTTGAAAACTTATGACACAAGCATTATTCAGCATACCATACCCATAAAGCCAAATCAAAAGCCTTTCCGGCAAAAGTTGAGAAGAATTAATCCTAAATTGCTGCCATTGATTGAGAAGGAAGTCAACAGGTTGTATAAGTCCGGAATCATAGTGCCAATCCGGTTTTCTGATTGGATCTCAAACTTGGTGCCCGTGAGGAAGAAAACCGGTGAGATTCGCTTGTGTATAGACTTCAGAAATCTGAACAAGGTGTCATTAAAGGACAATTATCCGCTGCCCAAGATGGACCACATATTGCAGCGGGTTGTGGGGGCATCTAGAATGTCATTGCTTGATGGTTACTCCGGATATAATCAGATTTTGGTGCACGAAGATGACCGTGACAAGACAGCATTTACTACTCCATGGGGTACATTTCATTATGCCAAGATGCCGTTTGGACTGAAGAACGCGGGTGCCACATTTCAGCGTGCAATGGACATGGCCTTTGCAAATGAGAAAGATGTCTTTTTAGTTGTTTATCTTGATGATCTGACCGTGTTTTCTAAATCAGATGAAGAGCATTTGTTTCATTTGACTAAGGTGTTTCAAAAGTGTAGAAAATATGGCATCTCATTGAATCCGAAAAAGAGTCTTTTTGCTATGAGCGAAGGCAAGCTACTGGGCCATATCATTTCTAAAGACGGCATTCGTATAGATCCTGCACGAGTAAAAGAAATTCAGCAAGTGGAGCAGCCCCGTAGCAAGAAAGAAATTCAGTCCTTCAATGGTAAATTGAATTTTCTGCGTCGTTTCATTCCCAATCTTGCTGAACATCTTAGAGAGATAACAAGTATGCTAAAGAAGGACAGCGAGCTCAAATGGACCGAAGAGGCGGTGAAATCTTTTAATTTGATAAAGGTAATCTTATCTTCAGCCCCAACTTTGATTAGCCCGGATTATACACAGGATTTCATTTTGTTTTCATTTGCCTCTGAGCATACATTGGCAGCCGTGTTAATGCAAAAGAGAGATGGAGTTGAGAGGCCCATAGCTTTTTTCAGCCGCATCATAAGAGACGGAGCGCTGAATTATAATATCATTGAGAAGCAAGCATTGGCGTTGATCAAAGCTTTGAAAGATTTCCGGGTTTACATATTGAATTCTCATATTTTAGCATATGTTCCTAATGCAGCTGTGAAGGATGTTTTAGTACAAACGGAACCGGAAGGAAGAAGGGGTAAGTGGATCGCTGCACTATTAGAATATGATGTAGAAATTAAGCCTACCAAGTTGGTTAGAGGTCAAGGTCTTGCTAAATTGATGGCTGAAGCAAACCTTCACGTCCTTGATATAAATTTGATTGCTGCCTTGTCCGATGAAGATCAAGAAAATTCAGTTCTACAGGTGTCCGATATCTTTGTGTCTTCTCCTTGGTATGCTGATATAGTTTATGTGCTTCAAAACTTATCTTCTCCTCCTGGAATGCCTAGAAACAAAGCTAGAACATTGAAGCTAAAGGCTGCCAAATTTTGCATTATCAAATCTGCACTTTATTGGAAAGATCCCGGTGGCATCTTGCTGAACTGTTTGGTCGAAGAGGAAGCAAAGACAACAGTAGATGATTTCCATAAAGGTGACTGTGGGGGTCATTTATTTTGGAAGACCACGGCTAATAAGATCTTGAGAGCTGGTTTCTATTGGCCTTCTTTATTTTCTGATGTGTATAAAGCAGTAAAGAGTTGTCATGAATGTCAAATTTTTCAAGGAAAACAGAAATTACAGCCATTGCCTCTCAAGCCGGTTGAAATCGGCGCACCATTTCAGCAATGGGGCTTGGATTTATTGGCGAAATCCACCCCGCATCTTCCGGGCAGCATCGATGGATCTTGAACGCCACAGATTACTTCACAAAGTGGATTGAAGCCATTCCCACCCGGCAGGCTACGGATTCGGTAATTATTTCTTTTCTTGAAAATTATATCTTGTCACGTTTCGGCTGTCCACAAAAGTTGATTACAGACAACGCAGCAGCATTCAAATCAAAGAAGTTGGTTGATTTTTGCTATAAATATAACATCAGCTTAGGGAATTCAACCGCTTATCATCCGCAAGGTAATGAGCTGGCCGAATCTTCAAACAAATCTCTAGTGAACATTATAAAGAAATTGCTGGAAATAAATAAGAAGAGCTGGCATAAGAAGTTAATAACTGCATTATGGGCTGATCGGGTAAGTCAAAAGAAGTCAATTGGTATGTCACCTTTTGAACTTGTTTACGGATTAGATGCAGTGTTTCCTACGTCACTTAGTGTCCCAGTAGCCAAGTTGTTTCAAGAAGCTAGTGGTGAGGAGGATCCTATGCAACGACGGATCAGTCAAATGATTCATTTACAGCAGACACGAGAAGAGGTTCACTAGAATTCCCTTAAGTTACAGGAGCGCATAAAGAAAATCTATGAAAAAAAGGCCAAAACAGATGAGTTTCAGATTGATGATGTTTTGTTACGGTGGGATGCCCGCAATGAAGATAAAGGGAAGCATGGAAAATTTGACAACTTATGGAAGGGTCCTTACAAAATTGCAGCATATCGTGGTCCAAATGCTTTTCTTCTCAAAGAAATGAACGGTGATGAATGTCTTGGTGGGTCGGTGAATGGCCGGCTGCTCAAAAGGTATCATGCTTGAGCATTTCCTGCTCTAATCACTCTCATTGTAAATACCATTTCATTTTCTTTCTGCAGCAAGTGTGAAGTTGATTTCCCATCTTCAGTTTGGGGCCCGCGGTGAAGGCTATAATTCTGAAAATGGTGATTAGTTGGTGTGAGTTTTACAAGTTGTTTCATGTCAGTTCATTTTCTGTATAGAGTAAGTGAGTTAGTGTCCAAGTTAGTCTAGAATTTCAGTCAATTGTCCAAGTCAGATAAAGTTGTTTTCAAGTTGGTCACATGTGAATAAGTTGACTCCATTGCCCAATGAAAAAGGCACTGGTCTGCTCTCCCAGAGGTCTGAGGTTCTTGGTACCTCCAAGGAGCTACCATCCCCATTGGAGCCAATGTTAGTGTCGGTCTTGAAAGCCCTCCATCAGTGATCAAAGCTCTTTGCATTTGCATTAGTAGGTGTCTCATCAGTGTCAAATTTTGCATCCCGTTAGGCATGCCATAACCCTGATGGAGGAGCTGGTTTATTTGCACCCCTCTTGGTTTTGCTGGATCAGGTCATATCAGTCATCAAGCTCTTTCAAGCTTGTCTTGTTTTGTCTTGAGGTCAAAGGTCCTAGGTCTAGGGTTTTGGTCATTTATCCCTGCAAGGTCATGTCTTTGAAAGTCCTTGAGTGCCCAGCAAGCCAGAGGGAGGATTGTAAACATGTTTCTTTGATATTTTCATCATGTACAGTTCATTTTTAACCTTGGATTTAAAAACTCTGTTTTTAAAGCCAAGGTCATGTTAAATTTTAGTAAAAAGAATGAAATTCCAAAAAGTCTTCAAAAGGGCAGCAGTAACCCAGGTCCCCTTGCCAAAGTCCCTCAGATGATCTACCTGCAAAAAGAATCAAGTCAAAGCACTCAATGAGTCAAATTCAGGATAAAGGAAACCAAAAATCAGTGTTATAAAGTGTCAAAAGAAAAACATTAGAAAGTGGGTTTGTAAATGAAATTTTTTCAAATGAGACTTATAAAATCCCAAATTCCCTCCTTTCACTCTCATTGTGCATTCTAACGCTTGCAAGAGAGATAGAGAGAGTGATTGAGAGAAAGGAGCAAAATTACAGCGATTTCGGGCAGCTGAGAGGGGCGCGACCTGTCGAGAGAGGTGCGCGACCTGTTGGGTGGTGCGCGACCCGTCCAGAGCCCTTCTGCAGTTCAAAAACTCAACGTGCGCGACGCGTTGGGAGGGGCGCGACCCGTTGGGCGGCCTGCGCGACCCGTTGAACCGCTTGGCTGCAAACTTCAAGGAAATTTCCCTAATCTTCTTCCAAATCACCGAATTTTCTCAAGGTAGGTGCTCTAAACATGGATTAATTGCTGTTATGAATGGTGGATGTCATGGGCATGCTTTTATGATCAAAATTTTGCAAGTAAAAGGACATTATATGGCTGCAATGTTCATGACCAAATTGTGCTAGGGTTTGTGTTGTTTCAAGTTACTTTTCCCTTGGGTTAGCTTCCCTCCTTTCCCTATCACTCACATTTATATGTTCATCTCTTTTCCCATTTTATCTTATAAATGAAATGCAAATCTTTCCCCATCCCTATCCATTAAAACTGAAAACCCTACCCCTTTACCAAAGCATCAAAAAACAAAAATTCAAAGCCCTAATTCCCCTCTACCATATGCATGTGCAAAATAACAAAAACTGTTGGTAAACATGTCAGCATGTTTTGTGCATGGTTTCCCTTTTTGCCCTATTAAACATGTATACATATATTCCCATGTTTACTTTCATGCATGTTTTTCCCATATGCAATAATCTTTGCAAATGATTTCCCTATTACAAATATGTGTTCTAATATGCATAATGATTTGCAAAATTTCCCTTGAAATTCCCTGTTATATTTATATATTCCCATTCCTTGTTAAAAGATCCCTCCCCTAACATTTCCCTCATGTCTTTTTCCCCTTGAAACATCATAGATTTCAGCACTTTTTGCAGGCAGAGACAATAGTTCAATTTGTCCACTTTGCTCCTAAACCATGTCAGAAACCGAAACTTATGAGCAAAGTGATGACCATTCATCATCTACAGAGGTTGAGGTACAGAGGAGGCCTCGTAAGGGTGGTAAGGGTGGACATCATAAGAGAGAGGAGCCCACCTCTTTGGCAGAATTACAGGCTTGTCCCAAGGCAGTGACTTGTTTTCAGTATATGTCTTGTTATGATTTCTGTGAGAGGATTTCCCGGATTCAGCACCATAGAGAGTTGGCCCGCTTGTTTGTTTTACACCTCCATGATGGACATGTCACTCTGGCAGGGGTGAACTTTACATTGACACCCGAGGTGATCTCACAGGCTACAGGGATACCGAATGTGGGTGAGGTGTGGCCTAAGCGCAGGTTGCTAGATTTTGTTCACTTTGAGCCCTATGTCCGGCCACCATTCGTGAGACATTTGGCGGGTGTTTTTCCATTCAGATTTCTCCGAAGCGAGTATGCTCCCATCATGAGGCTTATTATGCATTATTTTACCTGTGAGGGCAGATTTTCACAGGTGTACTCATATCACATTCGCCTTTTGATGCATTTCACCCGAGTGAGGATGATGAACATCCCGGTCTTCTTGTTTCATAACATTCAGAGGATGGTGCCCATGTTGCAGAAGAAGACCCCGGCCCAACAGTACAGGAGCTTATGTCATTATGGTTTGATTCAGCTCATAGTCTCACATTAGTTGACTCAGCAGGGCATCTCATGGGAGGAGTTCATCTCCCGTGAGTTTTTCACAGCACCACCCCAGCCACATCCCGAGGTCATTCATGAGGAAGGTGGACCGTCTCAGCAGCCTGATATTCCGGTCACTAGACATGTTGTTTCTTCACCTCATCTCACATATGAGAAAGGCCGAGGGCCTTATTTGAAGCAGCGAGGCGAGTACTATCTCCACAGTAGGTGGAAGGGGTCTCGCCTTCATCTTCAGCTCAGCGAGTGTTATCTCCACATCAGGTGGAAGGGGCCTCGATTTCTTCACCAGCACAGGTACTACAGAGGGGAAAAGAGCCCATGATTCATGAGGGTCCGGTGATTGATCTTGAGGCCAGTTCTCCTAGCCAAGAGGCGAAGGAGATCATTCAGCATCTCAGGGCTGAAAATGATGTTTTATAGAGGAGACTTGAGGGTGCCCAATGGACTATTACTTACCTAGAGCAGTGGAACAAACAGTTAGAGGAGGAGAAAGCACTTGATGAGCTTTGGAGGATTCGTAGCGACCGAGTCTTGAACCGTAGAAGACCCGGTGATCCATTGCCTGCTGACCGAGAGTCAATGCTCATTCAGGAGAATGCCCACTTGGAGAGGTTGTTGGCTAAGGCCAACCAAGAGAAAACGCTGTTGAGAAACATGAAGAATCACTATTGGGCAAGGATGCATGTATGCAAGGCCAAAATGAAAATGTTCCAAAGGAGGTTGTCCGAGGCTCTTAGGCGGAAGAAAAGGACCAATCCACTCCGTATCTTGGCGGAGGCATCCCTCAAAGATCATGGCACTCACTAGCTCAGCCACAGCACAAATCCCAAAAAATTCTGAGAATTTTGGGTAATTTTGGCATTTTTTGGAAATTTACAGGTTTTGGCTCCTCAACGGGTCTCACCCCCGGTGAGACCCTTTGTCATGGCAGCTCCTTTTTGCAAAAACTCAGCATTTCTAGATTTTTCATGCAAAGTTATATATGACTATGGATGGACTTGAGTTTTTATGGAATTTTGGGCCTCCAGAAGGTCAAAATACATGCAAAATTTGACTTTCTGCCCCTTTTTTGAGTTGTAGAAGCAGTCTTGGTATAATGTTGTTTTGACTAGGAAAATGAACTCCAAATTCAAAAATTCTAGTTGGGTTGGAAAGTAGACTCGCAGACCTTTCCAACGAGCTATCCTGCACCCAATTCTGACACCTGGAAGTGCCCCAAACAGAGCTCCAAAGTGCGCGACCCGTTGAGCAGATTTTGCCAGATTTGACCAGTTCAGCCCAGAAAATGCAGATTTGACTCTTTTCGACTTTCTGAGGTTAATGATGGTCCTCTTGGATGTAATTGTGACAATTTTTGGATACTTTCACTCTTGTTTAACACTTCTAGAAGATTTTCTCATGTAAAGGGTGAAAATTGAATGTATGAACTGGTTTCCAAGTTTATAGAGGCAAGTTGTTTTGACTACCTATTTTGTAGTGCTTAGTTTAGAAGTGGTTCAAACAGCTCCTAGGATAGTGAGCTCGACCCATGGAGGCAGGGAAAGAGGTTAGATCATCTATATTATGTACTTTCTTGCTCATTTTCATGGTTGGACTCTTGAGGGAGAAGCAATCATTGTATTATTTCACTTGTATTTCTGCAATTTTTTGCTAAGGAAGACCAGGGTTTTGCAGTCATCTTTGGGATTCTTGTGGACTCATGTGTTGATGGTGTGTTTCTCAATGTTCTTGTAAGCTTTTTTATGTGATTCATTTCCTTTCTTTAGTGCTGCACATTAAACAAATGAAGTGTTAAAGTATGAATTCATGCTAGCCATGCTCTGCTTTTAAATTTGTTTAATTTCAATGTTTTCTACTATCTAAAGGGAATTCAAAGTCATTGTTTGCTCTCTTTAGCTCCTCATCTTTCATTCCTGATCATCCATCTCACTTTAAGGCATCAATACTGTTTCCTACCTTGCCCTAAGGAACCCCCTGCAGAAACTGTGTCCAATCCCCGCACCCAAAATTGCCATTCCCTCAAATTGCCACCAAAAACCCAAAAAACCCCAAATCAACCTCTTTAATCAGTTTACTAGCCTAATGTCAGTGTTACCTTGTTGGTCATCTCATCCCATTGAAGATCTACCGAGATTGACCGGAGAGAGCCTTCTCCTGCCGCGTAGGGCTAGCTACGAGGCTGAATGGTTTGATGTAGCCTTGAGGTTTACCTTTCTCAGCCTGAGGTGAAATTTCAAGCGCTAACAGGTTGAAGAAAAATTTGATTTTTGTAGTTGTATTTAGGAAAAAGGTTATGATGTGGTGTTCAGTAAAGGGAAATATTTTGTGAAGCATGTTGCTACTGGACAAGTAAAATAAATTGGTGTTAGATTGAAAAATCTCTACAAGCTAGAGGTGGATGCATGCACTAAATTGAGAAGCAAAGAAAAAAATGTTCAGATACGAGATGTTTGAGAACTCTAGCATAGGAACATGGATCACCTACACCATGACTCTTTGAAATTCATGCAGCAGATCGCCACATGACTTCCAAAATGCACCCTTAACCAACATGATGTCTACAATGGATGCACTCTTGGAAAATATGTCAAAGCCTCCTTCCAGGGCCGAGATAATAGAGTTCGAGCCATCTTGGAGCAAGTTCACCTAGAGGTGGGTGGACCATTTTCTACAGTCTTAGTTGCAAAACACAAGTATTACGTAATTTTCATAGATGACTTTTCCCGCAAGTGCTGGATCTATTTTATGATCAAGAAAGATGAAGTGTTTGCAAAATTTGTTGAATTCAAAGCATTAGTTGGAAATGAGACTGGATAGAAAATTAAATCCTTGAGAAGTATAATGGAGGAGAATTTATTTTTAATGCTTTCAAAGAATTTTGTGCCAAGGAAGGTATTAGAAGAGAACTAATTTCACCCCAAAACCCAAAACCCACAACAAAATGGGGTGGCATTGTAGGGGCTACAAGAGCAATGTTGCATGATCAGGTTCTTCTGTGCCTATACCAGTGGGCAGAAGCATGCAATACAACAGTTTATTTGCAGAACCAGATCCCTCACAAATTTCTTGGCATGATCGCACTTGAAGAAAATTTCTCAAGGAGTAAGCCAAATGTCTCCCATTTTCAACTTTTTGGAGCTACGGTCTATTATCATGTCTGGACCAAGCATAGTAGGAAAAATTTGGAGTTTGAAGATAAGATGGGGATCTTTATAGGATACACAAAGACACCTTATAAGTATTGGGTGTATTTTCCCTTACTCAGAATGACAATGATGAGGAGAGATGTCAGATTTGATGAGGAGAAGGCTATGAGAAGCTCTCTAGAGAGAGAGTTGAGTATTGCACAAGAGGAGGAGTTTTTAGCTCCAAAGGAGGAGCCTCAAGATGTTATGGAGTAGCCACATATGGAGTAGAAAGGAGGCTGAGTGAAGGCACCCACTCAACCAGAATATTTCAAAGAGGGGAGGAAAAGAACTAGAGAGGCTGACATGTTGGTGCAGGATGCATAGGAGCAGGTGGGAGCTCATACATCCTTGCACAGGAAGAGGAGATCAAGCCTTATTCATTTAAGGAGGCAGTTTCAAAACTAATGTGGGTAGATGCCATGGTGGAGTATGACTCCATCATGAATAACAATGTATGGGAGGTAGTGCCAACACCTAAAAACAAGTGTAGAATTTCCCACTGTAGATCACTAGATAATGCAATATACTAAAGAAAAATACTTGATCTATTCTACAAACAAACTTGGGGAAGCTTAATCGATTTTGAGCAAGATCAAATAGAACACATATAACAGAGAATGAGAAATCAATCACACATAAACACATAAGAATACTATGGGGAAAGCCTCAGCTAAAAACCTCGCTATCTGTATTATCATACAAGTGGAAATATCTCTGGATTACACAAAGCTTTAGCTCACAAGCTATCCAGCTCTCAGTACAATCCCTCAATGCTACTCATAGACTAAATAGACACAACATATGCCTTCTCTCAGTCCTCCAAGCCTCCTATTTCCTTGCGCAGTTTCTCCTGGGTCCTCTGGCTGCCACCTATGTGAATTCACCTCTCACACAACTCACCAAACTCAAAAGTAACTACGCAATCTCCAAGGAATGAATTCCTTCTGCATGCAAGAGATATCCTCAATGGAATATTCCTGTAATTGACGGTACATTGTCCCATCATCTAATCTCAACTGGGTCTCTGACTGAACTGACATGCATGAGTTATTTATGAGAGAATATTTAGTTATCTGAAGTGAAATAGTTACATGCATGCATGCATTAACTAACTGAACTCACAATCAGTTCCACAAACTGTTGGAACTAATCTAACTGGACTTAACTCAGTTAACTGAGCTAACTAATTACAACTCATCCTGATCTCTTTAATCAAGGGATAACTTCCTCAATCAAAGGGGAAACTGTTGCATGTCTTCACATAGACTTCATGTTTGATTTTCTCCAACTAATTAACTCAAGATGAATTAATTAATTATTTTCAAATAGCTGCTAAGATCAAATTCAAATTTTAATTCTCAATTTTAGTTCAGGGACTAACTAAAATTGGAATGTATCCTGAAATGCTATTTATAGAAATGCTATTTTTAGCACTTTTATATTTAGCATTTTTTGTTGCTATTTTCAAAACTCCCTCTCAACAAGAAAGGGATTATCTGTTACCCCAATCCTATCTCTGTGGAACTCGAACTTGCATTTTGACAATGCCTTAGTCAAAATATCTGCATCCTATTCCTCGATCGAAACATACAACAACAACATGATCCTCTTCACCACATAGTCTCGAATATGATGATACCAGATATTGATGTGCTTGGACCTGTCATGAAATACTGGATTCTCAGAGAGTTTGATACAACTCTGATTATCGCAATAGATCACAGTTGGATCCATCCTCTGACCAAACAATCCAACTAGAATTTTCCGCATCCAAATGGCCTCACATTCTGCCTGAATGGCAGCCATGTATTCAACCTCTACTGAGCAAAGTGCAACTGACCTCTGTTTCCTGCTATACCAAGAAACTGCAGTTGAACCAAGGTTGAAAATTCCTCCTGAAGTGCTCTTCCAGTCTGATGGACTCACTGCCCAATCTGCATATGTGAAACCCTAAAGCTTCACTCCCTCTATCCGTTTGTACCATAATCCATGCTGAGATGTGCCTCTAAGGTATCTGAGCGCATGCTTCCCTGCCCTCCAAAACAACTTGGTAGGCTAAACCATAGCTTGACTCAGTTGGTTCACCACAAAGCACAAATCTAGTCATGTGTTCACTAAATACATCAATGAAGCCACAAGTTTCCAATAAACAGTAGCAGCTACTACCTAACCTGAAGTAGCATCCTCCTTCCTCCAGTTACCTGCTAGAGGAGTCTGCATGTGCTTGCACTTCTCCATGCGGAATCGCCTGAGTATCTCATTGGCATACTTGCCTTGAGACAGAAACACTTCCCCATCCTTCTGCCACACTTCCATGCCTAGAAAGTAGTGCATAAAACCCATGTCTTTCATCTCGAACTCTCTTGCAAGGTCCTCCTTGCAAGACTTGATCAATGGATCATCACCTGTCAATATCAGATCATCAACATAAAGAACAATGATCAATGTCTTACCTTCTACCATGGTGTGGTAAAGGTTCGCATCTGCTTCACTCTTTGTGAAGCTTAACTCGATGAAATAGTTGTTGATCCCGGTGTACCAAGCACGAGGTTCTTGCTTTAGCCTGTACAAAGATCTCTTGAGTTGACACACATGTGACTCACGATCGAAGGTCTCAAATCCTTCTGACTACTCTATGTACACCTCTTCCTCAATCTTTCCATTGAGGAATGTAGTCTTCACATCCATCTAATGGATCTTCCAACCCATCTGTGCTGATAGTGCCAACATTGATCTAATAGATGAGTACCTTGCTACAAGAGCAAAATTCTCATCATAGTTGATCCCCTCGACCTGTGAGAAACCATGGGCAACAAACCTTGCCTTATGTTTCTCAACACTCCCATCAGCTGCTTGCTTTACCTTGTAAAGCCATTGGGAACTTACCACTGACTTGTTCTCTGGTCTCGGGACAATATCCCAAACATTGTTCCGAACAATGGAGTCGTACTCCTCCACCATAGCATCAACCCAAACTGGCTGTTGCACTGCTTCCTCAAAGGAAGAAGATTTGGTCTCTACACACTCCCCAACCAGGGCCATGTAACCAGTGTACCGCTTGGGTGACCTCCTCTGTCTGTGCTGAGAAGATGGTTATCCCACATTCTCTCTCGCATCCAGCATCAATCTGTCAGCTTCCATTGAGCATTTCTGCCCATCTCTGGAAGACTTTGCATGAGTGGATGTTTCCACTCCTGGATCCTCTACATGCGGCTGCTTTGCATCAGTCTGAGGCTCCTCCTCCTTAGGAACCAAAAGTTACTCCTCTGCATGCAACTTGAGCTCCCTCTCAAGGGATATTCACATGGCTTTCTACTCATCGAATTTCAGATCTCTGCGTACCATTTTCCTCTGACTTGTAGGCAAGAACACCCGATAGTTGTGGGGTGTATCAGTGTACCCCACAAGTATCCCCAACTCAGCTGTTGGCTCTAACTTCTTTCGGGCATCTTTGGTCACATGGCAATAAACCGATGATCCAAATATCCTGAAGTGGCTCACATCTGGTCTCTTCCCGGAAAAGGCCTCCCCTCGTGTCTTCATCCCTAGTATACGATGCATGCTTCTATTCTGCAAGTATATTGATGTATTGCATGCCTCAACCCACAAATGAAGTGGTAGGCTTTGGTCATGCAGCATCGCCCGAGCTGCTCCCACAATCGATCTGTTCTTCCTTTCATCCACCCCATTCTGCTGTGGGTTATGGGGTGCCATCAACTCCCGTTTAATTTCTTCTGCTGCACAAAAGTCCTTAAACTGTTGGGAGACATACTCTCCACCATTATCGTTTCGCAAGGCCCTTATTTTCTTTCCAGTTTCTTTCTCTGCCAAGGCTTTGAACTCCCAAAACCTTGAGAAGGTTTGATCCTTCTTCTGCATGAAGTAGATCCAACATCTACGTGAAAAATCATCAATAAAAATAACATAGTACCTTTGTTTAGCAGTGGAGGTTGTAGAGAATGGTCCACACACATCTGTATGAACTCGCTCTACGATTGCTCCAACTCTACTGTCTCGATCCTAAAGGGAATATTTTGCATACTTACCCAAGGCACAACCTTTGCATGTATCCACTTGCTCCAGTTTTCCCTTGGGGAGTCTGGTAGAAATTTACTGCATGATCTTCAAAGCCCCATGGTGCAAGTGGCCCACTCTTCTATGCCATAGCTCGCCAACATCTTGGTTCTGCACCAACTCTGCTTTGGAACTCAATGCACCACAGTCGTCTACCTCTAGCTTGTAGCGATTCTTTACTCGAATCCCAATCCTCTTGGTCTATCCAGTGCCAATATGCTTCAGGAACGCCTTTCCTTTGCTAAAGACTACATCATAGCCTTTGTCTTCTAGCATAGCGACGAACACAAGATTCTTCTTCAGACCAGGTACATACTTTGATGTCCATGCTCCCTCTTAAACACAACCATACCTTCACCTGAAACATGGTACTTTCCATCATCGCCCATCTCGATGCGCATCTCGAAGTCCTTCTCCTCCAAGGTATTGAATAGATTCTTGTCGTTGGTCATGTGGAATGAGGCTCCATTGTCCAGGTACCAAACAAAACCCACCATTGATGAAACCATGCATGTGATGAGGGTGAAATCCAATTCAATCTGTGAGGCAAATCCTTTCGAGGATCCCTTCTTGGATTTCTTCTGTGGACAATTCGTAGCATAATGGCCCACCTCATGACAATGAAAGCATCTCACTTTCGATTTGTCAATCTTCTTCCCACCATGGGAAGAACTCGATTTGGAATGGGACGCCTTCCCTTTCCCTTTCCTCGCCTTACTCGCTAAGGCTATATTTTCTTCACCATCTTGCTTTGATGAAGATCCATCTCTGGTGCTTCTTATTATCTCCTCCTGCATCAGATCCGACCAAAGTCGTTACCAATCTGGCAGTTTCTCTATTCCATTTACCGAGTCTTGGTAGCTATACCAACTCTTAGGAAGGCCGAGGAGAGAAATACTCACCATGTCATCATCAGCTGTCGTGATCCCTACACTTCCAAGCTCATTCTTGCAGGTGGTGAGCTTGTTCAAATATGTAGAGATCGTGTCGCCCTTTTCACACTTGATTTTCCGAAGCTTGTCTTTCAGCGCCAGCTTCCTCTGATCGCTATTGTTCTGATATAGATCCTTCAATGTTTTCCACATTGAAAACGGTGTCTCTATCCCATGGAGACTCGAGACAATGTGGTCTCGAACTCCCTCCAGAAGAATCCTCCTCGCTCTAGACACACATTTCTTCCATTCTGCCAATTCTTGGGCATTAGCAGCTACTGTCTTGTGGACTTCTTAATTAATGAAGTCCTTCAAACCGTTGTCCTCTAATACCGCTTCCATGCGATCATTCCAGGCTATATAATTCGAGTTGCCATCAAGGGCATACTTGAGTCTCAAACCGTTGAACGCCATTGGTGAAATTTGAGATGTGATAAGAATTCGATTTCTATAATCAGGAACTTCAAACTTTGAACTTCTCCCTTCTTTGTATATTGTTCTTCGCTTTGATCACCTTTGCTCCGATACCATGTAAAATTTACCACTGTAGATCACCAGATAATGCAATATACTAAAGCAAAATACTTGATCTACTTCTACCAACAAACTTGGGGAAGCTTAATCGATTTTGAGCAAGATCAAATAGAACACATATAACAGAAAATGAGAAATCAATCACACATGAACACATAAGAATACTCTGGGGAAAGCCTCAGCTAAAAACCCCACTATTTGTGTTATCATACAAGTGGAAATATCTCCGGATTACACAAATCTTTAGCTCACAAGCTATCAAGCTCTCAGTACAATCCCTCAATGTTGCTCATAGACTGAATAGACGCAACATATGCCTTCCCTCAGTCCTCCAAGCCTCCTATTTCCTTGCGTAGTTTCTCCTAGGTCCTCTGGTTGCCACCTGTGTGAATTCACCCCTCACAGAACTCACCAAACTCAAAAGTAACTGCGCGATCTCCAAGAAATGAATTCCTTGTGCATGCAAGAGATATCCTCAATGGAATATTCCTGCAACTAATAGTACATTGTCCCATCATCTGATCTCAACTGGGTCTCTGACTGAACTGACATGCATGAGTTATTTATGAGAGAATATTCAGTTATCTGAAGTGCAATAGTTACATGCATGCATGCATTAACTAACTGAACTCACAATCAGTTCCACAAATTGTTGGAACTAATCTAACTGGACTTAACTCAGTTAACTGAGCTAACTAATTACAACTCAAAGTAAAACTCATTCTGATCTCCTTAATCAAGGGATAACTTCCTCAATCAAAGGGGAAACTGTTGCATGTCTTCACATAGACTTCATGTTTGATTTTCTCCAACTAATTAACTCAAGATGAATTAATTAATTATTTTTCAAACAACTGCTAAGATCAAATTCGAATTTTAATTCTCAATTTTAGTTCAGGGACTAACTAAAATTGGAATGTATCCCGAAATGATATTTATAGCAATGCTATTTTTAGCACTTCTATATTTAGCATTTCTTGTTGCTATTTTCAACAACAAGTTAGTGGTTGGTTCTAGATGGATATACAAAGAAAAACATGCAATTGATGGCAGTATTGAGAAGTACAAGGCCATATTTGTGGCTAAAGGCTTCTCACAGGTAGGGGAAGTTTATTATGAGGAGACATTTTCCCTTGTGGAAAAATACTCCTCCATCAAAACCATTCTACCATTAGCTGTGCAGATGGAGTGGAAAATCCACGAAATGGATGTGAAGATTGCCTTCCTCAATGGAGTGGTTGAGGAAGAGATTTACATAGAGCATTATGAGGGGTTTGAGACATTTGACTGAGATACACTTGTGTAGAATCAGGAGAGCCCTTTATGGTCTCAAGCAAGCACCTCGTGATTGGTACACTCAGACAAAGACATCTCTCAGTGGATTGGGCTTCACTAAGAGTGAAGCAGATGCCAATCTCTACTACATTGTGGTAGATGGAAAATTGCTCATTCTAGTCCTGTATGTAGATGACTTGATACTGATAGGGGATGAGAAGTTGATCCAGTCTTGCAAGGAGGACCTTGCAAGAGAGTTCAAGATGAAGGACATGGTCTTGATGCACTACTTCCTTGGTTTGGAGGTGTGGTAGGGAGATGGAGAGTTGTTTGTGAGTCAAGGGAAGTATACCTCTAAAATACTTCAGAGATTCCATATGCAGGACTGTAAGCCTATGGACACTCCTCTAGCTACCAACTAGAGGAAGGAGGATATTTTTATAGGAGAGGTAGTAGATGCTACCATCTATACACAACTGGTGGGGTCCTTGATGTATCTAGTGAACACAAGGCCCGACATATGTTATGTAGTTAATCAGCTGAGTCAATTTATGGTGAAGCCTATCAAGCTTCACTAGAAAGTAGCAAAACATGTGCTTAGATACCTCAGAGCAACAACAAATTTTGGGTTATGGTACAAGAGGACTGATGGTGTGAAGCTCCAAGGCTTCACTAATGTAGATTGGGCAAGAAGTACATTAGACAGGAAGAGCACTTTAGGAGCTATCTTCAGTGTTGGGTCAACAATTATTTCCTAGTATAGCAGGAAACAAAGATATGTTGCACTCAACTCAGCATAAGGCGAGTATATGGCTGCAAGTCAAGTAGCATGTGATGTCATTTGGATGAGGAAAATTATTGTTTGTTTCTTCAGTCAGGAGATGGATCCTACTATGATTTACTGTGATAATCAGAGTTGTATCAAACTTTCTAAAATTCCAGTATTTCATGACTGGTCCAAGCACATTGATATCATGTACCATTACTTGAAAGATTGTTTGTAGAGGAAAATCATGATGTTGCAGTGCATCCCCATGAAGGAGCAAGATGCATATATTTTGACAAAGGCATTGTCAAGAGGTATATTCAAGTTCCACAAGAGCGGGACAGGGGTGATGTAGAACTATTTTCTTGCTAGGAGGGAGTGTTAAAATGTAGCAAGAAAAAGCTTCATTTGACTTGTGCCTCAGTCAGATGGAGAAAATTGATTTTCCACATAGACAAGATGACTTGAATTGCAGTTAGCTAGAGTGACATGACTTTATCTCCTAGTTAAATAAGTAAATTCGAGTTATAGGTGTTGATTTTGGAGTCCCTTGGGAGGTACTCCAAGCCCTAGGGTTCAAGCTTTGGAGGGAAAAACACCACAAGAGTAACTTGTGGGCTTGGAACCCAAGGTTGGGGTTTTTCACCCATAGTGTTTTGGGCCAAAACCATGAGCACATTTCGACATGTGATGGATGAAGATGATAGCTCTCGTCGAGACAAATCTGACACAACGAAGATCACCTGTTTTTGAGTTGTAGAAATGGAGTTATGATTTCTTGAATTTATGGAGTGGATTTACACCATATGTGTCAAGGTCGGATTGAGTTAAATAAGCCTCTTAACAACTAGACAAGCCCATAAAGGATGTTTTGAGGAGTCCTTCTATTATGTATATATAAGAGGTGATGGAGAGTCATTTCTCTCAACCATTTGTGCAACACAAGAGCTCATCATAGGAGAATAAGGAACTTGGTCAAGGGAGCAAGGGTATTTCTGTTGAGGCCGCAAAAAGGAGACCACTTCAGTAAGGAAGGGAAGGATGCGTGAAGCCTTCTAAGGACTGTTTTAAGGGCTATTCACTCTTGCATGGAGGCTGAGTAGTCTAAGGGTCAACACAGGTCTGTTGGGGCATTGTTTAATGGACAAGGAACTCGTTTTGTGCAGGCCATAAGTTATAGGATTGTGTGTTAGGCCACAAGCTATAACACCACAGAAAAGGGTTGCAGAGGGCTATTTGAGGGCTCATACATGCCCCGATTAGAAACATAGAGTTGTCCTGTGAGATGATGCCACCGTGATTGAAGGTTGCTTTGTTGCTTGGAGAAGGGTTGGTGCAACATGCTATAATTCCATAACCAGTCATAGTCATAGCAGTAGCAATATAACAGACTTGGAGTAGCATTTTGTCTTGTGTTGCGTCATAGTTGTGACCAGATTTGAATCATGTTGCATCCTATGGGAGACATGAGTTGAAGGTGAATTGAGTGATTGGAAGCCTTAACAAGGTGTAAATCTCACAATGAAGTATTGGGAGCCATTGATCTGGTGGAGGGCAGTGTGTTGGCTACCCAAAGTAGCCCTATACAAGAAATCTTGAAGTGACGAATAGAGTTAAAGGTTGGGTGAAGTTTGGTGCCTAATGTGCAGCACTTTGATGGACAAAATTCACTGCTAGATTAGAAGATTAGAGCTCAAGGATTGCCCAACCTAGAAGAGTAGATTGGATCAACCTGTGTACATGCAACAGAAGTGACTTGCAGCAGTGTTAGGTGGCAACCCTCCTGGAGTCTCTATGTGTTGTCCTTTGAAGGACTAAGGGGTAGCTAGAGATCAATACAAAAGTGAAGGACCTACATAACAAGCTACGACAAAGAAGCTACAACAAATATTTCCATTGTATCTTGTATAACATAGACTATTGTATTATTTAGATTGGTTTAATATAACGAGGATTGGGTTGTATATTATCGTATAATATTTTGTTAAAAATTGTGTATACTTGCACATATATGATTTATTACTTTTTATTTTATGTTGTACAAAGTAGCTCCTGTTGAGATTCTTGGCTTGGTAGCATCAGAGATTCTAAGATTCTATCCTACGCCCAAAATCATGGAAATTCAACATGGTATCAGAGGGTGTCTGAGCTACTTTGGAAGTCAGTGAATAAGTGTTGTGCAGAGCTAATTACAACTTAAGAGGGAGTTGGTCACATTGTAGGTGACAATGTCGAAGTTTCAGGCTGGTATCTGGTATGAGGACAGATTGGATGGGTTGTCCAACTATAGTCCATGGAAGGAAAGGATCAAATTGGTCTTGTTGGTCAATGGGATTTGGGAGTTTTTTGAGAAAGACATAAAGAAGCCAATTGACCTAAAGGAGTTGGAAGTGTACGAGGATTTGGATACGAGGGTGAGATTGATCATCCTTGATGGTGTGAAGGATTCCCTAATACTTCATTTCTCCAAGAAGAACACTGCACATGAAACGTGGATGGCTCTTCATAATTTGTTCCAGAATAAGAACGAGAACTAGATATGGTATTGGAGGAGAAGTTGAAGTCCACTAAGATGATACAAGGTGAAGGAGTGACTTCGTATCTGATGAGATAATCACAAGTCAAAGATGAGCTTGCTATCGTCGGTGTGACTATTTCAGATTCTAATATGGTGAGGATTGCTTTGAAAGAGTTCACCGAGGAATGGAAGCCCTTCATTAAGGGGATCATTGCTAGAGAGAAGTTCCCAGACTGAAATAGGTTGTGGGACGACTTCATTCAGGAAGAGTTGCGAGACAAGGATCTTCATCTGAAGAAGAGGGCTTCACAGGATGATATGGCACTTGCAACATGAATGAAGGGTAAGAAAAAGAAGGACTTCAATAAAATCAAGTGTTTCAACTATGGCGAGATGGGCCATTTTTCATCAAGATGTCCGATGAAGAAGAACAGAGATGGCGAGAAGTAGAAAGAGAAGCAAGTTGTCGGTGTTGCCACTTCTACTAAGATAGATGCTCTCACCAGAAGATTGGAGGATGAATTTGCCATGATCTCTCATTTATCGCAGGGTGCTATCGATGAGGATGGATAGTACGTGGACAGTGGTGCGGCAAAACATATGACAGGGTCACAGGAGGTTTTTGAGACTCTACCTGAATGGGACTAGAAGTTGCACATGGTGTTGGGCGACAAAAGTCATAAGGAAATCTGAGGATCGAGAGTTGTGCCATTCAAAATGGAGACAGGACGAGTGATGCGGGTCTAGGATGTACTATTTGTACCAAGTCTCAGATATAGCGTGATTTCTGTCTCGATGATCAAGAAGAAGGGGTTTGAGGTCTTGTTTCAGGATGGGAAGGCAAGAATCAGACGTAGAGGCTCTAGCTCTAATGGGATTGTGCTTGGAGTTAGAGTACATGGTTTATATAGGCTAACAGAAAAGCCTATGGATGATGGGAAGTAGGTGGAGAAGGTGTAGGTTCTAGAGAAGCAGTTGCAGGTGCAGGGTTTAGAGGTACAAGTACAGGTTCCTGAGAAGAAGGTCCAGGTTCCAAAGGATCAGAGGGAGTCAAGTTCTATCGGGAGCTTGCAAATTCAAAGGGAGACTTTGCAGCCCAAAAAGGGTGCGTGGTCAGTGGAAAGCAAGGGTGCTTCCACATCTGACAAGAAGGAATAATGGAGGGATTGGAAAGTGATACGGGAGAAGAAGAAGAAGAAAGATGCTTCCAGTGACAGTGACACTTTCGAGAGAGGCGTAGTTCATGCTTCAAGGATTGATGTAGTGGTGAGCGCCAAGAGTTGGGCGAGTTTTGCGAGTAGTGATGATGATGATGATGAGTTACTTCCTTAGTCTTGGAAGTACCTCCCTTACTAAGAGGGAGTGTTGATTTTTGAGTAGCTTGGGAGGTACTCCAAGCCCTAGGGTTTGGGGTTTGGAGGGCAAAGCGCCACAAGAGTCACTTGTGGGCTTGGAACCCAAGGTTGGGGTTTTGCACCCATCGTGTTTTGGTCCAAAACCATGAGCACATTTCGACATTTTATGGATGGGGATGATAAATCTTGTCGAGACTAATCCGACGCAACAAAGATCACTCGATTCCGAGTTGTAGAAATGGAGTTATGAATTTTTGAAGTTATGGAGTGGGTTTATATTATGTGTCAAGGTCGACTTAAGTTAAATAAGCCTCTTGACAGCTGGAAAAGCCAATAGAGGACGTTTTGAGGATCCCTTCTATTGTTCCTATATATAGAAGGTGATGGAGAGTCATTTCTCTCATCCATTTGTGCAACACAAGAGCTCATCAAAGGAGCACAAGGAACTAGGTCAAGGCAGCAAGGGTATTTTTGTTGAGGCCGCAGAAAGGAGACCACTTCAGCAAGGGAAGGTTGCATGAAGCCTTCTAGGGTCTGTTTGAAGGGCTATTGACCCTTGCATGGAGGTCGAGTAAGCTAAGGGTCAACACAGGTCTGTTGGGGCATTGTTTAATGGACATGGAACTCATTTTGTGTAGGTCGTAAGCTATAGGATGGCTATGTGTTATGTGGCACGCCATCACACCACAAAAAAAGGTTGTGTAGGGTTGTTTGAGGGCTCATACATGCCCAGATCAACAGAGTAGAAGAGGATTTGTCCTGTGAGGTGATGTCACAGTGATTGAAGGTTGTTTTGGTGCTTGGTTAAGGGCTGGTGCAGCGTGCTATGATTCCCTAACCAATCACAGTCATAACAACAACATTATAATAGACTTGGAGCAACATTTTGTCTTGTGTTGGGTCATAGTTGTGACCAGATTTGGATCATTTTTATATGCAGCCTGTGGGAGCCATGAGTTGAAGGTGACTTGAGTAATTGGAAGCCTCAACAAGGTGCAGATCTCACAGTGAAGTATTGGGAGCCATTAATCTAGTGGAGGGCAGTGTGTTGGCTACCCAAAGTAACCCTAGACAAGCTATCTTGAAGTGACTGCTAGATTGGTGGATTGGAGCTCAAGGATTGGCTAGCCTAAAAGCACCGATTGGATCAGCCTTTGTACATGGAGCAGAAGTGACTTGCAATAGTGTTAGGTAGCAACCCTCTTGGAGTCTCTATGTGTTGTCCTTTGAAGGACTAAGGGGCAACTAGGGAGTAGTATGGAAGCGAAGGACCGACAGAACAAGATACAACAAAGAAGTTGCAACAAAGATTGTCATCGTATCTTGTATACCATAAACTGTTGTATTATTCACATTGGTTTAATATAACGAAGATTGGGTTGTACATTATTGTACAATATTTTGTTAAAAATTGTGTATAGTTGTGCATATATGATTTACTGCTTTATATTTTCCATTGTGCAAAGTATTTCTTGTTGAAATTCTTGGTTTGGTATTGTCGGAGATTCTAAGATTCTATCCTAGGCCCAAGATTGTGAAAATTCAACAATAGGCTAGAATAAAGTTGTGCATGGGTTGATTGGTAAAATTTAGCAATCTAGTAGAGTTATTGTTATTTAAACTCAATTAATTGAGCTCTAGTCTTTAGTAGAGTCAGTAGGAGTTTAGTTGAGTAGTTATAACAATTGTTAACTCACTGATCTCTCAGTTAACTGATCAATTTACTAAAAATAGACCCAATCATGCATGGAATTCGAATTGCCTAGTTGGAGTGGAGGAAAAGGCACATTGTAATTATCAATTGTATACTAGTTGAGTGTACAGTGTTTTTGCATTGAGCAAGTGGTCAATTCCTTTAGGAATTGCACAAGGAAATAGGGAATTCTCCTATTTTTTAAGGGCTAATTTCCTCCAGGTTTGCGCAAGGAAATAGGAAGAAAGCAGAGACCTATTTTGGCTAAGTGTTAGTCAGAGCATGTAAGTGAGCAAGAGATCATAATTGCAATGCAATATGTGCTTCAGGATTGATGTAAGACACTGTAATTGATCAATATTCTCATCTGAATTAAAGCAAAGCAACAAAGGGGTTTTTCCCTTATAAAATCACCATGTTCCTTGTGTTTTGATGGTTGCATGTTATTGCATGTGTTTCTATCATGTGTTTCCCTTTTTGCAGAATAGTAGGAGAAATTTTGTCTCTTGATTTCAATTCGATTTCATTAGCAATAACAAATTTCCTGCAATTTCTACACCTTTTGCAAATAATATCAGACACGAGACATATCCAAATTTCAGAATCAAACTTGAGTCAAAGCGAGGTATCTTTTGAGATCAACTTAGTAGGGTTTACATAGATGATTTCATGTATGAAGGGTCACCACTTTTGAGAGGGTCGACCTATGCAAATTTCAAATTTTAAAATTATTTTTCCCTCTAAGTATATTGAAGCCGACTTGATGTAATGTGATTCCTTTAATCATGCACAATTATTTTTCGTAATTAAATATGGACTAGGGAATTTCTCCCTCGCTGACAAAATTAACAATTAGTGTTGCATTGAATGTTTTTGACATTGACTTTGACAGGGCTGAAAAATTGCAAAATTGATATTTGACCAAATTTGACTTTTTTCTCATCTTTGATTGAAAACTGGATTGGTTGACTTGAGAAGTCAAGGCTTTGACCTCTGACTAGTTGTTTGATGTACTTGGACTATGTATCCCTGCTGAACCTTTGATGACCATCTAATAGAAGAATATGTTTACGTTTTCCCCCTTGTGAGTATTTTCTCTAGTCTTTGACCTAAATCTTTATGCCTCATTTATCTTGGCTGTCTTCTATTTTGCATATTGTTTACTGTTCTATCTACAACTGCTTACTAGCATTGGATGATTGAAATCTATTTTGAAAAGTGATTGCTACTGAAAAAAGAAATGGTTAAAAGTGATTGATACAACATAGAAAATTGAAAAATTAACATGACTCGCTGCATGGTGGTTAATGTTTGCCAATACAACATAGCTTTAATGACATTATTCATATTACTTTGAGAAACTTCATAGTGATAAATTGGTCTACATGCCCGTTCAATCTCTGAGTTTTGACTTTTTGCTAATGATCTAACCAGTTTTGCCCGTTCAATCTCTGAGTTTTGACTTTTTGCTAATGATCTAACCAGTTTTTTAATTATCATGTGGCATCACCCATTTTGAATGTCTTTACCTCAGAGGCTATATTTTGTTACAAAAGGTTTATTACTTATGGATTTCTGTAATGATATTATTCTAGTTATTTCTTTAGTTTATTTATGTTATATTTACTCATATTTATTGTTGTAATTTTTGTGGACATTGACTATTGTGATAAATTAGTAGACATTAATGTGTTTTCTTTCCTTCTGGGTCTATTTAATTATCCTAGTCAATACCAAAATACGGTACCATTATGAGAAACAATTAATGGCAATAGTTGGTAAACAGTAAACATATAAAATGCATTACACAAACTTTAAAATTACTATTCTCCTCTGTTTGCGAGGAGCTGCAACCTTTAGATCAGAGTTAGCTATAGAGATTTTAGATAGGATTGGCATTTTCAGGAATGATGTAAAATCTCTACAGCTCTGAACCAAAGATGGCATGTTACCTTTCATAGCTATGTAGGGATGGGTAATTTGTGAGGTCACACGTCCATAATTCTAGATGTACTTATCATTTATTAGTGAAATTAGATGAAATTTCCAAGACCAAATAGATAACTGTGCTGAAATTTTCAGTTGGAAGTGAGATGAAAATGTTGATAGTAGGTTTATTCATCAATGTAAAACATGGATTCACATAATTTTGATAAAAAGTAGGTGTGATTTTACATTTTTTTAAATGTATTTCTACTTCAACTTAAAGAATAAACATTCCAGTTCAATAAATTTCTGATATTGGCTATGATGTTATGTTAACTCTTATAAAATACATAGTTAGTTACCAAATAAATATTAAGAAAAGAAAGTTAGAAACCTTGCTGAAGCAAAAATAATTTCACATTTCACATCTGTAGGAAAGTTTATCGCAAGCATCCAGACAATTACACCTTAAGCAAACAAATAAGAAAATGAAAGACTTATTACACATGCCTATGGATTGAGAATTTTCCCCACCAGGCTATACTACACAAGGAAGCCCCCCAAAAAAATTATAGTTGGTTTCATCAACAAGTTAGTTACTAAAATACAAGTTCATAAATTCAGCAAGGCTGTCATGTGGTGCTGTAAATCCTTTCATACAGGCAACAGTCTGTGTACGTGAAACTTTTATAGCGAGTCACAAGTACGAAGAGCCTTCTCATGAATTGTGCTGTGAAGGCATTTGGATAGAGGATGTTAATGATGGATGAATTCGGGCCCTTTTGAGAGAGGGTGAACTACTCCTACCCTCTGCAAATATCTCTCCCAGTTGCCACCTTGGACGCAGATCCAACTGTTTCAAGTCAATTCAAGCTAAGCCGTAAGTCCACAAATATTCAACCAGCTTTCAAAGAAAGAAAGAAAACTTGGAAATTTTCAAAATCATCTTATCTAGAATCACAACTATACATACATTTTTCTGTTAATAGAGCTAAATATACATCTATCCTACAAATAAATCCATAGTTGGAGATTCACAACCTGTGTAAAACAACTTTAAGTCCCTGCACATAAGCTTTTGAAACTATGGAAGAAATTCTTATGAAGATACATATTACTTAACAAACTCTATCCAAGACATTTAACTGCACATATGAGGGATCGTAGGATTAAGGCAACAATTTAAACACCTGACTTGAAATGCCATTGCAGCGGTCTGGAATAGCAGAAAATGCAAAGATGTCCAATGCTCATCCAGAACATGATAAGACTAATGAAGAATGATGAATGGGAGCACTTGGTATCTTTAGTGCGGACAAAACCAAACAGGTAATTTCTTGATCCATAATGGATCCGTTGGCGCCCAAAGTACCTAAGGCACGATGCTCAAAATATGGGCTGTCACCTATTCCCTACTCACTCTGTTTAAGCGCTCTCCTAAACAAGCTATGGGGGGTAGTCCCTAAAGATAAATGGAAAAGGAAAACTTGTTGGAACAACAAGTTCTAGGAGACTAAGGGGAAGACAATTACCTCTCTAGACAACTTGATTAGGGATTAATTAGCAAGTAAGCTTATTGTTATTGAGCAAGGTGGGTATTTAAAAGATAGATTCGATTAGATCAGTGTGACACTTAATGTGATTAAAAGTGAGAGACTAGTGCCTTAATAACATGCTCAAATATAAATTAAAGTACTTGCAGATAACAATACAATGTCAAGCTGTAAAGTAGGCAATGTT
The DNA here is from genome assembly GCA_031772625.1 of Pinus tabuliformis. Lineage (NCBI taxonomy): Eukaryota > Viridiplantae > Streptophyta > Pinopsida > Pinales > Pinaceae > Pinus > Pinus tabuliformis. Next base: position 123,870,794 of record CM062808.1, on the reverse strand, counting down.
GCAAGAAAAATGTTGGTACGAGAGATCAAAGAAATCAAAACTATGAGCAATAAGAGATAAGATTGCAAGAGAAATAAAACTTGTACTTTAAGTAAAGATGATATTCAAGAAATCGTAAGCTTGGAAATTTGCAAGTATAAAATGACCTCACAATTCCAATTACAATAATTAATTGAAATGCGGGCAATGATGCAAAACTAATCTATGTGATATGCAAAGTCTTGGTTAATTTTACTTATATGCCTAAACTAAGGGTGAAGACCCTCCCCTCAATTATCAAAGCAAGTCTTAGAACAAGGTTGTTGGGAGAAGTGTTGGGGAATCACAATAATTAATTGAAATGCGGGCAATGATGCAAAACTAATCTATGTGAGATGCAAAGTCTTGGTTAATTTTTATTTTTTATTTTTTGTTAAAAAAAAAAAAGTCTTGGTTAATTTCACTTATATGCTTAAACTAAGGGTGCAGACCCTCCCCTCAATTATCAAAGCAAGTTTTAGAACAAGGTTGTTGGGAGAAGTGTTGGGGAAGGAGGCTAAGGCCTCATTAACGATACCTACTCAGGACTTCTAGCAACACAAGTGCCTCCATTCCTACAAGGGACTCGGCCATAAGAGAATTGCAAGATCACCTAGTTTAACAGTTGTTTAAGGGCCAAGCTTCTTAAATTGAATGGTGGAGAAGGTTGTCCTATCTTTCTATCAGTCAAGCTTATGCTTGGAGGTAAATTTTAGGAATGCAATCTAGATCTAAGATGCAAATGCAAATGCTTCAATGAGATCCAATTTCAACAATGATGCTTCAATAGAGGAAACTTATAATCAGGATCTATAAAAATCACTTAAACGACCAGATTATTAGCTTATGACAATGACAATGAAGCAAATTTAAGGATACTCAATGAAACAAGAGAGATGAAATTAGATTTGGATGTTAGAGCAATATCCCAAAATGCCTTTAACAATAAGTGCTTCTTAAGATGTTCTTTACTTATATTAGACAATGCAAACCAATAAAGTCATATGATGAAGGTGTTGATTTGGGGTAGCATCAAATGTGCTCTAGCCATGAAAATTGGTGGAGAGGCTAAAGCACATGAGATCTCCATGACCCAGAAATGGTTTGGACAGATTGTACCTGGTTTGAGAGATATTAAAATAATTAATATTTTTAACAGAGTTCCTAAGTCTAAACTTAGTAAAAATAAAATATTAATGGGTATTAATATAAAACTGGGTTAGAAGGTTCCAAAAGTCATGGATCAAGCCAAATCTAATCTTAGTCGTTGATTAGAGATTTAATCTCGGCTGTTGAAGGACCAACGAGAAAAGTATAAAAGGAGGCTTGAGGGTCAGTTGGAAGATACACTAGAGTGATCAGTCATTCATTTTGCTAGAGCGGGGTTGCTAAGAAAATTTGAATCAGTGATCAACAGTGAGGGGCAGTGAGTATGAGGCAAAGAGGTAGAGACAGTATTGAGAGACCAACACAAAAGCAAAGAGAGCGAGAGCAGCAGCCAGTTCAGGCCACACAGAGCCCAACAGAGACAATGCAGAGGCCAAAGGGACTGCGTCATCCATGCAGACGCTGCTGGAGTGACGTAGAGGGTCCCAGAAGTTGCGCAGTGCCTCAAAGGGCTGACGCAGAGGGTCTTGGGACTGACGCGGGTCAGCAGGAGGCTGACGCAGAGGCCAGAAGGGCCAGCGTTGAGCTTCAGAGTCGCCGGAGAGGGTTTCATGGGACAGGTTTTCTGAATGCCTGTTTCCAAATATAGAGGTATTGGTGCCGTGTATTTTTCTCTGTTGGGTGAGCCGGTTAGGCACTTAGTTGTACTCAAGGAAATATTGCATAATAATATACCCTCATAATAGCTACACCGGTTTTCCCGCATTGGGTTTTTCCGGGGACATTTGTCCAAAAATAATGGTGTCACTTGTGTGTTTGTTTTCTTTTAGCGGATGATCTGTAGATATTGTGACTGTATTGTGTTTATTTCGATATTTATATGTTTAAATAACTTGTTCGTAATTAACAAGTAGGAGAAATAAACTAGAGAATACAGATAAAATTTCTAACGGGTAATACTTAGAAATTTCAACAGAAGGCACAATTGAATGACGGCAAATGAGATTGCTAACAAGAGATTAGAGAGTCTACTTTAAATGTACAATTGCAAGTGAAACAAAGATAATAACTATTTCAAATGCAATAGATCAAATAGCCAATTAATGAAACTTAAGAGATTAGATCTAAGCTATGATGACAATGAAACTAACAATGCAAGAGAGACAAGTTAGTAAGTTAGATCTAAAGACTCATAGAAGAAGAAAGAGAAGCCCTCCCTTTTAAAATAGGAGGAAGGATACCATGGGATTGAGATCCCAAAGTCCCTCAAAGAACAAAATAAGTTTTATTAATATTACAAGGGAAGATGCCCTTTAGACAGAGAGAAAGGACTCTTCAACTCAAAGAGATTTACAATGATGAAAGAACTTCATAAAAACAATCCCTTCAAGATACAAGGCCAATATGGATCAGATTTGCTTATGATTTTGATTGCAAATTATTCAAACCAACCGATCTAACCATTCAAGAACCCTCAACCTTCAACAAGGACGAATACCAATATTCAAATCGTTGAGAAATCTAGGGGCAACAAAGAAGACGATTTCTCTTGCTTGATAACTGCTTATGATAAATTTTTACTTCACTTAGTTAGCTTCTTCTATTTTCTCGTTCATTATTAGTGTTCTCATTCATCAAACAACTATCAAATCATAAATAACAGTGAAACAAAGGACATAAGATATAGGCGATCAGCTAGGGCCAAAACCTCTCCAATCTTGAGAGGAAAACCCAAATGAGAAACTTCAATTGACGAATTCCAAGACCTGGACCCTTGACAAAAACTGCCTCCAAGACCAAGTCAATCCATGCCTTTACTCAAGACAAACTTGCTTTTCAAGTTTCAGTAGCTTCCTCTTTCCTTTGGAAAAGAACTCGGACCTGCAACCTGTAGGAATTTACAGGGTAAGTTCCTCAGAAAGAATACCAAAAGGACACCGCTCACAACCAGATCTCAAATCAATACACCAGTATTTTTGACGTGGTTAAAACCCTCAGAGTGCAAGGAGGGAAACAGTCCACGGCCTGTCCCAACGTGGGTACAGACAATTTATTAATCAAAGAATGAAAATTTACATAAGCTTCTCTCATGCACGGATTACCCGAACAATGACCCTCCATGCGCTTTAAATAGAACTCATGGACCAATCGGGTGTCAAGCCACGGATCAAGTGTCGGTAATACCGAGGTGAGAGTGAACCGTCGGATCACTACATATCGTGACCGTCGGATTGTAAGTTACAAAATGTACAACGGTAAAGAAACACACTTTACCTAACTCTAACCTAACTCTATGCTAGACCAAGTTGAACTTAACTATATCCTATGTGTCGGAATATCCTAACATCCCCCCTTAAGAACAACTTGGGATAGGATTGAAGGATTTACAAATATGACACAATAGGAGAAGGAAGGAGGCACTAGAGCCTATCCCCCCTTAGTGACAACTTCCTGAACTCCAAGCATATATCGAAGTTTAGTGAACTTCGCCTCTGTGAGAGCCTTTGTGAAGATGTCTGCAACCTGATCATCCGTTGGACAATATTGCACTTCAAGAACATGGTCATGAATGAGCTTTCTGATGAAGTGCATGTGTAGTTCAATGTGTTTGCTGCGCTGATGCTGGACTGGATCTTTGCATAGCTGAATGGCACTTTGATTATCACACCAAAGAGTGGTTGGATGCTGCTGCTCAAAGCCAAACTCTGATAGGATCTGACGAAGCCACAAGGCTTCCTTACTAGCTTCCACGGCACCACGATACTCTGCTTCTGCTGACGAAAGAGAAATGGCAGCCTGTTTCTTACAAGCCCATGTAATAGGTCCTGAACCAAGAGTGAAGACATAACCGGCAGTAGACTTCCGATCATCAAGGTCACCAGCCCAATCAGAATCAGTGAAACCAACTAACAGAGGAGTTGCTTTGGCACTGTAATGAATCCCAAACTGTACTGTACCTCGAACATAACGAAGTATTCTTTTAGCTGCTTTCCAATGACTTTCACGGGGGTTTTGCATAAAACGAGCAACAAGGCCAACAGCAAAGGAAAGATCAGGACGAGTATGGGTTAAATACAAGAGTTTTCCGACAAGTTGACGGTATAAGGTAGCATCAACTTCAGGAGAAGTACAAGAGACTGAAAGTTTGACTCCAGACTGAAAGGGAGAAGGGGCTGGCTTACAGTCTTCCATGTGAAAATGACGAAGAATATCACAAGCATACTTGGACTGGGAAAGGAAAATACCTTCTTGGGATTGCAAGACTTGAAGACCGAGAAAATAGTGTAAGTGTCCTAAGTCTGTCATTTCAAATTTCTTTTTAAGGCTGGACTTCACATGGTTTATAAGGTTGGGATCACTACCAGTAAGAATAAGATCATCAACATAAAGAACAAGGATGATAAGAGAGTTGCCCACTTTCTTGGTGTAGACAGTATTGTCAGAATGACACCTAGAAAAGCCAGATTCTAAAAGAAAGCTATCCATTTTGGCATACCAAGCCCGAGGAGCTTGCTTGAGGCCATAAAGGGATTTCTTAAGTCGACAAACGAGGCTGGAGTCTGTTTGTATGAAGCCAATGGGTTGTTCCATATAGATTTCTTCCTGCAAGTCCCCATGCAAGAAGGCAGATTTAACATCCATTTGATGGACTTCCCATTTTAAAGAGGCAGCAAGGGAAAGAACAAGGCGGATAGAGTTCATTTTGGCAACTGGAGAGAAGGTTTCAGTGTAGTCAATGCCTTCAACCTGTGAAAAGCCCTTAGCAACTAGACGAGCTTTATGTTTATCAACTTTCCCATCTGGTCCATACTTGGTTCTGTAAACCCATTTGCATCTAACAAGTTTGCGTCCCTTTGGTAGAGGAACAAGATCCCATGTATCATTTGTCATCAATGAATGATATTCTTCATTCATAGCTGCTTCCCAATGTGGATGGCCTGAAGCTTCTGCAAAAGTGTCAGGATCATGATTTACTGGAGCTTGAGCCAGTAAAGAAGAGGCTCTTTCAAACTGAGAACGTGTACGTCGCTGATCTGTAGGATCACCGGCAAGATCACCTGCTGCATCCCGAGTAGCACGGACCCATCTTGGAAGTTGAGGATCCTGAGAAGGTGGGGGAGGATTATCATCCTCGCTTTCATCATCAGAAGAAGAAATGTTTTCAAAGATAGAAGAGATAGGAAGAGGTGGCACATCCGCCGGACTAGGCTCGCAGGCCGATTTATTTTCATCAAATTTTACATCTCTTCTAATGATAACATTTTTGGACTTAAATGGAATAAGTCTATAACCTTTTACATCTTCAGAATATCCAACAAAAGTACATTTCTCACTCTTAGGTTCTAAAGCTTTATGCTTTTCATCTGGAATATGGGCCCATGCTTCACTTCCAAACACACGAAAGTGACTTACATCTGGTTTAATGGAACTCCAAGCTTCTTCTGGAGTGATATTCTCTAGAACCTTAGTAGGAGTGCGATTGATTATATAATTTGCACAATTAATTGCTTCGGCCCAAAAACTAAGACTGAGTCCTTTAGATTGCAGCATACAATTAGCCATTTCCTTTAAGGTGCGATTTTTCCTTTCAGCTACACCATTTTGTTGTGGAGTGTATGGAACAGTATGTTGCATTTGAATTCCATTTTCGGTGCAAAAGTTGATGAATGCGTTTTTAACATATTCTCCACCATTATCAGTTCTTAGCTTAAGAATTTGATGTCCAGATTGTTTTTCAACAAATGCTTTGAAGGCCAAAAAAGTGCTAAATACTTCGCTCTTGAGTTTTAAGAAGTATACCCAAGTGCGTCTAGAGAAATCATCAATGAAAGTTAAGAAGTACTTGCAGCCAGAGAATGAAGCAACAGGAAGAGGACCACATAAATCACTGTGCACAAGCTGTAAAGGGGCTGAGGCGTGCCAAGAGGCACGTTTGTCAAAACTGTCCCGATGATGTTTTCCGAGTACACATCCGGAACAAACACCATCTTTGCAAGATACCATAGGAAGACCTGTCACCATATTTTCTTTACATAGATGCTGAAGGGAGCGATAGTTTAAGTGACCAAACCGCTCATGCCAAAGTTTGCTCACTTCATCATTATGAGCAACAAATACTGAGGGAAGATGGGATGACCCAAAGTTGTGAAACTTATACAACCTTTTGGAATCATCAGCAAGACCAGTAGCTAGAATCTGTTTAGGATCTTTTAGATCCTTGATTACAACATCATGAGGTGAAAATTCAACAATTTTACCTTCACCTGAATGAGTTATCTGATAGACAGATAGAAGGTTGCAGGATAAGTTTGGAACACATAATACATCATTGAACTGACCATTGTCTAGATGAACAGTTCCAGTCCCTACAACATTAAGAGATCTATCATCACCAACATATATATTTTTGGTGTTACAATCATTTAAAGAAGAAAACATGGCTTGGTTTTTGGCCATGTGACAAGAGGCTCCAGAATCAATGAGCCACTCATGAGAATGAGAAGAAGAAGAAGATACATTTAATGCATAACCAGACTGAGATGATTGACGATGACATGCAGAAAGTGCCGTTCCGGAAGTTGAAGTTGAAGTAGGCTCCAGATGGATGTTATGTTTCTTCATTGCGGCTTCCAAGGCTTCCATCTTCTTAAAGCATTTAGATTCTAAGTGGCCATCTCGATTACAAAAGTTACAATGTCTGTCAGTCCTCTTCCATTTGTTTTTATTGGTCTTGTCATTTTGCTGAAATGATCTTTCATCTTGAGGCTGAGTTGGTTTAGGACCATTCCTTTGAGGATAAGACTTCTTAGGATTCTTTGAATTTGGTTGCTGCTGGGCGGCTAACGCTTTCGAGGAAGAGTTTCCAAGATTAAGAAGACCAAGGTGTAAGAGTTTTTCTTGTTCTCTTATTAAGGAATCACAAAAGGAGTCAAAGGAAGGGGGTTTGTAGTCTTTGCCTTGACAAATGAAAGCTTCCCTTGTAGAATGGAAAGTGGAAACAAATACAGAGTAGGCTGGTCCCAACTTAGTAAGGATGGAATAAATAAGGTTACCATCTTCTTTCTTAACTTTAACACCTTCCAAGAGATATCTAAGGGTCTTGAATTTGGACAAGAAATCTTCAATGCAAGAAAAATTATTAGGATCCAAAGTAAGCAACTCATTCTCAAGTTGATGGGCTCTAATTTCATTTTTAATCCCAAAAACTTTAGCAAGTTTTTCTAATGCTTCATGAGGAGTTTCAATTTCTGCAATGTGGAATCTAAGATCAGGAGAAACAGACATTCCTATCAAACCACGTGCTTGATCTTGTCTATTTTCCCATTTTTCGGCCTTGTCTTCATCTTTGGGTTTCTTCTCTTGGTCTGTCCGTCTGTGGCTATTCTGAAGAGACCTTTACTTCTAAGTAAATCTCCCATGTAGGCTACCCATTGGAAGTAGTTAGTGCTGTCAAGAATGACTTGGCATGGACTTTCCATTTTTTGAAAAAAAAAACCTGAAGCTGAAGATGCTGAAAGTAAGTGGTCCAATGGATAGATCTCGAAAAAAAAAGCGGTTTTAAAAAAAACGGCTCTGAAAAAGGCTTCCGGATGAAGAAGTTATGGCTTTTTGAAAAAAAAATTGTTGACGTTGCCGGCAAAGTGCACGAATGTGCGGGCATGAAAAAAATCCGCCCCCACAAAATGGAGACTTGAACCCAAGACCTCTACTCTCTTAAAAAGTCTTTGAACCAATTGATCTATACAAAATATTTGAGAGAGAGAGAGAGAGAGAGAGAGAGAGAGAGAGAGGGGAGGGGGGGGGGCCTCGATTTGCGTGCTTGCCTTGGGAAGGCTCTTTTCCCCTACAAAACACAAAACACAAAACCCAACACGAATATGCAAAGAAAAACGAACCTTACGGCTCAAAGTTAGCTTTAGCCAAAAAACTAGAATTTTTAAAAAAAATCTCAAAGTTAGCTTTTAACCGAAAAACTAAATATTTTTCTCAATGTTTCTGATTTTCCAAGATCACACTAAGGTGCAGGGAAAAGAGCATACGCATGAGAAAAATCCTTTCTTTCTGTTTCTGATTTGCCCAGATCGCACAGAGTCGCAGGGCAAAGAGCATACGCAGAAATGAAAGGTATAGATCCGGGAAAAAAAAGGCTAAATAAACCGAAACCGAAATAAGCAGAGAGAAAATGACAGTAAACTGCAAAAAAAAAAAACACTGTATACCTCCCGATCTGAAAAATGACGCAGCTAGGGCTACCGGAAACCTTTTCGCGTGAAACGAAAGGGGTTCCTCACTGAAACAGATGCTCCGAACGCAACAGAGCAGTCCTCTCGGCCCGAAAGCAGTCAGAAACAGCAGATCTAGGAAACGACAGCCGCATGCAGTTCTACCGGCTTCAGATTTGGATCACCAACGGACGCGGCCCTCAAATAGCTCTGATACCATGTAGGAATTTACAGGGTAAGTTCCTCAGAAAGAATACCAAAAGGACACCGCTCACAACCAGATCTCAAATCAATACACCAGTATTTTTGACGTGGTTAAAACCCTCAGAGTGCAAGGAGGGAAACAGTCCACGGCCTGTCCCAACGTGGGTACAGACAATTTATTAATCAAAGAATGAAAATTTACATAAGCTTCTCTCATGCACGGATTACCCGAACAATGACCCTCCATGCGCTTTAAATAGAACTCATGGACCAATCGGGTGTCAAGCCACGGATCAAGTGTCGGTAATACCGAGGTGAGAGTGAACCGTCGGATCACTACATATCGTGACCGTCGGATTGTAAGTTACAAAATGTACAACGGTAAAGAAACACACTTTACCTAACTCTAACCTAACTCTATGCTAGACCAAGTTGAACTTAACTATATCCTATGTGTCGGAATATCCTAACACAACCTTGACTGTAATTTCAGCTCCTTCTGCGTGCAACTTTCGACCTCCTACAATTCTTTCACATGTGACCAAACTAGGGCAGATTGGAGAGAGATTCTTCTTTGCTGGCCTTGGACTTGTCTTCTTATAATTTTGGCTTGCACGAGATCCTTCACATCCAAAATTTCGGCTTCCTTGAGGTCTGCAATTCAGTCTTCCTGCAATATGTGGATGCCTTAATTTACCTCGCACATGTGAAAGAATTCAACCCAAAGACAGATCTAAAAATTTTGATTTCTTCTCTCTTCTTTCATTCTTTTCTTCCTCGCACTTTTGCTCTTCTTTGATCGAACTTGTGAGTGGATTTAATGTCTCCTTGAATGAGGTTGAGACCTTCTTTATATAGGCTTCACGTCCATCCTTTTAAGGCAACTTGTAGCTGCATTTAGGCCGACTTGTCATGTTAGGAGGGCCGACTTGTTGATGAAGATTATAACTTCTAGATGATTGTTGCTATATGGTTCAATCTATGTTTTTTTTGTATCTAATTCATCATTCTACATGCTTTTGTTGACATACATGCATCAAAATATAAAAAGTATAAAAATATATATTATATAAAAAATGGCTCCCCGAATTGCTCCCAAAATGGGAGCTTCTAAAAATGTCGCTCCCGCTCCCAAGCCCAGAGTGCAAACCAAATAGGGTTGAGTGAGTGCCTCTCGGAGGAGACCCGATTACTCACCATGGAGAGTTGAGTAAGGTCTAGACAAAATCACACACCAGGATAGGGTGTAGTGAGGTTTGTTATTATTTGGACTAGAACGAACAAAGTTCGTTCTTCAAGTTAAATGCTCCAGAAGACTTGGAATATGTAGATCTGCATTGAAGATACCATAATATATATTAAAATATATGAATGAGAATGGTGATATAATTGGGAGTGAGGGTCTTGTATATATAGCCAGGTAAGTACCCTTTCACGAAAAGTCATGTCTGTAGAGACATGCCTCTTTGTTTAACTAATTATTATTTAGTTACATATTATTATGATTATTATTTATCATCTATATTTATTACTTTTACATAAATTATATTCATAACATTGCCTTCCCCTTCAAAAAGCTTTGTCCTCAAAGCTTGCTAATGAAAATGGGAGCCACTGTAGGTATGACCTTTTTTGTTTGTTTGTTTAAATAGTTTCCTTTAAATAATACCAAATGAAGTGAACAAATCTGCTACAGGACGACGACAGTGGAGGTCAAGCTGTCAGAGGCATTGGCGGTGGCAACAGTACAATGGCAGTAGTTCGGGTTGTGCAAGGGTAGTCGTAGGTAAGTTCGTTTGTTTTATATATATGTGTCTGTGTGTGTTTTACTTTTATTTTATTTTTTAACTTTTGGCTTCGAATCTTATATATTTTGATTTTTTGAACTTTTATTTTTATTTTTTTAATATTATGATTTTCGATTTTTTTTTCTTCTTTTAAAAAATGGCCAAGGGCCTCTAACGAATTCAGCAACAGAGAAACTCCAAAAGTGTGGCGAAATGCTTCAATCTTGACGGCAACAATGTTGACGAAACCTTGATGGCCAAGGGCCTAGATTAGGAGCATGACTCTGTGCAGTGGTGGAGCGGCTAGAGGGTCGTGTTGATTTCCAGTAGCATCGGATGCGCCCTAAGTCTCAAATTTTGCAGGGAGGCTTGGGTACATGCATTCCAAAGAACCTAGAAAGTGTTTTTGGAAATTCCACCCAGAGGCAGTTTTATTAAAATAATTAATTATTTTTAATGGGTCCGTAAGTCTAAACTTAGGAAATTAAAATAATTAATTGGTATTAATCTAACTGTGGGTGTAACTTCTAAAAGAAGACTAGGATCAAGCAGAAATGATCTTAGCCATTGATTAGCTTCTAATCTGAGTTGTTGAATGTCAACAAGAAGATTATTTAAGGAGGCTTGAGGGTCATTTGTAAAACATACTGAGAGAGATCAAGAAGATCGAATTTCTCAGAAAGGGCAGCGCAGTAGTTGTTAGAGGAGTGATCAAAGTGATCTTTTGCAGTGAGGGGCAGAGATAGTATCGAGAAGAGGGAAGCAGTCCTGGGCCGGAGAGTACAAGGAAGAGAGGGCAAAATGACGTCCAGAGAGAGGTAGACGTTGGCCCACGCAGTGGCAGCGCAGGCCTTAGAGGGAGATTGAACAACTGCTAAGGAAATCGAGTTTCAGAAGCCGGGAGCGGGGGTGTGAGACCAGGAGGCAAAATTTCGGAATTTCCAGCTAGTAGAGGGTCCGAAGGAGGAGCAGTTCGACATTTTCATGGCAGAGATGGCAGTGAGTGGAATGCGAGATCAAGACAGGTTGGATGGGGCATCCAACTATGTGATCTGGAAGGCAAGGATGTCATGCCTTCTAGACGAGAATTTTCTCAAGGTCTATGTCGATAGTGTGGTGGCTGAGCCATGGATCCAAATTAGCTAAAGAAGTACAAGGGAGAAATAGTGAAGGCCAAGAGGATGATCCTTGATGGAGTAAAAGATCACATGGTATGTCACATTGCTAGCAGAGGGACTGCTAAGGAGATGTGGAATGCCTTGGCAATGCTATATCAAGGATCTTCAGAGCATCGGAAGATGTAATTAGAGTAGAAATTGAGATCTGCATAGATGTAGAAGGGGGAGCGCATTGAGCCGTTCCTCACAAAGCTTCAGGAGACCTAGGACGAGTTAGCAGTTGTGGTGTTTACACCTCAAGGTTCTGAGATGGTGAGGCAGGCGCTAAACTCAGTCTCAGAAGAGTGGCAAGTCTTTGTCCCGAGCATCCTGGGCAGGGTCGTTTTGCCAAACTGGGATAGTATGTGCGCAGCTCTCAAGCAGGAAGAGCTGAGGAGAGATCTAGTCAAGTGTAATCTTGACAGAAGCTGCAACAGTCGGTCGAAGCCCAAGGAGGAGGAAGAGAATGCAGCGCTTGCATCCAAGGGGTAGCAGGAGCAGCGGAGGCGGAAGAAGGATATCTCGAAGATCAAATGCTTTAGGTGTGGTGAAATGGGTCACTACGCAACACAGTGTCCTCTCAGGAAGAAGGACAAAGTTGAGAACCACAATCCGAAGGCTGCACCCATGAAGATCGAGGAGGATGAGTTTTCCATGACAGCTGAGATACCTCCAAGAGGGAGGTGGGCCGATTTAGAGTTGTAGTTTGAAAGAGCTACATATGGGCAGGATCCTTGAGGAGCCCACCTCTCAGATAAATTCCTTGCTACGGGAGCCCAAATCAAATGTAGCAGGATGGATCAGTGTCAGTTGGTGTAGAGGAGTGTTGGAGCAACAAATGCAGTGGCCAGAAAGCCAAGTCTAAGCAGCATAGTGCAGAGTTGCAGCCATGCAATAGCAGCAACAGCGCAGTGGCTTCAAAGGGATAACATGGGACTAGCAGTAGTCAGATCTTCGGCATCGAGATGCATCATACTGAACAAAAGTTCAGTGATTTAGAATGTTTTTCCGTTTCTGATACCGTAGCAGCAGCAGTTTGCAGTGCAGGGGCAGTTGGCAGTGGCAGTGCCAGCAACAGCACGGATGCAGAAATTCAGAGGGAGATGTAGTATGGATGCAGTGTTGATAGTGGCAGTGTCAACAACAATACAATTGCAGCAACAACACAATAGTTGGTGGACAATATGTCACACATCAACAGCACAGGGGACGATGTTATGAAGTCAGGGTGATGCTTCAGTGGGAGACATTGCTAGAGCACATTCCTCGCTAAGAGGGAGTGTTGATTATTGGTAGCATTGGACGTGCTCAAGTCTCAAATTTTGCAAGGAGGCTTCAGTACATGTATTCCAAAGAACCCAGAAAGTGTTTTGGGAAATTCCACATGGAGACAGTTTTATTAAAATAATTAATTATTTTTAATGGATCCCTAAGTCTAAACTTAGGAAATTAAAATAATTAATGGGTATTAATGTTGATTTTTGGTAGCATCGGATGTGATATAGCCATGAAATTTGGTGGAAAGGCTAAGGCGCATGAGATCTCCAAGACCTAGAAATCGTTTGGAGAAATTCCACCCGAATGGAGAGATCTTAAAATAATTAATATTTTTAATGAGACCCTAAGTCTAAACTTAAAAAAATTAAAATATTAATGCGTATTAATATAATATGGGTGAGACCCGGATGTGGGTGAATTAATGGATCATTAATGGAGAGGTTCATCAGCGCCGGTGTTTGGTCCTGCAAGTGGCAAGTTTGCACACTCCTCCATGCTCTCTCATGGTTAATGCAGGCTCACACAAGGCATCAGCTGATCAGTCGGCATTTCGAATTTATTGTTCACTTTGGTCGAGAAATTACTCCAGAGATTTTATTCATGACCTTAACGGCTCTCCCTTCCATTATCTGCTCCTGGTCCTCCTGTTATTGCCTGCGTCAGTCTCAGAATTCTTGTAGTAGATCGACTGCAACCATCAGTGTTTGGCTTGGAGGGGCTTTTGCTGCGGAAGCTAAGCTTCCTTTGTCAAAGGCCCAACTCTGCTATCCGAATTCTGGGTGGTTTCCCTTCAAGCTGCCTTGTATCCCTTACTCCGTTGCCTGCTCTGCTTCGGTATCCATTCACACCTTGACCATGGTGCACCACCGCATGCGAAGTCGCTATGGCGGTAGTCGCGGTGGTCGTGGGTGGTCTCAGCCTGCTCCTTCGTCTGATATCCCTGTGGCTCCTGAGTCCCCTCCTTCAGCTCGTGATATTCCGCCTCAGCCCAGTTCTATTTGCAAGCCTTTCCTGCATAACACCTTCCAGACCACCCATCTCAAGTTTCAAAGCAGCCTCAACAAGCCTATTCTCTCGGCCAACATCACTGTCATATTCGCGGAGGAGGAGGCTCTGCCTAGCGTTTCAGTGCACACCTCGGCGACGCATTCTCAGGGCAGCCTCGACAGCGAGCAGCATATGGAAGACGAAGGCAATGTGGTCAATTGTGGTGATTTGCATGTCACCAGATGGCACCCAACCACCAGATGGCAACTTCCAGGGGGTCTCGGGCTCGATTGACCCTGCTGATAATTCTTGTGGCAATCGTCATTCGTCGGCTTATCCAGGTGGCAACGGTATGGATGACGTGGCAAAGGCGAGCGATTTATGGGTTGGCAATGCATGCCCGATTGTGGAGGAAGGTCTGGACCAGGACGTGGTCGTTTGATGCCTCCTGGGCCCTGCTTGTTCCCCCAGCTTTTCATTTTGGCTCCCCAGGTCACTTCGTTGTGGTTCTATGGTTCTGGTAGTGTCTTTTGCTACGGGTCTTTGGTTCAGCAGATGTTTTTTTTGCCTCTGGGTCTTTGGTCAGTGTAGACAGCCTTGCTAAGGGCTTCCATCTAACCTTTCTATGGTTTATAGATATGCTCAATTCTCAATGTATGGTTTTTAGGCATTATGTAACTGGTTTTCCCAACCTTGGGATAGTTTTGATGAGCTGAAGGCTCGTTTCTGCTCTCTTCTGAGGTTTCGACCTCCTTGTAACTTTATTTTTATTTTCCTTTAATAGAATTAGTCTTTACCGAGAAAAAAAAAATATAATATGTCTGAGAAAGTTCTAAATAACAAGGATTAAGCCAAATCTAATCTTAGCCATTGATTAGGGACTTAATCTCGACCGTTGAATCGTCAACAGGAAAAGTATAAGAGGAGGCTTGAGGGTCAGTTGGAGACACACCAAGTTGATCAAGAATTCGATTTTCTGGGGCAGGGTTTGCTGAGAAATTGAGTTAGTGATCTGTTGTAGCGAGGGGCAATTTGGCAAAAGGTCGAGAATACATATTAGAGAGGCAAAGAAAGTGCTAGAGAGACAGCGCAGAGCCTTGGAATGCTGACGCAGAGGCAGCCAAGATTGACGCAGAGGCTGAGGAGGCCATCGCAGGTGATGCAGAGGGCCAAGAGGTTGATGTAGAGGGCCAAGAGGATGACAGCTGACGCTGGGCTGAAGAGGCAATGCTGAGGAATTTTTGTGGGGCAGACTGTGAGCTGAGAGGTAGACGCAGAGTCGTAGAGGGTGATGCAGTTCCGGAAGGAAGCTTGGAGCAGTTTTCGTTGTCCAGCTAACGAACTGTCTAAGTTGTTGTGGGATCAATCATCCAGTTGTTGATCAGCCGAAATATCTTTCTTCGAAGAGAGGTACTTCTGCCAAGGAAAATCTCTGAAGGGTGAGCCATTTCTGGCACCTTAGTTGTATTCAGAAACTGCATAATAATAAAACCCTCATATCTACTGCATTGGTTTTCCCGCATTGGGTTTTTCCGGGCACAATTGTCCAAAAATAACGGTGTCCCTTGTGTGATTGTCTCAATTATTTCAGTTGTTGATCTGTATATGTGTGAAGGCTGCCTTTGTGTTTATTTCGATATTTATGTTAATAAATAACTTGTTAATGGAATGAAAAAGTAGGAGACAATAAACCAGATAATGCAGTAGGGATTTCTAATGTGTCAGACTTAGAAATTTCCACATGGTATCAGAGCATTGCAGATCACAGGAGAATTGAAGACGCCAGCAGGAGAAATCTGAAAAATTTGCAATAGAAGCAACTGTCCCGCGAGAAAGAGTTTTTCCATAGCAGAAGCAGCAAGAGAGAAAGTGACGCAGAGCCTGCGTCATCATTTTGAGCCAGGAGGAGGGTTAGCGCAGAGGCAGAGAGGGGGCATATCAGACCTACATAGTGCCCGGTCATCTTTCTCAGCCAGGAAGGATCGACGTCGTGGCCAAGAGGAGCAAATTCATCCTTTGCCAAAATTGTGCAGAGCTTGACAGGCTCAATTTCTTCAGTTGTCGGAGCTTGGGGAGCTATGGACAAATTGTGACTTGAGAAGCTGGTGGGACATTATTTCTGTCGAGCAGAACAATGTCTAAGGAGGTGGGACCAAGGTAGAGGGAGTCACTACCTCGATGGATTTCTAACAAAGGAATCCAAATCCGGGTTGCAGTTGCAAGGAGGATTGGAGAGGAGTGGTTCGACAGTTGGCCAGAGGATTTCTAGAAAGGAAATTAGGACTTAGAGGGAGATTTCCAGGAGGGGAGTCGAGACTCAGAGGAAGTCCAGGAGAGGAGCTGAAATGGCACTGAACAAACTAAGGGATCAGGTCAGGTTGGACGAGGCTTCCAACTTTGTCATCTGGAAGGCTAGGATCCTGGCAGTCCTCGATCGACATCGCATCAAGGACTATGCCTTGAAAACCATGGCTATCCTAGTGGACCCAGCTGAGAGCGATAAGTATGAGGATGCAATGGCAAGGGCGAAGTGCATGATCCAAGACAGGGTCAAAGATCATGTCATACCACATATTGCTGAGAAGAACATAGCAAAGGAAATGTGGGACACCCTGACAACCTTATACCGGGCTCTTCCGTGCAGCAGAAGATGCTATTGGAGAATCAGCTATGGTCATATCAGATGTAGAAGGGAGAGCAGATAGATCCATTCCTTCTCAGGTTGCAGGGGATTTGCGACCAGCTTACTTCCGTGGGGTCTACACCAGATCCAGAATTTATGGTCAGGACTGCCCTAAATGCAGTTTCGGAGGAGTGGGAGACATTTGTCCACAATATTTTGGGCAGGGCTACTCTTCTCTGTTGGGAGGAGATGTGGACAGCTCTTCGCAAAGAAGAGATCAAGAGGATGACCAAGGCAGGGAGTAGTGGCAAGGGAGGTCAAATCAAGAATAGGAGGAGGATGCGGCTCTAGCATTTGCGGGACAGCAAGGGAAGAGGAAGAAGAAGGACATATCCAAGGTTAAGTGCTTCCATTATGGGGAGCTAGGATATTATGTATCTCAGTGTCCTAAGAAGAAAAATAAGGGAGAGGCTTCTGATTCAAAGGAAGCTCCAGCTAAGGCGGAGAAAGAGGTCGAGACTGATGCCAATTGTGCCTTGAGTGCTCATGCACCTCCAGAGAAGAGGTGGGGAGATAGCGAGTTGTAGTCAGGAGGACTACATACTAAGGGCAGGATCCTTGAGGTGCCCAAACTCTTGGATCACATCCAACTACGGGAGCCCCTAACAACAGTAGCATGATGATAGGTGTCGTGTGGAGCAAGGTGTGATGGAACGACAAGGCAGTGCTAGAGTGCAAAAGTCTGTAGCAGCACAGTGGAGGTTGCAACAGTGCGAGAGGCACAAAGGTGTTTGCAGCAGCACAGTGGCAACAGAGGGAGCACAGATAGCAGCAGACGTAGCTTCAACATCACGAGGCTTCCAGGCTGACCACGATGTCAGTTTTTGGGTGAAGTCAGTTACTTACTTCTCGGTAACTGACTTGTAGTGCAGCAGTTAGCAGTGGCAGTGCTATGGGCAGCATGATGCAACATGTTGAGAGGGAGCTGCAGTATAGATGTAGCAGTGTCATGGGCAACAGTATAGGAAGCAACAGTGCAGGGGATGTGAGGCAGCAAGCCAAGCATCAACATAGGTACCGATGCAGAAGATCAATGTGATGTTTCTATGGTGAAGCATTACTAGAGCACATTCCTCGCTAACAAGGAGTGTTGATTTTTGGTAGCATCAGATGTGCTCTAGCCATGAAATTTGGTGGAAAGGATAAGGCACATGAAATCTCCAAGACCTACAAATTGTTTGGAGAAATTCCACCCGGATGGAGAGATATTAAAATAACTAATAATTTTAATGAGACTCTAAGTCTAAACTTAAGAAAATTAAAATATTAATGTGTATTAACATAATATGGGTGAGAAAGTTCTAAATAATGGGGATCAAGCCAAATCTAATCTTAGTTGTTGATTAGGGACTTAATCTCGGCCGTTGAATCGTCAACAGGAAAAGTATAATAGGAGGCTTGAGGGTCAGTTGGAGACACACCAAGTTGATCAGGAATTCGATTTTTTGGGGCAGGGTTTGCTGAGAAATCGAGTTAGTGATATGTTGCAGTGAGGGAAGTTCGACAGAGGGCCGAGAATACATATTAGACAGGCAGAGAAAGTGTCGAAGAGATAGCGCAGAGCCTTGGAATGCTGACGTAGATGCAGCCAGGACTGACGCAGACGCTGAGGAGGCCAGCACAAGTGACGCAGAGGGCCAAGAGGCTGATGCGTCTTTCTTTAACTAATTATTATTTAATTACAAATTATTACGATTATTATTTATCATCTATATTTATTACTTTTACATCAATTATATTCATAATCATAATAACAGACCCCGACATAAATTATATTCATGATCATAGTGACAGACCTCGACCTGAGTCGTTGTTGTGGTGCTTATACAATCTGAGCGACAACAGGGGAGAATGGTCCAAGAGGCCCAGAGTGCTCACCAAATAGGATTGAGTGAGTGCCTCTCGGAGGAGACCCGACTACTCACCATGGAGGGTTGAGTAAGGTCTAGACTCAATCACAAACTAGGATAGGGTGTAGTGAGGTTTGTTATTATTTGGACTTGGTCATACACCTGGAAGGGTGTAGTGAGGTCTTTGGACCTAATCACACACTAGGAAGGGTGTAGTGAGATCCTGCACTCAATCACACAACAAGGAAGGGTATAGTGAGGTCCTTCATCATCTGGACCTGATCACACACCAAATAGGGTGTAGTGAAGACCTTCAGCATCTAGACTCGATCACCAACCAAGGAGGGATGAGTGAGGTCTTGGCCCCGAGTGCTCATCGAGAAGGGTGAGTGAGTGCTTGCTAGTTGAGGTCTCAGCATGTTGACCTACGAAGAGACCTTGGGATTTGAGAACCTATCACTCTAGAGAAGTGAGTCCTGATATGTTGATGGAAATGCCATGGATTTGGTACTACCCTGGATATGGCCACTAGAAGATGTTGATGGTAGATGATAATGTATGATGATTTGACATGACATTTTTCTTTAGAGAAATTTGTCAACTTGAGAACATCTATGGTAGCGATTATGAATACCTCCCTAATTAAGAGGGAGTGTTGAATTTGTAACTATGGTCGGTCTTCATAATGTATATTTGGCCACTTGATATGCTTGTATTAATTATTGAAAAGCATATTTTAAGTGTTGGATTCAAAACAAAATTTATTTTGAGTCAAAGTCCCATTGGAACTTTTAAAAGAAGAAAATTTGAATTTTTAAATTGTAATTTTTGACCCCAAAAGTTGTGAAGTTGGCCTCCCTCCAAGTCAAGTCAGCCAGGGCAAAGGAGACACCCATTCGACCCAACAGATCACTATATAAGGCAGCGCGACCTCATTCTTCCTCCACCAATTCACATCTCATCTCATAATCATCTTTTGGGCAACCAAGCGAAGGACAAGAAGGGCGAAGAGCACGAAAAAGGATGAATTCATCTCTCTCTCTCTCTCTCTCTCTCTCTCTCTCTCTCCAACAGCTTCCACATGAGGAACAGGAAGTGCGCATGTGTAACAGTAAGTCTGCGTGAGGATCAGGAAGTGCGCATGTGTAACAGGAACTCTGCACGAGGAACAAGAAGTGTGCATGTGTAGCAAGAAGTCCACATCAAGAAGAGGAAGTGGGCATGTGTAACAGGAAGTGCGCATGTGGAACAGGAAGTCCGTATGAGTAACAGGAAGTGTGCATGAGTCACAGTAAGTTCGCATGATTTGCAGGGGCGAAATTCTGGGTCAGATAATGTGGATAAAGTGGATATTTGCAAGGAATCTAGATCATCTAAGCCAAAAGTCATAAGACTAGTCATGGACGATAAATCTGAGAATTGTGAAAATTTGATTACTCGAATCACCACTGCAACAACTGATTAAGTTCCTTCTGTTTGTTAATCACTAAACAAATTATCCACTGTTTCCTACAGTAAACACCAAAACTAATACATCGTAGTCTTCACCAGTAAAATTATAAGAGGAAACAAGAAACTGAGCAAGAAATAAATACACAACACATTACACCGTTATTTTTGGACAAATGTCTCCGGAAAAATCCAATGTAGGAAAGCCAGTGTAGCAGCTGAGGGTTTTATTATTAAGCAGTAGTGTCTGAATACAATCTTTGGATGCCTTTCTGGCTATCCGTTACAGAGAATATCACTGACAGAAGAATAGTGAGAAGTACCACACACTATCACAAGTGATCCAACTAATCTAGCCATAGAAATGGCTTGCCCCTTGTTGCCTCTGCGCAGTCACTGCATCAGCCTAGCGTCACAGTGTCTAAGGACAGCGTCACTCCATCTGCTGATCGATTTGCCTCCTAGGAACTTTGATTTCCACCTCTCGGTCTCACACCCCGGCTTCTGGATTCAGAATTTGATTCCTCCAACAAAAATACGGACCTCCTCAAGGCTTTGCACTACCTCTGCGTCAGCCTACGCTAGCCAACTTAGTCTCAGTGCTGCCTCTCCCAAATCTCTCTCTGCCTTCTCTATTGAGTATTCCCATATCAGGAGAAATCTCCATCTGGAACTATCCCTGCCCCTCTTTGCAAGAAATCAATTTGAATTCTCTTCCTGGCATCTGTTGTGCTTTAGAAATTCGATCTTCTGATCTCCACTCAATGTGTCTTCCAAATGCCCCTCAAGCCTCCTCTTATAATCTTTTTGTTGAGAACTAACGACCCAAATTAGATCCTAATCAATGGCTTAGATCATTTTGTCTTGATCCTCGTCTTCTTCTAGAAGTTTCACCCACAGTTAGATTAATACCCTTTAATTATTTTAATTCCCTAAGTTTAGACTTAGGCCTTCATTAAAAATAATAATTATTTTAATAAAACTGTTTCTGGGTGAAATAACCCAAAACAATTTATGGGTATTGTGGAATGCATGTGTCCAAGCCTCCCTGCAAATTTTGAGACTTACAACACATCCAATGCTACTAGAAATCAACAATGACTCCACTTATTCATCCATTCAAAAGAGCTTACTCTAGAAAGAATCCTAGTAGCTCTGTTAATCCCGCTCCTGAGTAAAGTTAAATAAATTACATTCTAGAGAGCATTTAAATTTTCTCAGACATGAAGCCCTCCCTGATATCAATTTGATTTTCATTAATCCTCCCAATCAAGAATCCATGGCTTATTTCAGTCCTTGCGGCTTTGCCAACATCCAAGGATTCCTCATGACCTTCCAGATGATTCTGTTATGAACAAGCTTCCCATCTTCCAAGGGAACAATGCAGTCAATGCTGAAGCTCATATAAAGAAGTTCAACACTTTTATACAAAGATATGCTCATGCAACTGCATACAATCATGAAGATGTCAGAATGAAGTTATTTGTCCTTTCATTAGAAGATGATGCATTAGACTGGTTTCATGACAAGGCAGATAATGCTTTTGACTCTCTGCGAGCCCTTACTGATGCATTCAAAGATAAATTTGGGGATAAGAGAGAAGGGAAATATTTGGTCAAAGAGCTATTTCTATTACGAAAAGGGAAAATGAAACAGTTGAAGAGTTTAATCAAAGATTTGATGGCCTTCTTAGGGATATGACACAAGATTAGAAGCCACCTGACAAGACGGTGTTAGAACAACATCTTGAAGCATTTAATGTTGACACTCAATATGAGATAAGACGTGCCAAACCTGCTACTCTAGTTGTTGCTCAGAATGTTGTTGAAGAATTAGAAAAGGATAAGAAAGCTTTGAGTAAGTCAGAAATTCCTGGTTTTGAAAGAGGCCCAGTTAAATCTAAAGGAAAAGAAATTGAGATAGAGCATGATCTGATTAAAGAATTAACTCAAATGGTTAATGAAATGAGAGTTGACTATGCCCGAGAAATGAGTGCCATGCAATCTAGGTTGATTCAAATGGAAAGAAATCAAGCCCAAAATATGTAGCCTAGAAATAATAATAACAATAAAGGAAAGAATAATCCATGGCCAAGAAGAAATCCTCCTAATGATCATAGACCCCCAACTTCGCTTGAATCTTCCACTGTTGTTGATCAACCGATACCATTTTGCAGACCATGTGAAAGTTTCCATGAGGAAAGTCCATATGCCCTTGCTAGAAAAATCCTGGATGAAGTAGCAAATGAATAGGTAAATAATGTTGTTCAAAGTTCTTCCAAGTAAAGTCGTTGCACAAATATGATTTCTTCATCCTTCACCATCAATAACTTCAATGATGAAAAGGATCTTATCGCACAGATGTATGGTGAAAAGCCATCTCAAGAGAAGATTCTGGAAATTGCTAAGACTAAGGGTTATAATTATCAAAGATATAAGTCAAGTATGAAAATAGATTGGCTACATGGATTAATAGTATCAAGATGTTTGTCCTGGTGCTTGAAGTCCTGAAAATTCCATCTCAATGGGCATTGTTACCCACCACTTTGTGAGTGATATCCCCAGGAGAATTTTTTCTCCATGATCAGCCTTAGTCAACAACCAACAGCCCCTTGATGCCTTCTACTAGCTTGTTGTGCCATCTCTTTTCCACCTGAGCGAGGCATGTGGTCCTTCACCCACCTGTATTGATTGTATGTTTGAAGATGGGCCTCCCGAATCTAAAGGTAGGTCTCGTCATTTAGTAATTGAGTATTGGGTTTACTTATCATGGATACTTCTGGGTATGGATTGATGGGGGGTTTGGTGGAAAGAGTGGGCTTATTTTGTGCTCTTGTCCCATTGATCTATTTTGGTTGTGACCCTTGGATCTTAGTCCCATTGGATCTCCTTTATTGACTATTTGGTTCTAGGCTGGTACTACTTGGGAAACCCCGACTTTGGGTGAGTGGTCCTGCTCCTTTACCCGCACATACTACTCCCCTTTGTTGATTTGAGGTAGCATTGGATGTGCTCTAGCCACGAAATTTGGTGGAGAGGTTAGGACACATGAAATCTCCAATACCCAGAAAGGGTTTGGGCAGATTCTAAACAGTTTGGGATATATTAAAATAATTAATATTTTTAATGGAGCACCTAAGTTTAAACTTATGGAAATTAAAATATTAATGTGAATTAATATAGAACTGTGTTAGAATGGTCCAAAAGACATGGATCAAGCCAGATCTAATCTTAGCCATCGATTAGGGACTTAATCTTAGCTATTGATTTGTCAACGAGGAAAGTATAAGAGCAGGCTTGAGGGTCAGTTGGAGAACACACCAGAATGATCAGTCATTCTATTCTCTAGGGCGGGGTTTGCTCAGAGAGATAGAATTAGTGATCAGTGCTAGCGAGGGGCAGTGAGTACGAGGCAGAGAGGCAGGTACAGTGCCGAGAGACAAGCACAGAATCAAAGAGAGGCATAAGCAGAGCTAGGGGGAGCCACGCAGAGGCAACAGAGACTGCGCAGAGCCAGAAGGGCCTGCGTCATCCACGCAGAGGCTGCAAGAGTGACGCAGAGAGCTAGAGAGGCTGCACAGAGCCTCAGTAGGTTGATGCAGAGGGTTTTAGGCTAATGCAAAGGCCAGCGAGGCTGGCGCTGAGCTTCATATTGTGTTGGAGAGGGATTTCGTGGAGCAGGCTTTCTGAATACCTGTTTCCGAAGAGAGGTATCGCTGCCAGATTTTTTATCTCAGTCGGGTTAGCCAGTTTGGCACCCAGTGTACTTAGAAAAGAACTGCTTAATAATAAAACACTCAGATAGTTGCACAGGTTTTCCCGCATTGGGTTCTTCTGGGGACATTAGTCCAAAAATAACGGTGTCATTTGTGTGTTTGTTTCTGTTTCCTTCAGTTGATGATCTGTAATGTGTTGAACATGCACTTGTATTTATTTTAAGTATTTACATGGTAAATAACTTGTTAATTAACAGAAGAAGTAGGTAGGAATAAATCAGTAAATTGCATGGAGGGTTTCTAATGTGTCGGACTTAGAAATTCCAACACGGTATTAGAGCCAGGTTGCAAATCACAGGAGAACTGAGGACATCAGCAGAGCAGAGCAACAGTAGCAGAAAACAATTGTCCCGAGTGACAGAAGCTGTTCCTAGCAGCAAAGTAGCAAGGAAGGGGTGACACAATGCCTGCATCATCAAGTTTGAGCCAAGAAGAGGCTGCACAAAGGCTGAAGGAGGCAAAGACAAGCTCACGCAGAGGTCAGAAGGGCTGACACAGTTGGTTGAGGGAGCTAGTTTGCCGATGTTGGGACTGCGCAGAGCCTACGAGCTCTCACCTTTAGGTTGTTGGGGTTTAGGAGGCTGTGGGTAAGTTGCAGAGTGGAGTTGGTGGGGTACTGTAGTCAGAACAGTACCTAACAGGGCAGGGCCAAGGAGGAGGGAGTTGTTACCGACGGTTTCTAGCCGAGAAATCCAGATTAGTGGTGCAATTGCACAGACGATCAAACTAGGGGGCATCTCGACATCGACAGAAGGGTTTCCAAGAGGGAAATCAAGGCTCAGAGGGAGTCACATCGAGAACTTCCAGTAGGGAAGTAGAAGAGCAGCATGGCACTACACGGAGTAAGAGACCAGAACAGACTGGATGAAGCCTCAAACATCACAATCTAGAAGGCCATAATCTTATCCGTACTTGACAGAAATCGTGTCAAGCACTTCGCCTTGAGGACAATAGTGATCGCAGTTGACCCAGCTTATAACGACAAGTACGAGGAGGCAATGGCGAGGGCCAAGAGCATCATCCTTGATGGGTTCAAGGACCATGTAGTACCACACATTGCCGAGAAGGAAACGGCAAATGAAATGTGGAAGGCCCTAAAGAAATTGTACTAGCATACTTATGTGCAGAGAAGGATGTTACTAGAAAATCAGTTGCGGTCATAGCAGATGAGGAAGGGAGAACCGATCGACACCTTCCTCGATCGACTGAAGGAGTTTCGGGATCAGCGAACTTCCACAGTAGCCACGCTGGATCAGGAATTGATGGTGAGAACAACCCTGAACGCAATGTCAGAAGACTAGGAGATATTTGTCCAAACTATACTGGGCAGAGCGACCCTTCCACATTGGGAGGAAATGTGAGCGGCTCTTCGCCAAGAAGAGATCAGAAGGCTAAGCAAGGCGGGAAACAGTGGCAAGGAGGATGTTGCCCTAGCATCTGAGGCAAAGCAAGAGAAACAGAAGAAGAAGGACCTCTCTAAGACCAAATACTTCCACTGTGGGGAGTTGGGTCATTATGCAACCCAATGTCCAAGGATGAAGAACAAGGGAGACGCCTCTGAGACCAAGGTAGCTCCAGCAAGGCAAGAGAAGGAAGTGGAGACAGACGATGACTATGCCATGAGTGCACACACGCCACTTGAGCGGAAGTGGGGAGACATCGAGCTGAAATCAGACGGACTACAGGCGATGAGGGGCAGGATCCTCGAGGTACCCAGCCTCTTGGATTAGACCATGCTATAGGAGCCCCAAAGAGGAGTAGCAGGACTGGTGGATGTGGGTAGAGACAGATGCGGATGAAGCGACAGAGAGAGCTACAGTGCAAAATTCCTAGGATAGCGCGAGGCTAGCAGGTTGCAACAGTGCGAGAGGCACGGGAGTGTTGCACCAGTGCATGATGGCACAGAAAGGTGTACAACGATGCGAGATGCAGGGAGTTGTTGCAGCAACGCAGAGGTTAGAGAGGGAGAACTTGTCTGTGGCAAAGGGAGCTTCAGCATCAGGAGTACTCTAGCCTGACAGAGAGGTCAGAGTTGGGAGATCAGTTACTTACTTCTCAGTAACTGAGTTGTTGATTTGGGTAGCATCAGATGTGTTCTAGCCACGAAATTTGGTGGAGAGGTTGGGGCACATGAGATCTCCAATACCCAGAAAGGGTTTGGGCAGATTCTAAATAGATCATGAGATATTAAAATAATTAATATTTTTAATGGAGTCCCTAAGTCTAAACTTAGGGAAAATAAAATATTAATGTGTATTAATATGAATCTGTGTTAGAATGGTCCAAAAGACATAGATCAAGCCAGATCTAATCTTATCCATTGATTAGGGACTTAATCTCGGCTGTCGATATGTCAACAGGAAAAGTATGAGAAGAGGCTTGAGGGTCACTTGGAGGACACACCAGAGTGATCAGTCATTCTATTCTCTAGAGCAGGGTTTGCTAAGAGAGATAGAATTAGTGATCGGAGAGTAGCTGAGGGGCATTGAGTACAAAGAAACAGAGAGAGAGAGATAGTGCCGGGAGAGCAGCAGCGCAGCCAGAGAGAGTGACGCAGGAGCAGCTAGTGCTCACGCAAGGCCACGCAGTGCCAGCTAAGTGCTACGCAGAGCACCAGAGAGGCCAGTGTAGCTAACGCAGAGCATCAGAGAGCTGACGCAGGGCCGACGCAGAGCCAACGCTAGGCTAAGAGAGGTTAACGCAGTCCAGATTGGGCAAACGCTACGGTTTCTAAGGCAGATTGGTGCTGAGTAACTGCCGAAAGGATTATTCGGGGTTTTAGCGAGTAGATTTGTCAGAAACTAAGAGGTATTACTGCCAAGGAAATTCTCTATTGGGTAGGCCAGTTTTGGCACCCAGATTGTACTCTGATATTGCTTAATAAGAAAACCCTCAGATAGCTACACCCGTTTTCCCACATTGGGTTTTTCAGGGGGCATTAGTCTAAAAATAATGGTGTCATATGGTGTGTTTGTTCTTGTTTCTTTTAGTTACTGATTTGTAATATGTTGAGCATGCACTGGTGTTTATTTTCAGTATTTACATTGTAAATAACTTGTTAAGGAAAATAACAAGTAGGTAGGAATAAATCAAATAAAGTGCATGGAAGGTTTCTAACTAAGTAAACTTAGAAACTTCAACATGGTATCAGAGTGTGATTGCAGATCACAGCATGACTAAAAGAGATTAGCCGAGCGGAACAATAGCAGCAAAAAACAATTGTCCCGAGGTGACAGAGGTTGTTTCTAGTAGAGCAGAAGCCAAGGAGTGTGACTCAAAGCCAACGAGGGCCACGCAGAGGAAGCTGGGAGCTGCGAAGAGCCTCAAAGACAACAACGTTGTTGACGCATAGAGCCAGAGGGCTCACGCAGGGCATCCCAGCGCTGACGCAGACCCATCCGGGGTGACGCAGGGCTAGCGTGAGGCAGAGAGGGGCTGACATAGTTCACAGAGAGGCAGTTATTGGGGTTTAGAAGGCTGCAGGAATATTGCAGAGTGAAGCTGGTGAGGGATTGTAGTCAAAACAATACCTGACAGAGCAGGGTCAGAGGAGTTGTTACTGGACGGAGCATCGGACTTCGCAGTCTGGAAGGCCAGAATCTTATCAGTGCTTAACAGGAATCATGTCAAGAACTTTGCCTTGAAGGTAATAGTTGTCCCAGTCGACCCCAGTGATAATGATAGGTACCAGCAAGCGATGGCGAGGGCCAAGTGCATTATCCTTGACAGGGTCAAGGATCATGTGGTACCACATATAGCCGAGAAGGAAACGGCATTTGAGATGTGGGAGGCTCTCAAGAAGCTGTACCAGCATACTTTTATGCAGAGAAGAATGCTACTTGAGAATGAGATGAGGTAGTATCAGATGAAGAAGGGACAATCGATTGACACCTTCCTCGAAGGACTGAACGAAATCCTAGACCAATTGACTGCTATAGGAGCGAGACCAGATCAGGAGCTAATGGTGAGGACAGCCCTGAATGCTGTCTCAGAAGACTGGGAAGTATTTGTCTAGAGTATACTGGGCAGAGAGACACTTCCACCTTGGGACGAGATGTGGGCGGCTCTTTGCCAGGAAGAGATTCGACGATAGTCAAAGACAGGTAGCAGCAACAAGGGGATCAAAGTCAAGCAGGAGGAGGAAGATGTGGCCCTAGCATCTGAGGGAAAGCAGGAGAAGCGGAAGAAGAAAGATCTCTCCGAGATCAAGTGCTTCCATTGTGGGGAGCTGGGTCATTATGCGACCCAGTGTCTAAGGAAGAAAGTAAGGGAGAGTCTTCTAAGACTAAGGCAGTGTCAGCACGGGTAGAGAAGGAAGTGGAGACAGACAATGATTGTGCCATGAGTGCACACGCACCACTTGAGCGGAAGTCGGGAGACATCAAGCTTAGTCGATGAGGAGCAGGATCCTCGAGGTACCCAGCCTCTTGGAATAGACCTTGCTATGGGAGCCCCATCGAGGAGTAGCAGGACTGGCTGAGTCGGGTAGAGATGGATGCAGATGGAGCGGCAGACAGACCTACAGCGCAAGGCTGGCAGGCTGCAGCAGTGCGAGAGGCACAGGAGTGTTGCACTAATGCAGGATGGCACAAAGAGGTGTGCAACGGTGCGAGATGTAGGGAGTTGTTGCAGCAACGCAAAGGTCAAAGAGGGAGCACTTATCAGCAGCAGAGGGAGCTTCAGCATCAGTGGGTGTCTCTAGCCCAACAGGGAGGTCAGATTGGGAGATCAGTTGCTTACTTCTCAGTAACTTGGTTGTAGTGTAGCAGTGGGCAGCACGATGCAGCATGATGAGAGGAGGCGCAGTGCGGATGCAATGCTGGGAGAAAGGACCAACAGCAACACAGATGCAGAGGGAGCTGTCGTATAGATGCAGCAGTGGCAGAAACATGGGTAGTAGTACAAGATGCAGCAGCACAGAGGATGTTGGGCAAGAACGCCTAGCATCAACACAGGTACCAATGCCGGATGATCAAAGTAATACTCAGTAAGGAGTATTGCTAGAGCACAGTCCTCGCTAAGAGGGAGTGTTGATTTGCGGTAGCATCGGACGTGCTCTAGCCACGAAATTTGGTGGAGAGGTTTGGGCACGTGAGATCTCCAATACCCAGAAAGGGTTTGGTCAGATTCTAAACAGATCAAGAGATATTATAATAATTAATATTTTTAATTGAGTCCCTAAGTCTAAACTTAGGGAAAATAAAATACTAATGTGTATTAATATGAATCTATGTTAGAATGGTCCAAAAGACATGGATCAAGCTAGATCTAATCTTAGTCGTTGATTAGGGACTTAATATCGGCCGTTGATATGTCAACAGGAAAAATATAAGAGGAGGCTTGAGGGTCACTTGGAGGACACACCAGAGTGATCAGTCATTGTATTCTCTAGAGTGGGGTTTGCTAAGAGAGATAGAATTAGTGATTGGAGAGCAGCTGAGGGGCATTGAGTATAGAGAGACAGAGAGGTAGAGATAGTTTCGGGAGAGCAACAAAGCAGCTAGAGAGAGTGACACAAGAGCAGCCAGTGCTCACGCATGGCCACGCAGAGGCAGCTAAGTGCTACGCAGAGCACCAGAGAGGCCAACGTAGCTGACGCAAAGGGTCAGAGAGCTGATGCAAGGCCGAGGCAGGGCCAACGTTGGGTTAGGAGAGGTTGACGCAATCCAGATTGGGCAGACGCTGGGGTTCCTGGGGTAGATTGGTGCTGAGTAACTGCCGGAAGGATTATCCGAGGTTTCAGCCAGTAGATTTGTTAGAAACTGGGAGGTATTACTACCAAGGAAATTCTCTGTTGGGTAGGCCAGTTTCAGCACCCAGATTGTACTCTGATATTGCTTAATAAGACAACCCCCAGATAGCTGCACCGGTTTTCCCACATTGGGTTTTTTCGGGGACATTAGTCCAAAAATAATGGAGTCGTATGGTGTGTTTGTTCTTGTTTCTTTTAGTTACTGATCTGTAATATTTTGAGCATGCTCTGGTGTTTATTTTCAGTATTTACATTGTAAATAACTTGTTAAGGAAAATAACAAGTAGGTAGGAATAAATCAGATAAAGTGCATGGAGGGTTTCTAACTAAGTAAACTTAGAAACTTCAACATGAGTCACAGTGCAGTAGTTAGCAGTGGTAGTGCTATGGGCAGCACGATGCAGCATGATGAGAGGAGATGCAATGCAGACGCAGCAGTGGCAGCGGCAGGGCCATGGGCAGTAGCACGGATGTAGAGGAAGTTGTCGTACAGATGCAACAATGGCAGTGGCAGAGCTATGGGCAGCAGTACAGGATGCAACAATGTAGAGGATGTTGGGCAGCAGGCCTAACATCAGCACAGAGACTGATGTCGGATGAGCAGGGTAATACTCAGTGAGGAGTATTGCTAGAGCACAATCTTCACTAAGAGGGACTGTTGTTTGGGGTAGCATCGGATGTGCTCTAGCCACGAAATTTGGTGGAGAGGTTAGTGCACATGAAATCTCCAATAGCCAGAAAGGGTTTGGGCAAATTCTAAACAGTTTGGGATAAATTAAAATAATTAATATTTTTAATGGAGTCCCTAAGTTTAAACTCAGGGAAATTAAAATATTAATGTCAATTAATATAAAACTGTGTTAGAATGGTCCAAGAGACATGGATCAAGCCAGATCTAATCTTAGTCGTCGATTAGGGACTTAATCTCGGCCATTGATTTGTCAACGAGGAAAGTATAAGAGGAGGCTTGAGGGTCAGTTGGAGAACACACCAGAGTGATCAGTTATTCTATTATCTAGGGTGGGGTTTGCTATGAGAGATAGAATTAGTGATCAGTTGTAGCGAGGGCAGTGAGTACGAGGCAGAGAGGTGGGGACAGTGCCAAGAGACCAGTGCAGAAGCAAAGAGAGGCAGACGCGGAGCCAGAGGGAGCCACGCAGAGGCAGCAAAGGCTGCGCAGAGCCAGAAGGGCCTGCGTCATCCACGTAGAGACTGCAGGAGTGACGCAGAGAGCCAGAGAGGCTGCGTAGAGCCTCAGTGGGTTGACGAAGAGGGTTTCAAGCTGATGCAGAGGCCAGCAGGGCTGACGCTAAGCTTCAGATTGTGCTGGAGAGGGATTTTGTGGAGCAGGCTTTCTGAATACCTGTTTCCGAAGAGAAGTATAACTGCAAAATTTTTTATCTTTGTCGAGTTAGCCAGTTTGGCACCCAGCGTACTCCAAAAAGAACTACTTAATAATAAAACCCTCAAATAGTTGCACCAGTTTTCCTGCATTGGGTTTTTCCGAGGACATTAGTCCAAAAATAATGGTGTCATTTGTGTGCTTGTTTTTGGTTCCTTCAATTGATGATTTGTAATGTGTTGAGCATGCACTTGTATTTATTTTCAGTATTTACATGGTAAATAACTTGTTAATTAATATAATAAGTAGGTAGGAATAAATCAGTAAAGTGCATGGAGGGTTTCTAACGTGTCAGACTTAGAAATTCCAACACCCTTCCACTCACTATACCCATTCATCATTTCTCACACCTGGGTCCACATTCCCATTCTGGGTCCACAGGCTAGCCTCCCTATTTCCTTTGTCCCCACCTTGGGTTAGGCCTAGAATGACGCCCCAAAGATTGAAGCAACTAAAAAAAGAAGAAAAAGCATAATTGGCCACATTTAACAGGAATTGTACCACAAAATGCGAAAGATGGTCAGGACAAAAATAATTAGCACATGGGCAAAAACAGAGACATGGCTCTACCCTATCCATGGCCATCACCCTGGTTCCATAGGCCCTAGATGAGCCTCCTCTATCATTCAGAAACCCATGATTGTCCCAACCACTGGAGGGAAATGAACCGCCCTACCTGAAAAGGGGTAATCACTACTATATTATACACATCATGTTGTTATCTTATGAGCCCCGAGCAATTAATTAAGGAAAATTCATAATAGGCAAAAGGCATATAAAGAAGGGTGGAAAAATAAAGGTCAATGCACCTCATGTACCACAACTGCTCCCTCTTATACATTATATACCTAAGAATGGGCTTCCCCTTATCTAGCTTCTCCTATGCCCCATTATGTGGCCCAGGGCTGCCCCTCTCATTCCCTATTCCATCTTAGCTATTTGTCACTTTCCGCCCCCATTAGAAGGGTGTATCTTTGACATACTATCCCCCTCTAAGGGTTGAAACCACCTAATAAGGTATTTGGCTAACCCCCTTTGGAGTTTGGAGACACTATCACACGCCAAAGCCCACTACAGAAGGGCATGCCATTATGAAGTGTCCACTTTGTTATCCATGGTTTGTAAGCTCCTTTACCCGATGATTCTAATGAATGATTGTACTAGAAGCTTAAAGGATGCATTGGATCTGATGCAGGATTGCAGGTGGTTTCCATTTGGGTTTGGCTTCCCTATATGGGATCCTAACCCCCAGAAGTCCACATTGGCACATATAGGGTGTGCACAGAGAGCCATGGGCCTCCACTAGCAGACATCACTCCACAGATCTTCATGGATGTTTAGAGACTACTAGCGATCCACTTTTGGGATGATGGTGATATGATTAGTATCTTATGCCTGGCAGGCCCCCACAGGAGCCTCACACTCTTGGCAGGTGTCCCAACACTTGTACGATGTCATGGAAGCATTCATTCCACCACCTGGACCATTGCAGAGGATCTACAAACATCTCCAATTCATATGGAGACCCATGGGTTCATTGATGTGCCCTCAGACCCACTGAGAGCACTACATGTCTACTACTTGGAGAACAAGGGATCACCCCCTTGTCCATCATATTTCGAGGAATTTATTCCTCAATATGGCACTTCAGGATATTATTGAGCCTTTGGAGGGCCCTACGACATGCATACATCATCATTTGGCCCCTTGTGAAGCTTGCTTTTACATTATGAGCTAGTATGGTGGGATTGTCACCATTAGGGGTTATTATTTGCACATTATTTTATCATTAGGGGCCCATAGGCTAATTCGAACTCCTTAGGAGGCTATATATTGATGTTAGATACATTCATCTGCATCATCACTTGACTTGGGATCTCTCTAATCATAGAGATTTTCGCACCTTTTCCTTGGTGGATATTTTTGGAGATGGATGAATTTTGATTTATGGATTTGGGCTATTTCTCTTGTCTTGGAGCTTTATTGAGCAAACGAAATGTTGGTTGGATATACTCTATAACATTGTAAGTAAATTTTGATGCTATTATTCTTGTTGTTGCATACTGCTAAAATTAGGGCTAGTTGTTGCATTATTGAAATGTGGAATTGAGCATGTTTTAGCTAATTTAATCTATGGGCCAATGTTATATGAATGAAATGTCCTAGAGATTTATTTATCTCAAGAAGCTTGCATCATTTTCTTTGAAGTATAAATGCTTGAAGGTCAATTTTCTTTTCTTTCTCTCAACATTGGACGAAGTTGACTTTCTGGGTCTCCTTGATCAAGAAACCAAGTTCTTACTCATCATTATCCTTGACTCCATATCCGCAAGTGAACTAGGCACTGATCCCTCAAAAAGGGTGATCATTTCATCCCTCTTTTAACCATTTCCCCTTTTTCCCTAAGTCTAGCCCCATTAGGTCACCTAAGGCATCAATTTCTCGGGAATTGACCCAAGGAAAAAATTCGATCTCCTATAGGCTACTGCGCTAGTGGGTCCCCTCCCTCTCCTCCAAATTTGAAGCAATTCCAAAGGTGGAATCTCGGGGAATCTCAAGCCCTAGCTTTAGGATCGACTTGTGCCTAGGCATCCCCAAGGCTAGACCTCAATAAGATCAATTCAACATTTTGAAGAAAGTATTCTTGTTTGGTCCTTTCCCCTCGCCTTGTCCAGGATAGGAACATCATTGGTTGCTACATTCCATCCCCGAACCTGGGCTTGGCCCACTTGGCCCCGTGTGGTTCCACTTCTTAATAAGGCCTATTTGTCAAGGACCATTTGGGAATCCAAGTTTCCCAAGGATTATAGGGATGGATAACTTGTTCATAAGCCTATCCTTTCTCCCTCAACCCTCCAATCCTCAACCCTTATCCCTGGTGGACCAAGTGCCTTGCTTAAAAAGCAAGCAAGCTCCATTCTTCACTCCATCCTTGGGAAAGGGTTTTCAGGGTCACTTCTCACCTATCAATTGACATATACTCTACAAGTGAATCCCTACACTACTGGGACTCCTCCCATCAGTGAAAGTCCGCAAAGAGCAGACAGACTTAGCTGTGGTGACAGTGGGCTAAGCCTCCACAATTGCCCTTGACCTAGCAGTTGCCCTTTTAGGAACCCCCGTGCTGGTTTGAATGATAACAGGCATCATTCTTCAATGCTTTCTGTATGGTTCAACATGTTAATATCAATAACAATCCTAAAGATGAAGAAATTAAGCTGAAGGATCTAAATTGCTACATGACTAATGAGAATCATCAACTTTTCTTCATAACTTTGGATATCAATGACCATCTCCTTCATAATTGCATGCTTGATTTTGGTGCATCAACGAATGTTACGACTAAAAAGGTTGGACTGATTGAACTTAAGGAGTTCTAGGTCATATCGCAACATTTTCTCGATGGATTCTAGAAAGGTTGAAATCCTTGGTGTGGTCCAAGACTTACAAGGCTACGTAGCCGACTATCCATAAAAGATCATCACCATGGATATAGCTATTATTGATGTGGAAAATGTATGGGGAATGCTCCTATCCATGAAGTTTATAGCCAACTTGGGTGGATCTATTCAGTTGGATCTTTCATATGCCATTATTCCCGCAGTAGCAGGTGGTATGGTCAGATTATACAGGGAAGTTGAAAGAAGATACCATGTTGAGTATCCGAAGAGACTAGAAAATGGTGAAGAGATTAAGCCACAAGGTCAGCCACCCCATTATGAAGCCGAATTCATCTAGCCAGTGTATCACCTTTTCTTGCCTCATGTGTCATCCAATTTTTATTAAAATTTGACAGCTCAGGGATGAATTTCTCCTAGAATAAATCATATCTTTCAGTTTTGTTTGAACCACCTATAATAAAATTTCATTTCTAACAATTCGAATGACTTTCTAAAAATAGGAAGTCACATCTCAATTTGGAAATGGCTTTCCAAAAATAGAAAGCCATGTCTAAATGATCGAGGATGATCTCGACATATGGAATCCATTTTAAAATCAAATCAATTATGATTATACAAGACAAAAATTAATATTTTTAGCCTTATTAGTATTATTATTATTATTTTACTATTATTTATAAAATAGTCTAAAGTCATTCACCTTTAATAAAAACGAATTCTCTCATGAAATAAGTAAATTAAATTGAGAATCTCTTACTTGGAAAATTGAACCTCTCGCTTGGAATAAAATAGTAACTCCACATTTCAGAGAATGTAACTCTCCCTCACTAATTTGATGTATGGCAGAAGTGTAACTCCTCCTCATTAAATGCACTTGTAACTCCCTCATTCAATTCAATTTATAACTCTCACCAAATGTTTTCTCATGTCTATGTGTAACTCTCTCTCTCGTTAATTCGAATTGTAACTCCTCAAGACGTGTATCTCTCTCTCTATTCTTGAGATGAGTTACAATTCTCCTCAAGTAACTTCTCCTTCATGGAATTCGATTCTCCTATTATTGGCTCAAGGCATGAATTCATTTTGTAACTCCTCTCTTTTCTCATCTATTTAAGAAAGAGCAAGTGAGAGTTAATGTAGCATGTTCATTGTGAAAAAAGAGACCTAATGTTGAGTGTGTGCAAGACAAGTGTGAGAGCAAGTGAACAGTAAAAGCAAGGGAAGCGCTGGAGCAAGTGTGAAGGACAAGATTTGACAAAGAGAAGGAGATCTTCAAGCAAAGAGCAAGAAAACTTCAAATGCAAGTTGATCAGACATTGGTGACTTTATTCATTCTCTCTCTCTCTCTCTCTTTGTACTCTGCTGAACAATTGAAGAAATCTAATAGAAGAAGAATCATTTGGGTTTTGTCCTGGTCATTGGACCTAACTTTCAGTGTCTCATATTTGTGATTGGTTGTCTTCATATGATCCTTATGTTTATGTTCTATCTACAATTGCTGATATGAAAAGTTGTGAAGAAGAAATCTGCATTCTAAGTAATTGTAACAACATAGAACATTCAATTTTCTGCAAAGTACATTTAGTTTTTTGCAAAGTACATTCAGTTTTCTGCAAAATACATTTAGCTATCTGCTAAGTATATTCAATTTCATTCAGTTTTCTGCAAAGAACATTCAATTTTTTGCAAGTACATTCAGTTTTCTGCAAAGAACATTCAATTTTTTGCAAGTACATTCAGTTTTCTGCAAAGAACATTCAATTTTTTGCAAGTACATTCAGTTTTCTGCATAGAACTTTCAAATTTCTGCAAATAATTTTTCAAATTTTTGCATAGAACTTTCAGATTTTAACATGGTATCAGAGCCTTGGTGAAGACAAGTCCAAGGAGACCAGAAATCACCTAAAGAGACCCCACTTGCTGCCAAATTTTTTTTTATCAAGATGACTTCGTCCTACTTCAAGGTAGAGAAGAAACTAAATGATGCTTCAAAATTTGGTCCATGGAAAGCAAGGATAGATATAACTCTTAAACAACACGAAGTTTTGGAGCATGTTGAAAGCATAATAGCTGATCCACCAAAGAATTCAAGTGTTGTTGTCAAATCCAAACATAAAAAGAGTGAAATCAAAGCTAGGAAAAATATCAATGATTCTCTTAGTGATCATCTCATTACTTATCTTTCTAGTTTGAAGAAAGCTAAAGAAATGTATGACAAACTAATTGGCATGCTTGCATTTAGTAACTTGAACCAGATTATTGCCTTGAAGAATCAGCAAAAGGACATCAAGATGAATAGAAGAGATTGTTCAAGAATACTTCTTGAGAATGACTAAAATCAGGGAATCAACTGCCAACA
Organism: Pinus tabuliformis; assembly: GCA_031772625.1. Taxonomy (NCBI): domain Eukaryota; kingdom Viridiplantae; phylum Streptophyta; class Pinopsida; order Pinales; family Pinaceae; genus Pinus; species Pinus tabuliformis. The sequence goes on along the minus strand of CM062808.1, from coordinate 123,834,362 downwards.
GTCAGTGAAGTTGTACCCGACAAATAAATGGTGTTGATTGCGCTTGGAGGCCTTTCTCCTGTTTGGGAGACTTTTATCACCACCATCAGCAACAATAACACTATTCCCACATTTGATGAGCTCCTGGGAAAGTGTATCCAAGAGGAGCCAGAATGATCTCCAAAGGGAGAATTTCACATCATGAAGAAGGAGAACCTACTGCTTTTATAGCCTGTGAAAAGAGAAAGAAAGGTAATAAAAAGAAATTTGTTTTCAAATCAAATAAAGGGAATCTATACATGTCAAAAATTAGAGCTTTAACTGTTAAAAGCATGGTCACTTTGCTCGTGACTGTAAAGAGAGAAGAAGAGCATCTAGATTCAAAAATAAATCTGATTATAGAAAAGACTCTTTTGAAAATTAAAGTAAAGGGCATCCTAAGTAAACAAGAAATCCAAGAAATAAAAATAATGCAGTAGAAACTCAATCATAATATTTTCTTGTTTCTGCTATTTCCAGTTCTTCTTCTGTAGATTCATTTGATAGTTGGTTCGCTGATAGTGGTGCTTCCAAACATTTCACTGGTTACAAAGAAGCATTCTCTAATCTAGATGAGAGGGAGACTAATTTAAAGGTTATCCTTGTAGATAATTCTACTCACCAAGTTAGAGGTTATGATTCGGTTTCATTTCAGTTAGATAAAGGCAAATTTATTTTTCCGCAAGAAGTTTTGTATGTATCTAGTTTGAAAAAGAATCTTGTGTCCATATCTTCTCTAGAAGATAAAGGAATGAAAGTTGTTTTTATTAATGGAAAGGTTATGTTAGTTTTTGTAGCATCGGATGTGTTCTGGCCACAAAATTTTGTGGAGAGGCTAGAATATATGAAATCCCCAAAACCCAGAAATCATTTCTGAAATTCTGTTTAGAAGTGTCTCAATTAGATTATTAACATATTTTTAAATATTTCTTAAGTCTAAACTTAGGTAATATGGTTAAATAATCACTATTGATTGAGATAAGTCGTGAATCATCTAGAAACTCACATGAATTGACCCAGAAATGATCTAGACATTGATTAAGTTTTAATCTTGGTTGTTGGTGCTCCAATAGTGAATTATAAAAGAAAGTCAATGTGGTGATGGAGATCATCCAGTGCAGATACTCAGTTGCCCAGACAGTTCGATTTTCTCAGTAGCAGCATCTCAGTAGAGAAGATAGAGCCAGAGGGTGAGTAGCAGGTGCAAGAGGAGAGCAATAGCATTCCCAGAAGAAGTTTTTCAGCTCCCAGAAGAATCGAAGGAAGGAAGGCTGAAATCTTCAGAGAGCTAGCGTAGGCTCCGTGTAGAGGGTGATGCAGGCAACTCAGTGCAGAGGTTGGGGAAGCTATTTCGGAGGCAGAAGATAGTTGTGGGGTGAAAGAAAATTCTCACAATATTTTTGCTAGTATTTTCTTCAGATTAGATTGCCAGTTAGGCATCTAAATTATTGTACTCATAATTACTACTGAATATTAATAATAAAACCCTCATCTGCTGCACCAGTTTTCCCAAGTTGAGCTTTTCGAAGGACAATTGTCAAAAAATAACTGTCAAATTTATTGTGTGTATGCTAGAAGATTTTCCAATATTTTATTTTCCGCAGTATTTTTATGGTGAAAATTGCAATTGTGATTTCATTCATTATTCGCTATAGCAAATAAACTGCATAATTAATTTTTGAGTTAGAAGAATAATTTCCAATAGTTGCAATAGATAAAATTTTCACATGGTGTCAGAACATAATTGATCAGCCAGGAAGCTTAGAAGCAGAGAAAGGAATTTCGTTGTTCAGAGGGAGCAGCAGATCGAATTTCCCAGAGAAACTGCGCAGAGCCCAGAACAGGGAATTTGAGTTGCTAGGGCAGCGATTCGATTTTTCAATTGAAAGGAGGCAGGAAAATCAAATTTCCCAAATTAGTGATTCCAGTAGTCAGAGGGAGCAGTTGCAGCGCAAATTTCCACTAAGCAAAATCCTAGTTGGACGCGAGAGTTTTTGCTGCAAACTATAGAGAAAAATTTGTGTCGGGGGGAAAGAGGAATAACACACTTCTTCAAATATAGCATGGACAAAAGTAACATTCAAGAGACTTCCAATTTGTCTTCTAGATTGGAAGACGAATTTGCTTGCTTAATAGGATCAGCTTCACAGGGAGTCTGGTATATAGATAGTGGAGCATCAGCTCACATGACAGGGGTTAGAGAATATTTCTCTAGCTACAAAGAGGAGTAGATGGATTTCTATATTACTATGGGAAACAAAACGAAATGTACTCCAGTAGGGAGAGGTACCATAGATTTTTAGGGGGAGGTAGGAGCAAGCACCAGTGCTTCAGATGTATTGCATGTGCCAGGATTAGGTATGAACCTAATTTTAGTATCCCAGTTACATGATAAGGGGTATGATATTCACTTTGTGGGGAAGAAAGTGTATGTTAAACACTCGAGCTGGAAAAAGGTAAGATAGATTGGAGCTCGAAGTAGCAGGTTGTAGCAGTTACAAATCGATTCTCCAATGGCATTGATAGGTAGTAACAGTAGCAGTGGGAAGGAGCTGAATGAATTATGGCACAAGAGAATGGGACATCTACACCATGGAGCACTCAAGATGCTCAAAGAAACCATAACAGGGGTTCCTAAACGTGGAACTAAACACGATGATGTGTGCAAAGGATGCGTAATTGAGAAGTATGCCATGGCGACATTTCCAAGAAGTGACAGCAGAGTTGATGGCATGTTAGGACTTATACACTCAGATATTTGTGGCTCGATGTCCACTAGATCTCTCAGTGGTGCCGAATATTTCATCACCTTTATTGATGTTCATTCTAGGAAAACCTGGATCTACTTCTTGAAGACCAAGGATGAAGTCTTTGACCATTTCAGAGAGTTTAAAGCTCTCGTGAAAATGTGATAGGGAAGAAGATCAAGGTGCTTCCATCAGATAATGGTAATATATTGATAAAGAATTCATAGATTTTTGTCCGAAGGAAGGTATCAAGAGAGAATGGAGAACTCCATATAATCAACAACAGAATGGTGTAGCGGAGCGGAAAAACATAACCATTGTTGGAGCTGCAAAAGCTTCGTTATATGACCAAGATATACCCAAATTTTTGTGAGTAGAAGCATGTAACACGATAGTGTATATTGAGAACAAGACCTCCCATAGAGCATTGGGGAAGAAAACGCCAGAAGGAGTCTTCACAGGGAAGAATTTTAAAGTTAGCCACCTCATAGTTTTTGGCAGCGTTGCTTATTGTCACGTCCCATATGATAAAAGGACCAAACAAGATCAGACTACAGAGAAGGGGTTGTTCGTTGGGTACAGCGAAACCTCGAAGGCATTTAGAATCTACATTCCTAGCAATAAGAAGATAGTAGTAAGGTGAGACGTGAAGTTCATGGAGGACCGAGCTTTCAAGAGGTCTCATGAGATGCTTGTAGATGATCAAAATCAATTAGCAGAAGCTCTTTTAGTCTAGCAACAGGGGCAGCTAGTAGGGTAAGCAGGGGGACAATCACAAGGATCAATTACATGACCAATACCAATATTTCCTCAGGTGCAGGAAATCTGGGGAGTTCTCAGTAGATGGAGCAGTAGAGATAGGATGAGGAGCTGGCAGAACCTTCCACGACTAGTGGTCAAGCCAGCAAAGAGATTCGTCAAACATTAAGAGATGTAGAGGAGTTTATTGGAACTCTTAGGACGAGTAACAGACAATGCAGATAGAGCGACATGTACCAAGCATTGGTAGCTCAGGTTGCAAAACCTTCCAGCTTTTAGGAAGTCGCACAACATCAGTTGTGGATAGATGCCATGGTAGAAGAGTATAGCTCTATCACGACGAATGATGTTTGGGATGTGGTGCCAAAGCCATAAGACAAATCACTTGTAAGTTCGAGGTGGATTTATAAGATCAAATATGCAACAGACGACAGTATGTAAAAATACAAGGCTAGGTTTGTGGCAAAGGGGTGTGCACAAAAGGAAGGGATATATTATGAGGAAATTTTCACCCCAGTTGCCATATACACTTCTATCCGGTCAGTTATATCTCTAGCAGCTCAAATGGGATGGCAGATTCACCAGATGGTCATCAAGACAACCTTCTTGAACGGACTGATAGAGGAGGAAGTGTACATAGAACAGCGAGAGGGCTTTGAGACTCAGGAGAGGCGCACACATGTGTGCAAATTGAAGAATGCTCTATACGGACTCAAACAAGCTCCCAATGCATGGTATAGTAGAATTGACACCTACTTGTAGCAGATGGGGATCGTCAAGAGTGATGCAGATCCAAAATTTTACTATTTGATGGTAGAGGATGAGCCCCTCATTCTAGTTCTATATGTGGAGGATGATCTATTCTTCATACGATCATCGGGGCTCATAGAGGATTGCAAGAGGAACCTGGCAGCAGAATTTGACATGAAGGATTTGGGGTTGATGCACTATTTCCTAGGATTGGAAGTGTGGCAGAAGGATGGGGAGATCTTCCTTGTGCAAGGAAGATATGTTACATATATTCTAAAGAGGTTTAGAATGCAGGATTGCAGACCCATGTCTACAATCAGATAGATGAATCAGATGACAAGGATGTCGACCCCACCTTGTATAAACATCTCATTGGGTCTCTCATGTATCTCCTCAACACTAGGCCGGATATTTGCTTTGCTGTCAATACCCTTAGTCAGTCCATGGTGGAATCAAAAAGGGTACATTGGGCAACAAGAAGGCATATTTTGAGATACATTCGTGGCACAATCGAGTATGGGTTGAAATATACTCGAGAGGATGGCGTCAGAGTTTGTGTGTACACATGCATATTGGGCAGGCAGTTCAGTGAATAGGAAAAGTGTTGAAATTTCTAAGTCTGACACGTTAGAAATCCCTACTGCAATATCTAGTTTATTTCACCTACTTGTTTATTTCATTAACAAGTTATTTAGACATATAAATACTGAAAATAAACACAAATGCATCCTTAACTCATATACAGATCAACAACTGAAATACTAGACAAACACACAAGGGACACCGTTATTTTTGGATAATCGTCCCCGGTAAAACCCAATGCGAGAAAACCGGTGTAACAGCTCTGAGGATTTTATTATTATGCAAATTTTTTGAGTACAACTAAGGTGCCGAAATGGCTCACCCAACAGAGATTGTTACATGGCGGTAATACCTCTTCTCGGAGACAAATATTCAGCCTCTCAACTCTAGTCTGCCCCACGAAAATTCTCCCGGCGCTTCTCCTAGGCTCTACGTCAACCTTGCTAGCCTCAGCGTAGCTCCTAAACCCTCTGTGTTAGCTCTCTGGCCTTCTGCGTCACCCACGCAAGTCCCTCAGCCTTTGTGCAGTCTCTAGCTACCTCTGCGTGGCTCTCGCTGCCTCTGCGTAGCTCTGGTTGCCTTTGCGTCAGCCTCTTCAGTCACTATCTCTACCTCTCTGCTATGTACTCACTGCCCCTCGCTGCAACAAATCACTTGTTCGAATTTTCTCAGTAAAGCCCGCTCCAGAAAATCGAACTGACTGATCAACTTGGTGTGTCTCCAACTGACCCTCAAGCCTCCTCTTATACTTTTTTCGTTGACTCTTCCATGGCCGAGATGAAGTCTCTAATCAACGGCTAAGATTAGGTATGGCTTGATCCATGTCATTTAGAACATTCTCACCCAGTTTTATATTAATACCCATTAATATTTTAATTTTCCTAAGTTTAGACTTAGGAAACCCATTAAAAATATTAATTATTTTAATATCTCTCTAACCAGGTGAAATTTCTCCAAACCATTTCTGAGTCTTGGGGTCTCATGTGCTTTAGCATCTCCACCAATTTTCATGGCTAGAGCACATCCGATGTTACCACAAATCAACACTCCTTAGCGAGGAATGTGCTCTAGTAATGCTCCACTACTAAACAATTCTTCTTTGAATGGATCTTCTTGTAGGTGCCTTTATATGAAACACTCTTCTTCTTTCTTTGTAGTCCTTCTTGATGGATCTAGAATAGTATGTTGATTTTTGGTAGCATCAGATGTACTCTATGTCTCAAAATTTGCAGGAAGGCTTAGACACATGCATTCTCCAATACCTAGGAATCGTTTTGGGAAATTCCACCCAGTTGCAGTTTTATTAAAATAATTAATTATTTGTAATGGGTGCCTAAGTCTAAACTTAGGAAATTAAAATAATTAATGGGTATTAATCTAAATTGTGAGTGTAACTTCTAGAAAAAGATGAGGATCAAGAAAAAATGATCTAAGTCATTGATTTGAAGTTAATCTAGGTTGTTGGTTGTCCAACAGGAAGATATAAGAAGAGGCTTGAGGGGCACTTGGAGAACACACAGAAGGGAGATCAAAAGTTCGATCTTCTAAAGTAGAGCAGTTGCCAAAGAGATTTTCGATAGTGATATTTTGCAGAAAGGGGTAGGGACAGTATCCGAAGGGAAATCCTTCCCGATCGGAGAATACTCAGCAGAGAATAGAGAGAGAGAGATCCAGTAGAGGCAACGCGGAGCCAAAGAGGCTAACACAGAGCCACGTAGGGCAACATAGAGGCAACACAGAAGTCAATAGGGAATCGAAAAATTTGTTGAAGGAATCAATTGCAGAAGCCGGAAGCCGAAGTGTGAGACCGGGAGGTACAAATCAAAATTCCTAGACAACAAATCGATCCGCTGAAGGGGTGAGGGTTTTAACCACGTCAAGAATACTAGTGTATTGATCTGTGATCTATTTGTGAGCGATGTCCTTTGGTGTTCTGTCTAAGGAACTTACCCTATAAATTCCTACATGGTATCAGAGCTATTCGAGGGCCGCATTTGTTGGTGATCGAAATCCGAAGCCGATACAACTGCATCTGACTGTCGTTTCCTAGATCTAATGTTTCTGACCGCTTTCGGGCCAGGAGGACTACTCTATTGTGTTAGAAGCATCTGTTTCAGTGAGAAACCCCTTTCGTTTCACGCGAAAAGGCTTCTAGCCCTAGCTACGTCATTTTTAAGATCCGGAGGTATACAATGTTTATTTGCAGTTTTAGTTATTTATCTCTGTTTATTTCGGTTTATTTATCTCCATGTTGTTTATTACCGATATATATCTTTCATATCTGCATATGCTCTTTGCCCTACGACTCTTTGCGATCTGGGCAAACCAGAAACAGAAAGAAAATAATTTTCTCATGCATATGCTCTTTTTCGCCACGCCTTATTGTGATCTCGAAAAATCAGAAACATTGACAAAAATATTTAGTTTTTGGTTAAATCTAACTTTAAGCCGTAAAGCTTGGATTTCTTTTGCGTGTTCATTTTGGTTTGTGTGGGTTTTTTTGTTTTGTAGGCAAAAGGGGGTTTTTCATGTAAGCACGCACTCGAAAGCTTCAGTGAGCACAAAAAAAAACCCTTCCACTTTTCCAAAAATTACTAACCTTTTAAACTAGCTCACTTGGTCCAAAGTTACTTTATGAGAGTAGAGGTCTTGGGTTCAAGTCTTTCTTTTGTTGAGTTAAGCGATCTCACCCATTATAAAAAGTGAGTCACTTATAATTCTAAAGTCACTTTATCTTTTATTTAAGTTACAATTTAGTGGATAGTTCATAAAGTACCATTGTAAATGGGACTTTCACTTATTTATAAAAGTGGGTTACATAAAGTAATATTTTTTTTTAAGTGAGCTAATTAGATTAAGTTTGGAAGGGGGGGGAAGTTTAAATATAGCATTATCATTCACTTTCCAACATTCATATAGTTCGTCGGCATCTTCAACAACTTTTCTTCAAAAAGCCATAACTTCTTCATCTGGAAGTCGTTTTTTTAATCGGCCTAATTTTCAATATCTTTCCATTGGAACACTTAGTTTCAGCGTCTACAGCTTCAGTTTCATTTAAAATGGAAAGTCCATGCCTAGTTATTCATGAAAGTTGACAGCACCAACTATTTCCAATGGTTATCCTACATTGTGGATTTACTTAGAAGTAAAGGTTTTTATAGAATAGCCTCAGGCCAAGAGTCTAAACCTAAAGATGAAGATAAGCAAGCCAAATGGGAAAATAAGCAAGATCAAGCACGTGGGTTGATAGGGATGTCTATTTCTCCAGACCTTAGATTCCATATCACAGAAATTGATACCCCCGATGAAGCAATGAAACAACTCAATAAAGTTTTTGGAATTAAAAATGAAATTAGAGCCCATCAACTCGAAAATGAGTTGCTTACATTGAACCCCAATAATTTTTCTTCCATTGAAGATTTTTTGTCAAAGTTCAAGACCCTTAGACTTCTCTTGGAAGGTGTTAAGGTTAAGAAAGAAGATAATAGCCTTATCTATTCCATTCTTACTAAGTTAAGACCAGCCTACTCTGTGTTTGTTTCCACCTTCCATTCTACTAGAGAAGCCTTTATTTCTCAAGGACAAGACTACAAGTCCCCCTCTTTTGATGTCTTTTGTGATTCTTTAATAAGAGAGCAAGAAAAACTCTTACATATTGGTCTTCTTAATACTGGAAACTCTTCTAAGAAAGCCTTAGCAGCCCAACAACAACCAAGTTCAAAGAATCCTAAGAAGCAACATCCTAAAAAGAATGGTCCTAAACCAAACAAGGGTCCTAAGCCATTTCAGTCTCACAATGAAAAATCAACTCAACAAAATGATAAGGCAACTAAAAACAAAGGGAAGAAGATTGATAGACATTGCAACTTTTGTAATCGTGATGGCCACTTAGAATCCAAATGCTTTAAGAAGATGGAAGCCTTGGAAGCAACTCTTCAACTTCAACTTCATCTTCATTTTCAGGAATAGCGCTTTCTGCATGTGGTTGTCAAGCATCTCGATCTGGTTATGCACTAAATGTATCTTCTTTTTCTCATTCTCGTGAGTGGCTCATTGATTCTGGAGCTTCTTATCACATGGCCAAAAGCAAAGCCATGTTTTCTTCTTTAAATGATTGTAACACCAAAAATATATATGTTGGTGATGATAGATCTCTTAGTGTTGTAGGGACTGGAACTATTCATCTAGACAATGGTCAGTTTAATGATGTATTGTGTGTTCCTACCTTATCCTGCAGCCTTCTATCTATATATCAGATAACTCATTAACGTGAAGGTAAAACCGTTGAATTTTCACCTCATGATGTCGTAATTAAAGGACCTAAGAAATCCTAGACAGATTTTAGCTACTGGCATTGTTGATGATTCTACAAGGTTGTATAAGTTTAACAACTTTGGGTCATCAAGTCTTCCCTCAGTTTTTGTTGCTCATAATGATGAAGTGAGCAAACTTTGGCATGAGTGATTTGGTCACTTAAACTATCGCTCCCTTCAAAATCTATGTAAAGAAAATATGGTGACAGGTCTTCCTATGGTATCTTGCAGAGATGGCGTTTGTTCTGGATGTGTACTCGGAAAACATCATCGAGATAGTTTTGAAAAACGTGCCTCTTGGCACGCCTTAGCCCCTTTATAGCTTGTGCATAGTGATTTATGTGGTCCACTTCCAGTTGTTTCATTCTCTGGCTACAAGTATTTCTTAACTTTCATTGATGATTTCTCCAGACGCACTTGGGTATACTTCTTAAAACTCAAGAGTGAAGTCTTTAACATGTTGTTGGCTTTTAAGGCTTTTGTTGAGAAACAATCTAGACATCAAATTCTTAAGCTAAGATCTGATAATGGCGGCAAATATGTTAATAACAAATTCATCAACTTTTGCATTGAGCATGGAATTCAGTTGCAATATATTGTTCCATATACTCCACAACGAAATGGTGTAGCTGAAAGGAAGAACCGCACCTTAAAGGAAATGGCTAATTGTATGCTTCAATCTAAAGGACTTAGTCTTAATTTTTGGGCAGCAGCAATTAACAGTGAAAATTACATAGTAAATTGCACTCCTACTAAGCTTTTAAAGAATATCATGTTGATTTGGGGTAGCATCAGATGTGCTCTAGCCATGTAAATTGGTGGAGAGGCTAAAGCACATGAGATCTCCAAGACCCAGAAATGGTTTGGGCAGATTCTAACCGGTTTGGGAGATATTAAAAGAAGTAATATTTTTAATGGAATTCCCAAGTCTAAACTTAGAAAAAATAAAATATTAATGGGTATTAATATAAAACTAGGTTAGAAGGGTCCAAAAGTCATGGATCAAGCCAAATTTAAGCTTAGCCGTTGATTAGAGATTTAATCTCGGCCGTTGATGGACCAAAGAGAAAAGTATAAGAAAAGGCTTGAGGATCAGTTGGAGAACACACTAAGGGAGACCAGTTAGTTCGATTTTTGGAGCGGGGTTAGCTGAGAAATTCTAACTAGTGGTCTGGAGAGCAGCAGGAGGTAGCAAGTACGGAACAGAGAGTCGGGAACAGCACCAGAAGACCAGCGCAAAGGTTGGAGAGGCAGACGCAGAGGCAACAACAGACTGCGCAGTCACTGGAGGGCCTGCGTGGGTGACGCAGAGAGGCCCAGTGCTGACGCAGAGAGGCAGGGGTTGACGCAGAGTGTCTGGGAGCTACGTAGAGGTCAGCTAGGCTGACGCAGAGACTGGGAGAAGTGCTGGAGAATTTTCTTTCTGTTGGGTAATCCAGTTTGACACCCTATTGTAATGAAGAATTGCTGAATAATAAAATCCTCACTTGCTGCACTAGTTTTCCCACATTGGGTTTTTCCCGGGACTATTGTCCAAAATATCTGTGTCAATGCGTTGATTTTTGTGCATGTGTTTGTTTCTGTATTACGGTGTGATATCTGCAACAAAATTTATTTTAATGTTTATTGAAGGAATTTCATAAATAACTTATTGGAAAATAAGTAGGTAAAGTAAATCAATTGTTGCAGTGATAGAATTTTCACACATCACTCCAGAAGAAGCATGGAGTTCAATTAAACCAGACGTAAGTCACTTTCATGTTTCTGGAAGTGAATCATGTGCCCATATTCCAGACGAGAAACATAAAGCCTTAGAACCTAAGAGTGAAAAATGTATTTTTGTTGGATATTCTGAAGATGTCAAAGGATATAGACTTCTTCAACCTAAATCCAAAAATGTTATCATTAGAAGAAACGTAAAGCTTGCTGAAAATATATCAGCCTACAAGCCTAGTTCGGCAGATGTGCCACTTCTCTCTATCCCTTCTACTTTTGAAAATATTTCTTCTTCAAATGATGACAACAAGGATGAAAATCCTCACCCTCCTTCTCAGGATCCTCTTTCAGCGCCTCAGATTCCAAAATGGGTCTGTGCTACTCACAATGCAACAGGTGCTCTTGCAGGTGATCTTACAGATCAGCGTTGTACACGTTCTCAATTCGATAGAGCCCCTTCTTTATTGGCTCAAGCTTCAGTGAATTATGATCCTGACACCTTTGCAGAAGCTTCAGGCCATCCAGATTAGGACGCAGCTATGAATGAAGAATATCGTTCATTATTGGAAAACGATACATGGGACCTTTGTTGATTTGGGGTAGCATCGGATGTGCTCTAGCCACGAAAATTGATGGAGAGGCTAAAGCACATGAGATCTCCAATACCTAGAAATGGTTTGGGCAGATTGTAAACAGTTTGGGAGATATTAAAATAATTAATATTTTTAATGGAGTCCCTATGTCTAAACTTAGGGAAAACAAAATATTAATGTGAATTAATATAAAACTATGTTAGAAAGGTCCAAAAGTCATGGATCAAGCCAGAGTTAATCTTAGTCATTGATTAGGAACTTAATCTCGGATGTTGAATTGTCAACGAGAAAAGTATAAGAGGAGCTTTGAGAGTCACTTGGAGAACACACTGAGTTGATCAAGATTTCGATTTTCTGGGGCAAGGTTTGCTAAGGAAGTCAAAAGAGTGATCAAAGTTGCAGCTAAGGGGTAGTGAATACAGAAGCAAAGAGGCAAAGATAGTACCAGGAGGATCAGCGCAGAAGTCGGGAGAGAGGGACGCAGATCCAACCAAAGGTTCAAGCAGAGCCAGCAAAGGCTCACGCAGAGGCAGCCAGGAGCTGAGCAGTGCCTCAAAGAGGCAGTGTGGGTGATGCAGAGGCTCTAAGGGCTACCGCAGTGCCTCCAGAGGCTGACACAGGGTGAGCTAGGGTGACGTTGGGCAGACGTTGGGCCAGAAAGAGTTGATGCAGTCCCTAGAGGCTGACGCCGAGGTTTTCATGGGGCAGATTGGAGCTGGGAGCTGTCAAAGTGTTTATCCGGGGTTTTAGCCAAAACATTTGTCTCTGATTGAGAGGTACTACTGCCGAGATTATTCTCTATTGGGTGAGTCGATTTTGGCACCGAGATTGTATTCTGAAACTGCTTAATAATTAAAACCCTCAAATAGTTGCACCGGTTTTCCCGCATTGGATTTTTCCGGGGACATTGGTCCAAAAACAACGGTGTCACTTGTGTGCTTGTTTTGTTTCCTTCAGTTGATGATCTATAATGTGTTGAGCATGTACTTGTATTTATTTTCAGTATTTACTTGGCAATAACTTGTTAATTAATTAGAACAAGTAGGTAGAAATAAATCAGAAAAGTACATGAAGGGTTTCTAACAGTTAGACTTACAAATTCCAACATGGTATCAGAGGGTGGTTGCAGATCACAGGAGAATTTAGGACATCAACTAAGCAAAGCAACAACAGCAGAAAACAGCTAAACCCGGGTGACAGAAGTTGTTCCTAGCATAGAAGCAACAAGGAAGGGGTAAAGCAATGCCTGCATCATCAATTTTGAGCCAGGAAGAGGATCAGCGTAGTGACAGAGGGGAGCAGACTCGACCTACACAGTGCCGGTCATCTTTCTCAATCTAGAAGGATTGACGCCGGTGGCCAGGAGGTGCAGATTTTGCTGGTGTCGAGATTGCGTAGAGCCTAGAAGCTCTAACCTTCAATTGGCTGGGACTTAGGAGGCTATGGGTAAGTTGCAGAGTGAAGTCGGTGTGGTACTATAGTCAGAACAATACCTAAAAGGGCAAGACCAAGGAGGAGGGAGTTGCTACCGAGGATTTCTAGCCAAGAAATCTAGATCAGTGGTGTAGCTGCACTAATGATCAGAGTGGGGGTATCTTGACTTTGGTAAAAGGGTTTCCAGGAGGGAAATCAAGGCTCAAAGGGAGTCACACCAAGAACTTCCAAGAGGGAAGTAGAGGAGCAACGAGATGGCAGTGAATGAGGTAAGAGACCAGGATAGATTGGATGGAACCTCAAACTTCGTAGTCTGGAAGGCCAAAATCTTGTCTGTTCTAGACAGGAATCGTGTCAATCACTTCGCCTCGAGGACGATAGCAATCCCAGTTGACCCAACTGAGAACAACAAGTACAAGGAGGCAATGGCGAGGGCCAAGAGCATCATACTTGACGGGATCAAGGACCATGTAGTACCACATATTGCCGAAAAGGACACAACAAATGAGATGTGGGAGGCCCTAAAGAAATTGTACTAGCACACTTCTGTGTAGAGAAGGATGCTACTTGAAAATCAGTTGTAGTCATACCAGATGCAGAAAGGGGAACAAATCAACACCTTCCTCGATCGATTGAAGGAGATCTGAGATCAGCAGACTTCCATAGGGGCCACACTGGATCAAGAATTGATGGTGAGAACAGCCCTAAACGCAGTCTCTGAAGACTGGGAGGTGTTTGTCCAGAGTATACTGAGTAGGGTGACCCTTCTAGATTGGGAGGAAATGTGGGTGGCTCTTCGCCAAGAAGAGATCAGAAGGCTAAGTAAGGCAGGAAGCAGCGGCAAGGGGATCAGAATCAAGAAGGAGGAAGAGGAGGATGTTGCCCTAGCATCTGAGGGACAACATGAGAAACAGAAGAAGGACCTCTCCAAGGTCAAATGCTTCAACTGTGGGGAACTGGGTCACTATGTGAGCCAATGTCCGAGGAAAAAAAGCAAAGGAGAGGCTTCCGAGACCAAGGTTGTGCCTACAAGGGCGGAGAAGGAAGTGGAGACGGATGATCACTATGCCATGAGTGCTCACATGCCACTTGAGAAGAAGTGGGGAGACATCGAGCTGTAGTTAGATGAACTACAGGTGATGAGGGATAGGATCCTCGAGGTACCTAGCCTCTTGGATTATACCTTGCTACGGGAGCCCCAAAGAGGAGTAGCAGTACTGGCAGATGTCAGTATAGACAGATGCAGATGGAGCGACAGAGGGAGCTATAGTGCAAGATTTCCATGACAATGTGAGGCAGCAATGTGAGATGCATGGAGTTGTTGCAGCAACTGTAACAACCCATCTAAACTGATCCACTATGTAAAAATTTTAAACTTTATGATAAAACAAATATGATGAATTTTAAATAATAAATATGTTAAGTTTTATAAAACATATAATTAAACTTTATAAACATATATAAATTAAATTTTATAAAATATATAATTAAACTTTATAAACTTATATAAATTAAATTTTATAAAACATATAATTAAACTTTATAAACTTATATAAATTAAAACTTTAAAACTAAACTATATGCTGAAAACCAAAAATCAAATAAAGGGGGCGCTTACAATCAACTGAACATTTATAGCAGAACGCATTTGACAGGGAAAAGATCTGAGAGCATCAATGCGTGGAAGGCGTGTCGGGACGAGGGAAGGCGGTGGCTGCAAGTAGGAGGGTGGCCACCGCCAGGCCCGTAGATAAAACTGGGGGCCTGAACCGAGAGAAGGGGGGGAAAACAAGAGAGGAGCAGAAAGAACCAGAAGCAGAAATTCACCAGGAGAAAACCAGGAGGAAGATAATTATCCATTGGAAGAGCTTTAAGCCGTCTGAGGTTCTGGGCACGGAGGGACAGAGAGCTTCTGTTGAGAAGCTTTCTGGATTGAGCAGCTAGGTTGCTCAGTCTGGCTGGGTGGTATTGGTCTCCCAGAGATTGGATCAAAGTAGCCACGACATCACCAGCATAATCAGCAGGTAAGTACAAATTTAAATTCTTCAGGCTTTCTGTATTTCAGATTCTAGTTACTGTGTTTGGTCATTACAGATGGTATCAGAGGGTGTTGTTCAAACCCTTTTCGACCTTACATGCCACAATTTGTTGTTCTTGGTATATGAAGAATGAAATTGATTTTTTTTTTTTTTTTTAAAACCCTCTACAGGCTGTCGTCTCTGTATTTCATTCACTGCCCTTTTCTTCAAAAATCGTTTGTGTCCATTGTGAACCGTCATGGGTAATTCCTTTGAAATCTTTATAATATACTTCCAAACTTTTAAAAAAAAAAACTTATCGCATCTGTGTAACCTTCCCACGGTATAATAGATTTTCTTTGAGGATATTGATGCTGCTGGTTGAGGATGCAGTTGGAACGCTTCACGAATTGCGCGACTGCAAGGCTGACAAATACTAGAAAAGCATGTACTTGCTGCCATGGAAAATTAATAAAAGCAATCTTTCTACGAATTTTATTCCGCTGGCCTCTTGTTTCCTTTTTCACTACCTATACAGGTATATGGAACTGAGCGATGTCAAAAGTTATCGCTTCGGATGTTACTATGCCCAATAGCTTGAATTTTTTTGCTTCCGCGCAATCAGATAGTTTAAGATCTTGATGAAAGATCTTTACGCGGATTTGATCTCGCGATCTACCGAAATAACCATCGATTTTATGTTTGTATAAATCACCAGTGATACTTTGATGGGATGCGACCTCGTGATATCTCAGCTGCAAATCCGGTGATGCTATTAGGTTAAAAAAAAAACTTATCGCATCCGTGTAACCTTCCCACGGTATACGCCCGCGGTTATCGTAACCGTCAGCCTTATTCTGATATACATTAATCACAGAATTTACCATGGCGCGTTTGTTATAACCGCCAAAGTTCTGTACTCTATTGCTCTCGATCTGCAGACGTCCCTTTGTTACTTTCTTTTAATAGTTCCTTCTTTTATGTTTGCGGTATGGATTTGAAGGGGCTGCAATCCGAGCCTCTGTTCGATGCCGTGCCTCCCAACTCTCGAAGCGCTAACTATGTCATACTAAAATGCCCTGACAATACGCATGATTACTCTTCTTCCATCACGACTAGAAATATGCTTCACCACATTTGGGGAAGAGTCGTCGCTTGAGCTCTATAACCGAAGCAAAGATTCCATAGCATATGATGCACAAGAGTGCCAAGCCAAAGTACCATAATGGAGCCAATGGCTTTGCAAGCTCAAGAAATGGATATGGCCACCAAGTGAAACCGCGTGCATGGAGAATCCACTGGAAAATGATGTACACTGTAGTCCACAGCACAAAATATGCACCTCGGAACCAAGTGAAGTTCATATTGTTGAGCGCAGTGTCAATAAGAAGGGAAAAAGCATTCACTGAATGCATGCATCCTATCAACAACTTCAACCTGAAATGTTTGGATGACAGGAAGGGAACAAGAATGAACCAGAAAACAATGTCTGTCAGCATCACAGCACCTGCACATGTCTGGAAAACAATTTGCATGGTAAAGCCCCAAAAGCCAGCTTTCTTTCTGTTTTCTTGCCATTCATCGTAGCTTTGTAGCGTGACCGGATTTCCATTTAAATTTTCTCCAGATGTTTCAGTTGCTCCTTGTTCTCTATCCATAGTCAAAAAATCGGTTCTCTCATGATGATCTCTATTGGAACCATGTTTGGACCACTGAATGCATCCCTTCATAGAAATAATAGTTGCAAGCTACAACAATAAAAGATGAACTTGCAAACATGTCAATGCTTAACCTTCCAGCTGATTCATTTCTAACAAGTGATGAGAGGCATTCCATTCATTCAAGCTTTCAAGAGTCAAAATACACAGTAAAAGAAATCAAAAAAAAAAACATATACAAAAATAGAACAAAATATTCTTGGAAGATTGTTTAGAGTGCACTATAGCAAGGGATGGAAATTTTAGAAAAAGTACTAATTTCAACAAAGCTAAAAATTAAAGTGAAAACGTGTGTTTAGAAGGGAAAGAGATGTTTGGTTGCGGTCTTTCAGATTGCTTGAATCCTGGACCTTCAGGGATGACTGATATTTCTTAAGTTTTGTCATCACAAGAAGCCTTCAACGTGCACTAATTGATCTACGGAACCAGATGCACATCGTCGTGTACCAACTGTTTATGCTAGGAGGAGAAATGTCTAGAAATTTCTAAAATGATTGATATCTTAGCATCTCAAAATAAAATTCACAGGAGTAAATTGAATAGCTTGCTGCCTTAATAACAGGGCCCGAAAATATTTTATCAGCACCCTCTGTTTGATAACAAAAGTATTCACAACTTCGTATGCTAACAAATTCATCTATACAATGCCAAATAAAACTGATCTTCGACAGTTATTTCGATTCTGATCTCATAAACATTTCAAAAAAAATCAACATCCTTTTACTGTAACTACAGGCCTCAACGCTGCACTGATAGCAGTGATACTGATATTACAAGCTATCTGGAGCAACTTGGGAGTCTGGATGCTGCATTAGCTCCACCTGCTTCAATCCCTTACCTGGGTGGTTCTGTATACAAAAAGGTTGAAATCATAAATTCAACGTGAGAACCATTGGTTGAATGCCTGGCCCATATTGGGCAGCTACAGTTATTGCGATACTTGCTTGCATCACAGTTAAGATCAGCATCTAAGGTAGAAGCAAGCACCATTTCCTTTTCAGTCGAGGGGATCAATAATGCAGCAGTCCGTGAAATTAAGAGTTTTAACCAGAAAGGAACCTCAGGAGTAGCACTGGAAGAGAAGCAAAACAAAGTTAGAAGATTTCTTAGAGAACTGAGCAAACAAGTGCAGTTATGTGGTTTTTTTTTCACCCCTGCAAACTATATATATTACTGCTGCTGAACCACCAGATTACATTGCTCTAGAAGGAACTAATAAAGTAGAATATATATGATATTAAGAAAATTACAAAAGTACCCATACACTATTAGTCACGTAGCTAGTAGACCTCTTAATTAATGAAGATAAAAGAATCTACTCAATCATTCGCATCAGGTAAATTTACCATGGCTAGAAATAATAAATTAAAACGTGATTCTTTGTTGGACTCTCATGTTTTTTTCATCATTGTCAACATACTCAGGGTTATCTAATAAAATAATCATATATGACCTTCTTTAAATGTGATAGTCAGATTGAGATATGACAGGTATGTTACCGATGTACATTGCAAACCGAAACATCTAACATTTTCATTTTGTGGATGTTGTTAGGTAAATAAACTTTAGGTGCCTTACCTTAGGGGCTAATACCCATACACTTTTGCATTATTCATATTAGGATAGAATACCCTGCATTAGGACAAGGAGGTCACGAGACCACCCTCCTTGACCTCGGTACCAGTAAGATCCGCCTAGCGGGTAAAAATAGCAAAACTATACCCGTTTATGAATGTGATGTTGCAAAAGGAAATTGTGTGTTAAAAATTCGGTTATCCACCTCAAAAATTTTTACAGAATTTTATTATGTGTTCAGGAACCATCACAATGGTGAGGACGTATGAGCGACGACGACGTGATCAGGCAGCATCACCACCATTAATGCCGCCACCGTCGCCATCATCATCCCCATCACCAGCGTCACCGCCAAGACCATCATCAACATCAATCGCCCCAGCGCCAGAGTTGGCTGTGATAATGAATTCTTTGGAGGCCTTATTGGAAACATTAAAAGAATCAACTAAGGCCAAAACCAAAGGGGAATTTCAACCTGTAGCCACCAGTTCAGCGGAACAGAATAATTTTGAGCCCAGAAGATCGAGAGAAGACATTTCTAGGGATCTCCAGAAAATTAGACTCCCAGAATTCTCAGGAGGTCGAGCAGGTGAACACGCTGAAGCATGGTTGGAAGGGATGAACCGATGCTTTAGGTTAAGAGAATATTCGCCTTCAGCAAAAACAAAAATTGCCGTGTTTCAACTAAAGGAAAGTGCCTTGATTTGGTGGGGAAATCTGGAAAAGTAGCTGCACCTTACATCGGATAATGTCCCTTGGGAACTATTTGAGGAAAGGTTCCGCACAAAGTATTTGCCTCCATACTTTCAACGACAGCAGGCCAGAGCCTTCCATACATTAATTCAGGGAAATAAAACGGTGGAGGAATACGAGATAAGGTTTATGGAACTTGTAAAATACATTCACTACTTAGATTCTGATGAACGTCAAGCTGAACACTTCATATTTGGGTTAAATCCTCGCATCAGAGCCTTGGTAAGCATGTGGAAACCCCCATCAGTAGCCGAGCCAGTCGAATGTGGTCGTTATGCAGAAGAGCACCTTGGAATCAAAAAAGATATGGGGCCAGCAGGGCCTTTACAATCAGGATTTCCAGGGAAGGCTCCCCGGAACTTCTTCAGAGGAGGTAGCTCGAGGCCACCTTACGGTAACAGGTTTACCCCAAATGTGGGGGCAAGAGTTCCCATGGCAGTAAACACTATAGCCGCGGAATCATCCAACACCAGACCATGGGCATCGCGAGGGACTGCTGGTAGAGGAAGGAGTGCGAGAGGAATCAACATGGGAGGACGCGGCTCGTCCTCTAGAAATTCACACCTTGATTCAAGAGGATCAACGCAGCTCAATTGTTGGGGATGTGGGGGACCGCATTTCCAGCGTGACTGCCCAGAAACTTCATCGAATATATTGCATAGGACTGGGAAGGAGCCGATATCAGCCAATCGAGGTAATCACAGAATTCATGCAGTAGTCAACCACGACCAAGCAGCCCATCAATCCACTGTAGTGGAATCTTCAGGTATTATCAATGGCATAAAACTCAAAACTTTATTTGATACTGGTGCCACATATAGTTTCATTTCGTCATATGCATTAAACAAATGTGGGTTGGCAGCTCGTAGACAAAATGATTTCCACCAAGTGGAAATGGCCTCAAGAGAACTCCAAACCGTGGGCTTGAGTGTGGATCAATGCAAAATTGACTTAGGGGTCTGTTCGACTAAACTGAAAGTCTATGTCACAGCCTTAGGAACGTATGATCTTATCATAGGTATGGATTGGCTGGAAGCTCACCAAGCTTGGGTGGACTGTTATGGAAAAAGGATTCTGGGCATAAATGATGAGGGAGAAGTAATCCAAATTCAGGGAATCAAGAGGGAAGTTTCTTTACGATACATTTCGACAATGCAGGTGAAGCGTTGTTTAAGAAAGGGTTGTCAGGCTTATGCAATTCACGAAGTAAGCCAAGAAAAAGGGCCATCCTTAGAACAATATCCGGTGTTAGCCGAGTTCCCGGATGTATTTCCAAAGGAACTACCTGGATTACCCCCGGTAAGAGAATTGGATCTCACTATTGAATTAAAGCCAGGTACCCAACCAATCTCTAAAACGCCTTATAGAATGACAGCTCCAGAACTTCAGGAATTGCAAATCCAGTTGAAGGAACTACTCGATATAGGGCATATTCGGCCCAGTACCTCACCTTAGGGCGCTCCTGTAATTTTTGTGAAGAAGAAAGATGGATCCTTAAGATTATGCATAGATTATCGAGACTTGAATCGAGCTACAGTAAAGAATCAATACCCTATGCCGCGAATCGATGATCTTTTCGATCAAATGAAAGGAGCTGCTGTCTTTTCAAAAATTGATCTTCGATCAGGGTATCATCAGCTAAGGATTTCTAAAAATGATATCTCTAACACTGCATTCCGGACACATTTTGGACATTATGAATTTACTGTGGTACCATTTGGGTTAACAAATGCGCCAGCCGTGTTCATGAATCTTATGAACAGTGTTTTCCGTCAATATCTTGATAAATTTGTGCAAGTCTTTTTAGAGGATATTCTCATCTATTCCAAGAATGAAGAAGAGCATGAAGATCATTTGCGGATAGTATTGTCCTGCCTTAGAGAACGTCAGTTATATGGAAAACTATCCAAGTGTTCTTTTTTTCAGGAAAAGATTCATTATTTGGGTCACATCATATTAGGTGAAGGGATTTCAGTAGATCCTGAGAAGGTAAAAGCGATCATGGAATGGCCAATACCGAAAAATGCACATGAGATACGAAGCTTTATGGGTTTAGCCGGTTATTACTGGAGATTTGTGGAGGGATTCTCCAAAATCGCAAAGCCAATCACAACCCTTCAGCGTAAAGGTGTTAAGTATGAGTGGACCGAGGAATGTAATAAAGCATTCTCTGAACTCAAAAAACTACTCACTAGTGCACCAATCCTAAGAGTCCCTGATATGGGAAAAGACTTTACGGTATGTACTGATGCATCCAAGCAAGGGCTGGGTGCAGTATTGATGCAAGATAGGGGAATGATAGCTTATGCTTCCAGAAAGCTAAAACCTCATGAAGAACTCTATGCTACTCACGATTTAGAATTGGCCGTTGTAATGCTAGCTTTAAAGATTTGGAGACACTATCTAGTGGGACGAAATTTTACACTTAAAAGCGACCATCAAAGTCTACAATATTTGTTCACCCAAAGAGACTTAAATGCCAGGCAAAGGCGATGGAGTGAATTCCTAAGTGAATATGACTTCGGAATATCATACATTAAGGGAAAAGAAAATGTAGTAGCCGATGCCTTAAGCAGGAGGCCTCGGATATTTTCCCTCATACCCATTAAAGTGGACTTAAGACAACGAGTACTGGATCATCTTATAAAAGACAGCTGGTATTTAAAGGTGAGAGCAAGTCTTGAGGGTATTAAGGCAAAAGAATCTATATTTGAGGGTTATGAATTAGAAAACGATGGGATCTTACGATTCCATGGAAGGATGTACATTCCTGATGATAAAGATCTTCGAGATACCATCCTTGGGGAAGCCCACAAAGCAGTATATTGTGCTCATCCTGGAGTAGGGAAAATGTATGCGGATACCAAGAAACTCTTCTTTTGGGCAGGCATGAAACGTGATATCACTCAATTTGTTGCAAAATGTTTGGAATGTCAGCAAGTAAAGGCAGATCATTGTCACCCAGCGGGCCTCTTACAACCCCATGACATTCCTATGTCTAAATGGGAGACCATTTCTATGGATTTTATCACTGGACTACCTCTTACTTCTCAAAGACATAATGCCATTCTGGTAGTGGTGGATAAATTAATAAAAAGCGCCCATTTCATTCCGGTAAGAGATACTTACAATGTTGTTGACGTAGCTCGAGTATTCATAAATGAAATTATCAGATTTCATAGAGTACCTAAGAAGATTATATCCGACAGAGATTCGCAATTCACTTCCAGATTCTGGACTTGCATGCAAACAGCCTTAGGTACTCAGCTAAATTTAAGCACTGCTTACCATCCTGAGACTAATGGGCAAACTGAAAGAGTAAATCAAGTACTTGAAGACATGTTGTGAATGTATGTGATGGATCAGCAATCACACTGGGAAAAGTATTTACCCTTAGTCGAATTCGCATACAACAACAGTTACCACAGTTCGATTGGGATGCCTCCATTTGAAGCTTTATATGGCAGACCTTGCAGAACACCGTTAAGTTGAGACAGGTTAGAAGATCGAGTGATAATAGGACCAGAACTAATCCATGAAATGGAAGCTCAGGTCAGACAAATTAGACAGCGATTAAAGGAAGCACAGGATAGACAAAAGAGTTATGCTGATACTCACCGAATTGATAGGAGGTATGAAGTAGGGGATCAGGTCTTCATCCGCATCAAACCAAATAAAAGTACTATTCGATTCGGAAAAGGGACAAAGTTGTCACCCCGATTTATAGGACCGTTTAAAGTCGTGGAAAGAGTCGGACCTGTTGCCTATCGTCTTGCCCTGCCACCTCACCTGCATAGAATTCATAATGTATTTCATGTTTCTGTATTAAGACATTATATAGCTGATCTATCTCATAACCTCCAGTGGAAAGAATTGCAGGTATCGGACGAGGGAGTCATAACGGTCGAACCGTTACGTATAGTGGAACGTAGAGTTCGACAGCTGAGGAACCGTCTGGTGGACCAAGTTAAGGTCCAATGGGACAAGTATAGTCCTGGATCAGCAACTTGGGAAAATACAGAGGACATATGTCAAAGATACCCTAATTTATGTCCATTTTGAAGAACTTTACACTATGTTTAGTATATATTTACTTCACTACAATCAGAGACTCAGAAACATTTTGAATGATTATGGATAAACATGAAACTTTATGGCATAATATATGTTTAAATTCCTGCTGGTACATGGATACCAAAACAATATATGTGGTTCATTTTACTAAATTATAGTTGTTAAAGTAAAGACATTTATTTATAGATCGGATTTATTTATTTTTGTCAAATATGATCAATGGGATAGAAATCAGGAAGTGAATACATTCTAGATGAACGTCAAAAGACATGCATGGAATATGGCAAAATATGTTGTATTATAGTATCATAGGTGAATTCATAAGGGAATAATATGTGAGTTATTTTGAATATGCTGATGCACATTTTACGAATGCATGGATAAGCATCTGATTGCAGGTAATACACAGTTACCGGGATGACCACGTGACGACAGAACCTCAGAACAATTAAAGCTCCAAGTGATTCTATGATAGGGTATTAACCCTAAATCCTACTAGGAGGGGTGGAGGTGTTGCCCACCGTTTATCCTTCGAACCCTGGAGTCATGGGAGGACTGTGCGGATCACGCTCCCCTAGACGTGTGATGATGACTGTCGGATGCCTACTGGGAATCAGGTCGGTATAGCCGACGCTGTCACCTTAGAGTTTATGAATGGTCAGGTCAGTAAAACTGACGCCATGGCATACTCCGGTAGAGGACGGATAGGATGGGAGTAGAAGAGATTAGGGAGGATAGGATGATTTTGAATAGCTTGGGGACCTGGATAGAAAAGGTCATGTCCATTAAAACCTTGAACCTAAAACTCTAACTTCGGGACGAAGTTTTCAGAAGGGGGGGTGTATGTAACAGCCCATCTAAACTGATCCACTATGTAAAAATTTTAAACTTTATGATAAAACAAATATGATGAATTTTAAATAATAAATATGTTAAGTTTTATAAAACATATAATTAAACTTTATAAACATATATAAATTAAATTTTATAAAATATATAATTAAACTTTATAAACTTATATAAATTAAATTTTATAAAACATATAATTAAACTTTATAGACTTATATAAATTAAAACTTTA
Organism: Pinus tabuliformis; assembly: GCA_031772625.1. Taxonomy (NCBI): domain Eukaryota; kingdom Viridiplantae; phylum Streptophyta; class Pinopsida; order Pinales; family Pinaceae; genus Pinus; species Pinus tabuliformis. Next base: position 123,810,231 of record CM062808.1, on the reverse strand, counting down.
AAACTAAACTATATGCTGAAAACCAAAAATCAAATAAAGGGGGCGCTTACAATCAACTGAACATTTATAGCAGAACGCATTTGACAGGGAAAAGATCTGAGAGCATCAATGCGTGGAAGGCGTGTCAGGACGAGGGAAGGTGGTGGCTGCAGGTAGGAGGGTGGCCACCGCCGGCCCGTAGATAAAACCGGGGGCCTGAACCGAGAGAAGGGGGGAAAAACAAGAGACGAGCAGAAAGAACCAGAAGCAGAAATTCACCAGGAGAAAACCAGGAGGAAGATAACTATCCATTGGAAGAGCTTTAAGCCGTCTGAGGTTCTGGGCACGGAGGGACAGAGAGCTTCTGTTGAGAAGCTTTCTGGATTGAGCAGCTAGGTTGCTCAGTCTGGCTGGGTGGTATTGGTCTCCCGGAGATTGGATCAAAATAGCCACGACATCACCAGTAGAATCAGCAGGTAAGTACAAATTTAAATTCTTCAGGCTTTCTGTATTTCAGATTCTAGTTACTGTGTTTGGTCATTATAGCAACGCAGAGGGAAGGGGCACTTGTCAGCGACAGAGGGAGTTTCAGCATCGAGGGTGTCTCTACCCTGATAGAGATGTCAGATTTGGGAGATCAGTTACTTACTTCTCAGTAACTAAGTTGCAGTGCTATGGGCAACACGATGCAGCATGATGAGAGGGGATGTCGTACATATGTAGCAGTGGCAGTGGCAGGGCCATGGGTAGCAGTACATGATGCAACAATGCAGAGGATGCTAGGCAGCGGGCCTAGCATCAACACAAGGACTGATGTCAGATCATCAGGGTGATGCTCAGTGAGGAGTATTACTATAGCACAGTCCTTGCTAAGATGGAGCGTTGATTTGGGGTAGCATCGGATGTGCTCTAGCCACGAAAATTGGTGGAAAGGCTAAAGCACATGAGATCTCCAATACCCAAAAATGGTTTGCGCAGATTCTAAACAGTTTGGGAGATATTAAAATATTTAATATTTTTAATGGAGTCCCTAAGTCTAAACTTAGGGAAAATAAAATATTAATGTGAATTAATATAAAACTATGTTAGAATGGTCCAAAAGTCATGGATCAAGCCAGAGTTAATCTTATCCATTGATTAGGGACTTAATCTCGGCCGTTGAATTGTCAATGAGAAAAGTATAGGAGGAGGCTTGAGGGTCACTTGGAGAACACATCGAGTTGATCAAGATTTCGATTTTCTGGGGCAGGGTTTGCTGAGGAAGTCGAAAGAGTGATCAGAGTTGTAGCCGAGGGGCAATGAATACAGAAGTAGAGAGGCAAAGATAGTACCAGGAGGATCAACGCAAAAGTCGGGAGAGAGGGACGCAGAGCCAGCCAGAGGTTCACGCAGAGCCAGACAGGACTCATGCAGAGACAACCAGGAGTTGCGCAGTGCCTCAAAGAGCCAGCATGGGTGATGCAGAGGCTCTAAGGGCTTACGCAATGCCTCCAGAGGCTGACGTAGGGCGAGCTAGGGTGACATTGGGCAGACGCTGGGCCATAAATGGTTGACACAGTCCCTAGAGGCTGACGTTGGGGTTTTCATGGGGCAAATTGGAGTTAGGAGTTGTCAAATTGTTTATCCGGGGTTTCAGCCAGAAAATCTGTATCCAACTGAGAGGTATTATTGCCAATATTATTCTCTGTTGGGTGAGCTAGTTTTGGCACCCAGATTGTATTCTGAAACTGCTTAATAATTAAAACACTCAGATAGCTGCACCGGTTTTTCCGCATTTGGTTTTTCTAGGGACATTGGTCCAAAAACAACGGTGTCACTTGTGTGCTTGTTTTTTTTCCTTCAGTTAATGATCTGTAATGTGTTGAGCATGTACTTGTATTTATTTTCAGTATTTACTTGGTAAATAACTTGTTAATTAATTAGAACAAGTAGGCAGAAATAAATCAAAAAAGTACAAGAAGGGTTTCTAACAGTTAGACTTAGAAATTCCAACAACCTTGTTCTACTTCCCAAGGGACAAAAACTTGTTAGATGCAAATGGGTTTATAGAACCAAGTTTGGACCAAATGGAAACACTGATAAACATAAAGCTTGTCTTGCTGCTAAGCGTTTTTTACAAGTTGAAGGCATTGACTATATTGAACCCTTCTCCCCTGTTGCCAAAATGAAATCTATCCATCTTGTTCTTTCCCTTGCTGTCTCTTTCAAATGAGAAGTCCATCAAATAGATGTTAAATCTGCCTTCTTGCATGGAGACTTGCATGGAGACATCTATATGGAACAACCTTCTGGCTTTATACAAATAGACTCCAGCCTTGTATGTCGGCTTAAGAAATCCCTTTATGGTCTCAAGCAAGCCCCTCGGGCTTGGTATGCCAAAATGGATAGCTTTCTTTTAGATACTGGCTTTTCTAGGTGTCATTCTGACAATACTATCCACACCAAGAAAGTGAGTAAGTCTCTTATCATACTTGTTCTTTATATTGATGATCTTATCCTTACTGGTAGTGATCCCAACCTTATAAACCATGTGAAGTCTAACCTTAAAAAGTAGTTTGAAATGACAGACTTAGGACATTTGCATTATTTTCTTGGTCTTCAAGTCTTGTAATCCAAAGAAGGTATTTCCCTTTCCCAGTCCAAGTATGTCTGTGATCTTCTATGCCACTTTCACATGGAAGACTGTAAGTCAACCCCTTCTCCCTTTCAGTCTAGAGCCAAACTCTCGGTCACTTGTACTTCCCCTGAAATTGATGCTACCTTATACTGTCAGCTTGTTGGAAAACTTTTGTATCTGACCCATACTCGTCCCAACCTTTCCATTGTTGTTGGCCTTGTTGCTCGGTTTATGCAAAACCCACATGAAAGTCATTGGAAAGCAGTTAAAGAATACTTCGTTATGTTCGAGGTACAATTCAGTTTGGGATTCATTACAGTGCAGAAGCATCTCCTCCATTGGTTGGTTTCACTGATTTTGATTGGGCTGGTGACCCTGATGATTGGAAGTCTACTGCAGGTTGTGTCTTCACACTTGGTTCTGGACCTATTACATGGGCTTGCAAGAAACAAATTGCCATTTCTCTTTCTTCAGCAGAAGCAGAGTATCATGGCGCTATTGAAGCTCGTAAGGAAGCCTTGTGGCTTCGTCAGATCTTGTCAGAGTTTGGTTTTCAGCAGTAGCATCCAACTACATGTTGGTGTGATAATCGAAGTGCCATCCAACAATGCAAAGATCTAGTCCAACATCAACGCAGCAAACACATTGAACTACACATGCACGTCATCAAAAAGCTCATTCATGACCATGTTCTTGAAGTGCACTATTGTTCAACCAATGATCAAGTTACAGACATCTTTACAAAGGCTCTCACTGAGGCAAAGTTTACAAAACTTCGATTTATGGTTGGAGTTCAGGAAGTTGTCACTAAGGGGGAATAGGCTCTAATGCCTCCTTCCTTCTCCTATTGTGTCATCTTTGTACATCCTTCAATCCTATCCCAAGTTGTTCTTAAGGGGGGATGTTAGCATATTCCGACACATAGGAAATAATTAAATACAACTTGGTCTAGTGTATAGTTAGGTAAAGTGTGTTTCTTTAGTATGTACTTTTTGTAACTTACAATCCAACGGTCACGATATGTTCTAGACATGGAATGATTCGACGGTTCATTCTCTCCTCGGTATTACTGACACTTGATCCGTGGCTTAACAACCGATTGGTCCATGATCTCTATTTAAAGAGCATGGAGGGTCATTTGTTAGGTGACCGTTCATGAGAGAAGTTGATGTAAATTTTCTTTCTTTTACATTAATAAATTGCCTGAAGTGGCCACATTGGCTCAGGTCATGAATTGTTTCCCTCTTTGAGGGTTTTAACCACATCAAGAACATTGGTGTACTGATCTATGATTTGTTTGTGAGCGGTGTCATTTGGTGTTCTATCTAAGGAACCTACCCTGTAAATTCCTACACCCAGAGGGTGTGACGCTAGGTTGATGTAGTGACTGCGCGGAGGCAGCCAGGGGTCGTTCATTCAGTGGTTGGATTAGCCAGGATTTCTAGTGATAGTGTGACGTAACCTCACTTATCACTCTGTCAATGATATTCTTTGTACTAGATAGCCAAGAAGGCATCCAGAGATTGTATTCAGAAATTACTACTGCTTAATAATAAAACCCTCAGCTGCTGCACCAGTTTTCCCACACTGGGTTTTTCTGGGGACAATTGTCAAAAAATCACTGTATAGATGTGTTGTATCTCTTTCTTGTTCAGTTTCTTATTTATGCTTATAATTTAAATGGTGTAGACTGCAGTGTATTAGTTTCGATATTTACTGTAGGAAACCAATAAGTAACTTGATTCAAAATTAACAAGCAGGAGAAACTTAATTGGTTGTTGCAGTAGAAATTTGGGTATCCAAAATTTCACATGGTAGATGGTAGACCTCCTTGTCTTTGATGGATTTGAAACCCTTAACTTGTAGATCTGATGCTTCAACCTTGTATGTGCTCTTGAGATGCCCTTCCTTGATGTGTCACCTTAGCTCTGATACCATGTTGAAGAATCTAGGGCATCTTAGTTATGATGAGATTCTTCTAGCAATGATAACAATTTTTGAAGTACTTTTACTTTTCTTGTTAACGCGATCTTCTTCTTGTTATTATTATTGTATGTTCTCTAACTCTATCATACAGTTACCAAAACCACAAGAGACAAGAACACAAGATGTTGGCTCTCAGCCAATGAAAAACCTCTCTCTCCTAGAGAGGAAAACCCTTCTTCAAATTTCTCTTACAATTGACAAATGCCAAACCCTAGACCCTTGACAAGAAGATCCTCCAAGCACAAGTCAAGCCTTTTTCCTTTGATCCAAGATCACTTCCTTTTGCAGCACTTTGTCCTCCTTCTTCTAGCACTTTATCCTCTCACTATGTTCTTCTTCCAGCAACTGATAGCAGCCCTAGTTATGCTTGCCTTAGAAGAGATATTTTTCTTTGTTCCTTTGTAGACTTTCTCACTTAGGAAGAGGACCTTATACTTTATCCAATCGAGCTCTTTCTTTTGATATAGTTGCAGATCTGATGTGGCAGCAGTGTGGCCCTAATTCTTCGCATGTGTGAGAGGATTTCTTCACAAAATGGTGCTTGACTCCTTCTCTTTCCTTTGCTTGAGTAGTCTCCTTCTTCGCTTGAGTAAGAGGCCTAATAGGCACTCTTTCCTAGCCCAACCAATTCTCTTTGTATGACTGCAATAGGAGGGCCTTCCTACCTTCGCATGTGTGACTGTAATAGGCCTTAAGACAACCCTATAAAACTCGGTTTTCTTCCTTCCTTCTTCGCTGCACTAGAGACACCTTTCTTCGTCCTTCTTATACCCTTTACTCGTCTTCCTTCTTCATTGATTTCAGAGATGAGATGATGGTTCTTTTGTGATGTTGTATGACCCTTTATATAGGAGTTTGCCCCTCCTATTAGGCCAACTTGAGGTCGACTTGATCTCTATAATTCAGATTGCTTCCTTTTATGATGTCGACATATGGAGGAGGCTTGTGACTTTGCTTGGAGGTATTTCTTGGACTCTAATACATAAATATACATGGTGTAGCATGCCCTTAAGGGTCTTCAATATTTCTTTTGACTCTTTGACTACCCTATAGCACTTTGACATGTGCTAGACCTATGCAATGAGCAAGAAACTCATTTCTATAATTTACAAAAATAATATTTCTTTTCTTTTACAAGTACAAAGATCAAAATTACATTTATGAAGACCGAACCTAGTTACACTTTCTTCAACAGCCCGTGGGTACAACTTTTGTGGGAGATTTTTCATGAGATCTTAGACTTCTGAAAGAAGTTTTTGCAAGCCCTAATTTCAACCCTGTGGAGCAATGAAAATTTCCTTTTTGGGTGACTTGAATTATAATAATTAGCACGTATTCTTTCCCTTGATTTCTGGTCATGGCTACTCGCTGGTAAATAGGTATTTCTCTGAACAACCCTATGCATAAGCCTGATATAAGAAGTCAAGTTTGGAAGTCATTTCTTTTGTATGGCTCTTCGTTGGAGTAATATAGTACTACACCTTCTGAAATTATTGAGAATGGTTCGGTCCTCGCCAATATGTCTCTAACAATTTGGAGGTGAAGTCTTATCACAGGTGCGGCATTTTCTCCAGGGAAGATTTGTGGCCCTCTTAGGGCTCAAATTTGGTCACTCATGGAGACCTATTTTAACACCTTCTAACAGATTTTTTGTGTGCAGACTTAGTAACTGTTCTAAGGTATTCCATTTTGTGAGAAGTCATGTATAATATTCCTCAAAGGTCACTCCTACGCAGATTTGGGTCCATCACAGTAATTGTCATGCAAGTTTTCAAGTGGAATTTTTAGGAATTTCGAGAGTATATCCGTGACTCTCCTTAATCATATTTACAACCTTAAGTGAAGCATATCTGTCGATAATCTGAAGGTTAAATTTGCGCAGAAGGTAGTACATAAATTCGATGCTCCTTGACTGTATTCTGTATATGAAATATATATGAGACCTTTGCAGCCACTGATGAATCTTGTTGTTGTTTTATCATATGCTTCCTTGAGACTCTAATTACTGAAAAGGAAATGTATGAATCAGAAATCCTAGAATTGCACTTGTCTAGTACTTAGGATCAAGTTTCTAGTGTGTTTCTTTGTCCCTAAGATCCTATTTTAAAGTCATTGGTTCATTAGTCTTCCATTGGAGATATTTGTTTACTAGACAAAAGTAACTTGGCAAAAGATACTTGGCACGTCACTATATTATTGAGAGTTTATCAAAAGAAACTTCAGGTACTCCTATTAACAAAGAAACGCCTCATCTCTCAAAGTATGACAGACATTAAAGTTGAAGATCGTCTTATACTGCAAAATCATATTAAGGTTTGTGGCATAAAATATCTGTATGAGATTGAGGATAGTTTTTGGTTGATTAAAGCATATCCCCTCAATCAAGTGTGAAAAGACCTTGAGGGCTCTTCAAAAAGAAATGTGGATCATCTCAGGCCTATATAGCTGTGGCAAGAATGTGTTCAAGGTGTCAATGAAATAACTGGCTGGCATCTTCAGATATACCAGTGTGTTGTAGCCGCTACAACACCCACCCAAAATTCTTGGGCATATCCAAAATTTTGGGTCCCCCTCTGCTCACCCTAGGCTATTAGGTGTGGGGTTCATTGGAGACTCCATTTTCTCGCAACAATGTGCAGTCGCTTGTTTGCCTTCTCTCTCAGGTAGAAGGCCCTATGGATACGCACCATGATCAGGTGCTAGTATTTCCCCTTCTTACAACTTTGTTCTCGTAATTTTATGGTCTCCATGCCTCATAAAGAAATCGGAAGATGAGACAATGGTTGTCGAAGGATCAAATAAAACTGTACCGTGATACCATTGATGAAAGCTGGAAGAATCAGTTGCATGAATTCGATTATATAGTTTTATCTGGAGGTGAATGGTTCTATAAGTCATCTATTTCTCTAAAAGAACGAGGTTATGGGTTGCCACTATTGTACAGAAATGAATTTTATAGGGCTGGGAACACCTTTGTTTATAGAAAATCCCTTAGATTGGCATTCAAGTTCCTTACTACCTCTCCAAACTACAAGGCTTTAAAATTCTTCAAAACTTTTACATTTGACCACTTTGAAAATGAGGAATGGTTCAGCAAAGGTACTTGTAACCACACTGTTCCACAAGGATCAGTTCAGCATGCCATTGTAAGATGCAGAAATGCACAAAGTTGAGTGGACAAATTTCAGAAAGCAATCAAAGAAGGCTTTGCAAAGGAACTGAAATTGAAGCTTTTGGATACTTCCCAGGCTTTATTGCTGGGGCCTGATGGACATTCAGGTCCCAAAACCAATTAAACTACAAAACAGTGGGGCTACATTCAACACCCATTCCATAGTAGGCCCATGGACAAAACATTGATTGAAGAAGTGCAGGGAGACCCTGTAAAATCCACTCTCTCTGACAACACAGTGGCACAACAATTGACCACATGGGTCTAAATTAATTATTTATTAATATTATTGTTTCAATTTGTTGACTGTATTTCCAGCATCATCGTTTGTTTAAAATTTTGTCTGACCAATGTTATTTGCCTGCAGGCAAAAGGAGGGAAGCGAGATGCTGGTCTATGCAGAAGGATTAGGGTTTCTCATGGAGGTTGTGTAACTAGGGTTTCCTTTAGCAAGCAAGATGGTCCCTTACAAGCTTCAAGAACCTTTCAATAAACTCAAAGGCACATCACCAAAAGATGGATGAATGCAAGTGAGGCATAGTGGCAGGAAAATAGGCTTGTCTCAGGACCTAGCAACTGCATCATTGCAGCAGATGGACAACAAGCATTCTAGGGTTTCTAAGAAATCCTCCGCTTCTTTTACGCAATGTAAATATCGCTCACAGTAATGTAAGCAGCTATGCTAAGACTGATTTGAGCATGTAACAATCATTAAGCCTGAGAGAGAAGTGAGTAAGCTCAAGAGTCATGAGGGTAGCTGAAAGGTCACATGAGGAGGTGAAGGGTCACCCTCCACATTTCTAAAAATGTTCCCTCATACCTCATAGGGGACGGGGGACCTTGAGCACTTGAGTTGAGGCTAGGACTAGACAACTGATTTGTGCTTGAGAGCTAGAGGCACTCAGCTCTTGGAAGCTAGTAGAGGGAGCTGCAGTGAGGCTAGGGTTTAGCATTGGGAAATGGTATGAGAAGCCCATGTTCCACTATTGGGATTTGACAAATTGCAAGATATGTACTTGTATTTGCAGCAACAATAATAAGATGTTCTTCATTTTTGGCACTGATTCCCATGCTTGTTCATAGTGGTTATATTGGTTGTCTGATATTTTCACTACATTTGTATGTGTGCATTCATACATGTAATATGTTATGGACTGGTTCATAGTTGTTGTATGTATGTTTTCTTTCGAATCTGTGTTTTACTTATTTCTTGCCATGCCAGCGATCTATTGTGAACTAATCTGCAATTAACCTCTGAAATGTTCATGTTCATGTATGTTTGATTGGGTTTTGGCTAATTGATACCTTTCATGGCATACTCCTTATTGTTGTTGAGACTTGCTTGACCTCTTTCTATAGTTTTCTGATCTTGGGCTGATTTTGTTTCATTGTCTAGGCATTTCATCCTTGTCCGACTCTGACACCTTCTCATTTGATAGCCAAGGACGGAAACATTCATGGTGGCAGTTGGGCCCACATACCGAATGGGGTTCCTATCCCAAACGGTGTGAGGTCTAATTGGGACTTCACAACAAGGAAACCCCCCAGCTGTTGGCAGTACATTCTAGCCTGTCAACAGAGTTGGCGCTAGAAGGAGGGCCAGATGACAAGTTGTGCTCGTTGAGTCTCTTTTGAACCTCTTACTTAGAATGTCTCGTCCTCAAATCTTGCTCCCGGGGTGCTTCTCTAATTAATCCATTTGTCAATGTTCAATCCCTGATGAGCCTCTCTATCAGTTGTCTTAGTTAAAGTTTGATGGTGAGGATGGAACATCCATAACCGAGCACATTTTTTATTTCCTTAAATTTTGCGAATCTTATGAAATCGATGATGAAGAGTTTGCTTGTGTGCTTTTCTCCCTCACCCTTGAAGGTCACGTCAAGTGATGGTGCCACACATTACCAGTAGCTTGCATCCTTTCATTCAAGCAACTCATCAGTAAGCTTCAACAAGCTTTTGACAGGTATGATTTTCAAGATGTGTTAAAGGATAAATAAGCTCTGAATCAATGTTACTTGGGAGCGGGAGCGGGAGCGGGGAGCGGGAGCGGAAGCGGGAGCGGAAGCGGGAGCGGAAGCGGGAGCGGGAGCGACCATTTTCAGAAGCTCCCGGTTTGGGAGCGAATCGGGGAGCGATTTTTTAAAAATATATATATTTTTTATATTTTTTAATTTTTGATACATATATGTCAACAAAAACATGTAGAATGATGAAATAGACATAAAAAACATAAAAAAACATAGATTGAACCATATAACAACAATCATCTAGAAGTTATAATCTTCATCAACCACGTCCGCAAGTTAGTAACATAGTAACATACAACATATTGAGTCTCATGATTCATCAATCTTAAAGTTTCAAGCTTTTAAAATTCAATATATAACATTTATCATCATTGATCACCAAAGTTGTACTTGTAAGCTAAGTGTAACCATTACAACAAATAATATCTAACATGAAATGAAATGTTATAAAATGAAATGAAATGAAACAACTTTCAACTTCCATGAAGCATCATATTCATAATTCATTACTAATGAGTTATAATTGCCAACTTCAAACTTAAATTGTCATATATTGTTTAAAAAAATATCATAATAAATATGAAAGAGTCAATAGTTATAAAAGCTACTAGAAACTAGAAAAGAGAAGTAAATCTATTATCTATTTCTTATGCTTGGGCCTCTTGCCACCACGAGAAATGTCTAATTTTTTAGTCTTGTTGCAAAATCAGGATCTTTGTCATTAATATCACCCTCCAAGCATTAATATCCAGAGGTATCTTTGTCATTACCTTTGTATCTGTATAGGGATCTTTGTCATTAATATCACCCTCTAAGCATTAACATAAGATAGAAAAAGCATAGCATGTCAAGTCAAGATTTTGTTTGAGTGATGCGTACATTTTTAGAAGGGTCATGATAGAGGAGTTCGACAACCAATGTCACTAACATCAAGGTACATAGAGGGATTGGTACTCTTGATTAAATATGAGTTCCATACCCTAATACATGACAAAATTCAATGGAAACATTGCAATCCCCCAATCCTGAAATCCTGAAAAACTGATAAGTCTGCTGGATTTTGAATGAAATCTAAAATTCTACTTTCTCCATATGAAATCCAATGAGGACGAAACCACTCTCAAACATCCTGAGTCATTTCATGGTAATGTTAAAAATTTAAGTAAAAGGATGAAAATGAAAATTAAAGAAAATGTCACTTTTACTTTAAGAATTTAACATTACCATGAATAGCATATCAATACTAGGGCCTAGACTTGATCATTAAGTTGCCCCACTCAAAAACTATTTGTTTCTTTCAAAAAAAATTGCATTTCGAACATTATTACAAAAAAAAAAATGCAAAAAAGGCAAAACGCTCCCGAAAAGGCAGGGAGCGAATTTTTTTTTAGGGAGCGCGCTCCCGAAATCGCTCCCTTTTCGGGAGCGATTTCGGGAGCGCGCTCCCGACCCGCTCCCGAGTCGCTCCCGCCCGGAGCGCGGATCGGGAGCGGGAGCGAGGGGGGGGGGGGGCGCTCCCCCGCAACACTGCTCTGAATGAAACCTAAAGAATCTTTAGAGGATTTTGCTACTAGATTTGTTCATCTTTGTTTTGAATTTCCTGAAAGAGATGTCAATTGGGCCATGTTGCGGGGGAGCGCCCCCCCCCCCTTCGAACCCGCTCCCGAAGCGCGCTCCGGGCGGGAGCGCGCTCCCTTAAAAAAATTTGCGCTCCCTGGTCTGTTAGGGAGCGACACAGGGAGCGATCGCTCCCGCGCTCCCGGAGCGATTCGAGCCGGGCCGGGAGCGGTTCGGCGGAAAAAAAAAATCCGCCGAACCCAAAAAAATAAAAAAATTTAGAAAAAAAAATTGTTTTATAAGCCCAATGGGCCAAAAAACATTCATTATAACTTCATTGAGCAAGGTTTCGAGCTGGAGCAAGAGCATTGGAGCAAAGAGCAAGTGCTGAGGAGCGAGGAGCAAGTGCCAAGGAGCAAGGAGCAAGCCTGCAGAGGTAAGTAACTTAGTAATCTAGTTAGTTTAGCTGGTTAGGTAGTTAATTTAGTTGATTTAATTTAGATGTTTGAGTTTAACTGTTTAAAAATCATGTATTTAAATTAAATTAATTAATCCCAAAAAATTAAATTAATTTGCAGATTCAAGAATCAAAACCCTACAAACATCAAACACCATGGACCTGGCAATATTTATTGGCATTTTCCTCTTCCTGGTCCCTTTTATGGTTATTATGGTGCTGGAGAGTAGGAAACAGAGGGGGCCCCAAACTGAAGAGGGGGATGAAGAAGCCAGAGAAAGTCAAATGGGTGAAAACCCCAGTGAGGAGGAGGTGGAGGAGGGTCAACATGACCCTCAAAAAACTAAACAAGACCAAACTCCATTGTGGAAATATGTTCACAGGGCTGAAACAGGGAGAGGGGGTGGAAACACTAAATTTCATTGCCCCCATTGCAACACTGATTACAAAGGTTCATACACCCATGCTAGAAGACACCTCTGCGGGAAAAGGCCATGGGATGGAGAGAAACAAATAGGAATCAAAACTTGTGCAGCGGTGTCAACAGCAGATAGAGCCAAATATATAAAGGAAGAGGAGGAAGCCCAATACAGAACAAAAAGATCAAGGGGTTTCTTTGAACCAAGCTCACAATCACAAAGAACTCCTTCAGCATCCTCCCAAGGCAGTGGATATGGACATGGAGGCACATGGTCATCATCTTTAAGGCATAGAACCATATCAGATTTCCTTGATGAGGGGTGTAGGAATGATGTGGATTCAAAAGTTTACAGGTTCCTCTATGCATGTGGGATACCATTCAATGTTCTACACTCACCTTATTGGCACGAAATGGTTTCTGCGATAAATGATGCCCCTAAAGGATACAAGAGCCCTGGGTATGACAAGGCAAGAACTATTGGCCTTGATCATGAAAAAGCAAAAATATCACATTCTTTGAATAAAATGACAAGTTCTTGGACTGACAATGGGGTGTCCATTGTATCTGATGGATGGACAAATGTAAAAGGCAAGCCATTGATAAGTGTTCTTGCTGTGTCTGTTAGTGGTCCCATCTTTCTAGCTGCACATGATTACTCAGACAAGTTCAAGACCGCTATCAACATTGCAGAAGCATTACTTGAAACAATTGAGCGTATTGGCCCATACAATGTCATCCAAGTCATCACTGATAATGCTCCTAATTGTAAGGCAGCGAGAGCAATTATTAAGGATAAATACCCGAACATATTTTGGTCTGGATGTTTGGTTCACACATTGAACCTTCTGTTGCATGATATTGTCAAAAACAAAAATGAACAATACCAATGGATTGGTAATTTGTACAAGAAAGGAAAACAAATGATAAAATTTATTACAAATCATAGCAATACCCATGGCCTTTTCCACAGTCACTCGAGATTGGAGTTGCTGAAGATTGCGAGGACTAGATTTGGTAGCTATTACCTCACCTTCAGGCGCCTTATGAAGGTAAGAGAGGCATTAGCTAGCATGGTATCAAGTCCACATTGGCAGGTGTTAAAGGAAAGGGCTACAAATGTAGCTGACATGGCAGGTTTTGAAATGGTGGAGGAGGCCGCTCTTGATGGGCAGTTTTGGACAACTGTAAGGCAGGTATTGGATTTCAACAAGCCAATTTATCACATGATTCGGTTTGCAGATACAGACAAACCAGTGATTGGCGAGGTGTATGAGCAAATGGATACCATGTTGGGGGAAATAAAAGACATTGTTCATAATAGAGATCCCAACTTGTACAAACTGATTCATGATTGTGTGTGTGAACGGTGGAATAGGCTTAACCTTCCACTACATTGCTTGGCGTATATCCTTACGCCAAAATACTACTCTACATCTTGGTTGGGCCAACCTGCAACAGGGGGTGGGGTTAGGACCAAACCCCATTTAGATCAAGAGGTAACTAAAGGATATCTGGAAGCATTAGAAAAGTTAGTGCCTGACAGGGAGGAATGTGCAGCTGTGTGCCTTGAAATAGGCAGATACTTCAGTGGCACTGGTTTGTTTGGTAACTTCCATGCAATGGACGACAAAGATAAATTTGGTTCTCTCACATGGTGGGAAACATATGGCGGCCACGGACTTTTGCCAAAATTGGCAAAAAAAGTTCTTTCACAGGTTGTAAATTCTTCTTCTGCAGAGAGGTGTTGGAGCACCTACAGTTATATACATAATGTGAAAAGAAACTGACTCAACGAAAACCAAGCAGAAAGCTTGGTTTATGTGCACTACAACTTGAGGTTGTTGAGTCATTACTGTGATCGGGCTAATGAGGATCCCACATATAAAATTTGGGACAATCACCCAGAGGACGACAATTTGGAGGATGGCATTGTACATATTGAAGAACTAGAAGAGGAACTTGTAAGGGATGAAAATGAAGCAGCAGCCATGCCACCTCCACCTCCACCTCCACCATCCAGTAGCAGTGCTCGAGGTCCGAGTCTTGTTCCTTTGCTGTCGCCACCTCCATCTACACCCTCGCGTGGAGGTTCTAGTTCTGGTCGTCGGTCTGTGCGGGAGACTCCTAGAAGACAACCACGACCTGCTTATACTCCTGGAGACTCTCGTGGCAAGGGCCACATGTAGATTTACAGTTTACTTGTCTTTTTTAGTTTCTATTAGACTTTAGTTTTCATAACTATTGAGTTTTGAGTCCTTGACTCTTGACTCTTGACTCTTTCATATCATTATGATATTTTTTGTAAACATTATATCACTGTGACAATGAAAATTTGAAGTTTGAAGTTGGGCCTTGGCAATTATAACTCATTGGTAATGATTGTGAATTATGAATATGATGCTTTGTGAAACACTAAAGTTGTTTCATTTCATCTCATTATTCATGTTTCATTTTATAAATTTTTAACATTTCATATCATGTTAACAGTTAGAAGTTAGGACTTAGAAATATCTTCGATATTACTTCTTGTAATGGTTAAACTTAGTTTACAAGTACAACTTTGGTGATCAATGATGATAAATGTTATTGAATTTTCAATTCTGAAAGCTTGAAGTTGAAACTTTAATATTGAATTTGATGAATCATGATTTATAAGACTCAATATGTTGCAGTTGTAATATGTATTTTACTAACTTGTGGACATGGTTGATGACGATTATAATTTCTAGATGATTGATGTGATATGGTTCAATGATCAATTTATGTTTTTTTATGTTTTTTATGTCTATTTCATCATTCTCCATGTTTTTGTTGACATATATGTATCAAAAATTAAAAAATATAAAAAATATATATATTTTTAAAAAATCGCTCCCGGATTCGCTCCCAAACCGGGAGCTTCTGAAAATGGTCGCTCCCGCTCCCGTTTTCGCTCCCGCTCCCGCTCCCAAGTAACATTGCGATTGGGTGTATTTGAGTGCAAAATTTCAGCAGTTGGTTCGCATTTCTCTTCAACACCTTCAGTCTTAAATAAATCCAATAGTTCAAGTAAATAAATGCAAATTTTGAGTTAATTTCAATTAAAATTTAAAACCCAATGCCAATGATCATGAAACTTAGTTGAAGTATGGAAAAGGCTTAAGCACTTAAATTTCACTAATTAATTACCAGGAAAATCAATGAAATTTAGATGTTAATCGAGTAAACACTTCAAGTAATTATGGAATTAAATGATTTTCTAAATGACTCAAATCCAAAAAATATTTCCTTTCCTATAGTCAAACTTAGAAAAATTTGAAAAACTTTATATGTTGCCTTGACTATGGAAAAATTTAAATTTTTTACCCTACAAAAATATTTCAAAGATTGAAAGCCCCAAAAATTTTATCACAAAAACTTTAAAAATAACTTTAGATTTAAAAAAAAATTATGTCACACTATGGCAAATTAATGCGATAATGCTTATATTAAAATTTCTTGAAGGGCCAAAATTTTACTTTTTAAAGTGGAATTTTTTTTATGGGCCAAAGGCCACTTAAAAAAAAAAAAAATTAATCAAATTTTTATGAAAGTTTTAATTTTAAAAGGCTAAACCCAAATATCGAAAAGAAGATTGAATGAAGGCATTAAAGTGTTGACTTAAGCCAACGCTAGGGTTGAGAGAGAGATGACATTGTATGCAGGTTCAAGGGGCGAGAGAAATTACGCAAGGTTAGAAGAATTGAGCAGTGTACAGGCAGCGAGTAGGAAAGAGGCAGATGCGGTGGGGAGCAATGGATGCGGGGAGCCGCGAGTTAGGGAGGCGGAAGGCTTAGTTGCGTGGAGGAGAAGGGACATCTTGCAGGAGAATGCGAAACAGAGGGAAAAGTGAAGGGATGACTGCAGATTGAAGGGAAAAGAGACTGCATGCTGCAAAGAGATAGGGACACAAAGAGGAGAATAAAAAATGCAGAGGAGAAAGAACTACGTGAGGATAAATCGCAGAAGAGAAAGAAGAAAAACAAGCAGAGAGCTGAGGGTTTTGACAGAGAGAAAAAAAGCAGAGGAGAAGTCTGGCAGGGATGTTGATGAGGGGAAGGAAAAAATTCAAAAATGAAAAGGAGGAGATAGTTGGAGCTTCAAGGCAGCAAATGGGAGGAAAAATGGTAGCTCAAGGGCCCTAAAAAATTAAAAAAAAAAAAAAAAATCCCAAAAAATTATATTTCAAACTGATGTACTTTTGCTTCAAATTTTTCTTAGAATTTACTTATGAAATCCTCAAATCTGAATTTGAAACCCTTGGACTGAAAAATATCTTTGAATAATTTGTCCCTGCAAAATGGTACTGAGGTTAGATCTTGCCCACCAAGGTCTAGATCTGGCTTCAAACGGATGGAATCCTTCAGATTTGTACCTGCACAATCAGAAAATGAAATACCCAAAACCCAATATGTACAAAATAAAATGAAATCCCAGAACCCAGATATTAAAAACTTCAGATCTACAAAATTTAATTACAAATCTATATAAATAATTCACAGATCTATCATATCTGAGGAGTATGAATCCAACTCCGCTCCCATATCTGTAGATTTGAGACTCTTTCTAGTCATATCTAACAATTTAGCACAATATTTGAAGATAAATAATTTTTTAAGTTTTACGCACTAGCACAAGACACCCTTGCAAGATATAATCGTTAGATAATCTAGGAATTCTAATCCAGAAGGCTCTCTAGATCTTAAGTTTCGGGAGTCAGCTGGTTCAACAAAGAACTTCTCCAAACGCCCAAAATTTCTTAATCAAATGATTTTTGCACACTTGTAAAATAAGTCTTTAAACCAATAAAGGTATATGATAACTATTAAATCTTTAAAGCTTAGAGATACCTGCTAATCAATTAAAAATATTAATGCTATATTAAAACCCAATAACCTAAGCAAGATATCTATGCAATGGATTGATCTACAAGAGTTATTAACCAGTAGCTTATAAATAAGATCCGCAAAACTTTAAATACAAATTACCATAAAATACCAAAGAGGAACGTTGCCATCAAGTAAAACCCCAAAGACTTTGCGTTGTATTATTCCAGAAAATTTTACAAAAGCTTCAAGAGCTAGTACACGATTCAATGATCGGATCCTTTCGAATGACAAATGACCTCTAATTTATAGATTAATTCTCCAATGGTTAGTTGGCTTGATTATCGTCAAAGTAATCTCAGTTGTTAAAAAAAAAAATTATCTTCTAATCTCCTCCATCGAAATTATTTTAATTTTTGAGGAAATTCCAATTTTTCATTTAATTGAATTTTTATCAACTCAAAATTAATTATTTTGAGTTGATTTCCTCAAAAAATTGACTTTGACTTAACTACCATGGCCCAAGGGTCCAAAATCTCTTGAAATTTTCAATATTCTCTTGGTCGGGGACTTCCAAAATTTAATTCTTCTAGAAACCATGAATTTTTAATTTGGGAATTAATTTATCGTAGGACTTAAAATTAATTAAATTTATGGCTTATGATTTTAATTTATTTTTGCCAAAAATTTAATTAATTGACTCATGAGAAAATTAATAATTTTTTCAACCCTCAAATAATTTAGCCATGGTGTCTAAATATAAGGGACCATGCATTAAAATATTTTTTACATCAAGATATTACAATTTAACACATGAAGGGAGAACACCTGTTTGTTATAGACCCTCAATCATTTACCCGATTCTACGACTCAAATATGATCTAGTAAACCAAGTAATTTGTAATAAAGCAATTTAGCCAATTAGCTTAAATTACTCCCAAGTTACTTTATAAAAGACTCAACTAGAACACTAGGACTTGCCTAAAATCTTGACAACAAAATCCACCCTAGCCTTGGGGTGAGGCTAGAGGGAAAAACTATGCCGATCATCCATATTTAGAAACACACATGAATCGGTGAAACAAAAAACTTCCTAGGATAGAAATCGTCACCAAAAAGGTAGGACTACCTAGGATGTTACATGCATAGATGGTCTTACTAGGATCATTTACATTATAAACTTGCAGAATGGGTTGACAACTTTTACAAAATGATCACTGAAGATGACGATAAAATTTGGATAATCTTTACTGCCTTAACATGATGGAATCTGCTTGCGAAAATGTACACTGCTATAGCGTAGTTAACGCAGAGTGGTCAACAGTAGGCTTTAGGTTATTTGTCAAAGTCAAATTTGAGCAGACTCCTCCATCCATCAAAGTATCCTTGCTATTGAAAGAATCCTCTTCAAGTCGGCTTCCATAAGGTGAACTCATGTCGGCCTATGTGAAGACACAACTATTCGAAAACTTGCAGAATGGGTTGACAATTTTACAAAATTATCACTGAAGATGACGATAAAATCTGGATAATCTTTACTGCCTGAACATGATGGAATCTGCTTGCTAAAATGTACACTGCTATAGCGTAGTTAACGCAGAGTGGTCAATAGTAGGCTTTAGGTTATTTGTCAAAGTCAAATTTGAGCAGACTCCTCCATCCATCAAAGTCTCCTTGCTATTGAAAGAATACTCTTCAAGTCGGCTTCCATAAGGTGCACTCATGTCGGCCTATGTGAAGACACAACTATTCGAAAACTTATGTTAGCTTATTTATATGGGATAACACTTATATATACAGGCATAAGGTCTTTGCATTTCTCTCACCATAGACAGCTTGTATAAGAATTTCAGAGCTCGGATTGTTTCGATATTGTTACAGTAAAAGGAGCTCGAATTGGTTGCTAGATAAACTTCGTTGCTATCAAAGAAAACCAACTTTGGTTCTATCACAGTGAATATATTTCGATGCCATCTGAGAAAGGAATTTTTTCGATGCTATTGCAGTAAGGAGGTTTGGTGCTATTGCAGTAAGAAGGTATAAAAGGTATGCAAATTACAGTGAAGAGATGAACTCGTGACCACAGAACTCGCATATATCACAGTGAGGAGTTTCAGTGATATATCATAGTAAGGAGATTCGATATTGTCACAGTGAAGAAAAACTTGGTGATTTCATCTCAAGGAAGTTCAAAGAAGTTCGATGCTTGTGTAAGGAAGAAGTTCAGTGATGAAGTCTTGATGCAAACACAGTGATAAGGATTCGGTCCAAGCATAGAGATAAGGTTGACTTGATGGATGGAGGTAGTTTCGAGTCTAAGATGTAAAGGTCTTGGTCGTCTCATCTTAAATCTACTAAAGGAAGAATTTTCACTGGGCTTTCCCCTAGAGTGGGGTTTTGTCCCGGCAACGTGCCTACATCTTCTGTCCTCTATTTTATTGATTGGCATTAGTCTTGATGAGAATAAAAAGATAAATTGAATGAACAAATAATAATAATAAGAAACCATCACAAGATAATGTCATAATAAGGAAAATCATTTAACTGTCGCCTCTATGGATTTTCCAACAACTTCCCCTTTCATATACTTGGCAAGAGCTTGAGCATCTTCCTTTCTAGGTTTAGTGATAGAACCTTTGACATGTTCCATAACCTCATTTTCAATGAGATTCAGATCTTTCCTTTTCTTCCAGGCAAGATAGTTTGATGCCCCAACCAATTTGTTGCTTTCCTTGCAAAAATACATTTTCATAGATTCAGATGTGGACATAAATATACTTACTTGATAGGATGCTCCTTCTTCTTGTTGCTTCCTTGATGTTGATGATATAAACGATAGAAAATTTCTCCTTAATGAAGGTAGTTTTCTTCAAGAATGATCCTTGATCCCACAGAGAGTGAGATGACACCGCCTTTTGATCTAGCTTTCTTTAAATGAATTGTCTTCAAAATGTTGATTTGGGGTAGCATGGATGTGCTCTAGCCATGAAAATTGGTGGAGAGGATAAAGCACATGAGATCTCCAAGACCCATAAATGGTTTGGGTAGATTCTACCTGATTAAGGAGATATTAAAATAATTAATATTTTTAATGGAGTTCCTAAGTCTAAACTTAGGAAAAATAAAATATTAATGGGTATTAATATAAAACTAGGTTGGAAGGTTCTAAATGACATGGATCAAGCTAAATCTAATCTTAGCCGTTGAATAGAGATGTAATCTCGGCCGTTGAAGGACCAACAGGAAAAGTATAAGAGGAGGCTTGAGGGTCAATTGGAGAATACACCAGAGTGATCAGTGATTTGATTCTCTAAAGCGAGGTTTGCTAAGAGAAGTCGAATCAGTGATCAGTTGCAGCGAGGGGCAGTGAGTACGAGACATAGAAGCAGAGATAGTGCCGAGAGACCATCGCAGAAGCAGAGAGAGACAGATGATGAGCCAGAGGGAGCCACGTAGAGGCAGAAGGGACTGCGCAAAGGCTAGAAGGGCATGTGTCATCCACGCAAAGGCTATAGGAGTGATGCAGAACATCGTAGAGGCTGCGCAGAGCCTCAGAGGGCTGACGCAGTGAGTTTCAGGCTGAAGCAAAGGTCAGGTGGGCTGATGCAGAGCTTCAGATTGTGTTGGAGAGGGTTTCATGGGGCAGACTTGTCAAATATCTGCTTCCGAATAGAGAGGTATTACTGCCGAATTATTTTCTTTGTCGAGTGAGTCAGTTTAGCACCCAGTTGTACTCAAAAATACTGCATATTAAAATAACCCTCAGAATTGCTGCATCGGTTTTCCCAAATTGGGTTTTTCCGAGGACGAGTTGTCCAAAAATAATGGTGTCACTTGTGTGTTTGCTATTTCTTTCAGTTGTTGATTTGTAGATGGTTGAGACTATATTGTGTTTATTTCAATATTTATATGCTTAAATAACTTGTTCGTAATTAACAAGTAGGAGAAATAAACCAGAGAATACAAATAAAATTTCTAACGGGTAACACTTAGAAATTTCAAAATGGTATTAGAGCGTTGCAGATCACAAGAGAGCTGAAGGCACCAGCTGAATCAGAGCATTTGCAGCAGAAATAGTTGTCCCGAGTGACAAAAGTTGTTCCTAGCAACAAGCGCTGGAGAAGGGTTGACGCAGAGGGACTGCGGCATCAGTTCGAGCCAGAGGGACGCCAATGCAAAGGCTGAGGATGACAAAAAAGGCTCACGAAGAGCCACGCAGAGACTAGGAGGGTTGACGCAGTTGGCAAGTGGAGCATTTTAGCCAGTGTCAGGATTGCGCAGAGCCTAGAGGCTCAGTCCCTCGGTTGCTCGGGCTTAGGAAGTTGTGGGCAGTTTGCGGGGAGTGAAGCTTGTGGGGTGTTTTTGCTGCTGAGACAAAACAATACCTAATAGGGCAAAACCAAGGTAGAGGGAGTCGCTACCTAGACGGGTTTCTAGCCAAGAAATTCAAATCAGTGTTGCAAGTGCATAGGAGATCGGAGAGGTGCGACTCGACGGTTGGCAGGCAAATTTCCAGGAGGGAAATCGAGACTCAGAGGGAGTCGGAGAGAGAACTTCCAGAGGAAAGTAGAGACTCGGAGGAGTCGAAAAGGAAGAGCAAAGAGATGGCCATGAATGGACTGAGGGATCAGGACGGGCTGGACGAGGTGTCTAGCTTTGGTGTTAGAAGGCCAGGATCCTGTCGATTCTAAATAGACATCGCATCAAGGCCTTCGCCTTGAGAACAATGCCTATCCCAGTTGACCCAGCTAACAATGAAAAGTATGAGGAAGCAATGGCCAACGCGAAATGCACAACCCTTGTGTAGAATTTCCCACTATAGATCAACAAATTATGCAATATAAGAAAGAAAAATACAAGATCTACTTCTACAACAAACTTGCAGAAGCTTAATCGAATTTGAGCAAGATCAAATAGAACACATATAACTAAGAAAGAGAATTCATTCACACATGAACACAGAAGAATAACCCGGGGAAAGCCTCAGCCTAAAACCCCAATCTCTATATTATCATACAAGTGGAAATATGTTCAGATTACAAAAAGAATCAGCTCACAAGCTATCATGCTTTCTCTGCAATCTAACTGTTGCTCATAGACAGCCAAATGCTTCTCACAAACCTTCTCCTCTGCCCTCCAAGCCTCCTATTTCCTTGCGCAGTTTTCCTTGGGGTCCAGTGCTGCCACCTATGTGAATTGGCCTCTTCACACACTCACTAACCTCTGATCTAACTGCGCAATCCTAAAGGAGATAATTCCTTCTGCATGGATGAGTTTCCTATATAGGAAAAATACTCCAACTGATAGTCTATCCCTTCCTCTGATCTCAACTGGGTCTCTGACTGAACTAACATGCATGAGTTATTTATGAGAGAATATTCAGTTATCTGAAGTGCAACAGTTACATGTAAGCATGCATTAACTAACTGAACTCACAATTAGTTCAACAAACTATTTGAACTAATCTAACTGGACTTGACTCAGTTAACTGAGCCAACTAATTAGAACTCAATATTACAACTCATCCTTATCTCTTTAACTGATGGATAAATTCCTCAATCAATGGAGAAACTGTTGCATGTCCCCACATAGACTTCATGTTTGATTTTCTACATCTAATTAACTCAAGATGAATTAGTTAATTATTTTACAAACAACTGCTAAGATCAAATTCGAATTTTACTTCTCTATTTTAGTTCAGTGAGTAACTAAAATAGGAAGGTATCCCGAAATGCTATTTATAGCAATGCTATTTTTAGCACTTCCATTTTTCATTCCTTGTTGCTATGTCCAACACTCGTACCTGAACTGCTATTTATAGCAATGCTATTTTTAACATTTCTATTTTTAGCATTTCTTGTTGCCATTTTCAACACTACCTCTCAACAAGAAAAGCATTCAACTCGAACCCGATCCTGAACCCTTGGAATGTTCTGCATGCAACACTTCTCCCAAGTGTTATTGCTCCAACAACTCTAGAAACAAAAAAAACTCCCAACTGACCTCTCTGTTGGGCTAGAAACATCCTCTGATGTTGAAGCTCCATCTGCTGCTGACAAGTGCTCCCTCTTTGACCTCTGAGCTGCTGCAACACTCCATGCATCTCGCACCGTTGCACACCTCTCTGTGCCATCCTGCACTGGTGCAACACTCCTGTGCCTCTCACATTGTTGCAGCCTGCTAGCTCTGCATTGTCTTGGGATTCCTGCACTGTAGCTCTCTCTGCCGCTCCATCCGCATCTCTCTACCCACTCAGTTAGTCCTACTACTCCTCGTCGGGGCTCCCGTAGCAAGGTCTAATCAAAGAGGTTGGGTACCTCAATGATCTTGCCCCTATTCCAGCCTTCTTGGGACTGTCACTCCACATCGCCCCACCTCCAACCTGGAGGTATGGATGCATGTGATCCCTCTGCCCACTTGGCTCGAAATTTTCCCCTACTGGAGGTCTCTGCATGAGTGGATGCCTCCACTCAATCTCCTCTCAACTTCTCTAGTTGTGGTTGCTCCACAACCTCCTGAAGCTGCTTCACCAATTGTGGCTCCTTCACAATTGTCTGAGACTTCTTCTGGCACTGCATGTTGAGAGGTAATGTACTCTCCCTCTCAACCACCAAGTCTCCATCAGTTGCCTTGCTCCTCAAGGCTTTGCATGCATCTTGAACCTCAAGAGCATATAGGTTCTTGACTCGTGAACTGATCTGCTTCACCTGTCTCATGGTGACGTGTCTAACGAAAACCTTTCCATTACTGAAGACAACATCATAGCCTTTGTCTTCCAGCATTCTGATCGACACCAAATTTTTCTTCAGTCTTGGTACATACTTGACATCAGTCAAGGTAATGCGAGCTCCATGCTCCCTCTGAAAAACAACCGTGCCTACACCTGAGACACTATACATTTCATCATTACCCATTGCTATGAGTATCTGAAGATCGTTCTCCTCTAAGGTACTGAACAAACTCTTGTCCCCGGTCATGTGGAAAGAAGCTCCACTGTCAAGAAACCAACCACATCCCACCGTGGATGAAACCATGCATGCGAAGAGGGTGAAATCCAACTCGAACTGTGAGGCCAGTGCCTCACCTTCTGATCCTTCCTTGGATCACTTCTTGGATTTCTTCAGTGGACAATTTGTAGCAAAATGGCCCACCTCATGACAATGAAAGCATCGCGCTTTCGATTTGTCAAACTTCTTCCCACCATAGGAAGAACGCGATTTGGAATGAGAATCCTTCTCCTTCCCTTTCTTTGCCTTACCCGCCAAGGCGCAGTTTTCTTCATCCTCCTTGAATGAAGAACCATCCCTAGTGCTTCTTCTTATCTCCTCCTGCATCAGATTCGACTAAAGTCGTTCCCAATCTAGCAGTTTTTCTCTTCCATTAACCGAGTCTTGGTAGCTATGCTAGCTCTTAGGAAGACCGAGGAGTGCAAGACTCACCATGTCATCATCGGCTGTCGTGATCCCTACATTTTCAAGCTCATCCCTGCAGGTGGTGAGCTTGTTCAGATATGTAGAGATCGTGTCGCCCTTTACACACTTGATTTTCCGAAGCTTGTCTTTCAGCGCCAGCTTCCTCTGATCGCTGTTGTTCTGATATAGATCTTTCAATGTTTTCCACATCAAAAACAGTGTCTCCTTCCCACGGAGGCTCGAGACTATGTGATCTCGAACTCCCTCCACGAGGATTCTCCTTGCTCTAGCCACACATTTCTTCCATTCCGCCAATTCTGTCGCATCAGATGCTGCAGGCTTGGGGACTTCTTGATCAATGAAGTCCTTTAGACTAATATCCTCTAATACTGCTTCCATGTGATCCTTCCAAGCTATATAATTTGAGTTGCCATCAAGGGCATACTCGAACCTTAAACCGTTGAACGCCATTGGTGAAATTGAGATGTGATAAGAATTCGATTTCAATATTCAAGAACCTCAAACTTCAAACTTCTCCCATTTTGTATATTGTTCTTCGCCTTTGATCACCTTTGCTCTGATACCATGTAGACTTTCCCACTGTAGATCAACAGATTATGCAATATACTAAAGAAAAATACAAGATCTACTTCTACAACAAAATTGCGGGAGCTTAATCGAATTTTAGCAAGATCAAATAGAACACATATAACTGAGAAAGAGAATTCAATGGGGAAAGCCTTAGCCTAAAACCCCAATCTCTATATTATCATACAAGTGGAAATATGTTCAGATTACAAAAAGAATCAGCTCACAAGCTATTATGCTCTCTCTGCAATCCAACTGTTGCCCATAGACAGTCAAAGGCTTCTCACAAACCTTCTCCTCTGCCCTCCAAGCCTCCTATTTCCTTGCACAGTTTTCCTTGGGGTCCAGTTCTGCCACCTGTGTGAATTGGCCTCTTCACACACTCACTAACCTATGATCTAAATGCGCAATCCTGAAGGAAATAATTCCTTCTACATGGATGAGTTTCCTATATAGGAAAAATCCTCCAACTGATAGTACAATGTCCCTTCCTCTGATCTCAATTGGGTCTCTGACTGAACTGACATGCATGAGTTATTTATGAGAGAATATTCAATTATCTGAAGTGCAGCAGTTACATGCATGCATGCATTAACTAACTAAACTCACAATTAGTACAACAAACTATTTGAACTAATCTAACTGGACTTGACTCAGTTAACTGAGCCAACTAATTACAATTCAATATTACAACTCATCCTTATCTCTTTAACTAATGGATAAATTCCTCAATTAATGGAAAAACTGTCGCATGTCCCCACATAGACTTCATGTTTGATTTTTTACAACTAATTAATTCAAGATTAATTAATTAATTAGTTTACAAACAGCTGCTAAATTCGAATTTTACTTCTCTATTTTAGTTCAAACTTCAGGGACTAACTAAAATAGGAAGGTATCTCGAAATGTTATTTATAGCAATGTTATTTTTATCACTTTCATTTTTCATTCCTTGTTTCTATGTCCAACACTGGTATCTGAACTGCTATTTTTACAATTTCTATTTTTAGCATTTCTTGCGATTTTCAACACCTTGATGGGGTCAAGGATCATGTGGTCTAGCATATTGCCAAGAAGGAAACGACAAAGGAAATGTGGGACATCTTGAAGATGTTGTATCAGCACACTTTTGTGCAGAGGAAGATGTTACTTGAGAATCCGCTGCAGTCATACCAGATGTAGAAGGGGGAGTAGATAGATCACTTCCTCGATAGATTGAAGGAGAACCGGGACCAACTAACTTCAATAGGGGCTACGCCAGATGAGGAATTGATGGTGAGGACCGCTCTAAACGCAGTCTCCGAGGAGTGGGAGACATTCGTCCAGTGTATTCTGGGCAGGGCAAATCTTTCAGATTGGGAAGAATTGCGGGCAGCTCTTCGCTAAGAAGAGATCAAATGGTTGTCCAAGACGGGAAGTAGCAGCAAAGGAGTTTGGATCAAGAAAGAGGAGGAAGAGGATGCAGCTCTGGCATCAGCGGGGAAGCAAGAGAAGAGGAAGAAAAAGGACCTCTCCAAGATAAAGTGCTTCAACTATGCAGAACTGGGGCATTATGCGATCCAATGTCCAGGGAAGAAAAATAAGAGAGAGGCATCTGATTCCAAGGCAGTGCCAGAAAGGCAGAAAAGGAGGTAGAGGAGGATGACAATTGTGCCATGAATGCTCATGTACCTCTAGAGAATACATCGAGTTATAGTCAGAAGGACTACAGGCGATGAGGGGCATGATCCTTGAGGTACCCAAACTCTTGGATCATATCTTGCTACAGGAGCCCCAAAGTGAGTAGCAGGATGGCGGATGTCGGTAGAAACGGATGCAAATGAAGCGGCAGAGAGTGCTACAGTGCAGTAGTCCCGAGAAGCACGGAGAGGGTTGCAGCAGTGCGAGAGGCACAAAGGAGGTTGCAACAGTGCAGGATGGCACAGAAAGGTTTGCAGCGGTGCAAGAGGTAGGGAGTTGTTGCAGTGGCACAAAGGCAATACAAGGAGCATGAGATAGAGGCAGAGAGAGCTTCAGCATCAGGAGTGTTTCTAGCCTGACCGGGATGTCAGTAGTTGGGTGGATCAGTTACTTACTTCTCAGTAACTGAGTTGCAGTGCAGTATCTCGATGCAGCATGATGGGAGTTGCAGTCCAGATGCAATGTTGGGAGAAAGGACCAACAACAGCACGGATGCAGCAATGGCAGTGGCAGAGCCATGGGCAGCAATACAAGATGCAGCAGTGCAGAGGATGTTGGGCGGGGAGGCTTAGCATCAACACAGGTACCAGTGTCGTATAATCAAAGTGATGCTCAGTGTGGAGTATTACTAGAGCACAGTCATCACTAAGAGGGAATGTTGATTTGGGGTAGCATCGGATGTGCTCTAGCCATGAAAAATGGTGGAGAGGCTAAAGCACATGAGATCTCCAAGACTCATAAATGGTTTGGGCAAATTATACCCGGTTAAGGAGATATTAAAATAATTAATATTTTTAATGGAGTTCCCAACTCTAAACTTAGGAAAATAAAATATTAATGGGTATTAATATAAAACTGGGTTAGAAAGTTTTAAATGACATGGATCAAGCCAAATCTAATCTTAGCTGTTGATTAGAGATGTAATCTCGGTCGTTGAAGGACCAATAGGAAAAGTATAAGAGGAGGCTTGAGGGTCAGTTGGAGAATACACCAGAGTGATTAGTCATTCGATTCTCTAGAGCGGGGTTTGCTAAGAGAAGTCAAATCAGTGATCAGTTGCAACAAGGGGCAGTGAGTACGAGACGGAGAGGCAGAGATAGTGCCGAGAGACCAGCGCAGAAGCAGAGAGAGGCAAACGCTGAGCCAGAGGGAGCCACACAGAGGAAGAAGGGACTGCGCAGAGGCCAGAAGGGCCTGCGTCATCCATGCAGAGGTTGCAAGAGTGACGCAGAGGGTCATAGAGACTGCACAGAGCCTCAGAGGGCTGATGCAGTGGGTTTCGGGCTGACGTAGAGGCCAAGTGGGTTGACGCTGAGCTTCGGATTGTGCTAGAGAGGGTTTCGTGGGGCAGACTTTCCAAATATCTGCTTCCGAATAGAGAGGTATTACTGCCGAATTATTTTCTCTCTTAGGTGAGCTAGTTTGGCACCGAGTTGTACTCAGAAAGACTACATAATAAAATAACACTCAAAACTGTTGCACCGGTTTTCCCAAGTTGGGTTTTCATGGGGAAAAGTTGTCCAAAAATAACGGTGTGACTTGTGTGTTTGCTATTTCTTTTAGCTGTTGATATGTAGATGGTTGAGACTGTATTGTGTTTATTTTAATATTTATATGGTTAAATAACTTGTTCATAATTAACAAGTAGGATAAATAAACCAGAGAATACAGATAAAATTTCTAATGGGTAAAATTAGAAATTTCAACACAAAACACTTTAACTTGAGTAGATGTAGGGTTTTGGCCTTCTCCCTCTTGATGATGATCCCAATACTTCTTTGTAGACTTCTTTGATCTAGGGTTATGATGCTTCCTTTGACTTCAAGATGATCTTCGCTTTGATGCCTTCCTTGAGATTTGATCCTTGAGTATCCCTTGATAAGATGCCCTTCCTTGACTTAGTCACCTTAGTTATGATACCATGTTGAGAAATCTAGAGCATAGCAATTATCTGATTTCTCTTCTATTAGTAACTGTTTGTGAGTGCCTTTTACTTCTTTAGATTATGATCTTTTTTTACTTACGTTATTAGTGTTCTTGTTCATCAAAAAGTTACCAATGAATAAACCAGAAAGAGACAAGAGACACAAAATATAGGTTATCAGCCAAGGCCAAAACCTCTCACTTTTTGAGAGGAAAACCCGAACAAATTCTTCTTCTTATAGAGATTCCAATTGACGAATACCAAGACCAAGACCCTTGACCTATTCGCCACTCCAAGACCAAGACACAAAGCTTCCTCTTCTTACATGAGTCGACGATTGCCAAACTATTTTCTTCTTCGTTTTTCTCAGCTTCCCTTCAGATCTCAGATTCCTTTCTCGGCTTCTTGAATCAGGCCTGTAATATTTCAGACTTAGCATCAGTGCTTAACTCGGTTATATGTTCTGAATTCCTTCACTCTAGATGGAGGCTTCTATTATGGTAATATGGCTTGAGTATCACCCTAACTTTCTCTGTGGCTGACCTGTAATAACTCGTCTTCTTCTGCAGTCCCTATACCTTGCACGTGTGAAGAGTATCCACCCAAAATAGATCAGAAATAACCTTGGTTATGTTCTCCCTTCCTTCGTTTGATGAGAGGCTGCCTTCTTGATGAACCTCGCACTTCCTTTTTAGCTTCAGACCTTGCTCGAATTGTCTCTAAAATAGGGCTGAGTTGCCCTATTTATAGTTGTTGCCCATGCTTAATTGGCCGACATGACATGTGGTGAACTGACGTGTCCTTTTATGAAGATATTATTATCCTTTGAAGCTGACTTGTAGGAGGAGACTTTGCTTGGTCTTGGAGGGCTATATATACTTATCTAATGACTCATACAAAATGCAACATGCCCAAGAAGGGTCCTTCATACATGACATTGACTCTCTTTGACTTTATGACCAATCCTAAAGGCTCACAATGGGAGCCATTACTAAAAATAAAATTCCTTGCTCATGAAAACCATGAGACAAGCATTACAAAAATAATTTTATTTTTCTTTACATCAATTACATAAAATCACATTTACATATGCCATTATGAAGACCAAACCTAGTTACACTTTTCAACAGAATCTTGCTTGCTCAAACAAACAACTTAAGCCTCTTCCTATTATATTGTAAGCAATGCAAAGGTTTGGGAAAACCTTGGGGCTTAAAATATCTGGGTAGCATTACCACCTTCTTCTGGACATAGCCTCACGAGAATGTTTGAATGTTTCTTGCTCAAAAACCATTTTGAGCATCAACGTCCATCTTAGATATATTTTTAATAAAATCCAGAACGTAAATTGTTAATTTGATTTTATGCGTATCAGTAACTCTACGATCAGTTCACTTTATGATATTTATAGTAGGCTCAACATGAATGTAACATGGAAGATTTGTACTGTAATAATGTAAATGTCTAAGAACAAGCAAAATATGCATCGCAACATCTGTTCATTTACAGCTCTAAATATTACAATGTTGATTATGTCTGGCCAGCCAAGAATTTTTTTATAATCAGATAGGCTAGATAACTATAACAAAATATTTTAGACCAGAACTTCTCCCTTGTGGGGTCATTTGAATTCATACAATATAAAGCTTAATCAATCGTTCCAATTAAATGTCTTGAACAGCTGCAATGTGGTGCAAATACAATCACTAACTAGGATGTATGTGTAAGAAATTCAAATGCTAAGAAAGGTTTTTTAACTGCAGAGCAAATATTGGTCCAAGATGTTTAGGATAGTTATTACTGACCCAACCATCTTCTGGTTCTTCAACAGATGGTGGAGGTTCCCACCTTCCTAGGCGGAAGTGTTCAATTCCAGTCCAAGCAACCATAACTCCTGCTTATTGTATTAGCATATTAATTAATAAGTATGTCTAAAAGTCAAATATCTATTCTTAAACTAAACTTAAATTTGAACATGTCCAAGAAGGAAGAAGAAATCATTCTAAATATCTTTATTGATTGTTTTCATTCAAGCAATTTTTTATCAGCTAACTTCCACATTTTTTCTCTAGTATTTGAGAAATTTGCCACTCGTAAAATTGATTAAGCTAATTTTTGGGAGCACCTATAAAGATACAAGATTGTACCCTTCCAAAGTCTTTAGTTAACAACAAAATATTTTGCATTGTTCATAAGATATATTAGATAATTATAACATTAAAAATTTCAGAAAAGCCTTGAGTTACATCAAGTTAATTTCACAATGAGAAACAATCAAACATGTGTACATTCTTCAGTAGATCCAGATATGACTGTGACTTTTAATTAAGAGCAATTTAATTTAATTAGGTCTGCACAGATTCAACGTAGCATTATTTGTATGTTTTTCTCGAGCAGTACACATTAAAGCCATTAAAATCATCCTGACCCTATGATACCCCTTACCACGGTGCATCAGCTGCACCCAACTTTATACGTACACCAGACTTCTCCACTTTTGTTCATTCAGGGAAACTCTTACATTCTATCCCCTGGGATACTCATGAAATTTCTGGAGATTATACACACCCTTCAACATTAGAAGCATCTCACCATAGAGTTTCCAGATCTCCATTACAACCATTGGAAGTGTTACCCACCAACAGTGGGTGACCCCATACGAGGATTTTTCTCCTTCGTCTTCAGCCAGCAGCCCCTAACAGCGACCAGTGTAGCAGATATCTCGTGCCATTTGATCACCGCTCCCTGAGCTAGTCATATGTCCCCTCACCCCTCTGTCAAGAGCGTATGTTCGAAGGTGGGCCATCCAATCCTGAAGGTATGTTTTTCATTGTGCAATCGGGCGCTTGTGCTTGTTTCTCCTTGGGCACATTGGGCATGGATTATTGGGTGACTTGGAAGGGGGGGTGGTTTTGACTACAGTTTTGTTCCCTCATCTTAAATGCAGGATAATCCTCAACCCTAGTCCCGTGGGATCTCCCCTGTTGGCTTATAGCTTCAAGAAGGGCACAACTTGGGAAACCCCAATTTTGGTAGCGCGGTCCCGTTTTCCCATTTCACATTTTTCACTCTCTTCTGCACATTACAAGCCCTATTTCATCATCTTTCATCTCTGGGTCCACATGACCACTGGGTCCACAAGGCGTTGGTACACCCCGTCCCTTGTTCACATGTTTGGGTCGGGCTTGGTAACATTACCCCATAGGTTGATGCAACTAAAAAGTAAAATTTAAAAGCATATCATGGCCAAAAGCAAGAAACAAAAGAAAAGAAAAGAAAATTATAAAATGCAAAATATGGTCGGGACATTAAAATAGCACGTGGGAAAAAGTCAAAACATGAGCTCTACCCCTCATCATTATGGCCATCACCCTAGTTCCTAAGGCCGGCCGAGAGTTGTTGGAATCGAAGTTTTTGGGTCTCTCTCTCTCTCTCACACACACACACACACATGTGCATTGAAGTTGGGAAACTCCATCGAAGTTGTGAAGCTGCATGAACCTGTGAAGTTGCATCAAGGTCAAAGTTGTGAAGTTGCATTAAGGTCGAAGCTGTGAAGCTGCTACACTGGAGCTACTGAAGTTGCACGATCGAAACTGTTGTCATAAAGTTGGGTCGAAGTTCCAAAGCAGGGGGTCTAAATTCTAGGTTGAAGTTGCATTTGAGAAGCTGGCACTTGGTAACTTTGAAAGAGATCATCTATCAAAAGGAAGAGTTGACTTGGTGGAGGAGGAAGGTCTTTTGGTCTAGGATCTTGGTCTATCTCAATTTGAATCTATTGAAGGAAGAGTTGTGACTAGGTTTTCCCCTATAAAAGGGTTTTAGCCCTGGCTAAGTGCCTACATTTGGAATCCATGATCGTCATGTTTTTTCTTTGAAGATTGCTTGATGAAAAGAAGATAAAGGAAGAACATAAAGAAGCTAATAAGAACATACTAATATCACAAGAAAATCTTGTTGCCTTTTGGATTTTCTAACAAAAGCCAGATTCAGTGACGCTAGAAGACATACAAGATATCTCAAAAGTAATTTCTCAATAAAGTAAAAAGGTGATACAAAATATGCAAAGGAAAGTTGAAAAAATCGTCGCTGACAAAAATGAAGAAGTTACTAGCCTCAAGGACCACAACGAGAAATTATTGATGCAAATAAAAAAACTTTAAAATGACAAGAAATCCTTGAAAAACAAACTAGAAGAACTCAACACAAAAGATGTATCGAAGTCTTCAGACGTAACCATCCAAGTAGAAGAAAAACGAACAAATACCGAGCCAGTCAAAACTCAAGAAGATGACGACCAAGTTGAAGGGAAAACATATTCAAAAGTTGCAGTCCAAATGATGAAAAACCCAAGTGAAGATTTCGTAACCAATTCAACAACATCAAAATCTAAAGTAAATTAGAATATTGCCACACACATGTTAAAGGAAAGACAAACCCAAAGAACTCCTTATCTACATCTGAATCACAAGAGTAGACATTCCAATCAGTCTACATATTTGTATCTCTCAAAACAAAAACAACAAACTCATGTTCTGAAGAATAATGATGTTGGCACAATCCAGAGTGACGATAGCAAATTATTTCAGTTATCCAGTAATTGCCAAGCTCCACAAAAGATTGATTTAGGATGGTCGGATCCCTTCTCAGTATGACAGTTTCATTTATCACTCCAAGGATCATATCGTCTTGTATCAACGAAGATGACAATTCCGAGACGAGAAGACATTTGAAACAGAAAAAGAGATCAAGCCTTTTCATCAGTGAGCTTTGAAGACAAAGCTTTTTGAGGAGGAAGGCGATGTTATGAATAAAATCTAGATATAAATAATAATAACACATCAGAAATAATGATTAATTAGTAATTAGTTAATGAATGGGTATGTCCTAAAGGACATGACCATTCATAAACGGACGTCTGCCTAGGGTATATAAGCAGGTCGTCACTCTCATTTGTATCATCATTCACATTCATACATTTTAATATATATTATTGTATCTTCAATGGAGATCTTCATATTCCAAGTCTTTTGGAGTATTTAACTTTGAGTATATGTACTATTGTTTGTTACAAAGACCCCTCCAAGACCAAGTCAAATCACTTCTTTGATCAACACTTCTTCCTCAAAGTCAACACTGGTCAAACTAACTGCAACACTACAGATTTCAGCTTCTCTTCAATTTTTCGGCCTCTATCACAAAAATGCAACTCTCGGCCTGCCTGAAATCTTTGTTGTTCCACACGTGTGGACAGATTAGGGCAGAATTGCTAGACTTCTCTTCCTCGCTTGGGATGATCTTTCTTCCTTAACAACTTGGCTTAGGAAACTGATCCTAGATACCTTATTTTTCAGCCTCCTGAAGTGACTGTAATTTTGACCTTCGCAGCTATAGAAAGTAGCCCTAACTGTCCCGCACGTGTGAGTTGAATGACCCATAAAGAATCCTTATAAACTTCACTTTTCTCCTCCTTTGATTCTCTCTCTTCAACTAGATTTACTCAAGCTTCTTGTGCTTCAAAATGAACTTGATTGATACCATTACAAATGAGGTAGAGCTCTCTATTTATAGGCTTCATGTCACTGCCTGTGGGTCGACTTGTCACTGTCCCTAGGCCGACTTGTCATTGTCTGATAGGCCGACTTGTTGCTTGCATCTTGACAAGGCCTTGGAGGGTCTTTGACTCTATTTTGACTCAAATAGAATTTTCTTTACAATATGTAACATGCCCAAAAGGGTCTTCCACACATGACAATGACTCAAATGACTTGTAGACTCGATGACAAGCCCTAGAAGCACTCAATGGGTGTTTGACCTATAAAAATAAATTTCCCTTGAGCATGAAACCAATGCCTCAAGAATAACAATAATAAATATATTTTTCTCTTTACAACAAATACATGAAATCATGATTACATATGTCATTATGAGACTGAACCTAGTTACATATTTCAATAGTGTTAAGGTGATAGTGGGCACATCTCGTGTGTTTACCGCTTTGCACTTTGACTAGACCTTGTTGATGCTTCTACTTCGGGTAGTAGCAGAAGACATCTATGACACATCAAACACATGTTTGGCACATGTCCTAGTTTAGGAAACATGTTAGACACATGCCCTAGTGTGTCATGTGTCTGAAAAGTAGGATACAGACTTAGGAACCCTAAGGGACATATCCCTTTACTTAGTATATCATTGTTAGTTAAGCCCAGACAACATTTTCTAACTTCTAGACAAACAAACAAGATTAGGTACAGGTCTAAGGTGAATTTGATTGAATATATACCCCTCAGCCATGGCATCTAAGACAAAGAAAACCTCACTTCATTAAAAAGGGGAAATTTATGAACTTTAAAAAGAAGTATCTTGAAGCCATATATTGAATATTCCCTCTTACACAGTTAGTTCATGAAGGGGGCTTAATAACTTTGTTTGAGAGTCATATAAACACCAAATCCACCAACTAAACAGATCAAGATCATTCTCTCTCTCATCAAGCAGAAATTTAGATATATCTTACGATAAAAGTGATGACAAAAGGTTCAGTTCAACGGTAGACAATAAAGTAGGAGATATCTTGCACCATGTACTGGTTGGTTCAATGGCGGACACAGTGTAGCTATGCAATGGACCACCCAATTTTAGTACGCTAATGGCATGTAGACTAATAAATAAACTAGTGCAGCCATATAAATTAAATGGATGGTAAATGTCGATAGGCATCAATCCATAATAGGTAAAACACTTATTTCATGATACATTATAACTTTATTTTAAAATATTATTATTATTATATTATTAATGATAAAAATAATTAATATATAACTTAAATATATATACATTTAAAAAAAAACGAAATTTTTAAACATGAAGATTCATCCCCACTTTATCACGAAGAATCTTAATATGTAAATAGACTTTGTTATGATACCATGGGCCAATACCATGGCTTATCATTATCACATGCCCAAAAAAACATCACTCATTTCATATGACACTTCTTCATATGATATTTTTTTAATTAATGAATTTAATTAAAAGAGTAAAAAAACATAATTCTTTGGAGATAAATCATAACCTTTGATTAGTTAATACTATTAAGAATATTCTCGAATATCCCATGGAGATTAAATCCCTACCATCTATCTAATAATTATTGATAACTAAACTAAAGTTCTGGGAGCCCTATTCCAAACTAGACATGTCTATCAGTGTAATTAAAAATATTTTACCCCAGCTTATAGGTTGTAGATATAATTCTTTTTCTATATTATTTTTGTGCATTCACTCTATTGGTGTGCAAAAAGTGAGTCATGTATTGTATTTAAAATTCATGTTATGTTATGATTGAGCATTTAGTCAATCCCAACTCCATGCTACAAGTCAGAAATATGTATGTACTGTGTTTTATTTTATATTTTTGCATTTAGTTTCATGGAACTTTAGGTTGTGATCTGCAAGCCTGTGCCCATCAACTTATTTTTGGTTTATAAACGCTCTCATGGAGTGGAATCCTGTATTTTTTTCCTTTTCTTTAACATTATTTAATCTTGGCTGGTGGGGCTATGCACGTGCCTCTCTTGGATATATCTCGAAAGTGCATCTGTGATGTGCACTTGTGCATGCAAGTAGTGGTAGTTAAAGGGTCTAAAAGGAAGAATGTGCAACACACCATTATCTGTACAAAGGCTTGGGGGTGGGCAAACAAGCTTCAAGTTATGCTTCTTTACAATCTTATCCAGCTGAATTCGCACATAATGATTTGAAGCAACGCCTCCTGACACAACCTGTTTGATACAAGCATAAGATGATTAATATGCACAATTCTATGATTCAATATCTCTAGTAATTTCCTGAATAGCCTTGTAAGCATGCAATACTTAAACCAACCAAACAATTAATAGATGGTTCAATGCTTTGGGCCCATTCAACAGCTCGATCACATCTCTGCTCCAAATGCAAAACAGCAACCCTCTGTACAAAGGAATTATGTCCAGTTAATAGTTATTGTTAGAAAGTGTAGCTAAAGGAGTTATTTAATTACCACTCTTGTATATGTTATTTTCATAAAAAGAGATGCAAGACTGAGGGTATCATTCCAACTTTATCATTAAATATGTTTGTATAATTAAGATTATAGAATGTCAACTCTAAAGTTGTTAATAACAAACCTCCTAGACTAAAACTACCTGGAAAGAGGCAGCAATGTCTGCCCGTAGTTTTCGGTCTTCAGTGCTTGCAGCAACTATCGGATCATTGTTTGTATCACTGCATCAATCAAAAAAGTCTCAGTGACCACATTACATGACAATTTCCCTCCCTTAGAAAATCAATAAGATAGAAGGTGAAGTTTGAATAAACAAGCAACTAAAACTGTAGAGAAATGGGTTATGTTTTGACAAGTATAGTGATAACTCCAGGACTCAAAAGTAAGAAAAAAGTGATCAAACCAGAAACTTTTTGTGTTGATTTTTACATGGTCTTCTATACAGAATTATTTTTTATGACTTTTATCTTTTCATATTCTTATTCAATATTCCATCATTCAATAGTTATACAGAAGTCATCAACCATATAACATTTAAGACAGTAGGATCATAGAGAGACAGCCACACAAAAACAGAGAAATTTTACCTTGGGAAAACCCTCATGGGGAGAAACCAAACAACCTTTTTCAAAAGAGAATTATTCAATTCAACAGACACACATCTAAGTCAACAAATAGGTCAAACCTGGTCCATCCTCCTAGTCAAGTGCTAGGTCTGTCCACTAATCAGGTATACTTAGAATGTTTCCCTTTGCCTCCCACAAAACTCGATCCTTCCTCAGAAATTAGGTCTCTTCATAGAGGTTAGATCTAGCACAAAGAATTTTTCCCTCATCAAATATTCAGTCCTTCCAAGAAGTGCCATAAACAAAAAGTTCAGTCATGCATCCTGGAGAGAAGTTCATCCTTCAATAGAATTCACCACTCAAATTTCGTTGCCTCAGACTACAGGATTTCTCTGCCACACAACAGTGTTAGTTTTTGTAGCATCGGATGTGTTCTAGCCATGAAATTTGGTGGAGATGCTAGAATACATGTATTCTCCAAAACCTAGAAATCGTTTATGGAAATTCCACCCAGAAACGATTTAATTAAAATAATTAATTTTTTTTAATAGTATTGTTGTCGCACAGAATATCTAGGCACTGCGACAATGGCTCAGATCAAGCGCTGTCACCCTAATCCCCAATCTCTCCGTTAAGTTGTTTCCCTACAGCAGGCTAAGGGGGGTAGACCCTACGAAAATGGAATGACGGAGAACTAGTTGGAAACCAGCCAGTTCAGGAGACACAGTGAAGCAACCAAGTACTTGATTTAGATTTAGCAAGATTTATAGGATTTGATTAGATTTTAAGCAATTGATGCCAGTGCCTTATGGAGTCAACCATCTTGCTAGGAAATTTACGACCAAGTAATTGATTTGCAACTGTTGCTTGAATGAATGACTATCTTATATGAAGTGCAAATCCCAAAGCTAATATGAAATGCAAGAATCCTGGTTAATTTTAGTTAAATACCTATCTAAGTTTTAACCCTTCGATCCTTTCTATATTGAGCCTGATTTCGTAGTAATTGGCAGAAAGAAGATAAGGTGAAGCACACTAAGGTGTGATTAACAATACCTCTCCTAAAAATCTAATTGTTGAAGTTTCTAATTCTACTTAGTTAGAAACCCTCCATGCACTTTATCTGATTTATTCCTACCTACTTGTTATTTTACTTAACAAGTTATTTACAATGTAAACACTGAAAGTAAACACCAGTGCATACTCAACATATTACAGATCAGCAACTAAAAGAAACAAGAACAAACACACCATATGACACCATTATTTTTGGACTAATGTCCTCGAAAAAAACACAATGCAAGAAAACCAATGCAGCTATCTGCTGGTTTTCTTATTAAGCAATATCAGAATACAACCTGGGTGCTGAAACTGGCCTACCCAACAGAAATTTCCTTAGCAGCTATACCTCACAATTTGAGAGAAATCTCCTTATTGAAACCCTGGAAATTCCTTTCGGCAGCTCTTCAGCACAAAACTACTCCTGCAACCCCAGTGTTTGCCCAATCTGGACTGCGTCAGCCCCTCTTTGTCTCACGTTGGCCCTGCATCAGCCTTTCTAGGCCTGCGTTAGCTCTTGGAGCCTCTGCGTCAACTGCGCTGGCCCCTCTAGTGCTCTGCGTAGCACTTGGCTGCCTCTGTGTAGCCCTGCATGAGCCCTTGCTAGCTCTGCGTCACCCTCCTTGGTTGTTGCGCTGCTCTCCCGGCACAATCTCCACCTTCTCTGTTTCTCTGTACTCAATGCCCTTCAGTTGCTCTCCTGATCACTGATTCTATCTCTCTTAGCAAACCTCGCTCTAGAGAATATAATGATTGATCATCTCATGTCCCTCTTCAAGTGACCCTAAAGCCTCCTCTTATACTTTTCCTATTGACATCTCAACGGTCGAGATTAAGTCCCTAATCAACGGCTAAGATTAGATCTGGCTTGATCCATGTCTTTTGGACCATTCTAACACAAATTCATATTAATACACATTAATATTTTATTTTCCCTAAGTTTAGACTTAGGGACTCCATTAAAAAAAATTAATTATTTTAATATCTCCTGATCTGTTTAGAATATGCCCAAACTTTTTCTAGGTATTGGAGATCTCATGTGCCCCAACCTATCCACCAAATTTCGTGGCTAAAGCACATCTGACGCTACCCCAAATCAACACTAACATACCCGGAGCCTTTGGCACTACAGAGAGTTGTGGCTCTAACGACTGCAAGGTCACCATTTTAAGTACTATTAAAAGCATGTTTCTCAAGCAAAGATGGATGGATATCTATCTCTCTATCAAACAAAATTGTGCTTGGAAGTAAATTTTATTTATGCAAAACTAACTTATATGCAAATGCACCAGATGATGAGAAGAAGTTAGACCCGAGGATTAGAAACACTTGTGTCACAAAAACCCTTAATCACCAAAATAAATTGCTTGCTTTATTGGATGAAGACTTAAAAATAAACCCCTGAAAATATTACAATTAAACCACAAGCTTATTTCAAATCTTTTTTGATACAATTATAGCTCAAAGAGAACAAAAACTTCTTTGCAATCAATGTCAACAGATGCTCAAAAAATACTCAGTTTATGAAACAAAAGATATGCATTTTATCACAATTCCATGACAGAGTACTTAATTTTCAAAAATTAGTTTTTAGGACAGCGGTAAGAAAAACTTTATGACAACGGCAATATGACAATGAAAACAATAAGCTATCAGTGATATCTTTATGCCAAAAATTTACCGAAATTTTTCCAAACTTGCCCACATGAATTATCAAAAAAAATTCCACCTGTTATGATGTGATTTCCATAATTATATCAGATCTGATATACTTATTACAGCGGTCAATTAAAACATGAAATAAGCCTAGTGATGAATGTCCAACTCAAGAAATTAATTTTTTAATGTATTAGACAACTTAAGAACTGATGTTAGGGCTAACCCACATGAAATTTTTCCACTGTTATATTTCAGACTTCAGAAACAGAATTATTCTGAGATAACAATCACCCAAAATGTAGATCTAGGCCAAATTTTTTATACACATCAAACATAAATGACTTATTAATGTATTTAGCAATTTTTTTTGTTAATTTCAAACCACTTAGATGTGTTTTTCACCACTATTAGAAATGTATATGACTATTGTAGCAAACAGTGAGGAAAAAGATAGTTTAAAGATCAAACCGTTAGGCCCTAGGCCTTGAAAATCACTTGCCCAAGTTGCCAAAAAAAAAAATCAATACTTGAAACACAAATTTTTACCAGATTTTCTGCAAAAACTCACCAATGATTAGCTTCAGAAAATTAAATATTCAAATCAGAAATGGAGCAAAGGAAATCTAGGGCCAATCAGAGCTAGCACAAGGCTAATAGAACTAGCGTTGGGCTAGGAGAAGGCAAATCTGGTCTTAGGAGCCCCAAAACTTAAAACCCTTATTCTGAAAAAATTATTTTGCTTCGGATCTTCAAATTTATTGCAAAATTTTTAGTCGCTGGCCCTGCAAACAAATTTATGAGTCCAGATCTTACCCTTCAAGGTCTAAATTTGGCCCAAATCTCAAGATCTGTTTGGATAAAATTTTAAATCTATGTCTACAAACAATCTTTGAGCTCAGATCTTACCCTCCAAGGTCAAGATCTAGCTCAGATCTGAAGATTTTCTTAGCTGATTTTTCAGATCTATTCCTGCAAATAATCTTTGAGCTTAGATCTTGCCCTCCAAGGTCTAGATCTAGCTCAGATCTTAAGATTTTCTTCATTGATTTCTCAGATCTATTCCTGCACAAGTGAAAAAAGAAAAACCCAATACCCAATATGTACAAAAATAGAGAAAATCCCAAAAACCCAAGTGTTAAAATTCAAAATTATGTTACAAAATTCCAGATTTACACAAGTAAATAACATATCTATACAAATAATTTACAGATCTATACAAACAATTTATAGATCTATCAGATCTGAGGAGTATGAGTCCAACTTTGCTCCCAGATCTGATAATATAAGACTATTAATAGCCAGATCTATTAAAATTTCCACAAAATATTTAAAAGCTTTTGAAATTTTAGAGAGGTACTAGCCCAAAAACACCCTGCAAAAAAAAGATTATTGTTAGATAAATCCTGAGGCTTATATGAAATAGGCTATTTAGAAAATATGTGTTGAGAGTTGGTTGATCCAACCGAGGACTATCCCCAAACACTCAATGAGATCCTGAGAGATCTTCTGCAAACGCTAGATCAACCATCAAATCAAGTAAAAAAATAGAACAACAATAAAATTCTGAAGAAATAGAGATACCTGCTACTTCAATCAAAATTAAAAATGTTACCCTAGATCCAACAAAATGAATAAGATACTTGTATTCAGATTATTCTAAGAGAGCTATTGATCGATAGTTTTCACATAATATTAAGTAGAAATTAAAACGATGTTACCGTAAATTCATGAAGAGGAACACTACAGCACGTTGAAACCCCAAAGACTTTTGCATTAATTCAAAAAAGTATACAAGAGAGCTTGAGAGCTTAGTACACGATTCAAAGATCGGATAGATCAACTGACAAATGACATCCTATTTAAAAATAAATCTTCCAACGGCTAGTTCAAGTGATCCTTGTCAAAGCAATCTCGACGTTGATGAGGATTAAAATTTCTTTTAATCTCATCTGTCGAAATTTTAAATTTTTTAGGAAATTCGAATTTTTCAATTAAATGCATTTTAATTAACTCAAATCTTAAAAAATAAAATTGATTTAATTTCCTCAAAAATTTGACTTTGACTTGAACCCCAAGGACCAAAGGCTTAAAATTTAGCAAAATAATAAATTTACCTCAGTCCCGGGACTTCTTAAAATTTGAATTTTAAGGACCAATGAATTTTGCCTTTGGAAAATTTAAATTTACCTAAGACCTAGAATTAATTAAAATTCTGGCTTGGGATTTTAATTAATTTTTGGCCATAAAATTTAATTAATTAACTTGAGGGAATAAATTATTTTCCAACCCTCAAGAAACTTTACATCATAAGGGGGAAAACCCATCTGAAACAGACCCTCACAAACTAAACATTTCTGCGACACAAATATAATCCAACAGACCAAGTAATTTGTAATAAAATAACTTAACCAAATAGTTAGAATTATTCTCAAATCACTTTTACATAGACTCAATTTAGAACACAAGGACTCGCCTAAGATCCCAATGACAAAGTCCATTCCGGTTTTAGGGTAAGGCTGAAGGAAAACTCCATCAACTATCTGAGTATAGATCGGTGAGACAAAAAACCTCCCGGAATGTAGATCGTCACCAGAAAAGTAGGTTTACCTAGGTAATTACATACACGACACGGATCTGCTGAGATTATTTACACCATATACATGCAGAATGGGTTTACATAACATCTTGGAAGTGAAGCTGATGATAATAGTTGTACAGCACGAACACATTGATCGGGCGCTATCCCTTTTGCGAAATAAGGGGGTGTACTGCTATGGGTCGTTGACACGTAGTGGTCAATAGGTACCTAAGTCTAAACTTAGGAAAACTGATTAATTAAAAGGTATTAATTAATTCATGGTGAGAATCTTCTAGAAAAAGACATGGATCGAGTTCTAGTTAATCTT
This sequence comes from Pinus tabuliformis, assembly GCA_031772625.1. Lineage (NCBI taxonomy): Eukaryota > Viridiplantae > Streptophyta > Pinopsida > Pinales > Pinaceae > Pinus > Pinus tabuliformis. Next base: position 123,767,330 of record CM062808.1, on the reverse strand, counting down.
AGCCATCGATTATGTTTTAATCTTGGTCATTAATGTCTCAACAAGAGATTATAAGAAGAAATTCGATGGGGGTTGGAGAACAGACTTGAGACACCAAGGAATTCGACTTTGCTGGGAAATTGAACTTCAAAGTAGCAGTTGTGTGTTATCAGTGTCGATTTTTGTAGCATCGGATGTGCTCTAGCCTTGAAATTTTGTAGAGAGGCTAAGACACATGTATTCTCCAACCCATAAATCGTTTGGGAAAATTCCACTTGGAGATGGTTTAAATAAAATAATTAATCATTTTTAATGTATTCTTAAGTCTAAACTTAGGAAATGTGATTAATTAAAGAGTATTAATTAAATCTGGTGTGAATCTTCTAGAAGAAGACGAAGATCAACTCCCAGTTAATCTTAGCCTTTGATTATGTTTTAATCTTGGCCGTTGGTGCTCCAACAAGATATTATAAGAATGAGCTTGATGGGCACTTGGAGAATACACTTGAGACACAGATAGTGAGATCTAGAGATCGAATTTTTCAAAGAGTAGCAGCACTGACTTGCCGAAGAGAGATCGAGTGATCTTCCTATAGTGAAGGGCAGGGATAGCAAATCGGAGGAGGATTTTCCAGTTCCAGAGAGTGCAAGGCAAAGAAGGCAACAAGAGGTTCAGAGAAGCACTGCAATGCCACGCAGAGGTAGCGCAAAGCTTCAAAGGGATTCCGTAATTTTGATGGGAGAGTCAAGATCTAGTGCCAGAAGCCAAGGTGTGAGACCAGAGGGTCGAAGTTCCAGTCAGCAAAATATCAAAGGAGGAGGTGACGTAGTTCCTAGAGGTTGTGACGCAGATCTGCGTAGGCTAACGCAGAGGCAGTGTGGGGCTAGCCTTCTATTGATTTTGTGTAGCTTGGAAGGTACTCCAAGCCCTAGTGATCAAGGATTGGACGTCAAAGCGCCACAAATGGACTTGTGGGCTTGAGATCCAAACTTGGGGGTTTTGCACCCATCATGATTTGGGCCAAAACCAGGATAAAGACACAACATATGATGAATGAGGATGATAGTACTCGACGCTATGATTCCAAGGCATTGAGAATCATCTGATTCCAAGTTGTCATTAGAGAGAAATGATTTTTTGAAGTTGACTATGTAATGTTTGGTTGCCGAGTTAGGTTGGCTTAGTGTAAAAAGGTGCCAAAAGATGGGTCTCCTCAAATGATTTCGTGGAGGCCTTTAAGGCTATAAATATGAGACATTTTGGAGTCATTTCATCATCTAAAAATGTGCAACATTACCTCTGAAATTTCGTGGAGAAAGAACCAAATAGCAAGGCCGAGTTTAGGGAGAGCATCACGCTACAGATTGATGACTGTTTTGGATACACTTTGAAGGGTTGGATGTTGATTTGGGGTAGCATCGGATGTACTCTAACCATGAAAATTAGTGGAGAGGCTAAAGCACATAAGATCTCCAAGACCCAAAAATGGTTTGGGCAAATTCTACCCGATTAAGGAGATATTAAAATAATTAATATTTTTAATGGAGTTCATAAGTTTAAACTTAGGAAAAATAAAATATTAATGGGTATTAATATAAAATTGGATTAAAAGGTTCCAAAAGACATGGATCAAGCCAAATCTAATCTTAGTCGTTGATTAGAAATGTAATCTCAGTCGTTGAAGGACCAATAGGAAAAGTATAAGAGGCGGCTTGAAGGTCAGTTGGGACAACTTTTGTCACTTGGGACCACTGTTTTCTGCTACTACTGCTCTATTTGACTGATGTACTCAGTTCTCCTGTGATCTGCAACCATGCTCTGATACCATGTTGGAATTTCTAAGTCTAACTATTAGAAACCCTTCATGTACTTTCTGATTTATTTATGCCTACTTGTTCTGTTTAATTAACAAGTTATTTACCATGTAAATACTAAAAATAAATACAAGTACATGCTCAACACATTACAGATCATCAACTAAAGGAAACAAAAACAAGCACACAAATGACGCCATTGTTTTTGGACCAATGTCCCCAGAAAAACCCAATGCGGGAAAACCAATGCAGCTATCTGAGGGTTTTAATTATTAAGCAGTTTCATAATACAATCTGGGTGCCAAAACCGACTCACCCAACAAAGAATAATCTAGGCAATAGTACCTCTCAGTCAAAGACAGATGTTCCCGCTGAAACCCCGAATAAACACTCCGACAGCTCCCAGCTCCAATCTGCCCCACAAAAACCCCAGTGTCAACATCTAGGAACTACATCAGCCCTTTCTAGCCCAGCATCACCTTAGCTCGCCCTGCGTCAGCGTCTGGAGGCACTGCGTCAGCCCTTAGAGCCTCTGAGTCACCCATGCTGGCTCTCTGAGGCACTGCGCAGTTCCTGGCTGCCTCTGCGTGAGCCCTAGCTAGCTCTGTGTGAACCTCTAGCTAGCTCTGCGTCCCTCTCTCTCGGCTTCTGTGCTGATCCTCCTGGTACTATCTCTACCTCTCTGCTTTTGTATTCAGTGCCCCTCAGCTGCAACTCTGATCACTCTTTTGACTTCCTCAACAAACCCTGCCCCAAAAAATCGAAATCTTGATCAACTCGGTGTATTCTCCAAGTGACCCTTAAGCCTCCTCTTATACTTTTTTCGTTGACAATTCAATGGCTGAGATTAAGTCCCTAATCAACGGCTAAGATTAAATCTGGCTTGATCCATGACTTTTGGACCATTTTAACTCAGTTTTATATTAATTCACATTAATATTTTATTTTCCGTAAGTTTAGACTTAGGGACTCCATTAAAAATATTAATTATTTTAATATCTCCCAAACTGTTTAGAATTTGCCCAAACCCTTTTTGGGTATTGGAGATCTCATGTGTTTTAGCCTCTCCACCAATTTTCATGGCTAGAGCACATCCGATGCTACCCCAATCAACATTGAACCATTAGGGAACCCAACCGTTCCCCAATGCGAGTCAGTTTGGCCACTAACTCAACACAAACCGCTCTCATGCCCTCCAACTCCTCGTTCTGCTATAGAATGGCCTCTCGCACTATCGTGGCCTTCTTTCTCAATGCTAGAAGGCTAGCCTGAGAATTATGAAACTGTGGAGGCGACTATCCTCTGTAAGATCGGTCACCGCTCTGGACCCCTTCGTTTCTTCTGGTACCTCCTCAATGACAAGTATGCCTCCAGGCACCTCATCAACCTGCTATGGGCGGCCATCGTCTAGAAACTGGGTCATAGCACTGGGTACCTCATCAACTGTTGGCATCTCATTAATAGATGGCCCTCCGAGTGTATGCTCTACTCCCTCAACCGAGGTGTCAGCTGGAGCTACCAATGGTGACTCATGTGCCACACCGGGTATATCGATGTGCCCCTCACCATCCTGCATGTCCTCCTGCTCAACCTCTTCCTCAAGCTTCTGACATCTAAAGCCTAGTCTCCACCAGTAGAAATGCCTCCTGGTCTCATCCTCTAGCTTTCCTCATCCTATCCACACCCTTTTAGGGAGTCTGGTGTCCTTTTGATCAAATCTCTCCACAAGCCTCTATGTGAACTCTTTGTAGGATATGATACGTACATGACCCAAAGGGATCAGCCCTCGGTACCACCATTCCATAGCATCTCCATCCAAGTGCAAAGTGGCATGTCTAATAGCATCTATCTCCCTCATGGGGTTTAGCCGGAAATATGTGTCCAGTTCTTGTACCCATTTTCTGATAGAACTCCTAGTTGAACCATCAAAGTGGGTGAGGGTCATTTTTCCCTCAATGATACTCACTCTCCCTTGATCCATGGGTTTGTCTATAGTTCACCCATCACAGTGCATACATGTCCAAATCTTCCATGATCCTATTGGATATTCCACAACTAGCCAAGATCATGCTCTAATACCACTGTAATATTCCTAGTAGAAATTTTACAATAATAACAAAAACATGCACAAATAAATAACACAAAAAATTTCATAAATGCATACACATGAACAAGAAATTTGTACAAATCTCCAAACTGGCCAAATTTTATTAATAATATATGTTGTGGTACAAATTAGTTGGAGAAATTGCACCTGGGCTTGCACAAGGCAAGCTACAAGCACCAGGTGATGAGTACAAGAAAAGCCAAACGGCTACAATAATCAGCACCTCCAAAAAATTGTGTCGCTGCTCCAAAACTACAATGTTTCCTGACTTCGCCCCCTAATTTTCCCACTCTAGATTGCCCAGAAAAAATCTATAAAATTAGGAGAGTGCTCCTTGCCCAAAACCCAAAAAAACCTAGAAAGGGTTTCTCTTAGTTCCAACTTTCGAAATTTGCCCCTACACAACTTGGCCCTCCACCAAATTCGAAGTTTGTTACTGTGGCTATGCCTGTCAATCTCTTCTCTCCAAACTCTAGAAATCTTCCTCAAATTGTTGTCCCAATGATTTCCCAGCGCCCCAGCTCCAAACTCCCCCAGATGATGTTGCCCCAAAAGAGTCTCATTCTAATCACTACGCAGTCATTGGAGGAGATGATGCAATCCTATATATGATAAAGTGAGAGTTCCCTGTAGGTTGGTCCTCTTGGCTGTAGCTGCCCTCCACACTCATGAAAATGATCAAATAACACTCCTGTAGCTTCTTCGGTAAATTCCCGAACAACCCAGCTCCACAAACAACTGGTAAATCCTCCCTCTGTGCAGTGGTGGCTCACAGACTGCGTGCTCTACTCCAGAAATGCATGGGGCCTGTAGTTGATGCCTCTTCTAGTCTCATTGATGAAGGAAAGCCTTCCTAGGGTGGCACTCGAAGTCCACCAAAGAAAGGTTGAGCTTCTCTCCTTGGTAAGCTCTTGCGCTAAATAGAGAAATATTGGCTCAGCTGAACAGCTAAGGCAAATTCGATTTTCAAATAGACAAAAGACCCCTATTGCTCCCTCATTCCTTCCTTTTATAATTTTTGGCCATGCATTCCTTGTGGGTCCCTCCACCAATTCGATTTGCGTCAAGGAATTCAAATTCTTTCTTCCTCAAGTGTAATTTATGTGGGCCCCATATTCCACTATCAATTTAATCTTTCATTTTCTCTAATGTTGGTGGCCTCCATCTCTCCAAAAATTAAGTGGGGACTCCCTCCACCCACTTTTCCTAAGTTTACATGTCAAACTATTTCCCAACACCCAATTGCAAACTAGAAATTCATCTTAGCAAAATTAATTTAATTGGGGACATTACATTGTCGCAAAGGAAGCATCAAAATCTCCATATGTAGCAGTCCAAACTGAAGAAACAAACATCAATACCACTAATCTCGCAGTTCAGGCAAATACAAACCCTATCGAAGCAAAAACGTACTCAAAGGTTGTGGTTCAAACAGAGGACACCCCAAATAAGGATTCAGTAGTTAATTCCACAACAACAATGTCTGATGGAAATCAGGAAACTGCCATAAAAACGTTTAAGTTCAAATAAGAAAAATTCCTTATCTACATCTGAATCACAAGAGTGGACGCCTTAATAAATCTACAAATCTATATCACGCAGAACATAAAGAAACTTATGTTCCGAAGAATACTGAAATAAGCTCAATTCAATCACACGATAACTATTCACCACACATCTCCAAGGATCAGAAGATTAATCTAGGATGGTCTGATCCGTTTTCAGTACAACAATTATGTCTATCGCTTAGAACATCATATCGTCTTGTATCAACAAAGATGAAAGTTTAGCAATGAGAAAATATTCCGAACAACGAAAGAGATCCGATCCGTCATCAGTAAGCTTTGCAGACAGCTTTTTGAAGGGGAAGGCAATGTAACAAACTAAATTTATATAAAAATAAACACAAATAATGTAAAAGACAACAAATAAGATTAATGATTAATTAGTTAGCAATTAACGAAAATGTATGTCCCTAAGGACATAACCGTTAGTGAAAGGGTACTTACCTAGCTATATATACAGGACCCTCATTCTCATTGTATCATCCTACATTAATTCTTTATATAATATACAATTTACACTTACTATCCTATGATGGATGTATTTGTCTACGAAGTATTTTAATATTTCTATTGCGTATAAAGGAAAAGTATAAGAGGAGGCTTGAGGGTCAGTTGGAGACGCAGCAAGAGAGATCAAGAATTCGATTTTCAGAAGCTAGGTTTGTCGAGGAAATCGAGTTAGTGATCAGTTGAAGTGAGGGGCAGTTCAGCAAGGGATTTCATACATAGCAAAGAGGCAATGAAGTGTTGGGAGAGGCAGCGCAGGCCCAAGAATGGTTGATGCAGAGGCCTGAGGAACAAGTGCAGAGGACGCAGAGGGCCATAGAGGCTGACGCAGAGAACGCAAAGAGCCGTAGAGGCTGACGCAGAAGCCGCAGAGGCTAACGCAGAGGACGCAGAGGGCCGTAGAGGCTGACGCAGAAGCTGCAGAGGCTGACGCAGAGGGTCACAGAGGCTAATGCAGAGGACGCAGAGGCTGACGCAAAAGCCACAGAGGCTGACGCAAAGGACGCATAGGGCTTCAGAGGCAGCGCTAGGAGGTTCTGTGGGGCAGACTGGGAGCTGATCAGCAAATCTTGAGGCGAGAGAGGGTGAAGCAGTTCTAGAGCAGTGCTTGGAGCAGCTTTCGCTATCCAGCACAAGGAACAATCAGAGTCATTGTGGGGGTTGATCATCCAGTTGTGGATTTGCCGGAATATCTGTCTCCGGAGAGAGGTACTACTGCCAAAGATATTCTTTGAAGGGTGAGCCATTTTTGATACCCTAGGTGTATTCAGAAATTTGCTTAGTAATAAAACCCTCTATATGTTGCACCGGTTTTCCCGCATTGGGTTTTTTTGGGGACGATTGTCCAAAAATAACGGTACCCCTTGTGTGATTGTCTCAGTTTATTTCAGTGCGTGATCTGTATATCTGTGAATGTTGCATTTGTGTTTACTTCGATGTTTATTAAATAACTTGTTAATGTAAAGAACAAGTAGGAGATAGTAAACCAGATATTGCAGTAGGGGTTTCTAATGTGTTAGATTCAAGAATTTTCACATTCCATAGATTCTAACCATCTTTCATGCTTCTCTATGATGATGTCCTGAGCTCTTTCTTTCAATGCTTCTATGATGCCTTGATGCATCCCATTATTTTACTTAATGAATCATGACAGCCATATCTTACAATAGAAGACTTAGGAACTTGAAAAGAATTTATGTGAGGAAGACTATCTCAATAGTGGAGATATATTACTTCCTTCTGCTTGGATTTCTTCTTTTCAGTGACTTCCACTTCCTCGGTGATGTGAGCTTCTTCTCTTCCTCTTTTGTTGTTGTCCTTCTTGAACTTAGGACAATCTCTCCTATATTATTAACACCCATAGCATTGTATTTTATCAATGTTCTTCTTTTTCTAAGCACCAAACTTTCCAAATTTTCCCTTTCTTTTTGTCATTGCAGCATATGCTTGATTTTGCTCACCTGCTCCCACATTAGACTCGGCCTTTAGTCTAGATTCTTCAATCTTGCACAGTGACCATAGATCTTGGAATGGAGTAGCTTCTTTCTTCCCATTAATACTTGAAGTAAAGTTACCCCACTCCTCCGGTAGTGCATTTAATACAATTGTAGTCATTCCTCTATTAGACATGACTTCTCCCAAATCTTGTAGTTGATCCCGGATTTGAAATATCCTCATAAATTATGAGGCTATTCCATCTTTCCTTAACATCTTCATCTTGTAGAGTTCTTACCTTAATGAGATGACTTATCCAGCAGAGCTTACGGAATACAACTCTACCAGTTTGTCATAGATTTCTTTTGAAGTTTCGAGTTTAGATACATATGGGATGAGGGGATCCTTGATGGATTCTATGAGAATCCTTTGAGCCCTAACTTCCCCTTTCATATACTTGGCAAGAGCTTGAGCATCTTCCTTTCTTCGTTTAGTGATAGATCCTTTCACGTGTTCCATATGTTGACTTGGGGTAGCATCGAATGTGCTCTAGCCATGAAAATTGGTGGCGAGGCTAAAGCACGTGAGATCTTCAAGATCAAGAAATGGTTTGGATAGATTCTACCCAGTTTGGGAGATATTAAAATAATTAATATTTTTAATGGAGTGCCTAGGTCTAAACTTAAGAAAAATAAAATATTAATGGGTATTAATATAAAACTGGGTTCCCCGGATGCGGGTGGCACCATTACTCTTAATGCACATCATGTAGCAAATTAAAGCCTGGTATTGCCAGCTGCAGAGCAGCGTGGCTTCCCAAGACTTCACCTTGTGCGAGCGGGAGGAAGGTTTTAAGGCTGGATCTGGTAAGAGATTTGCATTAATGGCTCGCGCTGTTCGACGCAACATTCCCTCTGTTATAATCATGTCGATCCTCAATGTTTTCATCACGCCTTGTGCTCAGTCTCACGGCAATGGAACCTGGTTAGCGGAGGTAGATGGTGACGGGCTGATTCTTGCTAACCGCCGCGAGCTCCAGGCCAACATTTCCAAGGGTAAGCTCTCCCCTGTTCTGGACTTACGCATTGGTTGTATTGTGCCTTCTTCTGGGGTGTGTTCTGTGCATTTTGTTTGGTATCTCTATCGTTTCAACCAACCCGGTTCTGTAGTCTCTAGTGTCTATAATCTCTCTGCGCCCTACCACCCGTCTGTCATTATGGTTTGTTTGGGTAAAAGACATCATTCTGTGGGGCGTCGTGACAGTGGCTTGCATTCTTCGGCCGGTCATTCTATGGAACCTGAGCAGGCGCCCATCAATCCTCCTCCCATCCACGAGGTTGTGCCACCTTTGAGCTCTGGGCGCAAGCCAATTCCGAACAGTGCCTTCCAAACCGCGCACTTTAAATTTCAAAGTAATTTGAACAGGCCTCTTATTACTGCTCACATCACCATTATCCTTTCGGAAGAGGAAAATCAGGTCTCCCATCTGGCTTGCATTGCTCCTGATCCTTCCCAAAGCAGTGATCACTCCATGGACAAAGATAGCCCAGAGAATTGGAAAAGTGAGAAGTCTGGTCAGGAGGAATTTCTTAAAAATATTCCGCCCCTTGAAGACACAGGCCCTGCTGTTGAGGAAGGGACTCATGGTGAAGCAAGCCATTCCATGGCAATCCCTGTCAGCGATTTGGATGGCAATGAGAGTCTGAGGACCGGCAGTGCATGTCTGGCTGAGGAAAAGAATCATGGCAAGGCTAAGGAAGGGTAGCGCCACCTGGGCCTGCTTCTTTCTTTTTTTTGTTTCAGCTACTGTTCAGATAATCACCTACAGGCATTCTAGCTCACAGTCAGGATTCAGCACTCATGACCTGTTGTTTTTGGCTTCCCGCTGGGGAATTGGTGATACACTTACTGCTGGTTTGCACTGATTTTGTGTTTTTGTGGCCCATGTTTCCTTCTCAGCTAAACATGTCACTCTCTGTGTTTTTTATCTGGTTTTTTGCTCTATGTAACTGGTCTCCCCAGCTTCTCTTTGTAAGGGGGCAGTTCTATTGTGTTGAGTGCCCTCAAGCTATGTTTTCTGAGGCCTCAACTCTATGTAAAAATATTTTTCCTTACAGTTAATTGAATTTAGTATTTGCAGAGAAAAAAGAAATATAAAACTGGGTTAGAAGGTTCCAAATGACATGCATCAAGCCAAATCTAATCTTATCCGTTGATTGGAGACGTAATCTCGGCCATTGAAGGACCAACAGGAAAAGTATAAGAGGAGGCTTGAGAGTCAGTTGGAGAATACACCAGAGTGATCAGTCATTCGATTTACTTGAGCGAGGTTTGCTAAGTAAAGTTGAATAAGTGATCAGTTTGCAGCGAGGGGCAGTGAGTACTAGACAGAGAGGCAAGGATAGTGTCGAGAGACCAGCGCAAATGCAGAGAGGCAGACACAGAAGCCAGAGCAGGCCATGCAGAGCCCAGAAGAGACAGCGCAGAGGGCAACAGGAGTGACACAAAGGGTCGTAAAGGCTGTGTAATGCCTTAGAGGGCTGAAGCAAAGGGTTCTGAGGCTGACGCAGAGGCCAGGAGGGTTGACGCAGTGCTTCAGTGTTGCTGGAGAGGGTTTTCGTGGGGCAGGTTTTCTGAATACCTGCTTCCGAATAGAGAGGTATTACTGCCAATTATTTTTCTCTATCGGGTGAGCCAGTTTGGCACCCAGTTGTACTCAAGGATAGATTGCATAATAGAATAAACCCTCAAAATTGTTGCACCGGTTTTCCTGCATTGGGTTTTTCTGGGGACGAGTTGTCCAAAAAATAACAGTGTCATTTGTGTGTTTGCTATTTCTTTCAGTTGTTGATCTGTAGACGGTTGAGACTGTATTGTGTTTATTTCGATGTTTATATGTTTAAATAACTTGTTTGTAATTAACAAGTAGGAGAAATAAACCAGAAGAATACAGATAAAATTTCTAACAGATAGACTTAGAAACTTTAACACCATAACCTCATTTTCAATGAGATTCAGATATGTTCTTTCATTCCATGTAAGATAGTTTGAAGCCCCAACCAATTTGTTGCTTTCTTTGTGTTGTCGCACAGATTGTCTGGGCAGCGCGACAACGCTCAGACCGGGGGTTGTCACCCTGATCCCCGATCCCTTCGTTTAAGTCGTCTCCCGAGGCTAAGGGGGGTAGACCCTGTGAGGTGAATGAAGACCAACTGTGGACTAGTTGGGTTGGGAGACACAGCAAGGCAATTTAGCACTTGATTGATTTAGAAATTAATGTACCAATGCCTTATGGAGTTAATGATTAAATGATTATTTATTATATTTTGCAGAAATATGAACCTTGTAAAATAATCATTTATCATCAAATAATTCAAGCAATGCAAGATATTCAATAAATTCACAATGCTTTAATAATGATCCAGTAATTAAATTTCTAAATATTGAATACATTAAACCATGAAATTTAAATGCTAACCAGATTCAAAAAGTTAATCTCCAAATATAATCATTTAAGCACATTTAACTCTACCACAACAGAAAAAGACTTTAAAAGGAATTTCCAATTTTTTAATTAGTCTTTTTTTAAGTTATTATTTTTAAATTTTTTTTATGATTTTTTATTTACTTTAAAGTTAAAACAAGACTAAAATTTAAAAAAAAAATCAAAACTAAAGCCTAACCCAAAGAAAACTAAAACTAAGAATATTTTTATACAATTTTTTGATATTATCAAAATTTAAACAAAATTAAACTAAACTTTAACTAAATCTAAAAATAAAATAAAATAAATAAATGAAACCAAAAAATTAAAAGTTAAAACTTTTTATGATTTTTTAATTTAAATTCTAAATTGTATAAAAAAAAATATCTAAATCTAATTAAAATTTTAAATGCAACGGAACTTTAAATTCTAAACTATATGTACAAAAGAAAGAATTAATTCTAATTAAAATCTAAATGGAGGACAAGCTTTATGCCTAATCTACATTAACGCATACATAAAAAAAAACTAAACAAAAATTGAATTTTTTGTATTTTTTTACCTTTTTGCTGAAACGAAATTGAAAGAAGAGAAGAAATACGCTAACCAAAACAAAATCGAATGAAATCTAACCCTAAAGCTAAAGTAGATGAAATTTGACGCATATATACAAATAAATAAAGGGAGGTCGAATATTTTGTTGCAGGTTCTGACGGCGGGAGGAGAATGATAGCATATGGAACTGCGTTTGCAGGTTAGGAAGCGAGGAATGGCAATGGAGGGACGCAGTTGCAGCGGGAGCCTGAAAGGATGGACGCGGGTTTGGGTAGAAGTTAAGCAACGAATAAAGGGAATGGAGTAGCATTTGAGGGATATATGACTGCGTAGCGAAGAATGGAGCAGGTAGAGGAGTGATGAGTTGAAATGCTGAAGGTTTTTGGACAGCAAAATCGCGTGGAGGAGAGCAGCGACTTGGAGAGGCCAGATGGAGCTCGAGCAGAGAGCCATGGGAATGATTTTTGTTTGCAGGTACGTGGAACGTGGAAGGGCTCGACGTATTTGTAGCGATAATGAGCAGATGTTTTAGGAGAGAACGCAAAACTAAGGGAGAAATGTGAGTTTAAACGCTGATGGCAGAGCAACGTGACATGGCAGCGTTGATGGATGTGATGGGAATTGTCAGCACGCAGATGGGTGGCGTAGAAGGATGAAATCATGTGAAGAGTTAGAAAGATTTGTTCCACGAATCTCTTGCAAATTAGAAAGGCTGCGTGTATGAAGCTGGAGCAGCACGTTGAAGAGCAGTGACAAGTCATGGCATACAATGAGTAAATGCCACAAGAAAAAACTCGAAATTTTTCAGAAACCTTAACCGCAAACAGACTACAAAATTCTCTAGAAAACCTAATAAAATTTTAGATCTTTTTGCTTCAGATCTGCCTAATGAAAACCCCAGGCAGTAGCAAATAGCCTGAAAAAACCCCCAAAAAAATTTTAGAAAACCCTGCAAGAGCTAAGGCCAAATCTTACCCTCTAGGGCCTAGATCTGACTTCAAAAAAAATTTCCTCAGATCTGCAACCTGCAATGACAAAAACAAACACCCAGAAACAAAATATGAAAAAAAACAAAACTAAAAACCCTAAAACCAGCGAAATAATTACAAACTGAAGGCTCTAAGTAGCCAGATTTATTAGTATGCCACAGAAATATTTTCAAAATTTCAAATTTAATATGATGTGCTTCAAAAAACCCTTCATGCATTCATAAAAAAAAATTTAAATGATAAGCCTGGGATTAAAACTGGGTGCGCTCTTTTAGAAAATGCAATCCGGGAGTTGGCTGGTTCAACGGAGAATTTCCCCGAACGCCCCGTAGTCTAAAAAAAAAGATTTCTTGCACAGCTTAAAACCAACCATTAACATAGAGGGAGAAAATAACAATGAAATTCAAATCAAATGGAGATACCTGCCATTATGTTTCAGAATTAAATTATCATCCAAACCCCAAAGATCAGACAAGATACCTGTGCCTAAATCAATTTCATCAAGCTATTATCAAGGGTTGAAAATAAAACTATGCAGAAAAATGAAACATCTTACAGCATTTCCAAAAGAGTAACACCAGCAAGATTTTCAACCCCAAAGTCTTTCTTTATTGCACTAAAAATGACTACAAGAGAGCTTTCTTTAGCACCAAACTCTAAGATCGAATGATCTCAAATGACCCCCGACACCCTATTTAAAGGAAAATTTCCCAACAGCTAGTTTGAGTGATCCATGTCAAACTGATCTCGACCATCGATGAGGATTAAAATCCCTTTCAATCTCATCCGTCGAAATTTTTAAATGCACTTTAATATATTAAAAATTAAAATTTTGCATTTATTTTCTCAAAATTTTGACTTATTATTATTTTATTATTTTATTTTATTTCTTCAAATTTTTATTTATTTTTAAATTTACTTTTAAATTTTATTTTATTTTATTTTTATTATTTTTTAGTTATTTTTTAATTTTTTAATACTTTTTTTATTATTATTTTTATATTTTTTTTATTTTTAAATGGATCCTCGAACTTAGCCTTTGGAAAAATCACCTAGGACCTAGGACTTAGGACTTATGAGGGGATTAAAACATTTTCTAACCTTCAAGACACTTTACATCATGACTTTAGACCCTCATAGACCACTCAGTTTTGCAACACAAATATAATCTAGCAGGTCAAGCAATTTGTAATAACCTAACCAAATAGTTAGAATTATTTCCAAATTACTTTTACATAGACTCGAAGCACACTAGGATTTCCCTAAGATTCTAATGACAAAATTCATTCCGGCTTTGGGGTTAGGCTGAAGGAAAAATCTGTCGATCATGGATCGGCGAGACAAAAAACCTTCCGAAACGTAGATTATCACTAGAAAAATAGGTTTGCCTAGGCAGTTTACATACATGACTCAGATCTGCTAAGATTATTTACAATTTACACATGTAGACTGGGTTTACAACATAACATGATTGGGCTGATGATGACAGTCGAATGGCACGGGCAGATCGATCAAGCGTTATCCCTTTTGCGAAAAGGGGGCGTACTGCTATGGGTAGTTGACACGTAGTGGTCAACACCTTGCAAAAAAAGACATTTTGATAGATTCAGATGTGGACATAAATATACTTGATAGGATGCTCTTTCTCCTTGTTGCTTCCTTGATGTTGATGATGATATAGAGAATAGAAAACTTCTCTTTGATTAAGATAGTTTTCTTCAATAATGATCCTTGATCTCACAGAGAGGGAGATCCCTTTTGATGGTGAAGTCCTGTTGATGAAGATCAATGATAACTTCCTGATGATTTTTTCTTTGTAGATCTTGACTTCAAGATGATCTTCATATTAGTTTTTGGTAGCATCGGATATGCTCTAGCCATGAAAATTGGTGGAGAGGCTAAGGTATATAAGTTCTAAAGAACCTAGAAAACATATGGTAAAATTCCACCCGAATTGTATTTTATTAAAATAATTAATATTTTTAATGGAGTTCCTAAGTTTAAACTTAGGAAAATTAAAGTATTAATGGGTATTAATCAAAATATGGGTGAGAATGTTCTAGAAAACAAATCAAGTCAAGTTTTTAATCTTAGTTGTTAATTAAAGACTTAATCTCGGTCGTTGAATGTGAAAATTCCTACACTCGAAGGAACCCCCACTGCTGCAAATTCGAATCTACTTCACCTACTTGATTTTTTAATTTACATTAACCAAGTTATTCTTCTGAATACTGAAGCAAATTACTTCTGCAGCCTACACTAATTAAATATATGATCTCATAAAACAGAAAACATAGCAAAGAACAAGATACGTAGGACACACTTAGTTTTGGACACAATAGTCCCCAGAAAAAGTTAAAACCCAATGCGGGAAAACTGGTGCAACAGTTCTGAGGGTTTATTATTATGTAGAAGAAATATTTGAATACAACTATAGGATGCTCATCTAGCAATCATTTACAGAGAAAATACTGGCGGAAAATAATAGTGAGTTTTACCTCACTTCACCTGGCATAATTCCAGTTGATCCGGCACAAGAATGGCTAACCCCGGCTATTTTTGCGCTAGCTCTGCGTCGGCCCTGCATCACCCTCTCTGCCCTCTACGTCAACTCTCTCAGTTGTTCCGGCTGATCCAATAGTTCGCAGTTCTGGATTCTGCGTGACTACAGCTCGATGTCTCCCCACTTTCGCTCAAGTGGTGTGTGAGCACTCATGGCACAGTCATTGTCTGTCTCCACTTCCTTTCTGCTCTTGTTGGCGCAACCTTGGTCTCGGAGGCCTCTCCCTTGCTCTTCTTCCTTGGACACTTGGTCGCATAATGACCCAGCTCCCCACAAGTGGAAGCATTTGACCTTGGAGAGGTCCATCTTCTTCCATTTCTCCTACTTTCCCTCAGATGCTAGGGCAACATCCACCTCCTCCTCCTTCTTGATTCTGATCCCCTTGCCGCTGCTTCCCGCCTTGCTCAGCCTTCTGATCTCTTTTTGGCAAAGAGACGCCCACATTTCCTCCCAATCTGGAAGGGTCGCCCTGCCCAGTATGCTCTGGAAAAACACCTCCCAATCTTCTGAGCCTGCGTTCAAGATTGTTCTCACCATTAATTCTTGATCCAACGTGGCCCCTATGGAAGTCAGCTGATCCCAGCTCTCCTTCAATAGACGGAGGAAGATGTCGATCTGTTCTCCCTTCTGCATCTGGTATGACCGTAGTTGATTTTCTAGTAGCATCCTTCTCTGCACAGAAGTATGCTAGTACAATTTCTTTAGGGCCTCCCACATCTCA
This sequence comes from Pinus tabuliformis, assembly GCA_031772625.1. Classification (NCBI taxonomy): domain Eukaryota; kingdom Viridiplantae; phylum Streptophyta; class Pinopsida; order Pinales; family Pinaceae; genus Pinus; species Pinus tabuliformis. The sequence continues at coordinate 123,751,611 of CM062808.1, read as the reverse complement.
TTTGTTGTGTCCTTTTCGGCAATATGTGGTACTACATGGTCCTTGACCCTGTCAAGAATGATGCTCTTGACCCTCGCCATTGCCTCCTTGTACTTGTCGTTATCAACTGGGTCAACTAGGATTGCTATCGTCCTCAAGGCAAAGTGCTTGACACGATTCTTGTCTACAACGGATAAGATTCTGGCCTTCCAGACTACGAAGTTTAAGGCTTCATCCTGTCTGTCCTGGTCTCTTACCCCGTTCATTGCCATCTCGTTGCTCCTCTACTTCCATCCTGGAAGTTCTTGGTGTAACTCCCTTTGAGCCTCGATTTCCCTCTTGGAAACCCTTCTGCCAATGTCGAGATGCCCCTACTCCGATCGTTAGTGCAGCTGCACCACTAATCTGGATTTTTCGGCTAGAAATCCTCGGTAGCAACTCTCTCTTCCTTGGCCTTGCCCTGTTAGGTATTGTTCTGACTACAGTACCCCACCAGCTCCACTATGCAACTTACCCACAGCCTCATAAACCCCAACAAACTGAAGATTAGAGCTCCTAGGCACTATGCAATCAGGTACTGGCTGAAATGCTCCCCTAGCTAACTGTGTCAACCCTCCCAATCTCTACATCGCTCTGTGTGAGCCTTTTCTGCCCTCCTCAGGGTCTGCGCTGGCCTCTTCCTGGCTCAATCTTGATGATGCAGGCACTGCATCACCCCTTCCTTGCTGCTACTCTGCTAATAATAGCCTATGTCACTCAGGACAGCTGTTTTCTACTGCTGTTGCTCTGCTCGGCTGATGTCCTCAGTTCTCCTGCAATCTGCAACCACGCTCTAATGCCATGTTGGAATTTCTAAGTCTAACTGTTAGAAACCCTTCATGTACTTTACTGATTTATTCCTACCTACTTGTTCTGTTAATTAACAAGTTATTTACCATGTAAATACTGAAAATAAATACAAGTACATGCTCAACAAATTACAGATCATCAACTGAAGGAAACAAAACAAGCACACAAGTGACACCGTTGTTTTTGGACCAATGTCGCCAGAAAAACCCAATGCCGGAAAACCGATGCAACTACCTGAGTGTTTTATTATTATGCAGTTTTTGAATACAATCTGGGTAACAAAACTAGCTCACCCAACAAAGAATAATCTCAGCAGTAGTACCTCTTAGTCGGAGACAAATGTTCCGGCTGAAACCCCGAATAATCACTCTGGCAGCTTCACAGCTCCAATCTGTGCCACGAAACCCCAATGTCAGCCTTTAGGGACAGCGTCAGCCCTTTCTGGCCCAGTGTTTGCCCAACATCACTCTGGCTTAGGCTGTGTCAGCCTCTGGAAGCACTACGTCAGCCCTCTGGTCCTCTGCGTCACCCACGTTGGCCCTCTGAGGCACTGCGCAACTCCTGGTTGCCTCTGCATAAGCCCTGGCTAGCTCTGTGTGAACCCCTGGCTGGTTCTGCGTCCCTCACTCTCGGCTACTACGCTGATCCTCCCAGTGCTATCTCTACCTTTCTACTTCTGTATTCACTACCCCTCAACTATAACTCTGATCACTTTCTCGACTTCCTCAGCAAATCCAGCCCTAGAAAGTCGAAATCTTAATCAACTCGGTGTGTTCTCCACGTGATCCTCAAGCCTCCTCTTATACTTTTCTCGTTGACAAATCAACGGTCGAGATTAAGTCCCTAATCAACGGCTATGATTAAATCTGGCTTGATCCATGACTTTTGGACCATTTTAACACAGTTTTACATTAATTCACATTAATATTTTATTTTCCCTTAGGGACTCCATTAAAAATATTAATTATTTTAATATCTCCCAAACTGTTTAAAATCTACCCAAACCCGTTCTGGGTATTGGAGATCTCATTTGCCTTAGCCTCTCCACCAACTTTCGTGGCTAGTGCACATCCGATTCTACCCCAATCAACACTTCCTCTATCACCCCATTTAACAAGGTTTTCTTAACGTCCATCTGGTGAATTTGCCATTCCATCTGAGTTGTTAGAGATGTAGCTGACCGGATAGAAGTGTATCTGGAAACTAGGGCAAAGGTCTCCTCATAATCTATCCCTTTTTTTGTGCATACCCCTTTGCCACGAACCTAGCCTTGTACTTTTCCGCATATTTGATCTTATAGATCCATCTCAAACCTACAACTAGTTTGTCTTCTGGCCTTGTAAAACAGTGCGAAACACGCATGTGAAAGAATATTGAATGAATTAATTCACAAAGAGCAAACAGCTCAATGATAATACAAAGATATTTACAATAATAGAAACATCAGGTTTCTATGTACAAACAGTTTCATCTAAGAAACTGCTAAAAGAATAAAATTAGCAACAGCTAGAAGACTGAGCATTAAATACTAAATAGACATATTCCAATACCCTCCCTTAATGCTCAATCTATTGACAACACCAATAGACCCTCGGAATTTTACAAATTTATCAGGACCAAGCGGCTTGGTGAAAATGTTGGCGGGCTGCTCTGTTGTGGGAACATATTGCAACTGAACTGAGCCGTCTTCAACCAGCTGGCGAATGTAGTGGCAATGAGTCTCCACATGCTTTGTTCGTTCATGAAAGACTGGATTCTTGGCAAGTTTGAGCACTCCCTGATTATCACAAAACAAAGAAGTAGGCCCTGTCTGGAAAACATGCATATCTGCAAGCATACAGCGAAGCCAAACTGCCTCACAGGATGCCTTAACTGCTCCCCGATACTCTGCTTCTGTTGAGGAGAGAGCCACTGCCTGTTGCTTCTTACTAGTCCAAGTAACAGCACCAAATCCTAGACTAAACACATACCCAGCTGTAGATTTATGGTCATCAACCGAACCGGCCCAGTCAGAATCAGTGTAGCCACTGAGAATAGGATTGGAGCTGCGAGTATATAAGAGGCCATAATCAGAAGTACCACGCACATATCGTAGCACCCGCTTTGCTGCTATCCAATGATCAGCTTTAGGAGCTGACATAAAGCGAGAAATGTAGCTTACTGCAAAACTGATATCAGGTCTGGTAGCAGTAAGATAGATGAGACTGCCCACTAATTGCCTGAATAAAGTTTCATCCACAAGAGGAGAGGATGACTGTGCTGAAAGTTTGAGCCCTGGTTCCATAGGAGTCGTGGCCGGTTTGCAATCCTGTATTCTGAACCGTTCCACAAGATTTTTGGCATACTTGGACTGAGAGAGAAAAATCTGATTTTCAGTCTGCCAAACTTCAACCCCCAGACAGTAATGAAGAAGTCCCAAGTCTGTCATCTCAAAAGTTCTGCATAGATCTTGTTTGATCCCATGAATCAAATGTGCAGAGCTGCCAGTAATGATAAGATCATCCACATAGACAACCACAAACAAGATATCATCACCAGTATGCTTGATATACAGGTTTGCATCAGATGGGCTCCGCTGAAAACCCCGATCTGTCAGGTACTGATCAATTTCCATGTACCAAACCCGAGGAGCTTGTTTCAATCCATAGATTGCTTTAGCTAACCGACACACTTTCTGTTCTTGACCAGCAACCTTGAATCCTGGAGGCTGCGTCATGTAGACTTCTTCTTGAAGATCACCATTTAGGAAAGCACTCTTTACATCCATCTGATGAACTTTCCAATTGAACTGAGCTGCTAGGGCAAGAACAAGCCTTATGGTACTCATCTTGGCGGTAGGAGCAAAAGTCTCCTCATAATCGATGCCTTCCTTTTGTGAGAACCCTCGAGCCACAAGACGAGCTTTATACTTGTCTATGGTTCCATCAGCTTTGTATTTCACTTTATACACCCATTTGCAGCCTATGGGCTTTTTTTCCGCAGGAAGATCAGAAAGAGTCCAGGTGTGATTCTTCTGAAGACTCTGGAATTCAGCTTTCATAGCCTGTTCCCACTCAGATGTACCCTTAGCCTCTGAATAGGTTTGAGGCTCAAAAATACTGTGCAGATTAGCCATAAGAGCAAAATTGACTGTAGACTGTTGTCTGTTCTTATGTCTAGAAGTTCTACCTTCAAGGAGCTCATCATCTCGGAGATCACCTATGGTTTTAGCCCACCATTTTGGCCGAAGAGAAGAAGAACCTATATCAGGAGTAGAAGAACCAATATCAGAAGGAGGTGGAGAAGGCTCAAGAGCAATAGGGACAGCAAGAGGAGGATTAGCTTCTGGAGGAAACTCAGATAGCGTATTATCAAATACTGATGCTACATTATCCCTCCCATCAGGTGGACTGACTGGAAGAAGAACACTGTGAGGCTGATCCTCAGAACACTGCTCAGAAGAAGAAGACTGAAAGAATCCTCTGTCTTCATCAAATACTACATCTCGACTGAAGCTAAGACGACCAGTGACTATATCGATCAGTCTATAGGCCTTGTGATGATCACTGTAACCTGTCATCATGAGTTTCTGACTTTTGGAATCCAACTTAGAGCGTTTAGCAGATGGAATCCAAACATATGCAACTGAGCCAAAAACTTTGAGATGACTGATCTTAGGCTTACGACCAGACCACACTTCTTCAGGAGTCTTCCCTGTAACAGCCTGAGTAGGTGATCGATTAAGAAGGTAAATAGCAGTAAATACGGCTTCAGCCCAGAATTTGTTTGGAACACTCCTGTGTTGTAACATGGAACGAGCCATTTCAACAACCGTGCGGTTGCGACGCTCGACAACACTGTTCTGCTGGGGAGTGTAAGGGGTGGTGAATTGACGTTTGATGCCATGAATATCACAGAAGTTGGCAAAAGCTGAGGAACAAAATTCCCCCCCATTGTCGGTCCTAAGGGTCATGATATTACAACCAGATTCTTTTTCAACTAAGGTTTTAAACTTCTAAAAGGTACTAAGAGCATCAGACTTATTTTTTAAAAAATACACCCACATCTTTCTACTGAAGTCATCTACAATAAGTAAAAAATATTTGCAAGCAGTGATAGAAGCTGTATTCATAGGACCACAAATATCAGCATGAAGTAACTGAAGTACCTTAGATGCGCGCCAAGATTCTCCATTTTTGAATGAAGACCGATGTTGCTTTCCCGCTTGACAGGCGCTGCATACCCCCAACTGCTGAGTCTGAATATCAGGTAATCCTGACACAAGTCCCTCCCGAGAGAGCTGAGAGAGATACTGCATGTTGAGATGCCCATACCGTTGATGCCATAGCGTGCTGATGGGAGAGACACGTGCTGCTAGAGCCACTTCTGGAAAGTCACCGGTGTCAAGTAGCCTGTATAGACCATGGTCCTCTAGACCAACAGCAACTGTTAGACTGGTCTCCCTGTCAATGATGGAGCACTTGTGTGCACTGAACACAACATCAAGCTGAGGAGAATTCCTCATAATCTGGCTGACAGATAGCAGATTAATCTCCATACCAGGAACATAGTATACATTGAGAAATATGAGCGTGCGTCTACCAGACTGAATTTGAACTGTACCCCTGCCAGCTACATTGTACTTTTCGCCTCCACCAAATACCACTGAATCACTGAAAGGTGAGAAGTCAATAAACCAGTCACGCCTGTGAGAGAAGTGGCGTGATGCACCAGAATCAATGTACCATGCAGAGGAAGGAACATGTTCTGAAGACCTTTTAGCCATAAAGGCGTAAAAGGCAGACTCTGTCTGCTCGGAATGTTCTGCAACATTCGCTGTCTGATTTGGCCCTCCCTGTTTCTTCTGTTCAGAAGCAATCCGCTGTCGGCAATCTTTCTTCATGTGACCGAACCTGTGACAGTAGTTACACTGCACACTTTTCTTCCTAGCAGGATCAAAAGACTGATGAGAACCTTTCTGCTGAAAAGACTGAGAGGACTGGTATTTTGCAGCAAAAGCATTTTCCGAGGACACTGATGAAGTATTACTACCAAACTGCTGTTTCCACCGATCCTGCTGCAGAAGTTTGGTACATAGATCTGAAAACTTCAGATCAACATTTGTGGTTGTAATGTTGAGAGTTTCTATGAAATGTTCATAAGATTTTGGTAGACTCTTCAGAGTAATGACTACCATATCTTCTTCCTCCATGGTCCGACCAATGGCTTCGAGCTGATCTCGAATGTCTTTAATTTTGTTGAGATGTTCCTGTAAAGACATATGTTCATCCATCATGATGGAGAACAACTGATTTTTGAGAAAAAATGCTCTGCTTTTGTCAGATGTCTCGTGCAGTTCTTTCAACTGTTGCCAGATTTCGGCAGCGGTCTTGCCAGAGGGAATCTGTGGTAACTGATCATCAGCGACAGAGAGCTTGAGAAGCATAACAGCCTCCCGATTTCGATCATCAAATTTATCTTGATTGGTACCAGCTGTACCGGGACGAGGCTCTTTGCCCAAAATGAGCTGATCAAGACGCCTGTATTCAAAAATGGTCAGCATTCTTTGTTTCCAAATGTTATAGTTGCTGCCATTAAAGCGTTGATTTCCTTCTAACATCAGATTGGTGAGCGTGGCCATTTTCCCTACCAAAGTCTGATACACAACAAAGTGTAGCTGCCTGCTTAAAAATCTTCTTTCAAGATGACTGTACCAAATTGTTAATAAATTCTGTTGTGAAAGAAATAGTCTTGCACACAAAAAATATTACTCAGATCTGATCACGCCACTTTTAAAAATGACTGTGATGCTGCTTCAAAAAATAACTTTTGATGCTTACTTAAAAATGACTGTGATGCTGGTTTGACCACGCTTAAAAAAAAAATTACTGTGATTCTTATTCTGGTCCCACCGCTTCAAATAAGATCACAATAAATTTTAATCCAATTTTTAAGCAAAAAACCAAGAAGCTGGAAAATACCTTTGCCGTCACGTTATCTGAAGGATGTCGGATCTGTTAAAGAAACTTTATTTCTCAGCAAATAAATGGTGACTTACGTGCTGACGGTGACTTACGGTGACTTATTTGCTGACGGTGACTTACGTGACACTGCCGGCACGGTATATGAAGAATCTCGATCGGTAAAAAAAATTTGATTTCTCAGCAAATATATGGAGGCTCGAATCCCGTTCTGCACGTCCTTCACGATTTAGCTAATATATATATGAATTGCGGGCACAATCAGGTCTCGGACGGACGCGATTCTGGAGAAAAACGTGAGCAGGTTTGCTGTAAATTTGCCGGGACGTGATTCGGAGGCTAGCTGTAACTATAATTTGATTCCGGCACTTGATTCAGATCCGCTGTTGAGCTCTTCTAGTACGTGACACTTCACGGTTCGACCAATGCTGCTTCTTGCTTCTTGTTTGGTTCAGACGTGCGATTACTCTGCTGAGCGAAGACTGAGTGAGTGAAGAGGACTGCGTGAGCGAAGAGAGAGATGCCACTTTCCCGTGTGGAAAAATAAATCAGAGGTTTGATACAGCGTTCGCCAGTTTATACGATTCTGGCGTGCCTCAATTCGAATGAATCCGGAACCCTCCTCAGAACAGACCCCACAGCTCTGTTTCGAATCTTGATTCTTCAAAAGCGTCGGCGGTCCTGCACGGCTTCCAAATTTGTTGATCGGGTGGCCACAAAATAAACACGACTTCAAAACAAATAGACTGTTCGCGATTCTGAGCACCGCCACAAATTTAAATCCTCATAAAATGATAATGCAGGAGATGAATCCCTTTCTGTATCAAGATTGACGACTGTAAGCTTTTATCACAATGAGCAAAGCCGAGGCTAAGACTCAGTGAAGGCTACCTGGCTTACAGAGGGCTCGACCTTAGAAAGGAATGAAGCTCAAGAAATCTCCAGACCCTGAGAGCAGTTTCGAAATGAACTACTGAATTTTTCAATCTATGAAAAATTATTTCGAAAAAATTCCTGTGCTCTGATACCATAAAACAGTGCGAAACACGCATGTGAAAGAATATTGAATGAATTAATTCACAAAAAGCAAACAGCTCAATGATAATACAAAGATATTTACAATAATAGAAACATCAGGTTTCTATGTACAAACAGTTTCATCTAAGAAACTGCTAAAAGAATAAAATTAGCAACAGCTAGAAGACTGAGCATTAAATACTAAATAGACATATTCTAATACCTTGGAACTACCTCTCAAACATCATTCGTCATGATAGAGCTATATTCTTCTACCATGGCTAATACCCACACCTGGTGCTGTGTGGCCTCCTGAAAGTTGGAAGGTTCTGCAACCTGAGCTACCAATGCTTGATATCTCTCAAGTTGTCTGTGTTGTCTCTTGCTTATCCTAGGAGTTCCGATAAACTCCTTTGCATCTCTTAATGCATAATGAACCTCTCTGCTAGCTCGACCACAAATCGTGGGAGGTTCTGCCATCTCCTCATCCTGTCTCTGCTGAGACCTCCCTAGATTTCCTGCACCCAACAACCTTTTCTTAGGTGAAATTCTTCAATTCAACAAAAGTACAACCTGAGTTTCATAAGACAACCTCGGAACTCCTAGGGCTAGACCAGCCCTTCTCCCATGAATAGCAATCCTTAAATCACCTTCCTGTGGTTTGCTTCTCTACCTTGCTGGCCTCTCCATAGGCCAGAGCCAGCTCAGTCTTCTCTTGATGTCTGAAGCTTCTCGGCCCCCTCTAGACCTAAGGCCTGGTCTCAAAACAGGCTGACGCCTTCCTCTTTCTTATCTCAGCTGGCCAGAATTGAGTGAAGGTCCCTTCTGCTCACAAACTGAGGCTCTAGGCCTCCTTTAGGTCTTTGGCCCTCCCACAGACAAAAGAATATGCAGACATAAGAACTTCGGCCCTTTTAGACTAAGCCCAGAAATCTTCCTCCTCGCATGTGTGAACATAAACACTAGTAGATGATGATCATCCGAACTGTCTCTCAATCATGGAGGTTGAGTCCCAATATATACGGTTCTTTTGGTGCCCAATGGGCACGTCCTTATGCTGGGCCGACTTTACTTTTGGAACCAAAAGTAAATTCAAAATTTAAATTTTAAATTCCCTCCTTTTATTTCTTTCATGGGCCAAATTGTAATGAAGAGTACCAACCGCAGCTACCAAAATTCAACAAGATCTGTATGGAATAGGGGACAGATGTGGATCCCGTACAGTTCCAGACCATTTCTGCACTAAATATGGATCAATATGGATCCAAAGGGGAAGTTGATTTGGTAACATATCTATGATGGCGGTTGATGCTTATATATGAGTATCATGGTGCAAATTCAATGGATTTTCAAGTAGGATAGATAACTGTAGCTTCAGGTTCCACCAAAGAGAAAGTATGTCTCACTAGGGACAAGAGCTGAACACACAGAACCCACCAATTGTTGATATAGCAATTTATGAGGTTTACAACTTGTGCTTCCTTTACATTTTTACTTTGCGAAATTCTCTTGTGCTTGCTAGGGATGCTTATGTTAGAAGGATGCACATATGGAATCAAGGAATTAGTGCTCAGAACCATCTGGCTAAGCCAATCGGACTTTTACCAAAAGAAAATGAAGCTTTTAACAACCCCTTGCCATTTTTCATAGTGTAAGCCTACAAATTTGCTTGACAATACTATAATGCTTAAGATCTTCTTCTTGACAATAGATGTGTCAAGCTATGACATATTCACACTATCCTTCAAAACAGGCATTGCAAAAAAAATCTGCATTCTGCTTTTTGGCATTTTCGAGCATTAATTTATTTTTTTCAAATGAGACACAACAAACATTTATGTTGCATCTGACAACCTTGGTAATATTTCTATAGAACATAGCATCAAATTTCATTAAATCTTTCACTACAGCATTTTAAAAGTTCCTGTATAGTTGGTTTTCAAGCTTCCAAGTTCCAAGTCAACATAAACATAAATCTAAATCCCATCATACATGTTTCTGGATTCAATTGCCTTCCGCACTTGTGTTTTCAAGCCTGCATATGAGAAATTACAATCCTTGTGTTGCTGCATGGGTACCTAGATCACAATCAGAATCAAGTTCATGCTTTAGGCATACTAACATTTTTAATAGATATTAAAACTGACCTCTAACATATGATCAAATATCAGTATGAACACAACTATTTACATAGAGAATGGCAAGAAGGAAATAGTTCCAATGCAATTAGATCACATATAAGTAAGGCAATAAATTCCAAACATTCCATAAACTCACCGAAAGCTTAATAGCATGTGGGTCACCTTCCAGCGCAAGCTCTTCTAGAGCCGGGCCACCACCTCTCCTCATATCGAGTCCAAGCCACCTTGCTGTCTTGTCATATGCCTCTCCAATTGCATCATCTATTGTTGTACCTAGTTGTACATATCGACCAACACTTTGCGCTAGGATAAGAAGATTGTGACCACCTGTCATATTTCCCATAAGGTCATAATAAAATTATAAAAACATACAATCATTGAGCTTGACTCACATGAATCCAACCTTGCACACCACAACATGTATTAATCACTTGTATGTTAATCCTTAGAAGAATATTCAATGTAATCCTTAAATAATATTCACAACTGCCATCATTAGAAGTGAAAAGGTATCCTAATAATAGTAAACATCAAGAATGGAATTAATGTGTCAATGGGGGTTGGTTAGATGGTAAGCAAGGGTGTTTTATACCCACCACCAAGATTCAAAATTCAAATACCACTAGAGACATCTTTTACCCCACATGGGTCATCTCCAATGTACCAGCAAATCATTTTGAGAAGTTGGGGCCAAGTGCAAGTCCTGGCTGACTTTGGCAGAATAAATAGCCCCCACACATAGCATTTTAGTTGAAGGGATCTTTCTAGACTGTTATAAGTCAACTACATGTTGAATTTTGGTAGCATCGGATGTACTCTAAGTCTCAAATTTTGCAAGGAGGCTTGGGCACATGTATTCCAAAGAACCCAGAAAATGTTTTGGGAAATTCCACCAGGAGACAGTTTTATTAAAATAATTAATTATTTTTAATGGGTCCCTAAGTCTAAACTTAGGAAATTAAAATAATTAATGGGTATTGATCTAACTGTGGATGTAACTTCTACAAGAAAACGAGGATCAAGCAGAAATGATCTTAGCCATTGATTAGCTTCTAATCTGGGCTGTTGAATGTCAACGAGAAGATTAGTTAAGGAGGCTTGAGGGTCATTTGGAAAACACACCCAGAGTTGATCAGTCGGATCGAATTGTTGAACCAAAGCGCAGCATAGTGATTTCGTGGTGATCATGCAAAGAGGGGCAAAGATAGTTTTGGCTGGAGAATCTTCTCCGGAGCCAAGAATACGCAGCAGAGAGACAGAGAAAGACGCAGAGGAGTCAGCGCAGTGCACAATGAGGGTGACGCAAAGCAGCACAGTGCCTTCCAAGCAGAAGTCCGAGATTTTGATGGGGGTTTGACGTTCTAAGCTCGGTGGGCTGAAGTCAAAGCTCCTGAGAGCAAATTGATCCAGCTGAGAGGTGATGCAGTGCCTCAAAGGCAGTGATGCAGGCCCACGCAGCGACTGTGTAGGGACGGCCCAAAGGTAGCCGAGGACTAGTTGGTTCAGCGGTCGGATCAGCTGGGACGTGCAGTGTAGAGTGAAGTAATCTCACTAATTTCTTCTACCGAGTCATATTCTCTGTACTGGATTGCCAGCAAGGCATCCAGAGTTTGTATTCAAAAATTACTACAGTATAATAATAAAACCCTCAAATCTGTTGCACTGGTTTTCCCATATTGGGGTTTTCCGGGGACATTTGTCCAAAAATAACAGTGTCATTGTGTTGTATTTTCTTTCTTGCACAGTTTCTTGTTTCCGCATTATATTTAATTAAGTGAAGGTTGCAGTGTATGTATTTCGATATTTGTTGTAGGAAACTACAAGTAATTTGTTTAAAGGAATTTAACAATTAGGAAAAATATGATCAGTTGCTACAGTAGGGATAAGGGTTTAGGAATTTTCACATGGTATCAAAGCAGCGTAGGCGAAACAAAAAGCGCAGTGCCAGAGAACCCAACGCTGAGTAGAAAAGGAGGTTGAATAGCTGCAGGAGGCAGCAGTTCAAATCCCCAGAGGGATTGCGCAATCCAGGCAGGAAAGATGAATTTTCGAGGAAAGTCTCTCTCTGAGTGAGTCAACAAAGAGGAAAGACTTCCAGATCGAAATCTTGCCAAGCCAATGGGAGCAGCATAGAGCCTCAGCGCGAGGAAAGAGTTGGTGGGACGCAGTTTTCAACAGGCAGATTGTTGGGCTGAAAGACTTCAAAAAAGAGAGGAGAAGCATAATGAGGGAATTTTTCCTTAATAGACTTCCCGCCAAGAAGTCCGTTTTCGTATTGCCTGAGCAGCAGCAGCAAAAGATGGAGGGGAGCAATTCGACATTTTCGTCGCAGAAATGGCAGCTAGTGAGTTGAAAGATCAAGACAGGTTGGATGGGGCATCCAACTATGTGATCTAGAAGGCAAGAATGTTGTGCCTTCTAGATGAGAATTTTCTCAAGGCCTACATCGATAGCGTGGTGGCTGAGCCCACGGATCCAGATCCGCTCAAGAAGTACAAGGGAGAAATGGCGAAGGCAAAGAGAATGATCCTCGATGGAGTGAAGGATCATGCGGTTTGTCACATTGCTGACAGAGGAACTGCTAAGGAGATGTGGGATGCGTTGTCTACGTTGTATCAGGGATCTTCCAAGCAGCGGAAGATGTACTTAGAGCAAACATTGAGATCTGCACAGATGCAGAAGGGGGAGCGCATTGATCCATTCCTCACGAAGCTTCAGGACACCCAAGACGAGTTAGCAATTGTGGAGTCTACACCTCAAGGTTCCGAGATGGTGAGACTGGCCCTAAATTCAGTCTTAGAAGAGTGACAAGTCTTTGTCTAGAGCATCTTGGGCAGGGCAGCTTTGCTAGACTAGGATAGTATGTGGGCATCTCTCACGCAGGAAGAGATGAGGAGACACTTGGTCAAGTGTAAACTTGACAGAAGTAGCAACGTTGGGTCGAAGCCCAAGGAGGAGGAAGAGAATGCAACCCTCGTATCCAAGGGGTAGCAGGTGCAGCGAAGTCAGAAGAAGGACATCTTGAAGATCAAATGCTTCAGGTGTGGTGAAATGGTTCACTACGCAACACAGTGTCCCCTTGGGAAGAAGTACAAAGATGAGAAGCACAATTCGAAGGCTGCACCCCCGAAGATCGAGGAGGAGTTTTCCATGACAGCGAGTGGTGGGCTCCAGTATTGCAGCAATAATGCTGCAACTCCTGGGACTCCATTCTTTACTTTTATCAACCCGGTAGTTCATAACAAACTTGGAAGCGACGGTGCTATATGCACAAGTACTAGCTCTTGCCACGGCTGTCACTTAGTCAGCTGGCACAAGTCCACTAGGAGCCTAAGCCAACTTCTATGAGCTCTCAGAAGAAAAATTTTAACTGATGGATGAAAGCTAACTCAAAGGAGGCTAATCTACTTGCAAAAAGAAACTGAAAAGCTGAAAGGAAATGCAAACCCTAGCAAACCCTAGCTTTACCAACTAGCTCTACTGATGCAAGAAAAAGGATGAAAGCTACTGAAAAAGATGCCATTGATTCTTTGGAAGGTTAAGTGCATGTGTCTAAGCTACTTCTGAAGTGAAATCTGAAAAGAAACATCTTTTTATATTTTTGAGTAAGTTGGCAGAATTATTATGCATGTGCTTTGACTGTTTTTGACTGTGCAGAGGTGGATTGGCAAAAGGAAATGCTTGCAGGAGGTTGGGAAGGTGAGAAGAGGGCCTAAGGGGTCCCTAGCACCCTTCCAGAGAGTTTCACAGTGATCGGATCCCAAGAAACCGCTTTCGTGAGCTTCTACAGGAAATCTGCAGGGGTTCTATAGGATGTATTGTAGCTTCTACAGGATGTTCTGTAGCTTCTACAGGATGTTCCGAAAAGAGGATTTTGGAGGGCTGATGGTGGCAGAAAGGTGAAGAAGTGGGTATGGAGGTAAGATAAGTGTATGAGGAGGTCTAGGACTTGGTAATTGGGGATGAGGAGTGGTTAAGGCGATCGATTTTGGTTCAAGGATGGAGAAACAATGTTGCACAAGAATGTAGGAACTAGGGCAAAGTGAGAGAACGTGGCAAATAAGAGGCAAGAATCTGAGTTAGAGGACGAAGAAGGTTGCATTGATGGGATAAGGGTAGGAGAGGAGGTATCACAGGTGCTCTGCACGTTATTTTCCAAAACCAACCAACAAAGACTAAGAAACTAAAGATCTAACTACTTTAACCTAATTTGACCTAGAAACCATAAGCATGATGAACAGAAGTTTATTGGCAGCAAATCATGTAAATCAACTATGGAAACCAAACAAGAATGGATATGAACATGTAATCACGACTGGAACCAACTTTTGCAACTAAGAATCTAACACTAGAAATTGCATGAAGAAGCAAGAACAGTGTTTTTATGGCAACAAGGACACCTTGGTCTCAGCTCATGGTCCCAAGGAGGGAGAGGTGAGATCAAGGGTTGCTTGATTGCCCTTTTTGAAGATATTTTATGTTACCAACCCATTAAATCGACTTGAAACCTGAGCAACTATTTCTATCATCGAAAATGAACTAAATAATCAAACAAGATTGTAACCTACTAGTAGAAATTAATTAAAGGCAGCAAAAACATATAACAGTACACAGAGGAAGTCCTGGCACTTGGGTTGGGCCCAACCCCAAGAGCTACAGGCTCCTAAGAAGAAGCTCAGAACTGAAAAAAAATGAGACTAGTCTCCATTATTCAGAAAATAACCATGTCAGAGAAATGTTTACAGCAAAAGCTCCACAAATGAGCAAAAACAGAGCAGCACTAGAGTGCACAATACAAATGTTCAAAAAGTAACCTATGAACGCTGGAAGCCTTCCTTCTTATACACTACAAGGGCCTCCAACAGCCCTCCTTAACTCAAGGGGCTCGGCTGCTCAAACTGCCAGTGATCAATCACTTTACTCAAAACTGCTCGGTTGCCCTTGGGAATCATTTTTGGTGGCCTGCTGAACTCCGAGCTGTTGGTGGAGAATTCGAGGAAGGGGCCATTTAGTGCAGGAGACACCCTTCCTACGAATCCTCACCCTTGTTCCCACGTGCTTGGCTGTCATTTGGCTCATAAATGCTTGGCCTTGGTCCAAAAATTGTCCAAAAATCTACAATAACCACGTGTTAGCCTTCTTGTTCAAGTGACTATTCTCATTCATTCAATTAACATAAATATACTCAAAAGCATGCATAAACTATGAAAAATGGTGGATTAATCACGACCAATAGGCAATAATGAGCCCAATAAGTTACCCATTTTTGGGGCTCATCAGCGAGATACCTCCAGGAGGGAGGTGGGCTAATTTAGAGCTGTAGTTCGAAAGAGCTACAGATGGGCAGGATCTTTGAGGAGCCCACCTCTCAGATCAATTCCTTGCTATGGGAACCCAAATCAGAAGTAGCAGGATGGACCCATGTCAGTTGGTGCAAAGGAGTGTTGGAGCGACAGATGCAATGGCTAGAACGCCAACTCTGAGCAACGTCGTGCAGAGTTGCAACAATTCAGAGAGGCACAATGCAGTAGCAACAGCAGCGCAATGGCTTCAGAGGGATAGCATGGGACTACCAACAGTCAAATCTTCAGCATCGAGATGCATCTATGTAGAACACTTGTTCAGATTTTGGGATATTGTTTCCGTTGCAATGCAGATGAAGTGTTAGCAGTGGTAGTGCTAGCAGCAGCACAGATGTCGCACTTGAGAGGGATTTGTAGTACAGATGCAATGTTGACAGTGGCAGTGTCGGCAACAATACAGTTGCAGCAGCAGCATAGTAGTTGGAGGACAGCATGTCAAACATCAGCAGCGCAGTAGTTGGAGGATAGCATGTTAGACATCGCAGCACAGTAGTTGGAGGACAGCATGTTAGACATCAACAGCGCAGTAGATGGAGGACAGCATGTCAGACATCAGAAGCACAGTAGTCAACATGTCATACATCAGCAGCGCAGTAGTTTGAGGACAGCATGTCAGACATCAGTAACGCAAAGGACGATGTTGTGAAGTCAGGGTGATGCTTCAGTGGGAGGCATTGCTAGAGCACATCCTCGCTAAGAGGGACGGTTGATTTCTTGTAGCATCTAATGTGCTCTAAGTCTCAAATTTTGCAAGGAGGCTTGGGCACATGTATTCTAAAGAACCTAGAAAGCGTTTTGGGAAATTCCACCCGGAGACAGTTTTATTAAAACAATCAATTATTTTTAATGGGTCTGTATGTCTAAACTTAGAAAATTAAAATAATTAATGGGTATTAATCTAACTGTGGGTGTAACTTCTAGAAGAAGACGAGGATCAAGCAGAAATCTAAGCCATTGATTAGCTTCTAATCTAGGTCATTGAATGTCAACGAGAAGATTACTTAAGGAGGCTTGAGGGTCATTTGGGAGACACACTGGGAGTTGATCAATCAGATCGAATTATTGAGCCAGAGAGCAACACAATAATTTCATGGTGATCATGCAGAGAGGAGCATAGATAGTTTTGGCTGGAGAATCTTCTCTGGAGCCAAGAATACGCATCAGAGAGGCAAAGAAAGATGCAAAGGAGGTAGGGCAGTGCCTAGTGAGGGTGACGCAGAGCCAGGAAGGGCTCATGCAGAGCAATGCAGTGCCTTCCAAGCAGAGCCCGAGATTTTGCTGGGGGTTTGACATTTTGAGCCAGGAGGGCTAAAGTCGAAGCTCCTGAGAGCAAATTGATCCAGCAAAGAGGTGATGCACTGCCTCAAAGGCAATGACGTAGGCCCACGCAGTGACTGCGTAGGGGCAGCGCAGAGGTGTTGATTTCTGGTAGTATCGGATGTGCTCTATGTCTCAAATTTTGAATGGAGGCTTAGACGCATGTATTTCACAATACCCAAAAATCGTTTTGGGAAATTCCAACCGAAGGCAGTTTTATTAAAATAATTAATTATTTTTAATGAGTGCCTAAGTCTAAACTTAGGAAATTAAAATAATTAAAGGGTATTAATCTAACTGCGGGTGAAACTTCTAGAAGAACACGAGGATCAAGTCAATATGATCTAAGCCATTGATTAGAATCTGATCTGGGTCGTTGAATACTCAACTGGAGGATTATAAGGACTTCAATGGGCATTTGGAATACACACTAGGCAGATACTCAGTTACCCGAGTAAAATCGATTTCCTCACTGGTCGAAGTTCAGCAAGAGGAAATTGATTCAGAGGGAGAGTTGCAGGTTAGGAGGAGAGAGGGTGTCAGCAGCAATCAAGAGGCAGGTGCAGAAGAAGCAGAGCAGAGAAGAGACAGCGCAGAAGTTGTGACACTAAGGGACAGCGTAGAAGTTGTTGAAGAATCTAGGGCAAACATATTTAAGATGATTCTTCTTAGCATGATAACAATTTGTGAAGTATTTATACAATTTATCTTAGCTTGATGTTTCCTTTATTATTAGTGTGTGTATGTTAGCTTCATTCTGCTATTAAAACAAAAGAGAGAAGAACACAGATATTTGGCTTTCTGCCAAGGCCAAAAGCTCTCCCTCTTGGAGAGGAAAACCCACGCAAAATTCTTCTTATAGAGATCCCATTGACAAATACCAAGACCATGACCCTTGATACAATTTGCCTCTCCAAGACCAAGACATCAATCCTCTGCTCCATGACTGTTGAGATCTTCATGACTGCTGCACCATTGAAGTCATCATTGTTGCATCTTTCTCATATCAATGAGATCTATTGAGATCATTACTACTGCATCATGACTGCTTCAGAGATTATCACCAAGGTGATCTCTATACCTTCATTGAGAACATGATCTTCAAGAAGAAGATCATACCTTACTATAGATTGAGATGAGATCATGATTCTCGTCATCATCACTATGCCAAGACTATGAACATCATGGTAATTACTGCTTCCTTTTAGCATATTAATATTACATCCCTTTACACCATGTATAACCCTCGACATTGTCCCTTGATATGCTTGTGATCACAGTTATTACTGAAACATAATTATGCCGAGACCATATTCATGACTCATATAGTATCTATATATATATAAATGCCGAGACTTATCCATTGACTGCGTATGGAGTAAGTGCTGTAGTGAGAGCACTGACATATATATGATCTAAGACTGCCAGGAGACTGAATGTTCCTCACTGTAATGCCGAGACTGTGCCTCTTGTTTACCCATGCGAAGATTACAGTGATGCCACTCGATTCGTACACCTGATCTATTGTCTTTCTATAATGTGAGGTCATCCAAGAGCTAGTCTTTCTGTAATGCAAGGTCATCCTCCTTCCATCCAAGGGCCATCTTCTTGCTTCCATCCAAGAGCTAGTCTTCCTGCTTCCATCAGAGAGCTAGTCTGCCTGCACCTTACACCCATCCAAGGCAGTCAAACTCTCCTTTCTCTAATGCGAATCTGCTCCAAAATCAAAGAAGGGATTATGAGTTTTGTCCCTTCTTACTTTTGGACCCTCTACACCCATCTTCACACGAAATCTCAGAGAAAATGCGAACTCTTGTTGTTTGATTTGCGTTGACCCTAAGTGGGTATTTATAGTAGTTTGTGCCACATATTTGAGCCGACGTGAACATGTGAACAAACGTGTCTATTCCCTTGAGCCGACATGACTTTTATTTATGCATTTAATTCATTTTGGAGCCGACTTTAAGACCTCTTTGTTGTTTTGCTTGTAGGCTTCAATGAGGTTGCTCTTGGAGGATTGTTCTTGGTCTTGGTGGGTTTTTACACACTGTTGAAGATTTGTATACATATACTGAACTCAGGAAGAGTTTCTTTACATATGACATGACTCTTTGACATGTAAATAAAATCCTAAAGACATCAAGAAGAAGTCTTTTACCTAGTGACACTTCTTGCTCATGCAACCCATGAAGCAAGGTATACAAAAATAATGTATTCTCTTTAATACATCATTTACAAAGATCATGTCATTATGAAGACCGAACCTAGTTACATTTTCTTCAACAAAAACTAAGACGCTGGGACTGTGGAGTCCCTATGCAAAAGCTGACGTAGTGAGTGACAGAGGGGGAGGCAAGTCCTCTCCCAGATCAGAATCTCGCCAAGGAGTGTGAGAAAGTTGTCTGTAAAATTCTCACAGAGATATCTTTTCTATTCTGCTACTTGCATCTTGTACATGAGCCTTTTGTTGAAGATTAATAAAGAAACCCTCATCTACTGCACCGGTTTTCCCACACTAGGTTTTTCCAGGGGCAATTGTCCAAAATAATTGTGTCATTGTGATTATCCTTGTGCTAGTATTTTTCCTTGCATTTACTTTCCGCAGTATTTTAACTGTGAAGGCTGCAATAGAATTTATTTCGATATTTATCGTAGAAACACTATGAATAACTTATTTCTGAATTAATAAGTAGAAGAAACAATATCAGTCATTGCAGTTGGTTTTCTATTTTGAAATTTTCACATGGTATCAGAGCCAGGTTAAGTGCAAACCGGAAGAGCCAAGCATTGGAGAAAAGAAGGGAGTTTGAAATTACTGCATAAGCATAAAATCAAAACCCCAGAGGAATTGCACAGACCAATCCTAGAGGAGCAAATTTTTCATAAGAAAATCCCTCTCTGAGTGAGCCGACAGAGAGGAAGATTTCTAGGTTGAAATTGCCAGTAACAGAGGGAACAGCGCAGAGCAGTATTCAAGGAAAGACGCAATCTTTTCTGCAACAGTTGCTGGGGCAGAAAAAGCTTCAGAGATCGAAAGGAAAATAGCACTAAGAAGGATGGAAAATCAAGATGTCTCAAGATTATCTTCTAGATTAGAAGAACAATTCGCATGTTTTTCAAGTTCAGCATCGACAGAGGTTTGGTACATTGATAGCGGGGCTTCAGCTCATA
Source organism: Pinus tabuliformis (assembly GCA_031772625.1). NCBI lineage: Eukaryota > Viridiplantae > Streptophyta > Pinopsida > Pinales > Pinaceae > Pinus > Pinus tabuliformis. Next base: position 123,731,814 of record CM062808.1, on the reverse strand, counting down.
TGGCTGGAGTACGAGAATGTTTCTCTAGTTATCAAGAAGAACAAATGGACTTCCAGATCACTATGGGAAACAGAACGAAGTGTACTCTAGTAGGCAGAGGTACCATAGCATTTTAGACAGAAGTAGGAACCAGCATCCAAGTCACTAATGCTCTACATGTGCTCGAGTTAGGAATGAATATGATTTCAATGTCCCAGTTACAGGACAAGGGATATGATGTATATTTCATTATAAGGAAAGTATATGTCAAACATCCAAGCTAGAAGAAGAAGAGACTAATTGGAGCTCGAAGCAACAGACTATATAGATTGTAGCTCAAGTCTCCAATGGCACTAATTGGCAACAATCTTAATGGTGAAAAGGAACTGAATGAGCTATGGCACATGCGAATGGGACACTTACACCACGAAGCACTAAGGATGCTCAGAGAAGTACGCTAAAGCAACTTTTCCCAGTTGTAAAAATAGAGCGGAAGGCGTATTGGGATTGATACACTCAGATATTTGTGGTCCAATGTCCACAAGAGCTCTTAGTGGTGGTATTGATGATCACTCTAGAAAAACCTACATCTATTTCTTAAACACCAAGGATGAGGTCTTCAATTGGTTCAGAGAGTTTAAGGCTCTCGTTGAGAACATGACAGAAAAAAAGATAGAGGTATTGCGTTTAGATAATGGTGGAGAATATATGGACAAAGACTTCACATATTTATGTGCAAAGGAGGGCATTAAAAGAGAATGGACAACTCCTTATAATCCAGAGCAGAATGGAGTTGCAAAGCGCAAGCATAGAACTATTGTTGGAGCGACAAAGGCTATGTTGTATGATGAGGATTTGCCTAAGTTCTTATGGGCAGAAGCTTGCACCACGGTGGTGTATATCCAGAATAGAACTCCTCACAGAGCATTGAGGAAGAAAATGCCCGAAGGAGTCTTCACAGGGAAGAACCTGGAAGTCAGTCATCTCAGGATATTTGGAAGCGTAGCATATTGTCACATTCCAGACGAAAAGCGCAATAAACTGGATCAGAGTGTAGAAAAGGGGTCTCTCGTAGGATATAGTGAAACTTCAACGGCATACAAAATCTACATTCCTAGCAGCAGGAAGATTGTAGTGAGACGGGATGAAGTTCATGGAGGATAGAGCTTTCAGGAAATCTCAAAAGATGCCAACAAAAGATCAGTCAGAAGATGTTCCATTAGTCCAGTAGCAGCAGGGGCAGGGTTGCAGGAATCGCCCCCCCCCGGAGGATCCAAACCCGGAACCGCGGATCGGAGCGAACCGTCCCGGAATCCAAGTCGGAAGCGCGGTTCCGATTTTAAGGTTGCGCGGATCCTATTTAAAAAGGCGATTCCTGCCTTTTGGGTTGCGGCCGCCCCGGAACCGCGGATCGGAGGGCGGTTCGGGCACGGGGTGGCGCCACGCTTCCGGCCCGGAACCGCACGCCACCCGCACGCCACCCAGGCGCTTCCGGAAGCAACCCCGCGGCCAGCAAATTTTTAATTTATTTTTTTTAAATTTGTTTTATCATGTGACTTAACTAGCATGAGGGGGTGGGTTAGGTTAGTTTAGGGTGAGTCTAGGGTGACTTTAGAAAAGAATAAAGCCCCCATTCTCTTCTCATTTTCTCACTTTGAGTTTATGAGAGTTGGAGAAGAGAAGAGAGGAGAGGAGAAGAGAAGAGAGGAAAGGAGAGGAGAAGAGAGGAGAGCTTGGAGGAGTGAAGAAGGAGGAGCTAGGAGAAGGAGGAGGAGCTAGGAGAAGGAGGAGGAGCTTGGAGCAAGAGCTTGGAGGACTTCATCTACAAGAGCTAAAGAGGTAAGTTCAAACCCCAAACTCCCTTGTTTTTTTGAAAAAAAAATTGTATTTTTCTCCTCCCTCTCCTACTCTTTCCCATTGTTTCTACTTGCTCCTTTATTTACAGGTTGTCCACCACCTATATCCATATTCCAAGATGGTGTTCTTTTGGCTTCTATGTATCATTCCACTCTTGGTTTTAATGATGGCAAGGGTGAGGAATAGAGGGGAAGAGGAAGGGGATGAACTTGGTCCTAATAGTAGTGACCCAATGTATGATGAGGAGGAAGGGTTTGAAGAGGAAGGGGATGAACTTGAAGAGGACACTGAAGCACAAGATGGGAAAGGTACATCAAATCCCTTGTGGAACTATGTGACCAAACTTGAAGGGGGAAAGGGTGGTGGATCTTACAAATGGATGTGCCCTCATGATTGTCATGGAGGAAAACCATATACGGGTTCATATACCCGTCTGAGGAGGCATTTTTGTGGGGTGCTAGAGAGTGATGAAAAAAAGGGTTCTGTGGGGGTAGCCATTTGCCCAAAAATTTCAAGTGAACAAAGACAAAAATACATCAAAATAGAGATGGCTGCACAACAAAAAAACAAGAAACAAAAAACTCATTCAGAATCAAGTGCAACCTCTAAATTTGGTAGTTGCCCATCTCCTTATGGTACTTCTGCAACCTCTGGAGGTAGAAAAACAATAGCGGATTTCCTTAATGTTACTGGGAGGGATGATGTGGATGGAAAGGTAGTCCGTTTTCTTTGTGCTTGCGGTGTACCATTCAATGTGCTTCGCTCTCCCTATTGGCATGACATGGTAAAGGCCATCAATGAAGCCCCAAAAGGATACAAGGCCCCCAACTATGAGAAAGCTAGAACAATGTTATTAGAAAGAGAAAAAGCTAAGGTTCAAAGAGCTTTGACACGTTTTACACATGAGTGGGTGGATTATGGGGTATCCATTGTATCAGATGGGTGGACAAATATTAGAAACCAACATTTGATAAATGTTCTTGGTGTTTCTTCTAAGGGTGCAGTATTTATTGCATGTCATGACTCCTCCTCCATCAGTGCAACTGCACAAAACATTGCAGATCTCCTATTGAAATCAATCAAAGATGTTGGTTCGAATAATGTGGTTCAAGTGATCACAGATAATGCAGCAAATTGTAAGGCAGCAGGAAAAATTATTGAGCGTACTCATCCACACATCTTTTGGTCTGGGTGCCTGGTTCACACATTGAACCTTTTGATGCATGATATTGTGAAACACAAAGAATGTGGGTGGATTGCTGAGGTTTACAGGAAAGGGAAGCAGCTCATTAAATTCATCACAGGGCATACAAGGGTAAACTACTTCTATGGCACTTACTCCAAGTTGCAATTGCTTAAAATTGCAAAGACAAGATTTGCTAGTTATTACCTCACCTTTAGGCGGCTAGTGAAGGTGAGACAAGCTTTAACTAATCTGGTGTGTGCTGAAACATGGGATGAAATTAACCAGTGTACAGATGGTGCTACTGCTAATGTAGTCAAGGACACTGTTCTTGACACTTAATTTTGGTCACAGGTTAAATATGTTTTGCAATTCACCAAACCAATTTATTACATGATCAAGTTTGCAGATTCAGATCGACCAGTAATTGGGGAGGTGTATGAGCAAATGGATAGCATGTTGGGGCAGATTAAAGACATTGTTGAGCCTAGAGATACCACCTTGTACAATTATATTCTTGAAGAGGTGGAAAAGCGATGGGATATGCTAAATGTTCCATTGCATGCATTAGCATATGTTTTGACACCTAGGTACTATCATCCATCATGGCTTTCAAAACCAGCACCTGGGGGGGGAAGCAGGAAAAAACCACACCAAGATAAAGAGGTTCACGAAAAATATATGGCTGCATTGAGTAGATTAATCCCTGATAATGAGGAGGCTGCATTGGTACGGAGACAGGTGAGCAACTATACGCTCAACACTGGTCCATTTGGGAGCATGCATTCAATTGAAGATCGAGAGCATTTTTCTGCTCTTGAGTGGTGGAACATGCATGGAGGGCCTACTCCACTTCTACAGAGTTTGGCATTGCGGGTGCTATCACAGGTGGTAAACACTTCTTCTGCAGAGAGGTGTTGGAGCTCTTATTCTTTCATCCACAGTGTTAAAAGGAACAGGTTGAGTTTAGACCGGGCAGAGAGCTTGGTTTATGTTCATTACAACTTGCGATTGTTGTCCCATTACTGTGAAGATGCAAAGTCTAATAAAGACTTGGTGACTTGGGACAAGCATCCAGAGGAGTCCAATTTGGAGGATGGAGTGTTGCAACTAGAGCAATTAGAGGATGCTCTCCTGGTATGTCCATTGTGGTATGAATTTTCCAATTTTCCCTTATAAAGCATTTCTCTAATTCATGTTTTTAATTTTTTTGTTAACTAGTGTTTTTTTTTTTTGCATGAATTTTTTGAGCGATTCTAGGATGATGATGACCGTGTTGATATGCCACCACCCCCACCCCCATCTGGTCCTAGGTTCCATGGTTCAACACCAACAGCAGGGGGTTCTTCTTCATCAGTTCCAGTGCCACGACTTACACAGGGACCATCTTCTTCATTGCCACCACGTGGAGGCACGCCATCACGTTCTATTCGTGGTGGAAGGAGGAGAGATTAGTAGATATATTCACAATCTACTTCTTTTTGTCATAGTCTATAGATTACTCATTAGACTTGTAGACTTGTGAATTTGAATTTTGAACCTTTTTGGCTTGGCGGTGACCAAGTGACATATTTTGTAAACATTATTATTTGAATTTTGGACATGACAAATGTTGACAGTTGCTCACTTGCTAGATAAATCATAATATGCTCTATGTTTTATGTTTTATAATATGCTTAAATGTTTTATGTTTTATAATATGCTTAAAAATTTGATGTATGTTTGTAATAGCTAGAATATAGATGATTGTTGTACATACTAGTAACTACAATGGAATCATGGATGCCATATCTATCTTGATTTATGCAAAAATATGCAAGTTTTCATGTCTTCTACAATTAATTTGGTATTTGGGATGTTTGTTTTGAGTATAAATGCAAAAAAATATAAAAAAATATATATATATAGCAGACGCTTCCGCGGACGCTTCGCTCCCTAGATTTTTGGAAAATGACGCTTCCGCGCTCCGCGCTTCCGCTTCGCTCCCGCTTCGTGCAACATTGAGCAGGGGCATTAAGGAGGATAGGCAGGAGGATGGACACCTGGATCGAGTACAGTGACTAGTACCAGTATTTCCTCAGAGTAAGGAAATCTAGATAGTTCTCAGTAGATGGAACGCCAGGATCAGGAGGAGGAGTTGATTGAGCCTCCCACCATTAGTGGTAGATACTAGAACCAATAGGGAAGTACGACAAACACTGAGGGACACAGAGGAGTTTGTTGGAGCTTCCAGAACCGAGAAGAGGCAGTGTAGACAGCCTGACAGGTACCATGCCTTGCTAGCACAGGTTGAAGAACCCTCTAGCTTTCAAGAAGCCATTTAACACCAAGTTTAGGTGGATACCATGGTAGAAGAGTATAATTCTATCATGACGAATGATGTCTGGGAAGTAGTACCTAGACCAAAGGATAGATCAGTTGTAGGATCAAGGTGGATCTACAAGATCAAGTATGCTGCAGATGGCAGTATAAAAAGTACAAGGCTAGGTTCATGGCAAAGGGGTACCTACAGAAAGAAGGAATAGACTATGAAGAGACCTTTGCCCGAGTAGCCCAATATACCTCTATCAAATCCGTTATATCCCTAGCAGCTCAAATGGGATGGGAGATTCACCATATGGACGTCAAGAGTCAAGACATCATTCTTGAACAGGGTGACAGAAGAAGAGGTGTATATAGAATAGCCTGAAGGCTCCGAAACTCATGAAAAGAGAACTCACGTATGCAGATTAAAGAAAGCCCTGTATGGGCTCAAGCAGCCACCCGCTGAGCATGGTGTGGTCAGATTGATAGTTACTTGCAGCAGTTAGGATTCGTCAAGAGTGAGGTTGATCTGAATCTCTACTATTTAATGGTAGAGAATGAGGCACTTATTCTAGTATTATATGTGGATGACATGTTTCTAATAGGGTGATCTAGGCTCATACAGGTCTACAAGAAGAATCTTGAAGTAGAATTCGACATGAAGGATATGAGGTTGATGCATTATTTTCTAGGATTGGAAGTTTGGCAGAAGAATGGGAAGATCTTCCTTGGGCAAGGAAGATATGCTACAAAGGTTCTGAAAAGATTCAGAATGCCGGATTATCGACCCATAGGTACACCCATGATCACCAACTGGAAGAAAATAGATGCATCATGAGACAAGGAGGTGGACCCCACCTTATACTGACAGCTCATTGGGTCACTCATGTATCTGGTCAACACTAGGCCAGACATTTGCTTCGTTGTCAACACCTTTAAACAGTTCATTGTGGAACCGAAAAGGATGCATTGGGAAACATCTAAGCACATTCTTAGGTATGTGCGTGGAATAGTCGGATATGGGTTGAAATACTCCCGAGGAGATGACGTCAGATTGGATGGATTCACAGATGCAGATTGGGCAGGTAGTTCAATAGACAGGAAAAGTACCTTTGGGTACTACTTCAATGTTAGATCAGGAAATATTTCTCTGTGCAACAGGAAACAGAAGTCGGTAGCTCTGAGCTCAGCAAAAGCTAAATACATGGCAGCAAGCACAGCTATGTGTAAAGCTATATGGCTTAGAAAACTACTTGTGAGTTTTTCGTAAAAAGGATTGAAGCGACCAAGATTTACTGCGATAATCAGAGTTGTATCAAACTCTCTGAGAATCCAATATTTCATGATCGGTCGAAACATATTGATATCATATGTCACTCTATCAGAGACTGTGTTCAGCGTGGGGCAGTACAGCTACAGTATGTTCCCACAGGAGATCAAGTAGTAGGCGTACTCACAAAGGCTCTAGGAAGAGCTAAGTTCATTCAGTTCAGAGAGCAGATTGGTATGGTAGAGAATCCGTTTCAGTAGCATAAACAGGTGATTTCTTAGTTACAGACTACAGTGATAGGAAATGAGAGGGAGTTGCAATATAGATGCAGTGTTTGCACAGTAGTTGGTGGGCAGTGATGTCAGAGATCAGCAACGCAGAGGGAGATGTTACAGAACAAGGTGATGCTTCAGCAGGTTGCATTGCTAGAGCACATTCCTCGCTAAGAGGGAGTGTTGATTTTTGGTAGCATCGGATGTGCTCTAAGTCTCAAATTTTGCAGGGAGGCTTAGACAGATGTATTCCACAACAAGCAGAAATCGTTTTGGAAAATTCCACCTGAATAAAGTTTTATTAAAATAATTAATTAATTTTAATGAGTGCCTAAGTCTAAACTTAGGAAATTAAAATAATAAAAGGGTATTAATCTAACTGTCGGTGAAGCTTCTAGTAGAACACGAGGATCAAGTCAATATGATATAAGCCATTGATTAGAATCGAATTTGGGTCGTTGAATACTCAACTTGAGGATTATGATGTTGATTTGGGGTAGCATCGGATGTGCTCTAACCATAAAAACTTGGTGGAGAGGCTAAAGCACATGAGATCTCCAAGACCCAGAAAAGGTTTGGGCAGATTCTAACCTGTTTGGGAGATATTAAAATAATTAATATTTTTAATGGAGTTCCTAAGTCTAAACTTACGTAAAATAAAATATTAATGATTATTAAGATAAAACTGGGTTAAAAGGTTCTAAAAGTCATGGATCAAGACAAATCTAATTTTAGCCGTTGATTAGAGATTTAATCTCGATCGTTGAAGGACCAACAGGAAAAGTGTAAGAAGAGGCTTGAGGGTCAGTCGGAGAACGCCTGAGGGAGACCAATCAGTTCGATTTTTGGAGCGGGGTTAGCTGAGAAATTCGAACTAGTGGTTTGGAGAGCAGTGGGAGGCAGTAGGTACGGAATAGGGAGTCGGGAACAACACCAAAAGACTAGCGCAGAGGTTGGAGACGCAGACGCAGAAGCAGCAAACTGCGCAGTCACTGGAGGGCCTGCGTGGGTGACGCAGAGAGGCCCAGTGCTGACACAGAGAAGCAGGAGTTGATGCAGAGGGTCTGGGAGCTACGCATAGGTCAACTAGCCTAATGTTAAGACTGGGAGAAGTGCTGGAGAATTTTCTCTCTGTTGGGTAAGCTAATTTGGCACCCAGTTGTACTAAAGAATTGCTTAATAATAAAATCCTCCCTTGTTGCACCGGATTTCCCACATTGGGTTTTTGTGGGGACCGTTGTCCAAAATATTTGTGTTGATGTGTTTATTCTTGTGCATGTGTTTGTTTCTGTATTATAGTGTGATATCTGCAACAGAATTTATTTTAATGTTTACTAAAGGATTTTCATAAATAACTTATTGGGAAATAAGTACGTAAAATAAATTAGTTGTTGCAATGATAAAATTTTCACATGGTATTAGAGGAAGTAATCAGAGACAGGAAGGGAAAACCAATCATGGGTCGAGACCATGATGCAGAGGCATCTACGTCAGGAGACTCGCACAGATTTTCAGAAAATTGCACAAGAAAAAAGGATTTCGATTTCTCTATGTTGGCTTCTAGGTTGGAAGATGAAGTGGTTTGTGTGACTAGCTTTGCATCATCAGAGGTATGGTATATAGACAGTGGAGCCTCTTGGCATATGACGGAAATCCAGGAATGTTTCTCAGATTATCTGGAGGAGAAGATGAACTTTCAAATCACCATGGGGAATAAGGCAAAGTGTACTCCAGTACGTAGGGGTACCATAGTTTTTCAAATAGAAATGGGAGAGCGGTTCCGCGCTACCAATATGCTGCATGTACCAGGATTGGGGATGAACTTACTTTCCGTGTCGCAACGTTTTCTTCATCAAGGAGAAAGTATATGTCAAACACCCAAGCTAGAAAAAAAAAGGCAAGTCGGGATCAAAAGTAACAAGTTGTACAGACTACAACTAGAATCACCAATGGCACTAATAGGAAGTCATGGAGACAAGGATTTGAACGAACTATGGCACAGAAGAATGGGACATTTGCACCATGGGACTCTGAGAATTCTCAGGAGCACCGTAACAGAAGTTCCTGATCTTAGTAGGGAACGAGATGATGTATGCAGAGGATGTGCTCTAGGAAAGTATGCCAAAGCAGCATTTCCTAGAAGTAAAAACTGGCCCAAGAGTGTACTAGGATCGATACACTCAGATATATGCAGACCCATGTCCACTAAAGCTCTTAGTAGTGTCGAGTACTTCCTCACCTTCATTGATGACTACTTAAGGAAAACTTGGATTTATTTTATGAAAACCAAGGACGAGGTTTTATGTCGATTCAAAGAATTCAAGGCTCTGGTGGAGAATCTGACTGGGAAGAAAATAAAAGTTTTGCGCTCAGATAATGGTGGAGAGTATGTCGATAAGGACTTCACTGATTTTTGCGCCAAGGAGGGCATCAGGAGAGAGTGGACAACTCCTTATAATCCAAAGCAGAATGGAGTAGCAAAAAGAAAGTACAGGACTATTGTAGAAGCATCCAGGGCCATGATGTATGATCAAGATATGCCAAAATTCTTATGGGCAGAAGCATGCAACACAGCAGTCTATGTTCAAAATAGAACTCCTCATCGAGCATTAGGCAAGATTACTCCACAGAAAGTCTTCACAGGAAAGACCCCTGAAGTCAGTCATTTCAGGATATTTGGGAGCTTAGCTTATTGCCGCATACCCAAGGAAAAGAGGAAGAAGTTGGATCAAACTGCAGAGAAAGGATATCTAGTGGGATATAGCGAGAATGCTAAGGCATACAAAATCTATCTTCCAGGGAGCAGGAAGGTAGTAGTTCGACGAGATGTAAGGTTCATGGAGGACAAGGCTTTCAGAAAATCTCAAGAAATGCCTTCCAAGGAGCAGTCAAAAGAGGAACCGTTGGTCAAACCTCTTCAACCAACAGAAGAAAATAATTCTTCCTCGAGTCAAGAAGAATCACAGGATGAGGAGGAGCTAACAGAAGCACCTACTGGCAGAGGAAGAACGAGCAGCGAACTTCGTCAAATTCTAAGAATCTATCTTCTAGGGAGTAGGAAGGTAGTAGTTCGACAAGATGTGAAGTTCATGAAGGATAGGGCTTTCTGAAAATCTCGAGAAATGCCTTTTGAGGAGCAGTCAAAAGAGGAACCGTTGGTCAAACCTCTTCAACCAACGGAAGAAAATAATTGTTCCTCGGGCCAAGAATAATCACAAGATGAGGAGGAGCTAACAGAAGCACATGCTGGCAGAGGAAGAACGAGCAGGGAACTTCGTCAGATTCTGCAAGATGCAGAGGACTTCATCGGTGCGCCAAGGAACAATAAGAGGGAACAAAAACAACCAGATAGATATCAGGCATTAGTAGTTCAGGATGGGAAGCCTACTTGCTTTCAGGAGGCAGCTCAACATCAGCTTTGAATGGATGCGATGGTAGAGGAGTACAACTCCATAATGGTAAACGATGTCTGGGAGGTAGTGCCAAGGCCTCAAGATAGATCATTGGTAGGTTCGAGATGGATTTACAAGATCAAATGAGCTGCAGACAACAGTGTTGAGAAATACAAAGGCAGGTTTGTGGCTAAAGGGTATGCTCAGAGGGAAGGAATTGACTACGAAGAGACCTTTGCCCCGGTAGCCAGGATACATCTATTAGAACTGTGATATCTCTTGTAGCACAGATGGGGTGGGAGATTCATCAGATGGATGTCAAAATGGCATTTCTGAATGGAGTGATATAAGAAGAGGTAGACATTGAACAACCAGAGGGCTTTGAGACACATGAGAAGAAGTCTCATGTAAGCAGATTGAAGAAAGCCTTGTATGGGCTGAAACAGGTACCTAGAGCATGGTATGGTCGAATCGATGGCTACTTGCAGAAAATGGGAATTGTCAAGAGTGACGCAGATCCAAATCTATACTATTTGGTTGTAGAGAATCAGCCCCTAATCATAGTATTATATGTGGATGATCTCTTATTAACTAGATGATCCAGGCTCATCGGGGACTACAAGAAGAACCTAGCCACAAAATTTGACATGAAGGATTTGGAACGAATGCATTATTTCCTAGGGTTGGAAGTTTGGCAACAAAAGGAGGAGATTTTCTTTGGGCGTGGGAGAAATACTACAGAAATCCTGAAGAGATTCAGGATGGAGGACGGTAGACCCATGGCTACTCCAATGATCACCAACTGGAAGAAGATTGATGCATCAGAAGACAAGGATGTTGATCCCACCTTATACATGCAGCTCATAGGGTCCATGATGTATCTGGTCAATACCAGGCCAGACATTTGCTATGTTGTCAACACCCTCAGTCAATTCATGGTGGAGCCGAAGAGGGCGCACTGGGCAGCAACCAAACATGTTCTCAGGTATTTACAGGGAACAGTCAATTATGGACTCCTATACACCAGAAGTAAGGATATCAGAATCCAGATTGAGTGGATTTACTGATGCAGATTGGGCAAGAAGTTAGTGGATCAAAAAAGTACCTATGGGCACTATTTCAACATTGGATCAGGAATGACCTCCTAGTGCGGTAGGAAATAGAAATCTGTGGCTCTGAGCTCAGATGAGGCAAAATATATGGCTGCGAGCACAGCTTCATGTGAGGCTATATGGCTTAGAAAACTGCTTGTGAACCTATTCAGAAGAAAGATGGAAGCGACCAGGATCATGTGCGATAATTAGAGTTGCATCAAGCTCTCTGAGAATCCAGTGTTTCACGATCGGTCAAAGCATATTGATATCCAGTGTCACTTTGTCAGAGACTGTGTCCAACAAGGAGCTGTACAATTGAGCTACACTCCTATAAGAGAATGAGTGGCAGACATCCTCACCAAGGCCCTTGGAAGAACAAATTTTGATTATTTCAGGGAAAAGATGGGGATGATAAAGAATCCATTTCAGTAGCAGAAATGGGCGTGACGTTGCAGTGCAATAGCAGTGACTAGTAGCATGATGCAACATGGCGAGAAGAGATTGCAGTGCATATGCAGTGTTGGAAAGAAGGACCAACAGCAACACAGATGCAGAGGGAGTTGCAGTGCAGATGCAGTGTTGGGAGAAAGGACCAGCAATAGCATGGATGCAGAGGGAGCTGCCGCATGGATGCAGCAATGGCAGAGGCAGAGCCATAGGCAGCAGTACAGGATGCAGCAGTGCAGAGGATGTTGGGTGGGAAGGCCTAGCATCAGCACAGGTACCGGTGTCGTATAGTCAGAGTAATGTTCAGTATGGAGTATTATTAGAGCACAGTCCTCGCTAAGAGGGAGTGTTGATTTGGGGTAGCATTGGATCTGGGGTAGACCCATAAATGGTTTGGGCAGATTCTAACCGATTTGGGAGATATTAAACTAATTAATATTTTTAATGGAATTCCTAAGTCTAAACTTAGGAAAAATAAAATATTAATGGGTATTAATATAAAACTGGGTTAGAAGGTTCCAAAAGTCATGGATTAAGCCAAATCTAATCTTAGTCGTTGATTAGAGATTTAATATCAGTCGTTGAAGCACCAACAGGAAAAGTATAAGAAGAGGCTTGAGGGTCAGTTGAAGAACACACTGAGGGAGACCAGTCAGTTCGATTTCTGGAGCGGGGTTAGCTGAGAAATTTGAACTAGTGGTCTGGAGAGCAGCAGGAGGCAGCAAGTATGGAATAGAGAGTCGGGAACAACACCAGAAGACCAGCGCAGAGGTTGGAGAGGCAGACGCAGAGCCTCTCAGGCAAACGCAGAAGCAACAGACTGCGTAGTCACTGGAGGGCCTGCATGGGTGACACAGAGAGGCCCAGTGCTAACACAGAGAAGCAGGAGCTGACGCAGAGGGTCTGGGAGCTACGCAGAGGTCAGCTAGCCTGACGCTGAGATTGGGAGAAGTGCTGGAGAATTTTCTCTCTGTTGGGTAAGCCAGTTTGGCACCCAGTTGTACTGAAGAATTGCTAAACAATAAAATCCTCCCTCGCTGCACCGGTTTTCCCACATTAGGTTTTTCCGAGGACTGTAGTCCAAAATATCTGTGTCGATGTGTTGATTCTTGTGCATGTATTTGTTTCTGTATTATGGTGTGATATCTGCAACAGAATTTATTTTAATGTTTACTGAAGAATTTTCATAAATAACTTATTGGGAAATAAGTAGGTAAATAAATCAGTTGTTGCAGTGATAGAATTTTCACATATAAGATGGACTTCGATGGGTATTTGGAATATACACCAGGAAGATACTCAGTTACTCGAGTAAAATCGATTTCGTCACTGATCGGAGTTCGGCAAGAGGAAATTGATTCAGAGGGAGAGTTGCAGGTGAGGAGGAGAGAGGATATCAACAGCAGTTGAGAGGCAAGAGCAGAGAAGAGACAGCGTAGAAGCAGAGACAATGGCACTGGGCAGTCCCTACACAGAAGTTGACGCAGTGAGTGACAAAGGGGGCAGCAGGTCCTCTTAGAGCTCTTGCTAGCCTTGGGCAAGAGGCTATTTCTGATATTCATTTGCTTTTTCAAGAAAAAGTAGAGCCTAATAGCATGAATGATCTTTTTGCTCCTTGTGACTTCACTAACATAAATGGCTATCCTCACAATATCCCTGACAAGGCTATTGAAAAGTTACCTTCCTTTCAAGGTAACAATGCCATTAGTGCTGATCTTTGAAATTGGAGGGACACGGAAGAGCCAAACGCCAGGGTTTCTGAAAACAGCAGCGTTTGTCTCTAATGGTGGGCTGCGGAGGAGGTAGCTCGGCTCCCTCCTACAAAGAAGTTGTTGCTAGCAGAAGTAAATCACCAATAGGGAACATCATAGATGGTACAAATGAAAAAAACAAGGATAATAAAAAGGAAAAAGATGGGACCAAAAACAAGGAAAACAGTAGCACAGAGGACAAAGAGGAAGAAGACAAAAGGCAGGGTTCAAGAGACAAAAAACAAAAAAGACCTTGCACACCAAAAGCAGAAATCACTCCTAGAGTAATATTAAATGATCCTGCTCTGCAGGCGCACAGGGAACATATGGGGACCTACGCCATTATCTGTAAATTCATAGGACTATGGCCCACTGAAAAAGCTTTACAAACGTGGATCAAGTATGACTGGAAACCCAAAGGAAGCATTGACCTACATCTTGGGTCAAAGGGATTCTTCACAGTGCTGTTGTCAAACATCGAAGATAAAGACCGAATATTCGAAGGAGGTGTTCGCGCTTGAGATTTCACCCTAGGCTGAGGAAGGTAAACCTTCAAGGCAACATCAAAACATTTCACCTCGTAGCTAGCCCTACGGGGTATGAGAAGGCTCTCTCCGGTCTATCTCGGCAAATTTTCAATGGGGCGAGATGACCAATCAAAGGTAACACTGATATTAGGCTAGTAAACTGATTAAAAGGTTGATTTGGGGGTTTTTGGGGTTTTTTGGTGGCAAATTGAGGATCTGCAATTTTAGGGTGCGGGGATTTGACACAGTTTCTGCAGGTGGGTCTTTGGGGCAAGGTAGGAGTTTGTGCTGATGCCTTTAGCTGAGATGGGTGATCAAGGAAGAAAAAGAGAAGCTAAGAGGGCAAACAATGACTTTGAATCCTCTCTAGACAGTGGAAAACATAAACATTAAACAAATTTGAAAGCTGAGCATGGCAAGCATGAATTCAAACTTTATCACTTCATTTGTTTAATAAGCTGCAGTAAAGAAAGAGATGGAACACATAAACACACTTACAATTAGAATAAGAGAACACACCATCAACACAAAAGTCCACAAGAATCCCAATGATGTCTGCAAAACCCTGGTCTTCCTTTTCCTCAAATTGCAGAGATACAAGTAAAATATACAATAGGAGCTTCTCCCTCAAGAGTCCAACCATGAAAATGAGCAAGAGAAGGCATAATATAGATGATCTAACTCCTTTCCCCACCTCTAGGGGTCGAGCTCAGCTTCCTAGGAGTTGTTTCAACTAATTCTAAACTGAGCACTAGATAATAGGCAGTCAAAACAACTTGCTTCTAAAACTTAGGAAACCTATCCATGCATTAAATATTTACCATTCACATCAAAGAATCTTCTAGAAGTGTTCAAGGAGAGTAAAAGTATCTAAGTGCCATGAAAATTACACAAAAATCCATCATTTACATGCCTCAAAAGTCAACCAAGATAAAAACAGTGTTTTGCTGGCCGAACTGGTCAAAACAAGCAAATTTCCCTGACAGGTCGCGCACATCACTCTGACTGGTCGCGCACATTCACAGCTCTGTTTGAGGGCCTTCCCGGTGTCCAAATCAGGTGCAAGATAGCTCGTTGGAAAGGTCTGCGAGTCTACTTTCCAACCCCACTGGAATTTCTGAATTTGGAGTTGATTTGACCCCTCAAAAGTCATTTCTCCCAAGACAGCTTTCTGCAACTCTAAATAGGGGCAGAAAGTCAAAAATTGCATGTATTTTGAGCTTTTGGAAGCCCAAATCTCCATAAAATCTGAAACCCATCCATAGGCAAGTGTATTTTTGCATGACAATTCCAAAAATGCAAAGTTTTCCCCGTTCTAAGTTGACCCCATGTATGGTCGCGCGCGGGGTGAGACCAGTCAAATGGCCAAAACCTGTAAAATTCCCAAAAATGCCAAAAATGCTTCAAAACTCTCAAAATTTCTTGAGTTTGCTGCTAGGGGGATGCTAATGAGTATCATGGTGAGTGAGAGAGGCCTCAGCCAAGATACAAAGGGGATTGGTCTTCTTTTTCCGTTTTTGTGCCTTGGCCAAACTCCTTGGATCCGGCGATTGTAATTTTGGCATTTCTCTAAAACCATGACACCTGTGCAAAAAGTGAAGGAGGTTTTTCTTCTTTGGCATGTTATGGACAAAAACCTCTCTCAGATTTCCAAAATTCATCTTTTATTGCTCTGAAACATCATTTGAGTGCAACTTGTCCCGATGTGTGAAACAAGGGATTTTGTCGAAATGGAGCGAAATGAAGGGGATAGGGGGCTTCTAAATTCTTGGGGAAATTTTTGGGAGTGGGGAGGGATGTTAGGAAGCAGGGGAAAGTGGAATCTCAGAGATTGAGTGAGGGGAAGGGGTCGAAAAGGGCAAAACACAGGCCAAACCTAGAAAATTGCCAGGTTGTAGCTAGAAACTAGGGTTTGTGCAAAAATGAGGAATTTGGCGGATCTAAGGGATGGGAAGTGTTTGATAGGGTACTTTAAGGATAGGGGAAGGTGTATGAACATCGGGATATGAGTTTTGCCGATTACTTAGCCGCCCAAGAGAAATTACCTCAAAAACCCTAGGAGAGGGAAATGACCTTGCCTAGGCACAACTGAAGCATGAACCATCACTCTGACTGGTCGCGCACATTCACAGCTCTGTTTGAGGGCCTTCCCGGTGTCCAAATCAGGTGCAAGATAGCTCGTTGGAAAGGTCTGCGAGTCTACTTTCCAACCCCACTAAAATTTCTGAATTTGGAGTTGATTTGACCCCTCAAAAGTCATTTCTCCCAAGACAGCTTTCTGCAACTCTAAATAGGGGCAGAAAGTCAAAAATTGCATGTATTTTGAGCTTTTGGAAGCCCAAATCTCCCTAAAATCTGAAACCCATCCGTAGGCAAGTGTATTTTTGCATGACAATTCCAAAAATGCAAAGTTTTCCCCGTTCTGAGTTGCCCCCATGTATGGTCGCGCGCGGGGTGAGACCAGTCAAATGGCCAAAACCTGTAAAATTCCCAAAAATGCCAAAAATGCTTCAAAACTCTCAAAATTTCTTGAGTTTGCTGCTAGGGGGATGCTAATGAGTATCATGGTGAGTGAGAGAGGCCTCAGCCAAGATACGAAGGGGATTGGTCTTCTTTTTCCGTTTTTGTGCCTTGGCCAAACTCCTTGGATCCGGCGATTGTGATTTTGGCATTTCTCTAAAACCATGACACCTGTGCAAAAAGTGAAGGAGGTTTTTCTTCTTTGGCATGTTATGGACAAAAGCCTCTCTCAGATTTCCAAAATTCATCTTTTATTGCTCTGAAACATCATTTGAGTGCAACTTGTCCCGATGTGTGAAACAAGGGATTTTGTCGAAATGGAGCGAAATGAAGGGGATAGGGGGCTTCTAAATTCTTGGGGAAATTTTTGGGAGTGGGGAGGGATGTTAGGAAGCAGGGGAAAGTGGAATCTCAGAGATTGAGTGAGGGGAAGGGGTCGAAAAGGGCAAAACACAGGCCAAACCTAGAAAATTGCCAGGTTGTCGCTAGAAACTAGGGTTTGTGCAAAAATGAGGAATTTGGCGGATCTAAGGGATGGGAAGTGTTTGATAGGGTACTTTAAGGATAGGGGAAGGTGTATGAACATCGGGATATGAGTTTTGCCGATTACTTAGCCGCCCAAGAGAAATTACCTCCAAAACCCTAGGAGAGGGAAATGACCTTGACTAGGCACAACTGAAGCATGAACAAGGTGTACAATGACTCATTAGACACTGAGATGATAATGACAACCCTCTGAATGATGATAGGCTTAGCTGAATGATGACATGGACTGACATTTGGGCGAACCCTAGACCTAATGCCTAGTGACCAAATTTTGCTTGAAGACTCACTGAAATGACAAAATTTGACCTTGACACTCTGAGACCACTTTGTAAGAGCATATTTGATCACTGTAGGAACGCTGGAAAGACTGACACTAACAGGAGGACCCTACTTTTTTGTAGCAATCGGGCTCTACATGAGGCCTTGGAGAATGAACTTTGTCCCAGAGCGGGAAACATTCTCTTCGGTTCCATTGTGGGTAAGGCTCTATTCTCTACCTCTTGATTATTGGCAAACTGAATCACTAGCTACCATTGGAAATAAACTAAGACGTTTTGTCAAAGCTTCTAAAGCAACTAGAAGAGGAAAATATACCTCCTTTGCTAGGATATGTGTGGAAATGGATCTATTAGGTGCACTTCCGGACGAAGTCATCCTGGAAGTTTTT
This sequence comes from Pinus tabuliformis, assembly GCA_031772625.1. Taxonomy (NCBI): domain Eukaryota; kingdom Viridiplantae; phylum Streptophyta; class Pinopsida; order Pinales; family Pinaceae; genus Pinus; species Pinus tabuliformis. The sequence goes on along the minus strand of CM062808.1, from coordinate 123,714,005 downwards.
GATGAGGAATGGGTGCAGACAGTGGACTACGAGCATATCCCTTTCAGATGCCGCAGATGCCACGAACATGGACATCTGTTCAGAGACTGCCCTCTTGGTAAAGCAGACAACAAAGATAAACTTAATGCAACGAAGGACTCAAATAACTTTCAGAAAGTGGTAAGTAGAGGAAAAGGGGGAAAAAGGGGACTAAAGCAACAACACAACGAGGGGCAGAAGGTTGGTCAGAACAAGTTTCAAGTGCTGGAAGAGAATGAAGAAATCTCAAGAGAGATCCAATATCAGGAGGAAGGCACTAATGAAAAAGACAAAGAAGAGAACAAAAAACAATCTCAAGGCATTGACTCTCTAAAGAAGCGATAATAAGTGAAACAGAAATGGAGATGGACCAAGAAATGATCCAAAGTGAAACAGATCTGGAAGATCATGAACTACAAGAAATTCTCGATAAGGAAAATCTGGATCTGGAAGGATTCTTGATGCAGGGAACCAAAGGAGGAATAGATTCACTGCCTCTAGAAGAATGCAACAGAATACAGCAGTTGTTTTTATGGAAAACTCAAGAGAAAGGGCTGAATAAAGGTAAAATCATTCACAAACAGGAGCACAGAGGGGTGAAAACAATGAAATCAACTCCAGGATTAGCTACTAGAAATCCAGGAAAAAAGAGAGGCAGGAAAAAACAAAATGAGCTCTTGATGGTGTGTGGAAAGCTAATGATAGACTCAGGTAAGATGAAAGATCTAACCAGTTACTCCTTTACAAATCTTTAATTATGAAGTTCATATCTTGGAATATCAAAGGTCTAGGTAGTAAAAGGAAACAAAGAATGCTAAGTAACATAATGAAACTAGCAACACCAGACATAATCTTCATTCAAGAAACAAAATGCTCCATTCAGAAACTGAAACAAATACATAGCAAATGGATGAATAGATTTGAGTTTCTAGAAGTTAAAGCAGAGAACACTGCTGGGGGCACTCTCACTCTATGGAATCCCCAAATAGTCAGCATAATAGATGCGAAGGCATCGAGAAATTATTTATCAGTTGTCATTCAACCAGCGGGGATGTCAGATACCTTCCTGGTTACGAATGTTTATGGTCCTCAACGAATAGATGAGAAACTCAGATTTCTAGACTCCCTAGTAGACCTCAAAAGCAGACACGCAGAAATACCTTGGGTTTTGGGAGGAGATTTTAACATGATTAAATCTCTTTCGGAAAAAAAAAAAAAGGACGTACCAGAATACTAGGTAAAGATTCAGTAGCGTTCCAATCCTTCACAAAAGATATGAAACTGGTTGACCCTGAAATGCACAATGACCTGTTTACTTGGAATAACAAAAGAGGAGGTGATGCCCAGGTCGCCTCCAAGCTAGACAGATTTTTGATCTCAGAGGAGTTGATGCTCACTAATAAAGAAATAACTGCTAGAGTTCTCCCCTTTGGAGGCTCTGATCACTGGCCGGTTCAACTAGAAATCAAGGGGATTGACTCACCCAGGAATAGACCCTTCAGATTTGAGAATATCTAGCTCTCCCACCCAAATTTCTTCAGCGACATTATAAAATGGTGGTCCGAAGATCTGCAGATCCAGGGCACCAAAATGTTCCTTCATAAAAGACTGAAGCACATAAAACTCAGACTCAAAGAATGGAACAAGAAGGATTTTGGAAACATTTCGTAGTCAAAAAATCAGTGGAAATTAAACTACATGAACTAAACCAAGCATTGATCATAGAGGGTGTTGACCACTACCGGTCAACTACCCATGCAGTACACCCCCCTTTTCTTTGCAAAAAGGGGCAGCACCTGATCAGCGTGTCTGTGCCATCCAGCAGTCATCAGCAGCTTGATCAATCTAATTGTAAACCCAATCTGCATGTATGAAATGTAAATAATCTTAGCAGATCAGAGTCATGTATGTAAAGTTGCCTAAGTGGACCTAACTTTCTAATGATAATCTACGTCCCGGAAGGTTTTTCGTCTCACCGATCTACGATCGGCAAAGTTTTCCTTCAACCTGACCCCAAAGCCGGGATGGATTTTGTCATTAGAACTTTAGGAGAATCCTAGTGTGTTAATCTGCTAGATTATAGTTGTGTCGCAGAAACTGGGTGATTTGTGAGGGTCTGTGTTAAGTGGGTTTGTCCCCTTGAGATGTAAATTGTAAAAAGTCATCATGAAATGTGTCTTGAGGGTTGAAAATGTTTTAAATCCCCTCATGTGTCCTAAGTCCTAGGTCCTAGGTGATGTTTCCGAAGGCTTAGTTCGATGATCCATTTTAAAATGAATTAAAAAAAATAAAAAATAAATAATAAAATAATAAAACAAATAAAAATTAAAAAAAAAAAAAAATAGAGCAAAAACCCTAACTAATAAAATAATAATATTTTAAGTGAATGAATGCAAAATATTATTTTTAATAAATCGACGGATGAGATCAAGAGATGTCTTGATCCTCATCAACGGTCGAGATCATTTCGACATGGATCACTCGAACTAGCCGTTGGGATCATTTCCTTTAAGTAGGGTGCTAGGGGTAATTTTCAGATCAATTGGAATAGGATCTGGGAGTCTGATACTGAAGAAGCTCTCTTGTAAATCTGTTTCTGGTTAATAAAAGAAGACTTTGGGGTCCATATCTTGCTGGTGTTACTCTCTTGAAATGCTGTGAGATTGTTTCATTTTCTGTATATTTTATTTTCAGCCATTAATAATAGTTTTTTGTAGAGTATTGTGAGCACAGGCATATTGTTCAATTGCTAGGGTTTGAGTGTTGTTAGGGTTTCTGAATTAATGGCAGGTATCTCCATTACTTTTTGAGATCTAGCAGCATTTTTTCCCTCTTTACTGATGGTTGTTTTGAGCTGTGCAGAAAACTCTTTCTGAAGAAGATTAGTGGGCGTTCGGGGAAGTTCTCGGCTGAACCAGCCAACTCCCGCAAGCATTTTTTGCTGAGCCCAGTTGGATTTGATCCTGGGTCTATCATTCAGTTTATTTTTTTAAATTTTACATGAGAGATTTTCTGAAGTTCTTCACAGTGAAAACCTTAAATTTTTATTTCTTTAAAATATTTTTGTGCTTATTGCTGAATATGGCTATTAAGGGGCCAAATCTGTACATTAATCAGTTGTTCTAGGGTTTAGGGTTTTCAGTTTTCGGTCTGAGGCATATATCATCAGTGCTTTGTTTCCTTGCAACTTGCAGGAGCCGAGTTTTTCTTTAAGGGTTTGCCAAGTATAAGTCTGAGGTCTCTGTGACCGTGGTTTCATACGTGATTAGCAAAGAAATCAACGGATTTATTTCCCTCGCAGTCAAGGTTTCTGTGGTTAGCCTGAGCAGTGAAACAGCTGTGAATATTTCACGTTGAAGCTCCAGGGTTCAGCAGCCTTCGATGTGATTCATCAATTCGTTAGGCAGCAAACCCTGCATCTAACTGGTTCAAGTTTCCTTTCTGTCTGCTATCAAATGCCCAGCCATTTCACCTGCACAACGATTTGGGTACCCATGCGTTTCAAAACTCATTTAATCTGCAAAATGTCTGCGTGCGTGTGAAGGGGTCGAAGCTGATCAGAAGGCGATTCAAAGAAGGTTATTCCAAAATCAAATTTCAAATTCATTCCTGGCCGCCATCAGCTGCTCGAAGGTTTATGGGCACGTTTTCATTGTTTACGCCTGAAGCTGGTCACGTCATTCCCTTTTTTAAACGCCATCTATGCTGCTTCCGCATACCTTCACGATTATGAGGGCCAGATTTCAATCAGACGGAACAGCTAATCTCTGCAAAATCGATTCAAGCTCTTTCTTCCTGCCGCCGTCACCTGTGTATGCGTCTAAATTCCTTATGCGTTCCTTCCTGTTTTGAATCGGGTTCCTTGTCTTCGTTTGCCCAGGTAAACGTATCGATCTGCAGATGAATTGATTTCATTTTTGTATTCATATGGCACGTTTTAGCGTTTATTCATAGTTAGCGTAGATTTTTTTTATTTAGATTTTATTTTGTTTTAATATAGTTACGATTTTAGATTTTTAGATTTTGATTTAGTTCTTTAGATTATAGTTTAGGTTTATATATTTGCATAATTTAGTTTTTAGATTTTAATTAGATTTTAATAGATTCTTTATTTTTAGTTTGAGATTTAATTTTTTAGGATTTTAAGATTTTTTTAATTTTAGATTTTTTTAATTTTCATTTTAAATCGTTTTTAGATTTAAAAAAAAAAAAAAAAAAATAGAAATTTAATTTTTAGTTAGATATAAAAAAATAAATAAATAAATAAATAAAATTTTAGCCTTAGTTTTATTTTTATAGTTAGGTTAATTTTTTATTTTTTAGGTTTTGCTTTTTAGTTTAAAAAAAAAAAAAAAAAGTATAAAAATTTTTGTGGAAAATTATTTTTGCCAGATTCAGTTGTTTTCATGTTATATCTTTCACGCTGAGATCTAAAATTTTCAAGTCGAGATACGAATACGATATCTGGTTAATGATTTACGATTCTCGTGGTGGTTTAAAGCATTTATCTTCTTAAAATTTTCAGTTGCTGAATATCGTTTTGGTCATTGTGATTTAGCATGATACCTTTTTGATGACAAATGATTATTGTTCATGGTTCATGTTTCTATATCATTTAACAAGTAATTGTTTTTACAACAATCTCTTAAGGCACTGGTCTGCTAAATTAATCAAATCCATCTAGTGTTTATCACATCGTGTCTCGTGTCTCCCAACCAACTGTTTGGCAGTTGGTCTTCATTATCTCATAGGGTCTACCCCCCTTAGCCGCGGGAGACAGGCTTAAACGGAGGGATCGGGGATCAAGGTGACAGCCCCCGGTCTGAGCGTTGTCGTGTCAATCCGCGCAACAACATTTTTTGGCGTCGTTGTCGGGGAAATTGTTTTCTCGGCGTTTCAACGACAATCATTTTTCTCATTTCTTATCTTTTCATCTGGCCCGGCAACGCCAACATTTTTGGTGCCGTTTTTCTGTTCCTGGAGTTTCATCGACATTCATTTTCTCATATTTCTCATTTCTCATTCGGGCTGGCATATTCAACTTTTGGGTTATCATTTGGGTCTTTTATTGCCTTATTTTTCGTCATATCAGCAATATCTCTTTGGTTTGTTTCTTGTTTGGGTGGCGACTCCATTTTCTCATTTTTCCCAGACAAGAAGCCTCCCTCATATCTGCTTGCTGGTACCTTTTTGGATCTTAGAATCAGATTTATTGTTCAAGTGGCGACTCCACTGTTTTCATCTATTGATTTTCTTGAGCAGATATCTAGTTCTATCATCCTTTTAATCCTTTATCATTCATCATGGATTATTCATTTAAGCCATGTCGTTTTACTGATAATCTCCATGATCTTCCGAAAGAGGCTATTTCTAAATTATTTAAGTTCTCGGGTGGTGATTCGGTCGCTGTTAGACAGCATTTAAACAGGTTTACTTGTGTAATGATCATATATTGTAGACTTCCTCAATATAATCATGAAGATTTCAAGATGCGTCTATTTGTCCATTCTTTAGAGGGTGATGCCTTGAATTGGTTTAATAATTTTCCTAATGATTTTTTCACTTTTTTACAAGACATTCTCAATGCTTTTAAAGATAGATATGATAATCCAAACAGCTTGCCTTCTATCTCTAAAATTGTGCAAAAGGAAGAAAGTAATCATATTAAAGGTCCAGTTGTTGAAGAAAGATTTCAAGATCAGAATGTGTCATTCACCAGTACTAATGCAGATCAAGTCCATGATAGTGGAAAATCAGGGACAAATGACAATGAAAAGGAAGAGCAAAAGCAAATTATACAAGAACTAATGATGCTGGTAAAAAATATGGAGGCTAATCAAACTAATTATGTCAATGACGTGAGAACTTTGTGCACCCACCTTGAAAAGCGCAATAGGGAGATAGAGATTATGCAAAATCAGCATGCTAAAGAAATTGAGGCCATGAAGACTAATCATGAAACAGAAATTAGATTCATGCAAAGCAAGATGTCAGGCTTAGAAGAAAATATGGCGACCATGAAAGCTGATCATGATAGGGAAATTGATTCTATGCAAAACAAGTTATTAATTATGGATCATCAGTTGGCCACCATGCAAGCAAATCAGAACGAAGAAATAAACTCCATGCAGCATTGCTTGATGGACATAAAGGAAAAGAATGATAAAGTAATAAAAGACATGGAAGAACATCATGCCAGACAAATCAGTGCTATAAAGGTTGAACACTCTAGTCAGATGGATGCCATTAGAATACAAGTTCAAAGGTTTCAGCAATTGGAAGATAAGAGAAACCAGGGAACATCAACAGATCCAGAGCCTTCTCATTTGTTACAACAAGTTCCATCTTATTATGAGAAGGTTATTGATTCGATTGAAAGATGGTTAATTGAAGGAGATCCAGATAGACTTAAAAATGATAAAGATCAGATGCAAGATGAAGAAAGACATAGCACGCATATCTTACATACTTCATCTGATAGTTTTGAAACAGAAAGTTCCGTGTCATCAGTCATACAACCAGCCAGAAAGAAAAAGCGCAAGAGAAAGAAAATGAGAAGAAGATTTGACGCATCAGATGGCCGCGAGCAGCTTGATTTTCGGATAGGAAAAAGTCCTACCATATGCAAAATTGGACATGGCACATCCGACAAGCAGCCGACAGATTTGCCTGAAAGCAGGCAAATGCTCAATATACACTATATTGAACACATCTGATGCCATGGGGCATCCTTTGTATCGTATTTCTAACCCTACTCCTTGTTTTTTCCGCATTTTTTTCTGTTTAGGATTAGATTTGCTTTTCTAGATTAGTTAATAAATGAAGAGCTTTTATGTTTCCTGTGCTTAATGTATATGATGACTTTTTGGATGGACGCTACTTATTTTGGTGTTGTATGGATGCAGATTCTGGATTCTCACATTCCTGCAAAGAGCAACGTGTCCCCAAGTAGAGCCAGATGTTGACCACTACCGGTCAACTACCCATGCAGTACACCCCCCTTTTCTTTGCAAAAAGGGGCAGCACCTGATCAGCGTGTCCGTGCCATCCAGCAGTCATCAGCAGCTTGATCAATCTAATTGTAAACCCAGTCTGCATGTATGAAATGTAAATAATCTTAGCAGATCAGAGTCATGTATGTAAAGTTGCCTAGGTGGACCTAACTTTCTAATGATAATCTACGTCCCGGAAGGTTTTTCGTCTCACCGATCTACTATCGGCAAAGTTTTCCTTCAACCTGACCCCAAAGCCGGGATGGATTTTGTCATTAGAACTTTAGGAGAATCCTAGTGTGTTAATCTGCTAGATTATAGTTGTGTCGCAGAAACTGGGTGATTTGTGAGGGTCTGTGTTAAGTGGGTTTGTCCCCTTGAGATGTAAATTGTAAAAAGTCATCATGAAATGCGTCTTGAGGGTTGAAAATGTTTTAAATCCCCTCATGTGTCCTAAGTCCTAGGTCCTAGGTGATGTTTCCGAAGGCTTAGTTCGATGATCCATTTTAAAATGAATTAAAAAAATAAAAAATAAATAATAAAATAATAAAACAAATAAAAATTAAAAAATAGAGCAAAAACCCTAACTAATAAAATAATAATATTTTAAGTGAATGAATGCAAAATATTATTTTTAATAAATCGACGGATGAGATCAAGAGATGTCTTGATCCTCATCAACGGTCGAGATCATTTCGACATGGATCACTCGAACTAGCCGTTGGGATCATTTCCTTTAAGTAGGGTGCTAGGGGTCATTTTCAGATCAATTGGAATAGGATCTGGGAGTCTGATACTGAAGAAGCTCTCTTGTAAATCTGTTTCTAGTTAATAAAAGAAGACTTTGGGGTCCATATCTTGCTGGTATTACTCTCTTGAAATGCTGTGAGATTGTTTCATTTTCTGAATATTTTATTTTCAGCCATTAATAATAGCTTTTTGTAGAGTATTGTGAGCACAGATATCTTGTTCACTTGCTAGGGTTTGAGTGTTGTTAGGGTTTCTGAAGTAATGGCAGGTATCTCCATTACTTTTTGAGATCTAGCAGCATTTTTGCCCTCTTTACTGATGGTTGTTTTGAGCTGTGCAAAAAACTCTTGCTGAAGAAGATTAGTGGGCGTTCAGGAAAGTTCTCGGCTGAACCAGCCAACTCCCGCAAGCATTTTTTGCTGAGCCCAGTTGGATTTGATCCTGGGTCTATCATTCAGTTTATTTTTTAAATTTTACATGAGAGATTTTCTGAAGTTCTTCACAGTGAAAACCTTAAATTTTTATTTCTTTAAAATATTTTCGTGCTTATTGCTGAATCTGGCTATTAAGGGGCCAAATCTGTACATTAATCAGTTGTTCTAGGGTTTAGGGTTTTCAGTTTTTCGGTCTGAGGCATATATCATCAGTGCTTTGTTTCCTTGCAACTTGCAGGAGCCGAGTTTTTCTTTAAGGGTTTGCCAAGTATAAGTCTGAGGTCTCTGTGACCGTGTTTCCATACGTGATTAGCAAAGAAATCAACGGATTTATTTCCCTCGCAGTCAAGGTTTCTGTGGTTAGCCTGAGCAGTGAAACGGCTATGAATATTTCACGTTGAAGCTCCAGGGTTCAGCAGCCTTCGATGTGATTCATCAATTCATTAGGCAACAAACCCTGCATCTAACTGGTTCAAGTTTCCTTTCTGTCCGCTGTCAAATGCCCAGCCATTTCACCTGCACAACGATTTGGGTACCCATGCGTTTCAAAACTCATTTAATCTGCAAAATGTCTGCGTGCGTGTGAAGGGGTCGAAGCTGATCAGAAGGCGATTCAAAGAAGGTTATTCCAAAATCAAATTTCAAATTCGTTCCTGGCCGCCATCAGCTGTTCGAAGGTTTATGGGCACGTTTTCATTGTTTATGCCTGAAGTTGGTCACGTCATTCCCTTTTTTAAACGCCATCTATGCTGCTTCCGCATACCTTCACGATTATGAGGGCCAGATTTCAATCAGACGGAACAGCTAATCTCTGCAAAATCGATTCAAGCTCTTTCTGTCTGTCGCCGTCACCTGTGTATGCATCTAAATTCCTTATGCGTTCCTTCCTGTTTTGAATCGGGTTCCTTGTCTTCGTTTGCCCAGGTAAACGTATCGATCTGCAGATGAATCGATTTCATTTTTGTATTCATATGGCACGTTTTAGCGTTTATTCATAGTTAGCGTAGATTTTTTTTATTTAGATTTTATTTTGTTTTAATATAGTTACGATTTTAGATTTTTAGATTTTGATTTAGTTCTTTAGATTATAGTTTAGGTTTATATATTTGCATAATTTAGTTTTTAGATTTTAATTAGATTTTAATAGATTCTTTATTTTTAGTTTGAGATTTAATTTTTTAGGATTTTAAGATTTTTTTAATTTTAGATTTTTTTTATTTTCATTTTAAATCGTTTTTAGATTTAAAAAAAATAAATAAATAAATTAGAAATTTAATTTTTAGTTAGATATAAAAAAATAAATAAATAAATAAAATTTTAGCCTTAGTTTTATTTTTATAGTTAGGTTAATTTTTTATTTTTTAGGTTTTGCTTTTTAGTTTAAAAAATAAAAAATTCGAAAAAGTATAAAAAATTTTGTGGAAAATTATTTTTGCCAGATTCAGTTGTTTTCATGTTATATCTTTCACGCTGAGATCTAAAATTTTCAAGTCGAGATACGAATACGATATCTGGTTAATGATTTACGATTCTCGTGGTGGTTTAAAGCATTTATCTTCTTAAAATTTTCAGTTGCTGGATATCGTTTTCGTCATTGTGATTTAGCATGATACCTTTTTTATGACAAATGATTGTTGTTCATGGTTCATGTTTCTATATCATTTAACAAGTAATTGTTTTTACAACAATGTCTTAAGGCACTGGTCTGCTAAATTAATCAAATCCATCTAGTGCTTATCACATCGTGTCTCGTGTCTCCCAACCAACTGTTTGGCAGTTGGTCTTCATTATCTCATAGGGTCTACCCCCCTTAGCCGTGGGAGACAGGCTTAAACGGAGGGATCGGGGATCAAGGTGACAGCTCCCGGTCTGAGCGTTGTCGTGTCAATCCGCGCGACAATAGAGGGTTTTGATAAAATCAAAAGTGATTAAGCTGATAAATACAACCAAGAATCGGGGAATTTATGCAATCAAGAGAAAATCTTCTGGAGACAAAAGTCTAGAGTGCAATGGCTCAAAGAAGGTGAATGAAATACCAAATTTTTCCACAGATCCACCATGGCCAATCGAGTGCACAATAGAATCTCTTCGATATTGAATGAGAATGGGGAGCTTCAGACCACTCACAAGAATATCGAAGAGGTGCTAGTTCAGCATTTCAGAGGCATCACAAAGGAAAGTAATCTAGACAGAGAACGATGCATCAAGGAAATTACAAAAAACATCCCGAAAATGGTGTCTAGAGAGGATAATTTTAACTTGAATAAACTAGTAATCGAAGAAGAAATCAATGAGGTTATCAAAGACATGCAGAATGGCAAAGCTCCAAGTCCAGATGGTTTTAATGTAGATTTTTTCAAAGCCTGCTGGAAGGTTGTCAAAAAGGATATTCTAAAAGTTGTAGAGGATTCCAGAAGAAGCAGGACCATTCTGAAGGCCCTCAACACCTCATTCATCTCCCTTATCCCCAAACAGGACTCAACCCTAACTCCTGATAAGTTCAAACCCATTGCTTTATGCAATGTGGTGTATAAAATCATATCCAAGATTTTGGCTAACAGACTCAAACCTCTCCTTCCTTCTTTAATTTCAGGGGAACAATCTGGTTATGTGGAAGGAAGACAAATCCTAAACAACATTATTCAAGCCCACGAGGTAGTTCATTCACTTACCAGCAAAAGGCAGGCCGATATGATCATGCAATTAGATATAGCAAAAGCATATGACAAGGTGAACTGGATTTACATCAAGAAGGTCATTATTGCTTTTGGGTTTGATCACAACTGGGTCAGATGGGTTATGGCTCTGGTTACTTCCTCCAGCTTTTCAATTTTGGTGAATGGCTCGCCCTCAGAGATCTTCACTCCTTCCAGAGGCCTCAGGCAGGGAGACCCTCTCTCCCCCTTTCTCTTTATCCTCGTGATGGAAGGATTGGGCGGATCCATTAAACAAGCCAAAGTCTTAGGAAAGATCAAGGGACTTCAATTAACGGAGAATGGCCAAGCAATGACTCACCAACAATTTGTGGATGACACCATGCTGCAGGGTATTCCCACAGTCAGAGAAGCTTCAGCGTACAAACAAATCCTTAATGACTTTTCCTTGGCTACAGGTATGGAAGTTAATCTCTCCAAATCAAAAAAAAAAAATTCTTAAATACTAACATTGCAATTCAGAGGAATATCTCCAGAATTTTGGGCTTTCAAAGGGATTCCCTCCCTTCAAAGTATTTGGGAATTCCCCTTACAGCTAAACCATTGCACAAAAGCATTTGGGAACCGGTGCTCAACAAGATGCAAGACAAAGTCAAAAAATGGACTTTCAAATCATTGAACCTTGCTGGCAGGTTGATTTTGACAAAGGTCGTTCTGCAATCTATCCCCATTTTCTTTTTATCAGCCCTTCCAGCTCCCAAAGGGGTCTTACAGCAATTTAGGAATATCCAAAGAGACTTCCTCTGAGGCAAGGAGGAAACAAGGAAGAAATGAGCCCTGGTCTCTTGGGATAAAATATGTAAATCCAAAAGTCATGGAGGTCTAGGCTTAGATGATCAAGAGATTCTAAGTAACGTTTTAGGTGCTAGGCTCTGGTGGAGGTGGGTTAAAGAACCAGATGCTCAATGGGCTAAAACCTGGAAAGAAAAATATACAAGCTCATGGCAAACAAATGATCTTATCAGAATGTCTGGAAACATAAAAGGCTCTCACATCTGGAATAAAGCCTAGGAGAATAGAAGCCTGATACAAAACAACAACGTCTGGGAAATCAGAGTTGGAGATCTAGCTCTTTTCTGGGAAGACAAATGGCAACAAGAACCAACGCTGATAAGAGAGTACTTCATAAGCCTCAAGCAGGAAACAAAGTCCCAAGGTTTAATAAAAGTTAAAGATTTTTGGAATCTTCCTCATGACTCGGGAAAATGGAGAAACTGGAGAAATATAGAATGCAGAGAGGACAGCGCCACAAAATCAAAAGTAGAAGAACTCATGAGCATGTTAAAACAGAGGAAGATCTTGGTAACAGACGGCAGGATCAATTAAGATGGGGCCTCAATAAAGAAGGCACCTTTAATATTAAGGAAGCAAAAAGATTTAGCATGAACCTCAATCCCTGTATTTTGGCGAAATCTTGGCAACAACTTTGGAGTCACCAAGGGTGGATGAAGATCAAGCTCTTCATGTGGTTAGTTCTTCACAAGAAAATATTAACTTGGGACAATATGAGGAAGTGGACCTTCTAAATGTCAGTTATGTGGAGCTCAAGAGGAGACTATGGAACATATTCTCAATAGCTGCACCTATACCACCTGGTTGTGGGATTCTTTTTACACCATTTTCCAACAGACTGATAGAGATAAGGGTAGTATCATTAATACCCTAAACAAGAGGAGAAAAAACTTTTCGGAGTATGAGATCCTTAATTTGGCATGGACCTTTACGCCAAGTTTCATTATCTGGAATGTTTGGAAAGAAAGGAATAAAAGAATCTTCAAGGAAGAAAAAACTATTCCTCTTCGCCTTATGGATGTGATCTTGAAACAGATTAAGGAGACAGTATCCACCACTTTGCGTTGTTATCCCAAGAACCCTCCCACTCCGAATGAATTGAGATCCCTCAAGCATCTGGGCATGCAAGAGTTCACTTGCCATGGACTTAACAGAAAGGAAAGATATTTGGAAATGGAAAAGGAGGTCTGGCAGCCTCCACCGAAAGGTTATCCGAAATGCAATATTGATGGTGCTTCAAAAAGCAACTCTGGAACAGCAGGTTATGGAGGGGTGTTAAGAGATGAAGAAGGGAATATAATCTTTACATTCCAGTGCCATTTAGGCATAGCAACCAATAACATCACTGAATTAATGGCTTTGGAACAATGTCTAGGGCTTCTCAACCTCAATCACAGCTCAAATGTCATTATTGAAGTAGACTCAAAAATCTCTATAAATGCGATTAAGAGAATCAATAGTGGAAAAGCGCCAGAAAAGGTCTCTAAACACTGGAGACTATTACAAGTGTACCAAAGAATTCAAAAACATCTCCTGGGTCTTCGAACTGTTAGCTTCAATCATGTTCGTCGGAAAGCCAATAAACTTGCGGACTTAGTAGCCAACCAAGGAGTGGTTATTTCATAAAGTAGGATTGAAATGAAGTGGCAGGAGGCGTGACAAAGCAGATTAAAAGCTCTCTGCAATGAACAAGCGGTTGAGGACAGAAATTTCAGACATTGGGCAAGAAGGAAAGACACGGAATGAATCTCAGTTTGCAAGTGCAATCTCAATTCCTCGATTGGCATCTTGACGAAGGGCATTTTCTGAGTGGTCACATTATCCTTTGGTGTAAGATCACCAGTCTCCGTCTTCCTTCATATTGTATCACAGAGTTTAATGTTCAGACAATGGTTGCTTCGGTTGTGAGGCCCGAAGTAAGCTATCGTGGGATGGACGACTGGATCCCCCCAGCGCCGGAAATTCTCATGTATTCCTATTACAGGTTGGATATCCAGGCTTTAAAGCGGCTTCCTAGCGGTTTCCAGGCGATCGCTGGGCTTCTGAATGGTAAGTGGTATGGGCGTGTTGAGAGCGATTCCACTAGGCTCTCAACACGTGGCAAGGGGGGGGCACAAAATACCACCCTCCATCACGATGTAAGGTTCGAGCATTTTGGCTTTCCGATATTTCTCCGAGCCATTCGTTTGTGTAGCTGGATCCGATAGTCCGATTTGGTCAGGCATTTTTGTGGGGCCACTTATATGATCAAACTTTATGAGTTCATGTTGGAAGGACGGTGGAGTTTGACCTTGGGTTAACAGTTAACCGAGGATACCATTTGTGAGGTTAACTTGTCCTTCAATTAGTTTGGAGGGTCATTTTCTTGGCAAATTGGCCTGGATTTTCCGGAGTACATGATTAATTCTGGTTTTTTGTATATATTGTAACTTTACTTATGGTTTATTGGAATAGAAGGATAGTCTCTTGCTTCAGCAAAAAAAAAAAACAATGCCATTAGTGCTACATCACATGTGAAAAGCTTTAATGTTTGTATCATTAAATGGTGTAACACTGCTAATTATGAGGATGTGAAGATGAGACTTTTTGTTTTATCTTTAGAAGAGGATGCTCTTGATTGGCTCACTAAGCAACCTACAAACTCATATAACTCTTTACAAGCCATTCTAACTGCATTTTTAGATAAGTTTGGAGAGAAGAAGGAAAATAGCCATTTGATCAACGCCATTAGCAATATGAAGAAAAATCATAACGAAACCATGGAGGAGTTTAACAAGAGATTCAATGGATTAGTAAAAAGCATGCCTGCTACTGTTAAACCTCCTGATGAATTTCTTTTATGCTCATATCTGGATGCTTTTGGTGTTGACACTGCTTATGAGTTGAGGAGGAAGGAGCCTGTGAATTTAGGTGTAGCTCAAACTGAAGCCTTAAAAATGGAAAAGGCTAGAAAGCAATCAGGAAAGTCTGAACTTCCTGGTTTCACTAGAGGGCCATCGAAACTGAATGATTCCAAAGGAAAGGTCAAAGAAGAGACTACACATGACCCTATTAAGGAGTTAACCCAACTCATCAAGAGTATGGAGGCAAATCACACCAATCAAATGAATGCTATCCAAAATCGATTAGTGGCCATGGAAAGAAATCAAGGTGGGAGATTCCCAAATAGAGGAAATGATAGATGGCAAAAGAAAGGACCTCCCAATGACCATAGGCCACCTAATCCACTTGAGTCTACAAACTTAGTTGATGATTCCATGCCTTATTGTAGACCTTGTGATGACATACATGATGAACTCACTTGTCCTTATGCAAGAAGGATCCTAGAAGGAGATATGGTGGGAACAAGTGAGCAAATCAATGTAGTTGGAAAAGAGCATCATTTGTCCTTGGAAAATTGGATGGGAGTTATGGAGAGTAGTTAGAAGGTAAATAAAAAGTCTCCATCCTCCTATAGTATAAATAATTTTGAAGATTTGGATAGGATCACTGAGTTATATGGACAGAAGCCTTCTTCAACTCAGATTTTAGAGATAGCCAAGGATAAGGAAAGGGGAAAGAATAAAGAAAGAAATCATAGTAAAACTTTCACTCCACCCACACCGAAGTTGAATATTGACTTGGGAGGATGGATTAATAATGCTAAAATTTTAGTTCCTGTCACTGAAATCATGAAGATTTCCTCCCAAAGACATAAATTGTTGAAAGCCATTGATGCTCCCAATGGAAAAGAAATGTCTAATTTTTCTAAGGATAGATATGAGGATACCCCTATCACTTTGCAAAGTAGTGATATGTGTGGAGATAACAAAGACCACCAAACTTTTTTCATCACTATGTTGCTCAATGGAATGCTTTTACACATTTGTATGTTTGACTCTGGGGCATCATCTTGTGTCATGACTAAGAAAGTCATGAATCAGTTAAATTTGAGGATTTCTAGACCCTACCACAACATTTGTGCAATGGATTCAAAGACCATTGAAGTGTGTGGTTTGATAAAAGATCTTCAAGTCCACTTAGCTGTACATCCTGACATTATGACCACCATGGATATTGTGGTGATTGATGTGCCTGATGCTTGGGGGGTGTTATTGTCTAGAAAGTGGGGAGCTGATATTGGGGGTAGTTTGCAAATGGATTTAACTTATGCTACCATCCCTAATAGTGAGGGCATCATGGTTAAATTGGATAGGGAATTGGAGAGAAAGTTTCATATAGAAAATCCCAAGGAGCCTCATAATGAAATTGTGTATGAATCTGATAACTTGGGAAAATATGCTATCCTGGCTAATTATTTTCCTCCTTTGGAGAAGGATGTGGATTGTAAGAAAGATGGAGTTTGGCACATGAATTTTGATGGTGCCCATTCTAGGTATGGTAAGGGTGTTGGAATTGTCCTTACCTCCCCTCTTGGTCACATATTCAAGTTTGCCTATAGATTGGAATTCAGTGCAACCAACAATGTAGCAGAGTATGAGTTTCTATTGTTGGGTCTTGGTTTGGCAAAAGACTTGAGGATAAAGTTGCTTAGTATCAATGGGGATTCTAATCTAGTCATTCTTCAAACTAAGAATCAATTTGCATGCAAGAATGATAGATTAAAGAAGTATCGAAATGTTGTTTGGGATAATATGGAATATTTTGATGCATTAGACCTTCAAGCAATTCCTAGGGAAGGAAATAAACACGCTGATGAGCTGGATGTTGCTACATCTACATTACAGCTTGGAGGGAACTTGATGGATGATAAACTTAAAATGGAGATTATCTTTAGGCCATCAGTTCCTGATAATCTAGAGCATTGGCAAATTTTTAATGATGAAAGCTAAGTGGTTCGTTTTTTAAATAACATGGAGGAATTTTCTGAATTTAAGGCAGGCTACAAAGAGGAAGGATGTGATTATGAGGAGTGTAATGTGGTGACAAATCCCACTCCTAGGGAACGTCTAGCCTTGGAGCAAGTGTTTGATAGACATGATGCATCAAAGAGAAAAGATTATAAGAAAATTGACCCAGGGGAATCATTGAAGTGAACATTGGTACCCCTCATGATCCAAAGATTATTAAAATAGGCAAGGGTAGCAATGAGCAAGAAAGGAAGAATTTGATAAATTTACTTCATGAATATAGAGATGTTTTGGCTTTTTCATATGATGATTTGAAAGGTTATAGGGAAGATGTTATGGAACATACTATCCCTATGGGGTTACCCATTTTTGGTGGGTAAGACTCCCATTTTGCAAAAATATGGATCTATCAAGTTCTCTTAAAAAAACCTAAAAATTGCATTTGAAGTTAAAAGTAGAACCGTACATAAACATTGGGGCAATTACCAGATATTAAAAGGGCCAGGAATGGAAATTGCAACTCCTTTTCTGTCAACCTGCCAAAAACATGGGAGAAATTGTAACTACAGTCAATGAACCACATGCGACCATGCATTAGTAAAAGTGGATTTGATGAATTAGTTATTTCTTAAGATTATGAAGAGGACAAGGCATGTCAGCTAAACCCTCACAAAGTTATTTAGAAGCACGAATTTGGCATTCCATAGATCACAATAATATGCTTACAATTTAATTTTAAGTAGGTAACCAAAAAACCACCAAGCATACAAACTGGGTAAAAAATAGACAAAATATGATATTCCATATTCGTGCAGAAGAAGATTAGTCTGATGAATGAAATCATTAACAGGTATTTATAATTACTCAATTTGTCAATTGATTAGGTCTGATTCTCAAAACATTTGTAATACAAATGATCTCCATAATTTACCCACCCATTAAAATCAAAGAGAACTATGAAATTTTATCTCCAAGTTATTTAATCATAGAAACAACATAATTATTATCAGCCAGAAATACCTACAAACCCAAAAACAAAAAAGGAGTCTAAACAGTAAATAACTATAAGGAAGTAGGTTCATGCCACTAATACAATCTCCTCTGACTTCCAAATTGATGCATGCCAACATGAGGGGAGTCTCCCTAAATATTTGTCTTCAACTATGAACTATTGGAGGAATATGGCACCTCAAATATGATGAAGCTTGCTGATATGCAATAAAATATTCAAAAAAACTGCACTTTCATCTTAAAATCATAAGTGGTTAACTTCAAATTTTCATAAAACTGTCATAATATCCCCCTCTCTGCAATAATAGTTGCACAAAAGCAAACAAATTGACCAAAAATGCAAGGAAAACGCCCTAAATTAATATTTTATGTCTGATATAAACTACACCCCCTACAAATCTGCAATGAGTTCAAAAACCAGCAATGATATTATAGTAACTTTGTCTTGAAAAAGCTTATAAATCAACAGTTTTTAAAGATGACCCATACCTTGACCTTAGAATTATGGAGTAAAATGAAAAGAAAATATGCAGGAAGAAATATCAGATTTGAAATCTCACAAATTATTGAACATCAAAAAGAAATATGCAAACATGCAAGAGCCATGCTAGATAGAATTCTTACACATATGTGGTCTTATATTGGTCATCAAAAGATGTTGATTTGATCTTTAATACTCAATGTCGTAGAAAGAACAAAGCTCCCAGCAAGTTAAGCAAGCTGGATACAAGCCAACACATTCAACAATCTAGGGCAATAAAAAGAACAATGCCTAGAATTTAGCAATCTCCTCAAACCACATGAATATCAACTATGGCAGTGGATGCAAGAAATTCAACCAATACTAAATGGACTTGGAAGGCAATCTTGAGTGATGGACTGATAGTTCAGTAACATGGAGTAGCTCACACCAATGAAATGAACTACATTCCACTTTGCAAACAGTACAAGCATAAATAACTCAGCTTTTGTGAGTGAACAGAGAAACCACTATTTTTCACCACAACCCAAGTATGAGGACACTCAACCAGCTAGAAGATAACTCATCCTACAAGAAATCAAGATGACTAGCTTGAGTTGAATCGCTCAGGTGTAAGGCAAATCATCCAGCAATAAAAGGAAATCACTCAAGCCAAGAGTTGAGTCATCCAGCTTGACTGGGGTCACCCATCTAAGTGGTGACTCATTGTTGAAAAATGTAACTACATCCGGTCTTCATGATGACGGATGTAATCATGATTTTATGTATTTGATGTAATAAGAAAAATAAATTTATTATTATTGATCTTGAGGCATGGATTTCATGCTCAAGGAAATTTATTTTTAGGTCAAGCTCCCATTGTGAGCACTAGGGCTTGTGATTAAGTCATTAAGGTCATTGTCATGTATGAAAGACCCATTTGGGCAAGTTACATTACATAAAAGAAAATTATTTGAGTCAAGAAACCCTCCAAGATCAAGTCAAAATGGATGCAACATGTCGGCTCTTCCAAACATGTCAAATCGGCCTAAAAGCTGGAACAAGTCAGCCAATTTTTAAGGACTAGAAGGCTATATAAAGGAGGCTAGTCGAACACCTCGAGCGGAAGCATTACACACAAGACACTTTACCAAGATCACTGAAATCAGCGAAGGAAGAAGGAGATTAAGCGAAAAGAAAGAGGCAAGTTTTAAGGACTGCTTTTGGGCTAAGAATCTCACACGTGCAAGCCGAATCTAGGGCATCCATTGCAGAAAGAAGATTGAACTGCAGTCATGCTATAGAAACCGAATTCTGGTATCAATATAGACTCAATTGAAGACCGAGATCTTGAAGAGGAGGGACCTTTCCCAGTGAAGGAAAAAGAAGGATCAAAACTGCCCTTTCTATCTCGCACATGCAGGAAGCAACAGGCAGCCGAAAATTTCAGGAAGAGAATTTGTCTAGCATTGCAGTGCTAAGGTCAAAAGAAGGAGAAGTTGCAGCAGTTTCTAGTCAAAGTTGACTGTGTTTGACTTGAAGAGAAAAGAGTAAAGTTTGACTTGATCTTGGAAGGGTTGTTGGTCAAGGGTCTAGGTCTTGGAATTGTTCAGGTGAAGATTCTATAAGAAGAAGAATTATGTGGGTTTTCCTCTCAAGATTGGAGAGGTTTTGGCCCTGGATGATCGCCTATATCTTGTGTCCTTTGTCTCATTGTTCATTATGTTTTGGTAGCTGTTTGATGAAGAGAACACAATATTAATCAAGCTAAAGAAGAACCTAATTAAGAAAAGTAAAAAGTCTTCACAAGCAGTTATCATTGAAAGAGAAATCTCCTACACTTGCTGCCCCTAGATTTCTCAACATGGTATCAGAGCTAAGGTGTCAAGTCAAGGAAGGGCAGCTCAATAAAGGACATTCAAGGACCAAAGTTCTAGAAGATTATCAAGGGTATTAATCATCAAGAAGATCCTCTCTTCTCCAAGGCATTTCAAAGACAAGGATTACATCATCATCTTGAAGGAAGTCAATAAAAGGTCTCAAAAACTCTAGTTTCTACACTTGAAGCATTCTTGGAAACTTCGCTCAATTATCAACTCAAAGGAGACCTCAAAAGACCCTACTTCTGATCAAATTAGAGATGCAAATCGAAGCATCTCTAAGTCTACTCAGCCAACAGAAGCAAGAAGAAAAATGTTGTCATTATCATCAAGGTTTCAAGGCTTGATCAAGCTCGGAATTCTCAAGTCTGACCTCTAAACAGTGAAGAAATTACAGTGAACTATATCACTGTCTCAAGAAGTGGAAGGTCTGATTTAATAATCAAAGCAATTCAAGACCTTTAGCAAGAGAAGCAAACATTTGAGCCTTGTTACCCACCATTTTATGGGTAATATCCCTATGAGAAAAAATTTCTCCAAGATGGTCCTCAACCAGCAGCTAGCAACCCCTTGCAACCAACAGCTAGCTCATTGTGCCATTTTCTCCACCACTTGAGCC
This sequence comes from Pinus tabuliformis, assembly GCA_031772625.1. Classification (NCBI taxonomy): domain Eukaryota; kingdom Viridiplantae; phylum Streptophyta; class Pinopsida; order Pinales; family Pinaceae; genus Pinus; species Pinus tabuliformis. The sequence goes on along the minus strand of CM062808.1, from coordinate 123,693,485 downwards.
AGCCATGTGGTCCCTTGCCCATCTGCCATGATCGTATGTTTGAAGGTGGGCCTCCCAAATCTAAAGGAATGCCTTGTCATTTTGAAATTGAGTATTGTAGTTTACATATCATGGACACTTATGGGTATGGATTAATGGGGAGATTCGGCAGAAAGAATGGAAAAGATGTGTGCTTCTAACCCCTAGACGCCTTTTAGGACTTAACCTTGGATTCTAGTCCCATGGGATCTCTTTTAATGACCACTTGGTTCAGGGATGGTATTTCAAGGGAAACCCCAATTTTGGTTGTGTGGTCCCGCTCCCTTATTCTCTTATATTACCCTCTTTCCACTCATTATTTCAACATCCATCATTTCTCCCACCTAACTCCACATTCCTCCATCGGGTCTATTGATTTATGTAGCATCGGATGTGCTCTAGCCTCGAGATTTTGCAAAGAGGCTAAGACACATGCATTCTCCAATACCCAGAAATCGTTTGGGAAAATTCCACCTAGAGATGGTTTAATTAAAATAATTAATCATTTTTAATGTATTCCTAAGTTTAAACTTAGGAAATGTGATTAATTAAAGGGTATTAATTAAATCTAGTGTGAATCTTCTAGAAGAAGACGAGGATCAACTCCCAGTTAATCTTAGCCCTTGATTATGTTTTAATCTTGGTCGTTGGTGCTCCAACGAGAGATTATAAGAAGGAGCTTGATGGGCCCTTGGAGGACACACCGAAATAGTGAGATTTAGAGATCGAATTTCTCAAGAGTAGCAGCACTGAGTTGCCGGAGAGAGATTGAGTGATCTTCTTGCAATGAGGGGCATGAATAGTAAACGGGAGGGGATTTTTCCAGTTCCAGGGAGTTCAAGGTAGAGAAGGCAACGAGAGGTTCAGAGAGGCAGTGCAATGCTTTAGAGGGAGTCCGTAATTTTGTTGGGAGCAATCAAGATCTAGTGCCAAAAGTCGAGGTGTGTAATATTCCTAATTAGCCATGGCCAATTAGGAATATTACACACCCCGCTAATTAGGATTACACACCTCGACTTGGCTAATTGGAATATTCGATTTTGTCCAATTTTTGCCTTTTATAGTTATTTGTAAATAAAAAAAAGTGAGGACGGGGAACATAACTCACTTTTAGAATAAAAAGTCACTTCCTAGTAACACAACGTTGTGACTTAAAGGGGAGCCAAGAGGGCCAAACGGGAACGCAGGAATGGGGCCCACGGAGACACATGGAGGGACTGCGCAGGACGGAAGGAACACGTGGCAAGAAGAGAATCACACAGGAGGAGGTGAGCCTAGGGATTGTGAAAGGCAGAGGCTATAAACTAGAAAGGAGCCCCCTCATTTTGAATCATTCAGTTATGTGCATTTTGAGCTAGTCGTTCTGACTTCTGAGCACGCTGGCTGTTTAGCTAGTTTGCAACACTATTTAGTGCATTGAGTGTCTTCGTTCGGAGATCTCGCCCTTAGCCCCGGGGGACTTAGAGTGCCTGCTCGAGCAAGGTATTTCCTTTGGCATTTCAGCAATAGTTTTATCAGCATTCCAGCAGTAGTTTCAGCAGCGTTTTGGAGGACTGCGCAGCACTGGGAGAGGGACGCAGTTCTTTCTGGCAGTAGTGTTGGACTGGGGTTTCTACAGGAGGATTTATGCTGGGTGATTGAGCAGGGGACCAGCCCTTGCCTATTGGAGGAGTTTTGGCAGAGTTTCAGGCAGAGTTTAGAGGGGTCTTCTTCAGTGGCAGCGCAGAGCATTGAGGAGCTGCGCAGAACCCCAAGGGGGTGATTTTCGGGGGTCGGCTATTCCAGGAAAGCTTTCTGGGTTTTTCTGGGTTTTTGGAGTAGAGCCCGATTCTAGAGTTTCGGCATTTTCCGAGGAGGGGAGCAGCCCCAAATCATTATTTGTTTTCTAGCAGCAGGAGCAGCACGGCAGTTCTCCAGCAGCATCCACGCAGAGAGGCCATTCCTTGTTATTCTGAGAGTATTTCTTCACTTGCCTTGTGCAATTCGAGGTGCCATCTGTCTAATCACCTCTTGTACTCATCTTATTGCTTAGTATAATAAAATGGCTTAGCATTTCTCGCTGCATTCCTTGTGTATCTGCTTATATTCTCGGTTTACATTATTATATGTTGTTCCACTGTTATTTTCTCACTCCTGGGTTGTTATATCATTTGCACATATTTGATTGGAGTTTTTGCTGGGGTTTGGGGAATATTTCGGGTTAGGGATATTACAGTGGTATCAGAGCATAGATCTGGCTCAGCCTGTGGAGCTAGCAATCTATGACGCTGGGGGAAAAACCCTACATTTGTTACAGAGGTAGGAGATACAGAGACACTGGACGTAGGTTGGAGAATACCTACGGAGAGGGAGACTGTGTTCATGTGGCTAACGCAGAATAGGAGAAACCTATGGTAGACGCAGAACAGAGAGAGCCAGTAGTGGACGCAGAGCAGATGGCAGACAAGGACGAGAAGAGATTTGCGGATATGCTCCTCAAATCAGTTCAGGATCTGTCGAGGCAGATTGAGGTGATGGGGCAGAGATTCACGGCAGTAGAGGCCAGACAGCGTGAGAGCCCATGAGTTTTTCAGATTGGTGAGGGATCAGGTGCATCCCATCATTTGCCAGAGCAGCGTGATACTGCGCAGCAGGTGGTCTCGCATGCCCCTACACACTCTACCATGCCCACGTTCTTAGGAGCAGATACGGGGGTCGAAGCCCAGCAGGAGGCAGAGCCCGGCCATATGGGCGATTATTTTGCAGAGTACCAGGCATATGGGCAGGAGTTCAGGGATGCCCTTTCATTCAGAGACTTTGTTCAACTCCAGCGGGATAGTAGGCCCCGCAATCATCACAGAGGGAACCGGCATTACCATGATGGTGACACTCACTATGCAGCGAGTAGATTCCACTTGCCTACGTTTGATGGTTCATCAAACAATTTGGCGAAGTCTTGGGTGGAGAAGCTGGACATTTATTTCCAGCTCAACCAGATGTCGGAGGCAGAGGCCATCAAGGTGGCAACATTGCATTTGGATGGTGAGGCCCAAGATTGGTGGTTTCACGGGATGGTTACACTCGGGCACTCTACAGTGACGACATATGCGGAGTTTACCAGGAGATTGATGGAGCGATTTGATCGGAGGGATCCAGAGCAACATTTTGTTGAGCTGACGAGGCTCAAACAGACAAGGAGCCCAAAGACCTACATTGCAGATTTCTTGAGGGTCTTCGTGATGGTGCCAGACCTCTCCACGGCACAGAGGGTCTATATGTATGTTGAGGGGTTAGCAGAGCCACTTCAGGGTCTAGTTCGATCCACTAGACCAGCGACGCTCCAGGACGCTATCAGCAAGACCCGGGACTTACAGGATGTCTTACCCAGGACCCGGACACCTTACCCCCAAAGACAGCCTTTTCAGTCTAAGGGGAAGGACGTGAGGATTCCACCTCCGAAGGGGAATCTAGGACGAGTAAAGATTGAGGACGATGTCAAGAGGGCGCTGAAGAAGAAGCAGTTGTGCTTCACATGCCAGGAGCCGTGGGCACCGGGACATAGATGTGCTGCTAGCAAAGCACATTTTATTGAGGTCTTCTCCGAGAGCAGTGGAGAAGAGGATGATGAGGAGGATATGGAGGCAGGAGATAGCCATGCCATACAAGGACCTTTGCCACCTCCACCGCCAGCAGCAAGTGGTGCATCTTTTGCACCCACCGGAGGGGCCCTTGCAACATTGCGAGGAGTTCCCAAGTATCTGACGTTACGTGTATGAGGGACAGTATGTGGCCAGCGCATATCGGTTTTGGTTGACAGTGGGGCGACCCACAACTTCATTGATGCACAGATGGTTGAGCGGAGAGGTATTCAGACCGAGAGCTTCGACGGGTTTTCAGTCTTGGTCCCAGGAGATCAGACCATGACATGTGCTCATTATGTTCCAGAGCTTTCAGTGAAGATGGGCACCTACACATTAACTGACCACTTTTTCGTGGTCGATATCCCGGACACCAACATGATACTGGGTGTTCAGTGGCTTATTACTCTAGGGAAGGTCACGATGGATTGGAAGACCCTAGAGATGGAGTGGGATGATGAGAAGACAGGGAGGCATGAGAAGATACGGGGACAGCACACATATCTGCCTCAGACTGTGTCGGCTCATCGGATGGAGCCAGTCTTCCAGAAGGGAGACAGAGTGGGCAATAGAGTTGCATCCATCATAAGCAGGGACTACAAGGCAGACGGTACATCCAGAGATACAGTCCATCCTTGATCAGTATGCCATAGTGTTTGGGGAGATTCCACCAGAACAACCACCGGATCGGGGGTTTGAGCACACCATCGAGCTTGAGCAGGGCCTACAAGCAGTGACTACCCCCTATAGGCACCCCAAGGCCTATTGGGATGAGATTGAGCGGGCTATCCAAGAGTTGCTGGCTCTTGGGCACATTCGGCCGAGCACGAGTCCTTTTGCTTCTTCTGTGGTGTTGGTGAAGAAGAAGGACGGCACATTGAGGATGTGCATTGACTACAGGGCCCTGAACAAGAAGACCCTGAAGAACAGGTACCCCATACCCAGGATCAATGAGTTGATGGACGAGTTGAGGGGAGCACGATTCTTCTCAAAGATTGATTTGAGATCTGGGTACCATCAGATTCGCATGAGGGAGCAGGACATTCCCAAGACCGCCTTCAAGTGTCACTATGGGCACTTTGAGTTCTTAGTGATGCCTTTTGGGACTGTTGACCACTACCGGTCAACTACCCGTAGCAGTACACCCCCTTTTCTTTGCAAAAAGGGTAGCGCTTGATCGACATGTCCGTGCCATTCGACAGTCATCGACAGCTTGATCAATTTATGTTGTAAACCCAATCTGCATGTATAAATTGTAAATAATCTTAGCAGATATGAGTCATGTATGTAAATTTCCTAGGTGGACCTAATTTTCTAAGTGATAATCTACGTTCTGGAAGGTTTTTCGTCTCACCGATCCATGATCGGCAGAGTTTTCCTTCAGCCTAACCCCAAAGTCGGAATGGATTTTGTCATTAGAATCTTAGGAGAATCCTAGTGTGTTAATCTACTAGTTTATAGTTGTGTCGCAGAACTGGGTGGTTTATGAGGGTCTATGTCAAATCGGTTTTCCCCCCTTGGGATGTAAAGTTGTAAAAGTCATGATGTAAAGTGTCTTGAGGGATAAGAAATGTTTTAATCCCCTCATAAGTCCTAAGTCCTAGGTCCTAGTTGATTTTCCCAAAAGCTAAGTTCAAGGATCCATTTAAAAATAAATTAAAAAAATAATAATAATAAATAAATAATAAATAATAAAAAAATATAATAAAGTAAAAAAACCTAAAAATAATAAAATAATAATATTTTGAGTAAATAAATGCAGAATTTCAATTTTTAATGCATTAAAAAATTTCGACTGATGAGATTAAGAGATGTCTTGATCCTCATCGACAGTCGAGATTAGTTTGACATGGATCACTCGAACTAGCTGTTGGTGATTTCTCCTTTAAATAGAGTGCTAGGGGTCATTTGAGAAGAGATTGGATCTGTGAGTCTTGTGCTGAGAAAGCTCTCTTATAGTCATTTTTTGTGCAATAAAGAAGACTTTGGGGTTAAAAATCTTGCTGGTGTTACTCTTCTGAAAATGCTGTAAGATTGTTCTTTTTTTTTCTGCATAATTTTATTTTTAGCCCTTGATGATAGCTTAATGAAGATTGATCTAGGCATAGGTATCTTGTCTGATCTTTGGAGTTTGAATGGTAGATTAGATTCTGAAATATAGTGGCAGGTATCTCCATTTGATCGGGGTTTCACTATTGTTTTCTCCTTCTATGTTAATGGTTGATTTTAAGCTGTGCAGGAAATCCTTTTTTCAGATTACCGGGAGTTAGGGGAAGTTCTCGGCTGAACCAGCCAACTCCCAGGTTGTGTTTTCTGAAAGAGCCCAGCCAGTTCTTGATCTCGGGCCTATCATTCGAAATATTTTTTGTAAATGCATGCAGGGTTTTCTGAAGCGTTTTACATTAAAATTAAATTCTGATAATGTTACTGCTGTTATTGCTAAATCTGGTTGTTCAAGAGTCAAAAGTTGTAAACTACTTAGTTGATCTAGGGTTTCATTTTTGTTTTATGCATATATTAGGGTTTTTTCTTTTTTCTTGCAGGTTACAGGTGCATTTTGTTTGAGAAATGTTTCAGGGTTTCTGGAGCAGTTGATTCAAAATTTTAAAATTTCTGGCTGCCAAAACCGCCGATCTCTTCCTTCCTCTCTAAAACGCATCTTTTTTGACCTTTGCTGCCGTCAAGCATTGTCTTCGTCCAGCTGCCAGCGTGTTTCCTTCTGCCCTCAACGTGAAGGCCATCGGGCCACCTGCAAACCTGGCCCGAAAGGAAATATCAGAGAAGTTTTTTTCAAACACCGCCGCAGTCACATTTTCCTTGGCTCTCCTACGGTCGTCGGGCTAACGAGCACATTAAAAGACAGTAAAATTGCATGCATCTGGTGCGTTGAAGTGTTTAAACTCTGTTACGCCCTTATCCACCTGCAAAAAACTCAAAATTACTCTGTTGTCTACCTACGTAAATCCGTTGGGTTTTCAGTCACATCTGCAAGATATTCCACGCGGGCCATTGCTGCAGCACGTGATCTTATTTCCAGCACATTTCTAGTCCTCACGTGGTCATTTTTATTCTGCTCTGAACCTGCGTTACCAATCGAACTCACTGAAATTGGCGTCTTCCTAAAAGCATTCATCCATATCGCTCACAAGTCTCACCTGCTCCTCACGCCTACCTCCCACTGCGCTCTCCCATTGCTGTCAATCTGCCATACCCATGCACACAAAAAACAATATACAGGCGGCAGTGAAACGAGACGATAGGCGTAAAAATTGTTTCTTGTCACGGGTTCCTATTATGCGTATGCAGTATGGTGAGTGCTATAAGGTAAGGTTCTTAGTTTAGTATTCGATTTTTCTTTTTAGATTAAATTTTAACTTTCGAAAAATTTAAAGAAAAAAAAAAAAGTTTTCAAAATCTTTCATTTTAAGTTAGGTTTTACCTTTTAGGTTTAGATTTAGTTTTTTTTTTTTTTTATTTAGCTTAGGTTATATTTTGTATTAGCTTTTGGTTTAGATTTAATATTAAAATAGACGTTAATATTAGATTTTAATAGTTTTTAGTTTAGAAATTAAATTTTTTTTTTAGGTAAATAGTTTAAATTTTATTAAATTTTAAGTGTTAGATTTATTTTAAATAGTTCCACTTTTTTTTAGATTTTATTAATTAAATAAAAAATATATAAATCAAAAAACCTTTTTATTTAGACTTTATCGTCTTGTTTTATTTTGAAAAGCGTAAAAAAATATTGTGGAAAATTTTTGCCGGATTCAGTCTTGTCTCAGGTCCTTATCTATTTTTTTTTTTCCTGCTGAGATTCAAATTTTCTTTTGATATGGAATGAATGTTTATCATTTTATACGAATCTGCACATGAATGATCATTCTAAAGATTAGCTGCATGAACATGATATCTGGTTAATGTTCATAACTTGCGTGGTTGTTTAAAGCATTTATCTTTCGAAATTTTAAATCTCTGAATATCGTTATTGAGCTTTAATCATTATAAGAATTTTGTGGTTTTACTGGATATCTTGCATCATTCAAGTTATTTGATGATAAATGATTGTTGTACATGGTTTACATCTCTGCAACATCTAGTAAACAAACGTTTAAACATCAAATCCACAAGGCACTGGTCTATTAATTTAGCAAAATCTATTTAGTGTTGGTTTCCTTTCGTGTCTCCCAAACCAACTAGTCCTCAGTTGGTCATTCATTTTCCTGTAGGGTCTGTTAGCGCTTGAAATTTCACCTCAGGCTGAGAAAGGTAAACCTCAAGGCAACATCAAACCATTTAGCCTCGTAGCTAGCCCTACGGGGCAGGAGAAGGCTCTCTCCGGTCTATCTCGTAAAATCTTCAATAGATGAGATGACCAATAAGGTAACACTGATATTAGGCTAGTAAACTGATCAAAGAGTTTGATTTGGGGTTTTTTGGGTTTTTGGTGGCAAATTGAGGAGAGGGCAATTTTGGGTGCGGGGATTGGACACAGTTTCTGCAGGGGGTTCTTTGGGGCGAGGTAGGAGACAGTATTGATGCCTTTGATTGAGGTGGATGGTCAGGAATGAAAGGTGAAGAGCTAAAGAGAGCAAACAATAACTTTGAATTCTCTTTAGACAGTAGAAAACATTGAAATTAAACAAACTTAAAAGCAGAGCATGGCAGGCATGAATTCTTACTTTAACACTTCATTTGTTTAATGTGCAAAAGTAAAAGAAAGGAAATGAGTCACATAACAAGCTTACAAGTACATTAAGAAACACACCATCAACACATGAGTCCACAAGAATCCCAAAGAGGACTGCAAAACCCTGGTCTTCCTTAGCCAAAAATTCTAGAGATACAGTGAATAATACAATGATAGCTTATCCCTCAAGAGTCCAACCATGAAAATGAGCAAGAAAGTACATAATATAGATGATCTAACCTCTTTCCCTGCCTCCATGGGTCGAGTTCACTATCCTAGGAGCTGTTTCAACCACTTCTAAACTAAGCACTACAAACTAGGCAGTCAAAACAACTTGCCTCTATAAACTTGGAAACCCATTCATTCATTTAATATTTACCGTTTTCATGAATGAATCTTCTAGAAATGTTACTAAGAGTAAAAGTGTCTAAAAAGTACAATAATTACATCAAAGAGGATCACATTTCATCCCAAAAAGTCAAACTGGGTCAAACTGTGCTTTTCCGAGCTGTACAGCGCATTTTTGGAAAAATCTGCCTGACGGGTCGCGCGCCCCTGTCTGACGAGTCACGCGCCTTTGGAGCCACTTTTGGGGCACTTGCAGGTGTCCAAATTGGGCAAGAGTAGGCTTGTTGGAAAGGTCTGTGAGTCTACTTTCCAACCCAACTGGAATTTTTGAATTTGGAGTTCATTTGCCCTGTCAAAAATCAAATCTCCCAAGACTACTTTCTGCAATTCAAAAAAGTGGCAGAAAGTCATTTTTTGCTAGTTTTTTTACTTTCTAGAGACCCAAAACTTCACCAAATCTTAAGTCCATCCATGAGCATGTGTAACTTTGCATGACAAATCTGGAAATGCTGAGTTTTTGTCAAATGGAGTTGCCATGATGAAGGGTCGCGCGGGGGGTGAGACCCGTTAATGGGAAAAACCTACAAATTGCTTGAAAATGCCAAAATTCACCCAAAATTCTCAAAATTTCTTGGGATTTGTGCTGTGGCTAGGCTATTTAGTGCCTTGATCCTTGAGTGAAGCCTCAGCCAAGATACGGAGGGGATCGGGCCTTTTTCTCCGTTTTTGTGCTTTGACCAACCGCCTTGGATCCGGCAATTGCAATTTTGACATTTCTCTAAAACCATGACACCTGTGCAAAAAGTGAAGGAGGTTTTTCTTCTTTGGCATGTTATGGACAAAAACCTCTCTCAGTTTTCCAAAATTCATCTTTTATTGCTTTGGAACATCATTTGAGTGCGACTTGTCCCGATGTGTGAAACAAGGAATTTTGTCGAAATGGAGCGAAATGAAGGGGATAGGGGGCTTCTAAATTCTTGGGGAAATTTTTGGGAGTGGGGAGGGATGTTAGGAAGTAGGGGAAAGTGGAATCTCAGAAATTGAGTGAGGGGAAGGGGTCCAAAAGGGCAAAACACAGGCCCAACCTAGAAAATTGCCAGGTTGTAGCTAAAAACTAGGGTTTGTGCAAAAATGAAGAATTTGGCGGATCTAAGGGATGGGAAATGTTTGATAAGGTACTTTAAAGATAGGGGAAGGTGTATGAACATCAGGAAACAAGTTTTGTCGATGATTTGACCGTCCAAGAGAAATTGGCTTCAAAACCCTAGGAGAGGAAAATGACCTTACCTAGGCGCAACTGAAGCATGAATAAGCTGTAGAATGACCCTATGGAACTTGACATGATGATGACAACCCTCTGAATGATGATAGACTCAGCTAAATGGTGACATGAATTGGCATTTTGACAACTTTAAGCCCAAAAGCACAATGGAGACTTTTACTTGCAAATGAAGACCTTTAAAAATACAATCATGATCTTCTTGAACTGTAGCAAGCAATAATTTTTCATGATGGAGGGCCTACCTTGCAAAATTTGGCAAGTTGTGGCTCCTTGGTGAATTTTCAGGCGGTTTTACAAAGAGGGCGCTGACGGGTCACGCGCCTCACCCAACGGGTCGCGCGCCTCTGACGGGTCGCACCCGTTATAATTTTGCACTGGCGGAGGGTGCCTGACGGGTCGCGCGCTTGGTCTGACGGGTCGCGCGCCTGTCAGGCTCACAAATTTCACTCAAACTGTCTTGCAATCAGTTGCTCTATCACTTGGATGCATAATGAGGCTTGATAGAGGGAGATTAGGGCTTTTATAGCCTTGTTTGAATTAATTTCATGTCACAACCCACATGGTTTCCTTTTATCCTGAAATTGGTTGATTTGATGCTTTTCTTTGATAATTTTTGCAGGGACAGCATCTGAGGGATCTTGGCAAGGGAGCCAGGGTTACATGCTGTCTCTGGAAGTTTTTTGAAATTTCATCACTTTTTACAAAAATTTAAAAAAATGACCTTGGCTTTAAAAACAGAGTTTTTAAATCCAAGGTAAAGATTAACTGTACAAGATTGAAATTTGCGAAGAATCACCTTTAAAATCATCCCTCTGGCTTGCTGAGCACTTATTGACCTTCAAAGACATGACCTTGTAAACAAACTTGACCAAAACCCTAGACCTAGGAATTTGACCTCAAGCCAAGACAAGACAAGCTTGAAAGTGACTAAGGACTGAAATAACTTGATTCAGCTGCCAAGAGGGGGACAAAGACACCAGCTCCTCCATCAGGGTTATGGCATGCCTAATGGGATGCAAAAATTGACACTGATGAGACACCTACTTATGCAAATGCAAAGAGCTTTGATCGCTGATGGAGGGCAACAAGACCGACTCTAACAGGGTCTACCCCCCTTAGCCGCGAGAGACAGGCTTAAACAGAGAGATCGGGGATCAGGGTGACAGCCCCTGATCTGAGCGTTGTTGTGACAATCTGTGCGACAACAGGGCTAACCAACACCCCCGCTACATTTCAGTCCTGCATGAATCACATCTTCCGTAGTCACTTGAGGAAGTTTGTGTTGGTATTCTTTGATGACATTCTCATTCACAACAGGACTTGGGAGGAGCATCTCCAGCACATTGAGACGGTATTGCATATCTTACAGGAGCAGCAGTTCTATGCCAAACTCTCCAAGTGCGAGTTTGGGTTGACGGAGATGTTGTATCTGGGACACATCATAGGGGTGGATGGAGTGAGAGTCCACGAGGAGAAGATCAGGGCCATCAGAGAATGGCAGGAGCCGAGAAATGTGACAGAACTTCGAGGATTCATTGGCATTTGTACTTACTACCGGAAGTTCGTCAAAGGTTTCTCGCAGCTTGCAGCACCACTGACAGATTTGACGAGGAAGGGGGCATTCAGTTGGTCAGACACAGCACAGCGAGCCTTTGACAGGCTCAAGGAGGTTATGAGCAGCTACCCAGTGCTTGCGTTGCCAGACTTTATGCAGCCATTTGTTTTGGAGTGTGATGCGTCGGGAGAGGGGATCGCCGCAATATTGATGAAGGGAGGTCACCCTATAGCCTTTGAGAGCCGGAAGCTTCTTCCGCACGAGAGGTTGTATTCTATATACGACAAGAAGAAGCTCGCCATCATGCATGCATTGGCTAAGTACCGGCAGTATTTGGTGGGTAACAGGTTCAGGGTGAGGACTCATCACAACAGCCTCAAGTTCTTTTTGGAGCAGAAGCAGCTATAGGAGAGGCAGCAGAAGTGGATCAGCAAGATCCAAGCATATGACTTTGAAATTAAGTATGTCAAGGGTAAGAACAACGTGGTAGCAGATGCCCTTTCACGTAGACCAGCCATGTTGTCTCTTATGAGATTGGATACAAACTGGAGGGCTCGACTCTTAATAGAGTACTGGAAGGACAGGTTTGCATGTGAGGCCTTGGATGGGCAGGTGGCAGATGACAAGTACAGGGTGGTCGACGGGATCATCTATTACAGGGACTGAATCTTCTTGACTGAGGGGTCTTAGCTCAAGAAGAAGATACTCGAGGCATCGCATGATTCACCATTGGCAGGACATCAAGGGTTTACCAAAACCTACAGGGCCATTAGGGAGAGATTCTCATTGAAGGGCCTCAAGGAGGACGTACTCCAGCACGTCTGGGAGTGTGATGTTTGCCAAAGGAACAAGGGAGAGATGAGCCATCCCGCAGGATTATTGTAGCCTCTTCCCATTCCGGAGGGGAAATGGGAGAGTATTTTGATGGACTTCATCACAGGGTTGCCCATGGTACAGGGCAAGGATTGCATCTTTGTCGTCGTTGACCGACTGACGAAGTACGCACACTTTTTTGCCATATCCGCACACTATACAGCAGTGCAGGTGGCCGAGTTGTTCTTTAGAGAGATCTTCAGGCTACATGGTCTTCCTAAGACCATCGTCAATGATAGGGACAGTCGTTTCATGGGCGGGTTTTGGTAGGAGCTTTTCCAGTTGGTGGGGACGGAGTTGACACCGAGTACCAGTTATCACCCACAGACGGATGGGCAGACGGAGATAGTTAACAGGTGGCTAGAGGGCTACTTGCGTAACTATGTCAGTGGGCAGCAGCAAGCATGGTTGAGGTGGCTGCATCTAGGGGAGTACTACCACAATACTTCACATCAAATGTCCATTGGTATGTCACCATTCTATGCCTTATACAGGTATCATCCTTTATCTTTTACTAACGTGATGTTTGGTGATAGCAGGGCTCCCAGAGCCAAGATTTGGATCCAAGAGAGTCAGGATATCCTCCAAGCTCTCAAGGATAACATGGCTACAGCACAAAACCAGTAGAAGCTGTATGCCAACAGGGGTTGGGTGGAGAGACAATTCGAGGTAGGGGACATGGTCTACCTACGATTACAGCCATACCGACAGTCGTCACTAAAGCAGAAGGGGGCTGAGAAGCTCAAGCCCCGCTTTTATGGGCCCTACAGGGTGATATGCAGGGTTGGACAGGTTGCATATGAGTTGGAGCTGCCCCAAGGCAGCAAGATTCATAATGTCTTTCATGTATCATGCCTGAAAAAGGCATTGGGGCAGCAGGTGACAGTGACAGATGAGCTACCACCCATGGATATCGAGGGGCATTTGGTATTGCAGCCGAAGGCTATCATTGATACCAAGGAGAGGCAGCTGCGGAGCAGGACGGTCCGGGAATTCTTGGTGAGGTGGAAGAATTTGCCGGATGAGGATGCCACTTTGGAGAGTGAGAAGATCTTGCAGCATCCATCACTTCAGTTGCTTGAGGACAAGCAACATTTTGCCAGGGGAGACTATAATATTCCTAATTAGCCATGGCTAATTGGAATATTCGATTTTGTCCAATTTTTGCCTTCTATAGTTATTTGTAAATAAAAAAAAGTGAGGACGGGGGACATAACTCACTTTTAGAATAAAAAGTCACTTCCTAGTAGCACAACGTTGTGACTTAAAGGGGAGCCAAGGGGGCCAAAGGGGGACGCAGGAATGGGGCCCACGCAGACACATGGAGGGACTACGCAGGAGGGAAGGAACACGTGGCAAGAAGGGAATCACACAGGAGGAGGTGAGCCTAGGGATTGTGGGAGGCAGAGGCTATAAAATAGAGAGGAGCCCCCTCATTTTGGATCATTCAGTTATGTGCATTTTGAGCTAGTCGTTTCGACTTCTGAGCACATTGGCTGTTTAGCTAGTCTGCAGCACTGTTTAGTGCATTGAGTGTCTCCGTTCGGAGATCTCGCCCTTAGCCCCAGGGGACTTCAAGTGCCTGCTCGGGCAAGGTATTTCCTTTGGCATTTCAGCAGTAGTTTTATCAACATTCCAGCAGTAGTTTCAGCAACGTTTTGGAGGACAGTGCAACGCTAGGAGAGGGACGCAGTTCTTTCTGGCAGTAGTGTTGGACTGGGGTTTCTGCAGGAGGATTTTATGCTGGGTGATTGAGCAGGGGACCAGCCCTTGCCTATTGGAGGAGTTTTGGCAGAGTTCGGGGCAAAGTTTAGAGGGGTCTTCTTCAATGGCAACGCAGAGCATTGAGAAGCTGCGCAGAACCCGAAAGGGGGTGATTTTCAGGGGTCGGCTATTCCAGGAAAGCTTTCTGGGTTTTCCTAGGTTTTTGGAGTAGAGCCCGATTCCAGAGTTTCAGCATTTTCCGAGGATGGGAGCAGCCCCAAATCATTATTTGTTTTCTAGCAGCACGGCAGTTCTCCAGCAGCATCCACGCAGAGAGGCCATTCCTTGGCATTCTGAGAGTATTTTTTCACTTGCCTTGTGCAAGTCGAGGTGCCATTTGTCTAATCACCTCTTGTACTCATCTTATTGCTCAGTATAATAAAATGGCTTAGCATTTCTCGCTGCATTCCTTACGTATCTGCTTATATTTCCGGTTTACATTATTATATGTTGTTCCACTATTATTTTGTCACTCCTGGGTTATTATATCATTTACACGTATTTGGTTGGAGTTTTTGCTGGGGTTTGGGGAATATTCTGGGTTAGGGATATTACAGGGTGTGAGACCGTAGGGCCAAAGAGTCGAGTTCCAACCAGCAAAATGATTAGCAAGAAGGGTGACGCAGTTCCCAGTAGGCTGATGCAGATCTGCGTAGGTTGACACAAAGGCAATGTGTGGCTAGCCATCCAAAGCCTGGATCATAATCGAATCGCCAGTAACAGCGTGAGAATATTTCTCACTACCTCTTTGCCAGTTTATTCTCTGTATCGGATACCCAGTTGGGCATCCAATGATTTGTACTCAGATTACTACTGCATAATAAGAAAACCCTCAGTGGTTGCACCAATTTTCCCAAGTTGGGTTTTTCCAGGGACATTGGTCCAAAAACAACAATGTATTTGTGTGTGTTTATTTCTCTCGTGTGCAGTATTTTGTTTCCACGATATTTTATGTTGTGAAGGTTGTAGTGTGAAGAATCAGTTACCTAATTCCTACTGCAACAAACTGATGATATTGCTCCTATTTGTTAAATTACTTTAAATAAATTACTTGCAGTTTTCTACAGTAAATATCAAAATACATATGTTGCAGCCTACACAAAATAAAATACTGCGGAAACTAAATACTACACTAGAGAGAAATAAACACACACAATAACACCGTTGTTTTTGGACAAACGTCCCCGGAAAAACCCAGCTTGGTAAACTGGTGCAACAACTGAGGGTTTTATTATTATGCAGTAGTAATCTGAGTACAAATCATTAGATGCCCAAATTGGAAATCTAATACAAAAAATAAACTAGCAAAAAGGTAGTGAGAAAAATCTCACACTGTCACTAGCGATCCGAATCTGATCCAGGCTCTGGATGGCCAGCCCCAAGCAGCCTTTGTGTCACAACCTCTAGGCTTTGCGTCACCTCCTACTCTGATCTTTTGCTAACAAGAACTTCGACCCTCTAGCCCTCCGATCTCACACACCGACTTCTGGCTCTAGATCTCGATTTCTCCCAGCAAAATTTCGGACTCCCTCTGAAACTCTGCACTGCCTATCTGAACCTCTCGTTGCCTTCTTTGCCTTGCACTCTCTGAAACTAGAAAATGCTCCTCCTCTCCACTATCCATGCCCCTCACTTCAAGAAGATCACTCAATCTCTCTCCCGCAACTCAGCGCTACTACTCTTGAGAAATTTTATCTCTAGATCTCACTATCTCAGTGTCTCCAGTGTGTTCTCCAAGTGCCCATCAAGCTCTTTCTTATAATCTCTCGTTGGAGCATCAACGGCCAAGATTAAAACCTAATCAAAGGCTGAGATTAACTGGGAGTTGATCCTCATCCTCTTCTAGAAGATTCACACCATATTTAATTAATACCCTTTAATTAATCACATTTCCTAAGTTTAGACTTAGGAATGCATTTAAAATGATAATTATTTTAATTAAACCATCTCTAGGTGGAATTTTCTCAAGCGCTTTCTAGGTATTGGAGAATGCACTAGTCTTAGCCTCTCTGCAAAATCTCGAGGCTAGAGCACATCCGATGCCATAGAAATCAACATGCAGAAGATTTTATTTCGAGGTTTACTTTGTAACACTGTAAATAACTTGATTCAAAAATTAACAAGTAGGAGAAATTTAATCAGTTGTTGTAGTAGGGAATTGGGTCACCGATTTTTCACAGGGTATCAGAGCACTGATCATAAGCTGAAGAGCTCAGCGCAGAAGGAAGGAGGCAGCTCAAATTTCTGCGTAGGCTGCAATTCAAAACCCTCAGGGGCATCGTATTTCCTTAGCCAAAAGTCGAGCAACTAAAGTTCCTCTCCCTCTCCTCTCCCTCTCCCTTAAGTTCGAGCACCTAAAGGTCCTTTTGGTCGAGCACCTAAAGGTCCTCTCCTTAACAGTCGAGCCTGCTTACGCTGGTCAGTTTTTTGTGGAAATTTTACTTCTCTAAGTGATTCAACAGAGAATAAAATTTTCCAGATCGAAGAGTACCAGAGGTAGAGGGAGTAGCAGTAGTCTCCTTGCAAAGAAGATCTTCAACTGGGACGCAGATTTTGCAGCAGTTTGCTAGTGCAAATAGCATCAGGAGGAAAGAAGAGCACACACTAAGGGAATTCTTTCCTCAAGGGACTTCTAGCCAAGAAGTTCGAATTTTCCTAGCAGAGCAGCAATAGTTGTGTGCAGGATTTCTCACTCTAGAAGGGAGTGCAAATAGCTGGGCAGCAGCTACGCAGAGGAGAAGAGGAGGAGTTCGACATTTTCAGAGAGATGGCATCAGCTGGGTTGAGAGATCAAGATCAGTTGGACGAAGCCTCCAACTATGTGATCTGGAAGGCTAGAATTTCCTGCCTTCTAGATGAGCATGATCTCAAAACTTATATCGATAGTGTGGTAGTTGTACCCGCAAATGCAAATCCGCTTAAGAAATACAAGAAGGAGATGGCGAAAGCTAAGAGGTTGATTCTCAATGGGGTTCAAGATCACGTGGTATCTCACATAGCTGGCAAAGATACTGCGCTACAAATGTGGGAAGCACTAGCTACGTTGTAAGAAGGATTTCCCAAGCAGCGGAAGATGTATCTTGAGGGGAAGCTGAGATGCACGAGGATGCAGAAAGAGGAGCGTATAGACCCCTTCCTTAATAGGCTTCAGGATGTCTGGGATCAGCTAGCTTTAGTAGGGACAGCGCCCCAACCTACAAAGTTTGTACGATTAGCTCTGAATAGTGTTTCCGAACAATGGCAAGTTTTTGTCCAAAGTATCCTGGGCAGAGAGAAACTACCAGATTGGGAACGTGTGTGGTTTGATCTGTAGCAGGAGGAGATGAGGCGAGATCTAGTGAACAACACCATCAGTGGTGCTAGCAGCAACAGTGAGATGAAGCAAGTAAAGGAGGAAGAAGACGTAGCCCTCGCATCTAAGGGGCAGTAGGAGCAGCATAAGAGGAAGAAGGATATTTCGAAAATCAAGCACTTCCGGTGTGGTGAGCTTGGCCACTACAACACTCAATGTCCTCTCAGAAAGAAGGACAAGGAGGAGAAGCAGGATCAGCAATTTGCATCTGCTGAGATCGACAGGCTGTCCTCCAGACTAGAGGAAGAGTTTGCCATGATCACCGAGTTACCTCTAGGGGTGAGGTGGGGTGATTTGGAGTTGTAGCCCTAAAGAGCTACGGGATGGGCAGGATTCTTGAGGAGATCCATCTCATACCTTGCTACAGGAGCCCAAGACATGCAGTAGCAGGATGGATCAGTGGCAGTTGGTAACATCAGGTGCCAGAGTGACAGATGCAGTAGCTAGTAGTGGTCAAATTATGAGCAGCGCATAGCAGAGGTGGCAGCGATGTAGATGGCACCGCGCAGAGGCTTCAGTGAGAGCATAGAGTCTAGCAGCAGTCAAAACAGAACACGGGTGACAAATGAATCATACTAACCACAGTTGGTTCAGTGTTTTGGACGCTTTTCCGTTGCAGATGTTGCAGTTGTAGTAGCAACAGTTGGAGAGGGTTGCAGTGCAGAGGCAATGTTGGCAGCGGTTCAACAAGGCCAGCAGCAGCACAGATGTAGCAATCAGAGTTACACAGTAGTTGATGGGCAACAGAGCCAGACATCAGCATCGTAGCAGGAGATGGTGTAGAGACAAAGTGATGCTTCAGTGAGTTGCAGCACTAGATCACATTCCTCGCGAAGAGGGAGTGTTGATTTCTGTACCATCGATGTGCTCTAGCCTCGAGATTTTGCAGAGAAGCTAAAACACGTGCATTCTCCAATACCCATAAATCGTTTGGGAAAATTCCACCTAGAGATAGTTTAATTAAAATAATTAATCATTTTTAATGTATTCCCAAGTCTAAACTTAGGAAATGTGATTAATTAAAGGGTATTAATTAAATCTAGTGTGAATCTTCTAGAAGAAGACGAGGACCAATTCCTAGTTAATCTTAGCCATTGATTATGTTTTAATCTTGGTCGTTGTTTCTCCAACGAGAGATTATAAGAAAGAGCTTAATGGTCACTTGGAGGACACAGCAAGATAGTGAGGTCTAGAGATCAAATTTCTCAAGAGTAGCAGCGCTGAGTTGCCAAAGAGAGATTGAGTGATCTTCTTGAAGATAGGGGCAGGGGTAGTAGACCGGAGGGGATTTTTCCAGTTCCAGAGAGCGCAAGGCAAAGAAGGCAACGAGAGGTTAAGAGAGGCAGTGCAGAGCTTCAAAGAGAGTCCGGAATTTTGCTGAGAGCAGTCGAGATCTAGTGTCGAAAGTCCGGGTGTGAGACCGAAGGGCCAGAGAGTTGAGTTTCAGTCAGCAAAACGAACAACAAGAAGGGTGATGCAGTTCCCAACAGGCTGACGCAAAGGCAACGCAAAGGCAGAGTGGGTCTAGCCATATAGAGCCTAGATCAGATTCAAATCGCCAGTAACAGTGTGAGAATATTTCTCACTACCTCTTTGCCAGTTTATTCTCTGTATCAAATAGCCAGTTGGGCATCCAATGAATTGTACTCAGATTACTACTGCATAATAAGAAAACCCTCAGTTGTTGCACTGATTTTCCTAAGTTGGGTTTTTTCGGGGACATTGGTCCAAAAGCAACGTTGTATTTGTGTGTGTTTATTTCTCTCCTGTGCAGCATCTTGTTTCCGCAATATTTTATGTTGTGAAGGTTGCAGTGGATTTCATTTTGATGTTTACTGTGTAAAACTGTAAATAACTTGATTCAGAAATTAACAAGTAGGAGAAATTTAATCAGTTGTTGCAGTAGGGAATCAAGTCACCGATTGTTGAAGTTTCTAAGTCTACCAGTTAGAAACCCTCCATGCACTTTATCTGATTTATTCCTACCTACTTGTTATGTTACTTAACAAGTTATTTACAATGTAAATACTAAAAATAAACACTAGTGCATGCTCAACATATTATAGATCAACAACTGAGGGAAACAGAAACAATCACACCAAATGACACCATTATTTTTGGACCAATGTCCCCGGAAAAACCCATTATGGGAAAACTGGTGCAGCTATCTGAGGGTTTTCTTATTAAGCAATATCAGAGTACAATCTGGGTGCCAAATCCAGCCTACCCAACAGAGAATTTCCTTGGCAGTAATACCTCTCAGTTTGAGACAAATTTCCCGGCTGAAGCCCTAGGTAATCCTTCCGGTAGCTCCTCAACTCCAATCTGCCCCAGAAACCCCAGCGTCTGCCTTTCTGGATTGCGTCGACCCCTCTCTGCCCAACGCTGGCCCTGCATCACCCTGAATGGGTCTACGTCAGCCTTAGGACGCCCTACATCAACCTTCTGGCCCTCTGCGTCAGCAACGCTGACCTCTCTGAAGCTATGCGCAGCTCCCGGCTACCTCTGTGTGGCCCTGCATGAGCCCTGGTTGCC
Organism: Pinus tabuliformis; assembly: GCA_031772625.1. NCBI lineage: Eukaryota > Viridiplantae > Streptophyta > Pinopsida > Pinales > Pinaceae > Pinus > Pinus tabuliformis. The sequence goes on along the minus strand of CM062808.1, from coordinate 123,673,454 downwards.
ACTGCGTCACTCTCTCTGGCTCCTGCACTAATCTGCCGGCACTATCTCTGCCTCGGTGTCTCTCTGTACTCAATGCCCCTCAGCTACAACTCCGATCACAGATTCTATCTCTCTTAGCAAACCTTGCTCTAAAGAATAGAATGACTGATCACTCTGGTGTTCTCTCCAAGTGACCCTCAAGCCCCCTCTTATACTTTTCTCATTGACATATCAACGACAGAGATTAAGTCCCTAATCAACGGCTAAGATTAAATCTGGCTTGATCCATGTCTTTTGGACCATTCTAACACAGTTTCATATTAATCCACATTTATATTTTAATTTCCCTAAGTTTAGACTTAGGGACTCCATTAAAAATATTAATTACTTTAATATCTCCTAAACTATTAGAATCTACCCAAACCCTTTATGGGTATTGGAGATCTCATGTGCCCCAACCTCTCCACCAAATTTCGTGGCTAGAGCACATCCGATGCTACCCCAAATCAACACCGATTCTTCACACGGTCCCCTTAGGTCAATTCACCCCTTCCCCTTGCCCACACCTTGGGTCATGGCTTGGAATGAAGCCCGGAGGTTGATGCAGCGAAAAAGAAAAAAAGTATATATGGCCACATTCGATAGGAAAAGTACCACAAAATGCAAAAGATGGTCGGGACAAAAACATTTAGCATGTGGGCAAAAGCTAATACATGAGTTGTACCCCATCATCATGGCCATCACCCTGGTTCCAATCGGTTCTATGAGCCTCTTCAACATATAGGAACCCATGATTGTCCCAACCCCTGGTGGGCGATGAACCACCCCACCTTAAAGGGGGGGATTCACTGCTGTATCTTATACATCATGCACTAACCCCTTGAGCCCCAAGCTGTTAATCAAAGAAAACCATAAAAATGCAAAAGGCATATAACGAAGGTGGAAAAATCAAGGTCGTGGCACTTCATGTACCACAATTACTCCCTCCTACACTTTATAAACCCAAGGATGGTCTTCCCTCTTATTGGTTACCCTTGTGCCCAGCATGTGACCCAGGGTTGCCCCCTCTCATTCCCTACCTCATTCACCTATCTGCCACATGCCACCACTTTTGACGAATGTACCTTGATTATATTATCCCCTTTACAAGCAGAAACCACCTAATAGGGTACTTGGTTAATCCCATTGGGAGTTTAGGAGACATTGGCACATCCTGAAGCCCATTATGGAAGGGCGAGCCATTATGAAGTCCCAACCTATGGTCCATGCTTAGGTAAGCTCATTTGCTCGATTTCTCTAATGAATTGTTGTACTGGAAGCCTAGGGAACACATTAGATGTTATGCAGGATTGCAGATGGTTTCCATTTGGGGTTTGGTCTCCCTATACGGGGTCATAACCCTCTAGAGGGCTACACTGGCACCTGTAGGGTGAACGTTGAGAGACATGGGCCTCCACAGTAGCAGAGTACTCTCCACAGATCTCCACAGCCATTCAAAGATTGCTCGTGGTTCACCTATTGGATGAGGAGGATGCACTTGATCCATCATGCCCAGCCGACTCCAGATCTACACCATACACTTTGCAAATGATCCAGGACTTCCACGATGATGTGGCATCACCTACACCATCATCCTAGCCCTTGAGGGCGACCTACAGGCATCTTCGATTTGTTTGGAGACCCATGACGACACTTGTGTGCCCCCACATGTTATTTGGAGCACGATAGGTTATTACAAGGGGCCAACCCCTTGTCCACAACTTTTGAGGGTCCTATTCTTCATTGTGGCACCCATGGACCTCATTAGGCCTCTTAGAGGGCCCTACGACATGCATAGATTATTATTTGACCTCTTGAGAGGCTTACTTTTTATTTGTGAGCTAGTTTGGTGGGCTTGTCACCAAAAGGTTGTATTATTAGCACATTATTTTATTTTTGGGGCTTGTGTAGACCAAGGAGGCTAATTCGAACTCCTTAGATGTGTATAAAAACAAGTGAGGTGAGATCATTTCTCATCATCACTTTGGATTGGATCTCTCTTCTTTAGAGAGTTTCGCACTTTTTGTTGGAGTATGAATTGGAGCATTTATTGATGAATTTTGATGTATGGTTATTGGTTTATCTTCTCTTGGAGCTTCATTATTGTCATTTGTGAATGGTTCGATATACTCTACTGCATTATAAGTACGAAATTTTTTATGCTATTCTTGTTACTTTGTCATATATGTTGGATGGGATTTTCGTTGTTTCAAGGCTAATTGTTGCTTAATATTGTGGGATTGTCTCTATCATAACGTTATCTCCATGCATTGGCCCTTGTAGTATGAGCGAAATCTCCTAGAGGTAAAATTTGACCTTGACAAGCCATTCCTCTTGTACATTTGAAGTATAAAAGCTGCAAGATTACTTTCACTCAACCTAGAGGGTTGGTGAAGTAATTTTGAGGCCTCCTTGACTGGAAACCAAGAGATCTTACACATAATCAACATAGACTCCATTCTCCCAAGTATTAAGGCACCGATCTACCAAGGGTTGTCACCAAAACTTCTATTCTTTCAGCTTCTCCCAAGTCTAGCCGAATTGGGGTTCCTAGGGCATCATTTTCCCTGCAAGTTGGCCACTGAAAAAGTTCGATCTCTTAGGATCTCCTGTGGTAGCCTCTCTTCTAGCCCTCCTCCAGATTTGAAGACATTCCGACAGTGGAGTTGGGAGAAAAGCCAAGCCCTAGCTTCGAGACCAAAACTTGCCCTGCCATCCCCAAGGCTAGCACTTCCTAGGGTCAAAACTACATCATTGAGTCAAATATTTCTTTAATCCTTCCCATTTTGTCTAGGGTAAGAAAATTATTAATTATTTCATACTTTCCTCATACCCTAGATCGGGTCCACTTAGCCCCATGTGGTCCCACTCGTTCAAAGGACTATTCTTCAAGAACCATTTGAGATACCAACTTTAACAAGGATTTAGGGTGTAGGGAACTCCTTTCAAAGCCTATTCTCATACACCTAATGCCCAAAATCCTCTTTCTTTCCCTAGAAGCACATGGTACCTTGCTTAGAAAGCGAGTAAGCTCCACCCTTCAAAACCTTCTCTGAAAGGGTTTGGGTCACTCATATTCATTGACTTATCATTCTTTAGTGATTCCATACATAGCGAGTCTCCTCCCATCGGTGAAAGTACGTAAATAGAACGGAGCCTTAGCTGAGGTGACAGTGGGCTAAGACTCCATTTGTTGCCCTTGGCCTAGCATTTGCCCTTTAGGGCTTCCCCTTATGTCCCCTGCTAGTTTGAGCAGTAAAAAACCTTAAAGAAAAGGATTGTTTTCATCCCCTCAAGAAGCAGCAACTGAATTTCTGGGCATCATCTAATTCCTCAGGAAGATCATTAAAGATGAATTGTACTCATAACACTAATCGTATATCCTGGATTTATGGAGAAACAAATCTCTTGACATTAAGAAGTTCAGGCACAGTCCATACTCCTTTATATAGTTGTTTCCCCTTGAAATTAGGCCAACATGACCATATGAAGAGATGTGACCTTATATTGGGCCAACATGAATATATTGAGGGAAGTTGACTTGAAGACTTTGATGAAGAGGTCGAGTGATGACTTTTGCTGAAGAGGATGACCTGATGGAGGAGTCTTTGACCACACAATAAATGACTTTGACAACAACCTAAAGCCTAAAATGGAGGCTTGACCTATAATTGACCCAAGCATGAAATCAATGCTTGAATAAGTCAATTCAATAAAATTCTTTTCACTTTCTTTTGACAAATATAATATATTTTGACTTCAAGTACAATAATGAAGACTGAACCTAGTTACATATAACGAATAAAATATATAAATAATATAAATATAAGGTAAATGATAATAATCATAATTAATTATTAGTTAAGTAGTAATTAGGTTGAAGAGGCATGTCTAAATAGGACATGACTCTCCATGAAGAAACACTTGCTTGATATATAAGCAAGCCTCTCATTCTCATTGTAAAATCATTATCATTCTTATTCTTATTCACATTTTTAATATAATATTTATATCCTAAATGGATATCTTGACATTCCAAGTCCTTTGGAGTAATTAATCTGTAGAAGGAACTTTGTTCGCTTCATTTGGTATCAGAGCCACGTTTGGCTGATCACCAGGCCTTTGACTATCGAAATTCGTCAACTTTGTTGTCATATAATTGAAGCAGTTTGCTCAATATTTGGGAGTTTCTCCTTTTCTCCGTTTTTCTAGGCCTTTGGCCATTAAAACAAAAATTAACCAAAAAAAAATATACAAGTAAATAAATTAAAAAAAGGAAGAAGAAAAGAAAAAGTAAAAGAAAAAACAAAACAGATACAAAATCTCATACCAAGTATATTTAAAACTTTTTACGTCGAGAAGCCCGTGGTTTTAAAAACAACCCATGGTAATTGCCCATGGTATTTTAAAAAGTTAAAAGAAAAAGGAAAAAAACAAAAGGAATACGTTTTACTTTTTACATGGAGAACATTTTAACGGAGGTTTTAAAAACAACCCATGGTAATAGCCCATTGTTGAAATTTGGTACCGGAGGACAGGTGGTTCCCTAAGGCTTTGATCTTTGGCCTAGGGAAAAGTGTCCAAAAGAATTTAATTTTTCTCCTAAAGTAACTTTATAATTTTTATAAAGTTAAATCTAATTTGAAAGTGACTTTAAGTGATAAAGTTACTAAGTCTAATTTTAAAGTGACTTTATAAAGTCAATGAAAAATTAGAAAGGAAAAGTGACTTTGGAAATAAATGACTAAGTGGGTCTTTATTAAAGTGGGGTGAATTAAAAAATAGAAAGTGAGATTTAAATGAGCATTTAATCTCAGCCATTGATCTAAATCTATTTCAGCCATTGGATTTAGGGATCACCCAAAAGTCATTTAGGGTTGGGTTAAGGGAGGAAAAGGTGGAAAAGATCATTCAATTCTTTCATGAGCAGATTGGGAGAAGGAGAGCAAGAGAGCAAGGGAGATTTCTGGACAAGGAGGAGAAAGAGGCAGCAGTTTGGCACACACACCAAGGCAGCATTTCAGCAAATCTGAACAGCATAAAGAACAAGCAGAAAAAGGCAGATTTAGTGAGCAAAACAGTGAAAAATTTATTTTTCAGCACGAATATCGAGGAGGCGATTTTCTGCACTTTTCCCGAGGGCTGTCCGTACAAGTCCGTACGGCAGTCCGTACAGTCCGTACGGTCCGTACATCCGTACATCCGTACAGTCCGTACAGCTCTTCCAGCAGTTTTCAGATTGTCGTGTGGGCTGAAAACAGATAAGTTTTGCTTGCTGGAAAAATTTCTGTTTTGCTGATTTTTTGCTGAAATATTTTCTCTGTAAAAGGCATTTTCCAGAAATAAAGAAGAGCTCTCAAACTGGTTTTCCCCAAGAGTTGTAGGGGGTTTTTCCAGGGTCAAGTTGACCAAAAATCACTGAGTTTAAATGTGTTTTTATGGCTGTTTTAATTGCTGATTTTTTATTTCTGCAATTTCCAGCACTCTGAAAAATTTCCAGAATTTGTGTTTTCAGCAATATTTATTTTTTCAGTCTGTTAAATGTATGGCTATGGGAATGGGCATTTAACTATATGGGAGAAATAAGGTGAAACTGAAAACCGGGGTGGGAAACAGAAAATTTTACATGGTATCGGAGCTTGAGTGCTGAAGGGCAGTTTGGGACAGCAAAAGAGAAAAAATACAGCTGCTGATTTTTTCACTCAGAAAATTCCAGCAAGCTGATTTTTCATAAACAGCAGGTTTATCTTTACCACAGCAGTGCTATTTTTCAGTTTTAGGACAGCAAGATGTCATTGGGATTGAGGGTGGAGGATAGGTTGGATGGGCATACAAATTACAGCGTTTGGAAAGAGAGAATGCAGAGTATCTTTGAGGAGGCAGAAGTTTGGGATATCATGGTGCATACAGCACAGCACCCTGTTGTTGTGCCTACTGATGCTACTCAGTTGGCAGCTTATAATAGAAAGAACAACAAGGGTAAGAGGCTGATTCTAGACGGAATCAAAGACCATTGCATTCCTCATGTGAGAGGAAAGAGCAATGCCCATGAGATGTGGACAGCATTGTCCAATCTCTACCAGAGTACCAATGAGAACCGGAAGATGGTCCTGAAGGAGAAGCTGAAGAACATTAAGATGGGGAATGATAGTGCAGCTGGATATCTCACAAAGATCACCAATGTGAGAGATGAGTTGGCAGCGATTGGAGAGGCCATTCCATCCACTGAGTTGGTGCGTATTGCAGTGAATGGCCTCCCCCGTTCATGGTTGAACTTTGCTGATGGGGTTTGTGCACGTGAGACCCTTCCCACATGGGAGAGGTTTTGGGATGATTGTATACAGACAGAGATCAGGAAAGGACAGCTTGGGGCAGCCAAGCCAGTTGAGCAGGATGAGGACGTAGCACTGGTGGCAGGAGGCAAGAAAGGCAAAGGGAAGAAGCAGGCTTCCACAAGCGGTGGTGGAGGCAAAGGCAAAGGTAAAGGTAAACAGGGTAACTCACAAAAGGACTATTCCAAAGTGAAGTGTTGGAATTGTCAGAAGATGGGACACTATGCAGTTGTGTGTCCGGAGAAGAAGAAGAAGGGGAAGACCCAGGATGTGGCAGCGTCAGCTGAGATTGAGGACTTTGCAGGTCGTTTTGACCGGGAGTTTGCGTTCACTACATGTGAGTCCTCTAGTGCAGGATCACCTGCCACACAGGTTCAGAGGGAGCATGCTTTTCCCTCGATTAGCGGAGCATCTACAGGTATCTGGTATGTGGACAGTGGGGCTTCACGTCACATGACAGGAGTCCGGGAGTACTTCTCAGAGCTTTCAGAGAGTGGCACTGATATTGAGGTAGTACTCGGTGATGACAGAGTTGTTAGAGCAGTCGGGGTGGGGACAGTGACATTTCAGAGGGAGTCCAAACCTCCCTTGAAGGTGTCAGAGGTTCTTTATGTGCCAGGGATGAGGAAGAACCTCATATCCGTCTCAGCGTTGGAGGACAGAGGATATGAGGTACTGTTCAGGGAAGGACAGGTGTTGATGTATCCCAGGGGCTCTCCAGCTGATTCAGCTAGAGTGATAGGTGTACGCCATGCAAAGGTGTACAAGTTTGCATTCCAGCCCCCTTTGGCATTGAGCTGTAGTACCGACAGCAGAGCTAGCAGTTCTGAGCTATGTGAGATTTGGCACCGCAGGATGGGGCACATGTCTCATGGAGCCTTGAGGACATTGCGGGAGATCACTACAGGTGTGCCAGATTTCAGTACTGATCACCATGATACTTGCAGAGGTTGTGCGATGGGCAAGTTTGCCAAATCCCCTTTTCCCAGCAGTGACAGCAGAGCGACGGGGATACTTGATTTGATTCATTCCGATGTGATCGGTCGGATGTCTCATGTTTCCTTGAGTGGATATGAGTACTATGTCTTATTCATTGATGATCACTCCAGGAGGACCTGGATTTATTTCTTGAAGACCAAGAGTGAGGTCTTCAAGCGGTTTCAGGAGTTCAGAGCTCTTGTGGAGACTCAGACAGGTCGAAAGATCAAGTCCCTGAGGTCGGACAATGGAGGAGAGTACACCCTTGGAGAGTTTGTTGACTATTGTGCAGAGGCAGGCATTAGGAGGGAGTTCACTGTTCCTTACAACCCCCAGCAGAACGGGGTTGCGGAGAGGAAGAACAGATCCATCATAGGGGCTGCCAAAGCCATGTTATATGATCAGGGATTGCCATTGTTCTTGTGGGCAGAGGCCTGCAACACAGCTGTTTACTTGCAGAACAGGAGTCCGCATCGTGCCTTGGGGCACATGACTCCGGAGGAGGCTTTCTTTGGGAAGAAGCCTGATCTTGGTCATCTTCATATCCTTGGATGCATTACATACTCCTATATACCCAAGGAGGAGAGGACCAAACTAGAGTCCACCGCAGAGAAGGGTATCTTTGTGGGCTACAGTGAGACCTCAAAGGCCTTTCGGATTTACATTCCTGCACAGAGGAAAGTTGTTGTCAGACGGGATGTGAAGTTCGAGGAGGACAGGGCCTTTAGGAGGTCACGGGAGTTAGAGTATCTGGATCAGCCAGACCCTCAGCAGCAGTTGAGTCAGTCGCAGGGATCCAGTGGGCAGGGATCAGGAGGATCCGGAGGTACATCTATGAGGATGTCAGGTCCATCAGTGAGCAGTGGCTCGCCGAGCCAGAGGGGTGGTGCTCCGGGCAGCATGCAGAGCAGTTCACAGAGCAGTTCACTAGGGAGTCCACTGATGGACAGTTCACACGGTACCTCAGCTTCTACAGGTTCAGGTGCAGGCAGGAGGACAGCAGACAGACAGTCAGGAGTTCAGGCTACTGATGGGGATGAGGAGGAGGAGTTTCATTCTCCTATGGGAGAAGCATGCTCAGGGAAGAGGAAGCCCAAGTGGCTTCAGGACACCTTGAGAGATGCCACATCTGTTGCTGAGCCGAAGAGGCCGGTCAGAGAGAGTAGACCACCTGAGAGATTTTGTAGCTATATGGCGATGGTTACCAGCATCCTTGACTCTGAGCCTTCTAGCTATGAGGAGGCAGCTAGCCAGCAGGTCTGGAGAGAGGCCATGCAGGAGGAGTATTCTTCTATCATGAAGAATGATGTTTGGGAGGTGGTGCCGAGGCCTGAGGGCAAATCCGTGGTTACTTCCATATGGCTTTACAAGGTAAAGCATGCTGCAGATGGCAGCATTGAGAAATTCAAAGCAAGGTTTGTGGCTAGAGGGTTCTCACAGGTAGAGGGAGTTGATTATGAGGAGACCTTCGCTCCCGTGGCTCGATATACTTCGATCCGCTCCATTATATCGATAGCAGCAGAGATGGGTTGGAAGATCCACCAGATGGATGTGAAGACCGCATTTCTCAATGGCTTCATACAGGAGGAGGTGTACATTGAGCAGCCACAGGGCTTTGAGGTGCATGGGAAGGAGTCCCATGTGTGCAGATTGAAGAAGGCCCTTTATGGCCTGAAGCAAGCTCCCAGAGCTTGGTACTCCAGGATAGATGCATACTTGCAGGGGATGGGTTTCACAAAGAGTGAGGCAGATCCGAACCTTTACTTTATTGTGATTGGTGAGGAGCCTCTCATTCTGGTGCTGTATGTGGATGACTTGATCATTACAGGTGCAGAGAGACTCATAGAGCACTGCAAGAGAGATCTTGCAGCGGAGTTTGAGATGAAGGACATCGGCTTGATGCATTACTTTTTGGGTTTGGAGGTGTGGCAGGAGGAGGGGCATTTCTTCCTGGGGCAGGGGAAGTATATTGTGGACATCCTTAGCAGATTCCACATGGAGGATTGTAGACCCATGTCGACACCGATGATCACCAACTGGAAGAAGCTTCATGCTTCGGATTCCGAGTTGGTGGATCCCACATTGTACAGGCAGCTGATTGGTTCCTTGATGTATTTGGTCAACACCAGACCAGATATCTGTTTTGCAGTCAACACGATGAGTCAGTTTATGTGTGAGCCTAGGAAGGTTCACTGGGTGGCTGCAAAACACATTTTGCGGTACTTGCAGGGGACAGTGGATTATGGTCTGGACTACAGGCAGGGAGATGGAGTGAGATTGGCAGGATACACTGATTCTGATTGGGCAGGTTGTGCTTCTGATAGGAAGAGCACTTCAGGGTGTTGTTTTGGGTTGGGTTCAGCAGTAGTGTCATGGTTCAGCCGGAAGCAGCAGTCAGTAGCACTGAGTTCAGCGGAAGCAGAGTATATGGCAGCCAGTCTAGCTAGTTGTGAGGCCATCTGGCTTCGCAAGATGTTGTTTGGCTTATTTGGTCAGCCGTTGAGACCTTCAGTGATTTACTGTGATAATCAGAGTTGCATTAAACTCACGGAGAATCCAGTATTTCATGACAGGTCAAAGCATATCGGGATCAGATATCATTTCATCAGAGACCATGTTCAGAAGGGAGCTGTAAAGCTTGAGTATATTTCCACTGATGAGCAGGTTGCAGATATTCTTACCAAAGCCTTACCACGGGGCAAGCATGTCTACTTCAGAGACAAGATGGGTGTGGTGAGGAACACCTTCCTCGGTAAGAGGGAGTGTTGAAATTTGGTACTGGAGGACAGGTGGTTCCCTAAGGCTTTGATCTTTGGCCTAGGGAAAAGTGTCCAAAAGAATTTAATTTTTCTCCTAAAGTAACTTTATAATTTTTATAAAGTTAAATCTAATTTGAAAGTGACTTTAATTGATAAAGTTACTAAGTCTAATTTTAAAGTGACTTTATAAAGTCAATGAAAAATTAGAAAGAAAAGTGACTTTGGAAATAAATGACTAAGTGGGTCTTTATTAAAGTGGGGTGAATTAAAAAATAGAAAGTGAGATTTAAATGAGCATTTAATCTCAGCCATTGATCTAAATCTATTTCAGCCATTGGATTTAGGGATCACCCAAAAGTCATTTAGGGTTGGGTTAAGGGAGGAAAAGGTGGAAAAGATCATTCAATTCTTTCATGAGCAGATTGGGAGAAGGAGAGCAAGAGAGCAAGGGAGATTTCTGGACAAGGAGGAGAAAGAGGCAGCAGTTTGGCACACACACCAAGGCAGCATTTCAGCAAATCTGAACAGCATAAAGAACAAGCAGAAAAAGGCAGATTTAGTGAGCAAAACAGTGAAAAAATTATTTTTCAGCACGAATATCGAGGAGGCGATTTTCTGCACTTTTCCCGAGGGCTGTCCGTACAAGTCCGTACGGCCGTCCGTACAGTCCGTACGGTCCGTACATCCGTACGTCCGTACAGTCCGTACATCCGTACGGTCCGTACAGCTCTTCCAGCAGTTTTCAGATTGTCGTGTGGGCTGAAAACAGATAAGTTTTGCTTGCTGGAAAAATTTCTGTTTTGCTGATTTTTTGCTGAAATATTTTCTCTGTAAAAGGCATTTTCCAGAAATAAAGAAGAGCTCTCAAACTGGTTTTCCCCAAGAGTTGTAGGGGGTTTTTCCAGGGTCAAGTTGACCAAAAATCACTGAGTTTAAATGTGTTTTTATGGCTGTTTTAATTGCTGATTTTTTATTTCTGCAATTTCCAGCACTCTGAAAAATTTCCAGAATTTGTGTTTTCAGCAATATTTATTTTTTCAGTCTGTTAAATGTATGGCTATGGGAATGGGCATTTAACTATATGGGAGAAATAAGGTGAAACTGAAAACCGGGGTGGGAAACAGAAAATTTTACACCCATGGTATTTTAAAAGTTAAAGAAAAAACAAGGATACAAAAGCTCTTACGTGAAAGGTAAACATTGCTTTTTACAAGAGGTTTTAAAAACAACCCATGGTAATAGCGCATGGTATTTTAAAAGTAAAAGATATTTTGATAACATTGGAGAAAAAAGGTGTGATCTAAATAATTTTAATCGTTCAAACCTAAAGATTGTGACCGTAGCACGAGTCACCTCTCATCCAAATTTTCTGAGAAAAAAAAATATTATTATAATTATAAAAAGGGATACTATATAAGCCTTATCTAGTTACATATAAAAGGAAAAGTGGGTCTCAAAAAAGCATATATAAATTTTATATAATTACAATTTTATAATATATATAAATTAAAATTATATAATATATATAATTTATAATTATATATAAAAAAATTATTATATAAAAAAATTTATTAAAAGAGTGAACAAAAAAAAGAAGTAAAGGAGAATATTTGAAAAATATATATAGAAGAAATAAGTGATATTTTATAATAAAAATAGCTCCAGTTGACATATTGTTTACGTAAAAACATCAAGGAAAAAATGGAGACAAGTAATGAAAGGTTTCCTGAAACCCTTAGTACATGTGTTTGCACACTATTTAACATCAAAGGATCACTCGCAGGAAGAGACATCATAATCTCTATCAATCCTACTAAAAGAAGTAATTATGTTAGTCCTAAATGTGCTAATCAATTGGTGATTCCTTAATCAAATATAGTTGAAACAAAGTTTTTTGGCAAACAATACGATATAAGCAATTTACACCTAAATATTGGAGATTATACTTTTACCACACAATTCACAGTGCAAACCCTATCTTTTAATGATAGTGACATTGTTTTGGGATCACCATGAATGAAAACTCTAGGTTTCTTTATTCTAAATACTAAGAAAAAGTTTTTAACATTTTCTTACAAGAAGAAGAAAATAAGACTCCAAGATGTTACACTGAAACCTAATTTAGTAACGCCACAAGATATCTCAGATATTTCAAAAGTAATTTCTCAAGAAAGTATAAAAGTATTACAAAATATGCAAAAAGAAATTGACAAAATCACTGTTGACAAAAATGAAGAAGTTTCCCAACTTGAAAAACCATAGTGAAAAATCGTTGATGCAAATTAAGAAACTTAAGAAGGATAAGAAGTCATTAGAAAACCAGGTACAACAACTTATCAAGAAGGAAGCATCAAATGTAGGAATTCAAGTTGATGACAAAACAACAAATACCGATTCAGTGAATGTCACAACTCAGGAAGAAGACAAGCAAGTTGAAGAAAAGATGCGCTTGGATGTTGCTATTCAGACAATGGACATCCCAAGTGAATGTTCCATAACCAATTCAACAACATCTTCGCCAGAAGAAAATCTAAAAACTTTATATCGACATCCGAATCACAAGAGTAGACAAATCCACCAAGCTACGTATCGGCACCATTCAGACCAGGAATAACAAACTGATGTTCCAGAGAATAATGATGTAAAATCAATCCAGTCTTATGCTAACAAGTCGTTACAAAATTCGAGTGATCAGAATACTATACAGAATATTAATCTGGGATAGTTTGATCCCTTCTCAGTGCGACAATTTTGTTTGTCACTAAGAAGATCACATCAACTTGTATCGACGAGGATGACTATTCCGAGAGAGAAAGACGTTCGAAGCCGAAAAAGAGATCAAGCCTTTTTTCATCAACAAGCTTTGAGGACAAAGCTCTTTGAGGAAGGAGGCAATGTAACGAATAAAATATATAAATAATATAAATATAATGTAAATGATAATAATCATAATTAATTATTAGTTAAGTAGTAATTAGGTTGAAGAGACATGTCTAAATAGGACATGACTCTCCATGAAGAGACACTTGCTTGATATATAAGCAAGCCTCTCGTTCTCATTGTAAAATCATTATCATTCTTATTCTTATTCACATTTTTAATATAATATTTATATCCTAGAAGGAACTTTGTTCGCTTCATTACATTTTCCAACACTCCCTCTTAACTCGGGAGGTATTCATATTTACATATAACCAAAGTGGTACATGGAAGATCTCAAACCATATCATCTATGAAGAAGTTTAGGCACCGCAATGCCATGGACAAAATTCCTTACCAATGCAATCTATCCATTGGTCTCTCAACAATTTAGACATCGCGATGCCATGGACTAGATTCCTGACTAGGGCAATCTATCCATTGTTCTCTCAACAATTTAGGCACCGCAGTGCTAAGAACTAGATTCCTGACCAAGGCAACCTATCCATTGGTCTCTCAACAATTTAAGAATTGCAATGCCATGGACTAGATTCTTGACCAGGGCAATCTATCGAGTGGGACTAAGATGGACTCAAGCTTTCAGCCTCTCTAGGTACCATCAGGCTTACTTGCTAACCACCAACCTATAAATCTAGGTGCGTGTCAAAGCTCCATGACCAATGCCACCTTTCCAACTTCAAGACCTAGACATCAACACAAAGTGTCGACCAGATGTCCTCCCATACAATGCTTCACTCGACAACAAATCTCTCCCAATCAAATTGATCGATAACCAAAATGTTATCAAACCCTTCAAAAGATTTACCTATACAAAAACACCCCAATTAATAATATACTTTCACATGTACATAATCAAATACAAACCTTTAGGATCTTCCAAACAACTTGATGTTGCTTCTCAACTTTTCATAGTAGGACTATCAACAGAATCTTTGACATAATATTGCTTAATCATATACTTTCCTTTCCTACTTTACATGCAGCAACATATCCTTCATTCTCCAATCAAAACTATGCCCTCCCTCTCAACCAGGGAGATTTCCTTTATCCAAGCTCCCTCTTAACTCAGGGAGATTTCTTCTATCCAAGCTCTCTCTTAACTCAGGGAGATCAGCTTCTTTTCGTCATCGGAGAATCTTTCATGACTTCCATCCTTCTTATCGGAGTCGTTCATATATCATGCTTTTCATATCAATTTTACTTACGATCATCTTCACCAATTCGAAGATGATGTACCTGCACAACTTAGATAGCAAGTACAACCAAAATTATAGAAGCATGAAGTTAGCCATATCAAAATCTTATAATAGCAGAAGCATTTAGACTTTACAAAAATAATCAACAAGAGACTATACGTCAATGCTTCAACTTCTTGCCCAGGTTTAGTTACAAACCCTAAATCACATTCATAGCTCATCAATCAAACTCATTATATCTAGGGTTTCAATATTCTTTCAATGACAAGTTCCTTCATACAGCAAACCCTAGAAACAAATCAAATCAATGGATCTAACAAATTTTAGAATTCATATGTGTTAATATTTGGTATGTTCTATGCTAGAGCAATTTATTTCAATTTCTTTTCCATTTTAGCAATCACATCAGCATAAAGTAAACTGCAAATAGAACATAAATATAAATCGCAGAAGACAAGCCAAGACAAGAGGACACAAGATGTGGCGTCAGCCAGGGACAAACCCCAATGTGGGGAAACCCTTGATCAATTCTTCTTTTATGTTCTTCAAAGTTCAGTAGAGAGTGAGAGAGAGATAGCACATTTAAAATAGAAGTCAACATTTTGACTCTTGATATCTGTATGAGATCAGTTGAAGACATATTGCTTCAACTGATTCTCTAAGGTGACTCCTTCACCTATCATAGAGTTATATTTCGTCCATTAGCTGTCGCTTGCTGTGCAGCACCATGTTGTACCATCACAGTGTTAGACCTTGATGACTGAGCTGCTTTCATCATCATGTTGCCCATTATGTTGCATCTTAATCGCTGCTGTAATACCATGATCTTCATCACGGCTGCAACATATTCCTGCTGCAACATAGAGGCCTTTACCGTAGCATCACTAGGATCACTTGCTGCGCTGAGTTCCTCTGAGACTATGAGATCACATCTATGTATGATCATTACAGTCATGATCAAGACTATGATCATAATCACTCTTCTGAGACTACCTCATGCTGTGATGATATAGTCTACTTCTATGTGTCAGAGGATCTCTTCATCGAACCCTTGTTTCATTATCAGGTCATGGAAAAACTGTAATATATATGTATGGAAGAGACAGCGTATAACGTTATCTTCATCAAGCTGATAGAGTAGATCTATCATTGTTGTCCAATGACTAGTCTGCTACAGGAGTGCCATTTAATGTCAAGACTAATCCTTGTTATGCCGAGATTGTCCAGACTTCATGCTACCTTATCCAATATTCTCTCTGCTATATTAACCGAGATTATACCGAGAATATACCTTTATCTGCAATCTTTGTTGTGTCCTCATTTATGCTGAGACTACAGAGATTCGTGGGCTTTATCATGACATATGAGATCTGGTATGTCCGCATGAACAGGTCTCCTTTGACTGCGTGAACAGATCTTCCTTTGTTGCGTGAACATGTCTCCTTTGCTGCATGAACAGGTCTTCCTTTGCTGCGTGAACATGTCTCCTTTGATGCGTGAACATGTCTCCTTCCTGCTGCGTGAACAGGTCTCTATTGATCTGTGTTTAGGCTTCTACAGGCAGCGTATTAAAGGCTCCTTCATGACAGCGTATAAGGGCCTTTTGGACAGCGTATTAGTTGACTGTATAAGGGCTTCTTGCACAGCGTATTAGGGCCTCCATCTTTGCTGCTAGGATCATCATACTGCAGCTAGGGCTTCATCTGCGGCTCTGCGGCTAGGGCACCATACAAGACCAGCGTACACTTTTAGTGTCTCTCCTTCACCAAAACCCAAAGACGTGGAGAGGAGGAGATCACCTTAAGAGTGTATGTGTGTTGCAAAATGACTTCAAGTCCTCTATATTTATACTAAAACGTAGAGGTTGAATAGACATGACCTTTGGGCTTCTTGAGCCTACATAAGTTGCTAGCCGACTTGACAATTAGTCTTATAACACAAATAAATTCATAACTCCATGAATACTTATCGAAATCAGATGATCTTTAGATCAATCCTACACCTCTCAATGAGAGGGATCCAATAAAAATATCAGTTTCCATAAATAAGATGACCCACATGGAGTTTGGCCCTAGTTGCCAATTTTAACACTCCCTCTCAACTAGGGAGAACTCCATCCGCTGATCCATATATCCGACTGTACTATCTCTGCCATCAGTGCCCTGCACTGCTTTGCTCAGCTCTGTTGGCTTTGCTCTGCTCTGCTCAACTCTGCTGGCTCTGCTCTGCTCTGCTCAACTCTGCTGGCTCTGCTCAGCTCTTGCTAGCTCTACTCTGCTCTGCTCTGCTTAGCTCCGCTGAACCATGAAGAAGAAGAATTGATCGAGAATGTGTCATACCATTCTCCACTGACCTGAAGTCAGTCTCAGAGTGTGTACCACTGGTCCCAAACTAGTCCTCAACCAACCCGAAGTCAGTGTCATAGTAGGTACAAATCCTACCACTGGTCCCAAACCAGTACTCTACTGACTCGAAGTCAGTCTCAAAGTATGTACCACTGGTCCCAGACTAGTCCTCTACTGACCCAAAGTCAGTGTCATAGTGGGTACAACTCCTACCAATGGTCCCAGACCAGTACCATTGATCCCAGATCAATGAAGGTCATCCTAACATAGGGAGTACGGTAGATACAGCGATGCGTCCATCGGTACTACTATGGTCCCTATCCTCTTTTCCCTGCTCATTGATCAAATGAGAAGTACTTCCCATGAGTCCCAGACGGCATGGGTAGGATGCCTCAACAGGAGAACTAATCATCCTGTCCACAGGAGATCGAATCATCCTGTCTAGTGGATGCCACGAAGAACTAATCATCCGGCCCACAAGAGAGCGAATCATCCTGTTCCATAATTGCCATGGAGAACACATCATCCAGGCCTCACAGGAGAACTAATCGTCCTACTACACAATCGTCATGGAGAACACATCATCCAGACCTCACAGGAGAACTAATCATCCTGCTACACAATCGTCATGGAGAACACATCATCCAGACCTCACAGGAGAACTAATCGTCCTGCTACATAGTCGCCACGAGGTGTCACAGGGAAAGTTTTGATTCTTTTACCCTGTACACGTACACCACCAGGGGATGGTGAGTCACCCTGTGGTCATGTGTCACTCCAAGAAGTACCTCGCGCCCCCCTAGAGCTCCTAGAGCTCAGTACATCATAGTTGACCCTCGTTAGAGGGTCTCTGAACAACACCAAGTCATTCTCGGAAATTCAGGAATTTGACATTTCCTAGGGGCTTTTTCAAAATGTCGGCAACCTGTTCATCTGTACCAATATGTTGGAGCCTTATAACTCCCCGCTGCACCATATCTCGAATATAGTGGTTCTTCATATCGATATGCTTGGAGCGATCATGAAATACGGGATTCTCTGATAAATGAATCCCACTCTGGTTATCACACAGGATCACAGTGGTATCCAATGTAAATCCAAACAACTTAATAAAGAGCTTTCCTAACCAGACTGCCTCCCAGGTGGCCATGTTAGCAGCCATATACTCTACCTCAACGGTGCTCAAAGCCACCGACTTCCGCTTCCTGCTCATCCAGGATATCGAAGTAGATCCCAAGGAGAACCAGCACTGAGAAGTGCTTTAGTGATCCTCCACACTGCCTGCCCACTCAGCATTCGAATAATATGGTGGTTGCATATTTCAGCAGTGTATCTCAATCCATGAGAGATTGTGCCCTAAAGATATCTCAAAAGCTTCTAGGCACCAATCCAATGAAGCTCAACCAAATATGAGCTCACCATGCTAACTGCAAAACATATGTCCGGACAGATGTTCACCAAGAACATCAATGCGAATGAGTTTATGAAACTCAGAGGCATTTCCCAAATCTGGTCCGACATCACTACCATATAACTTCTGAAAGTTAAGATCCTCGAGGTAGTCATAGGTTTGCAGTTTATTTTTCGATATTCGGAATCCAACTCCCTCTATCTTCTACAAATGCGAGGGTCTGCACCTGTCAGACATAGGTGCCGATATGAGAGGTCTATCATCCACAACCTTTAGGTAATGGTTTGGATCGGTTTCACTCCTAGTGAATCTCAGCTTTATCCGACAGTTGTCAATCCTCTCATACTACGCCCGGGGTGTTTTGCTTCAAGCCACAGAGGGCTTTCTTCCACCTGCATACGTGAGATTCCTGATCATCAATCTCAAACTCCTCGGGTTGTTCCAAGCCTGTGGACCTGCTTTTCATCGATGAGTGCCACCTCGTAACCTTAGACTTCCATTGCTTGTAGAAATTTCTCATTTCCCACCCCGGTTTTCAGTTTCACCTTATTTCTCCCATATAGTTAAATGCCCTTTCCCATATCCATACATTCAACAACTGAAAAAAAAAAAAAAAAAAAAAAAAATTGCTGAAAACACAAATTCTGAAAATTTTACAGAATGCTGGAAAATGCAAAAATAAAAAATCAACAGGTACAAACAGTGATTTAACACATTTGAACACAGTGATTTTTTGTCAATGTGACCCTGGAAAAACCCCCTACAACTCTTGGGGAAAACCAGTTCGAGAGCTCTTCTTTATTTCTGAAAATGCCTTTTTTACAGTGAGAAATATTCAGCAAAAAATCAACAAGCAAATTTACAACTTATCTCTTTTCCCGTGCCTCACAGCAAACTGGAAATTACAGCAAACAGGACAGCAATAAATGTTGTATGGCCTCCTCGATTTTCGTGCCCAATTTCAGCATTAAATGTTGTTGTACGGCCTACATTAAATGCATTGTACGGCCTGCAATAAATGCGTTGTACGGATCTCGATTTGCGTGCAGAAAAAAACAACAAACTGCTCCTCGATTTCTGTGCAAACCACTCGATTTTTGTACAAACCAGCTGTACGGATTTCTAGAAAATCGTGCCAAAATCAGCCTTTCACTGTGTGCTGAATCAACTGTACAAATTTGTTCAACTGCTGCCTTGGAATGTGTGCCAAGTTGTTGTCTCCTTCTCCTCCTTGTCCACAAATCTCCATTGCTCTCTTGCTCTCCTTCTCTCAATCTGCTCATGAAAGAATGAATGACCTCTTGCCTCCTTTTCCTCCTTTAATCTAATCCTAAGTGACTTTTGGGTAACCTTTAAATCCAATGGCTGAAATAGATTGAGATCTAGAGCTGAGATTAAATGCTCATTTAAATCTCACTTTTTATTTTTTAACTCATCCCACTTTAATAAAGACCCACTTAGTCATTTATTTCCAAAGTCACTTTTCCTTTCTAATTTTACATTAACTTTATTAAAGTCACTTTAAAATTAGACTTTAGTAACTTTATCACTTAAAGTCACTTTTAAATTAGATTTAACTTTATAAAAATTATAAAGTTACTATAGGAGAAAAATTAAATTTTTTTGGACACTTTTCCCTAGGCCAAAGATCAAAGCCTTAGGGAACCACCTGTCCTCCAGTACCAAATTTCAACACTCCCTCTTACCGAGGAAGGTGTTCCTCACCACACCCATCTTGTCTCTGAAGTAGACATGCTTGCCCCGTGGTAAGGCTTTGGTAAGAATATCTGCAACGTGCTCATCAGTGGGAATATACTCAAGCTTCACAGCTCCCTTCTGAACATAGTCTCTGATGAAATGATATTTGGTCCCAATATGCTTTGAACTGTCATGAAATACTGGATTCTCCGTGAGTTTAATGCAACTCTGATTATCACAGTAAATCATTGAAGGTCTCAACGGCTGACCAAATAAGCCAAACAACATCTTGCGAAGCCAGATGGCCTCACAACTAGCTAGACTAGCTGCCATATACTCTGCTTCCGCTGAACTCAATGCTACTGACTGCTGCTTCCGGCTGAACCATGACACTACTGCTGAACCCAACCCAAAACAGCACCCTGAAGTGCTCTTCCTATCAGAAGCATAACCTGCCCAATCAGAATCAGTATAACCTGCCAACCTCACTCCATCCCCCTGCTTGTAGTCCAGACTATAATCCACTGTCCCCTGCAAGTACCGCAAAATGTGTTTTGCAGCCACCCAGTGAACCTTCCTAGGCTCACACATAAACTGACTCATCGTGTTGACTGCAAAACAAATATCTGGTCTAGTGTTGACCAAATACATCAAGAAACCAATCAGTTGCCTGTACAATGTGGGATCCACCAACTCAGAATCCGAAACATGAAGCTTCTTCCAGTTGGTAATCATTGGTGTCGACATGGGTCTACAATCCTCCATGTGGAATCTGCCAAGGATGTCCACAATATACTTCCCCTGCCCCAGGAAGAAATGCCCCTCCTCCTGCCACACCTCCAAACCCAAAAAGTAATGCATCAAGCCGATGTCCTTCATCTCAAACTCCGCCGCAAGATCTCTCTTGCAGTGCTCTATGAGTCTCTCTGCACCTGTAATGACCAAGTCATCCACATACAGCACCAGAATGAAAGGCTCCTCACCTATCACAATAAAGTAAAAGTTCGGATCTGCCTCACTCTTTGTGAAACCCATCCCCTGCAAATATGTATCTATCCTGGAGTACCAAGCTCTCGGAGCTTGCTTCAAGCCATAAAGGGCCTTCTTCAGTCTGCACACATGGGACTCCTTCCCATGCACCTCAAAGCCCTGTGGCTGCTCAATGTACACCTCCTCCTGTATGAAGCCATTGAGAAATGCAGACTTCACATCCATCTGGTGGATCTTCCAACCCAACTTTGCTGCTATCGATATAATGGAGCGGATCGAAGTATATCGAGCCACGGGACCGAAGGTCTCCTCATAATCAACTCCCTCTACCTAGGAGAACCCTCTAGCCACAAACCTCGCTTTGAATTTCTCAATTCTGCCATCTGCAGCATGCTTTACCTTGTAAAGCCATCTGGAAGTAACCACGGATTTGCCCTCAGGCCTCGGCACCACCTCCCAAACATCATTCTTCATGATAGAAGAATACTCCTCATGCATGGCCTCTCTCCAGACCTGCTGGCTAGCTGCCTCCTCATAGCTAGAAGGCTTAGAGTCAAGGATGCTGGTAGCCATTGCCATATAGCTACAAAACCCGTATTGTCATATACCCGAAGAAAAGAGAAAGAAATTAGATCAAACTACTAAGAAAAGATATCTTGTGGGATATAGTGAGAATGCTAAAGCATATAAATTCTATCTTCCAGGGAGTAGGAATGTAGTAGTTCGGCGGGATGTAAAGTTCATGGAGGACAGAGCTTTCAGGAAATCTCGAGAAATGCCTTCTGAGGAGCAGTCAAAAGACAATCCGTTGGTCCAACCGCTTCGACCAACAGAAACTAGTACCAGCAATTCTCCTAAAGGCAAAGCTTCAGAACAGGAGGAATCTCAAGAAAAGGAAGCGATGATAGATGTACCCACTACTGGTGGAAGAACGAGTCGGGAACTCCGATAAATTCTACGAGATGCACAGGACTTCATTGGTGCACCCAGGAATGATAAAATGGAGCAAAGACAGCCAGACAGATACCAGGCCTTAGTGGCTCAGCTTTCTGTAGAATCATTCCTTGTAAATTGATTGTTGTTGAAGATTAATAAATAAACCCTCATCTGCTGCACCGGTTTTCCCACATTGGGTTTTCCCGGGGACAATTGTCCAAAAACAACTGTGTTGATGTAATTGATTCTTGTGCTTGTATATCAATGTTATTTTCTCTATGTAATTATGTGATAACTACAGCAGAATTTATTTTAATGTTTACTAAAGGGTTTCGTATATAACTTATTGTGAGAGATAAGTAGGTGAAATAAATCAGTTACTGCAACAGAATTTCGTGTTAGAAATTTTCACATAAATGCATCTTTGAAATTTTTATTCCACACACGTACCTTTCCATCGATGAATGCCAATCCTTTGTCCTCCATTGCCGAGATAGATACCAGGTTCTTCTTTAGATAGGGTACATATAGTACTTCGTTTAGATGAATGGTGTTACCTTGATTCAATTGAAGAGTAACATTCCCAACTCCCTTCACGGGATAGGTGGCATTGTCTCCAAGGATAATTTCCAAATTTGTATCTTTTTCAATCAGATTTGAAAGAGCTTCCTTATAACCAGTGAAGTGCCTTACGACACCACTATCAATTTTCCAAGGTGTCCGAAGGAGATGTAGTAGAGAGGGCAGATATAAGATTAAAAAAAAAAAAAAAAATTGCTTAATATCAACAATATTAGATTCATCATACCTGGAGTTTCATGATCTCTTGGGAGGGCGACCATTTCCATGTTGAGTAGCGGAAGCATTCCTTTTCCCTCTGTTGTTGAATTTGCCATTCCTTTGATTGTTGTTGCCGCTAAAATTGTTGTTGTTTTGGTTGTCATCATCTTGAGGTGTATCCCTTCTATTAGGACACTCCCTAGCATAGTGGCCAAATTTGTTGCAAATGAAGCATCTTCCCTTCCTTCCATTCCTGAAACCCGGTCTTCCTTGACATTGCTTCTTTGAACCTACATTGTTCTTCTTTTTAGCATGAGCGGAGATTGCAGTGGGAGCATTCCTATTTGAAGGCATATCTAGTTCCATCATCCTTGTTTCTTCTTGAGAACATCTAGTTAGCAATTCTTCAAAACCTGGAATCATGTCGTTGTTAAGAATAATAGTGTTGAAGAATGCCATTCACGAGGGAGTCCTCCAAGGGAAATGAGAGTAAGCTCCCTATTAGCAATAGCATCTCCAATCGAAAGAAGATCATTTTTTATCTCCGTAATCCTCATGAAATAGGATTGAATATCTTCACTTCTTCCCTTCTTTATGTCCTTCAATTTGTTCTTGAGAAAGAGAACTTAGTTTGCATTGCTAGCCTTGAACATGCCAACCAACCTGTCATATATCTCCTTTGATGTGTTCAAATCAGAGACGTAAGCAAATAAATGCTTATGAATAAAATCCCAAATGATCTTCTTTGCTTTGACTTCACCCTTCTTGTACTTTGTCTTAGCAAGAGTCAGTGCATTAGGAGGCTCAGTAATCTTTCCCTGCAACCCATAACATCTTGCTCTTCTAAAGTCAAATCAAGAGACATCGTCCATGTATGATAATCAGACTTATCATGAAGCTTCTCGTCAGATTTGAAGTAGGATGTGGAGGCCATTGCTCTTGTCCTTGATCAACAAATCTCAGTGATTGCTCTTCTCAATGATTGCTCTTTTCACTCTTGCTTGGGCTTTGTCTTCACGTCAGCTCTGATACCATGTTAATTTTAGATAACAATCATACGTTTTATGCTTAAGAGCAATTTTACTTCAATTTTCTTATTAGTCCAATATCAATATCCTAATTAGTAATCACATTAACATGATAGTAAAATGCAAATAGAACATAAACAATAACAGTAGAAGACAAGCCAAGACAAGAGGACACAAGATATGGCACCAACCACGGACAAACCCAAATGTGGGGAAACCCTTTGATCAATTCTTCTTATTATTCTTCAAAATTTTAGTAGATAGAAAGTACAATATGTAATATTCACTTGCCCAATCAAAGTGAGATCTGTCCAGTGAAACAGCGGCCACAGAAAGCCCTAACCAAAAAGTCAACGTTGGTCAACAGGGCAGAATTTGATCTCCAAGACAGCTCAGTCAAACCTGTTGGAAATAATACTGGGGGGGAGTGAATCAGTATTATCAATTCAATATAACTTTTTCATTTTCATAGTCAGATTCATATACGCAACTTCAGTTAAGGAAAACCGCGTGTATACGCAACTGTGTGTAATGCAACAAGCGTATATCCAGTAAACTTATGATTCAGTTAGTTGATCCTTTAATGAGTGCATCAGAACATTATTAACCATATGAACAGTAAATAGGAGCAGTAAAACAGAACAGATCATCACACATAAGCAACACACATGAACACCATGATATAAGGTGGACACCCAATGTGGGTGAAAACCACCTGCTGCAATTCGTCTCTATCTTCTTTCAATTAGAAACTTCTTTTTACAATGGTTATGTACTGGTGCAGTCTTATACCAGTATGCAGGCTTCTACCTGCAGAAGGCTACAACCTTCTCTCGTTCTCCAGCTTCTCCTGGAAGGGAGCTACAACCCCCTTAGCTCTTGTACTAGCTGAAGTACTAGTACGTAGGTGCTGACCTACAGAAGGCTACAACCTTCTCTTTTCTTCCAGGGACCACGTTTCATAAATTTTCACACTGGATCCATAGATACAAAACAATCATCACTACAATACAATCATCAATTATACCTGCATCATCAATCTCTGAATCACCCAATACTTAATCACTGAAACCCTGTCATCAAAACACAGTTACCAGAACACATACCAGAGCCCAGAACTCCACTAGAACCAACAACAACCTGAAACATCAAATCTCATACTGTATACGCTACTTGACTATGTCAAACCAGCGTGTATACGCCCTTTCACCAGAGAGAACCCGCATACAGATCTAAAGATAATTACTTATACCTTCTGTTGGGTGAAACTATGTTCGTTTAATTCCGTTGTAGTACTTACCCAACTATTTAATTTATCAATCCGAGGTCCGTAGACTTACGAGACACATGCACTGTATATGCAGGACTGAAGTGGAACTAATCTAATCTAATCTAATCTAAATTACTGAAATCAAATTAAAGCATAGAAACACTAACTAGGAAAGCATGAAATTGCATGAAGGAAAATAAATACAACATGTGAAGAAGTGAATGGCAAACAACAGATATGAGCTCATGACAATAAAACTATGTCAAACTATATTACAATAACTAAATTACAAATCAAGAAAGAGTCAAAGTTAATCTCCATTCTCTATTATTCATTATTCATCCAATGAAGAGAGAGCACTCTCTTATATACATGAGGAGGATAACCTTTCCATAATTACATTCAAATATTCTCTCAAGCACTCTCAACTAGTTTCCCATTATTACAAGATATCATCGCACAAATCTCTCAAACATGATCCCACAAATCTCTCATATCTTGGATAAGATATGTCTTCATGATTTTCTCCTTAGGATAAGATATGCTTCCATGATTTTCTCCTTAGGATAGGATATGCTTCCATGATTTTCTCCTTAGGATAGGATATGCCTCCATGATTTTCTCGATATGCCTCCATGATTTTCTCCGTAGAAAAAGGCTTGCATAATTATCTCCTTGATATGGTGGAGGAGATATTAATTCTTCACATATTTCCTACATCACAAAACTCACATATTCTTGAGATATATATATAAAAATATGTACATTTTCTAATAATTAATCATAAATTCACTTATAATACAAAAATGAATAAAATGGAAAATAAGAAGGTTAAACCCAACTGTATGTAGGAAAGTGATATGATAACAGGTTAATGGAATGATGAAATGTAAGGAAAAAGGTGGATGAAAATATGACATTTCTGAGTCCCAACATCCTCCCCAACTGAACTTGTTGCATGTCCTCATGCAACCATGCATGGGTATCTTTTAAGAACATTTGGCATATTGAACTTTGGCTTTACATGACGATGTCTTAAATGTTTCCAGGATATGTGAGAGACATTTAGTAACAATTTACATTTTATTATGGTTGGTTCTTGTGTGACAACCATGAATATGGTTGGTTCTTGTGTGACAACCATGAATACAAATAATGTTGGTTCTTGTGTTAACAACATTCATTTCATTTTCTGTTCTCTTTTCTTCAATAAGGTAAACACTCACTGGAAATCATAATGTGCATAAGAAAGCCCTTTTGTAATATTAATGAAGCATGCCAATATTGCGTATGAAACAAAGTGCAACAAAGTATCATTGGAAAATAAATGTTGGTGAATGGTAAATGGAGTGACAGTGGTGAAGAAATGGAATCATGGAAGTGAATATGTAGTGAATGTAGTTCTCCCCCCCCCTCAACGGAATTGGTTGCATGTCTGCATGCAACTTAACATGGCGTATGAAAGGAAATGTAGCATGGTGAGGGAATTTTCCAAAATATTCAAGTTAGCATATAAGGAATTGCATGATTAAAGATTAGAAAACAACATACCTCTACTTACCCAAGAATGATGAAGTATGCAATAGGAATGTAGCTGCTGCTGCTGCTGGATCAGGAAAATGTGACTGATGTAACTGGATCCTGGAGAATGAAGGAATCTAAACTACTGATGCTGAATCATGGAAAATGTGACTGATGTAACTGGATCCTGGAGAATGAAGGAATCTGAACTGCTGATGCTGAATCATGGAAAAGATAAATGCTGAGAGTGGTATTGTGGTACTCTCATAGATCAGAATGCATGCTGCTGTGACTGCTGAGGGAGTCATGAAAAAGTGTATAGTCTTCACCCGCTACAAACCCGATGGTACAATTCTAAACATGCGAATGAATGTGTCGATGTCGAGCATGAATAGAAATCATTGGATTACCGGCCATTGATGTATGCCGTTAACCAATGCGAGGCAACTCACCATTGATGTCAATGAGTGCCAAGGTACCGGAGTACATCTTGCGAAGTGCGAATGGATGTGTCGAGGTCAAGCCACTTGCAAGATCTGAAGATCAAGGGACATTGATGTATTCCCATGATCTCCAGCGAGAGAGCTTGCCATTAAGGCATGCAAGCCTCTAGGTACTCAAAATGAACTCTAGTCTATTTCCCAGATAAGGTGCTGGTGTCGATGGGGCAAGACTTGATGAAAGGTGGGCCTTAAGGAATCCCACATCAGTCAACGCGAGTTTGTACAAAAAGATTTGGTAGGACTATAAATAGAAAGAACTCACGGACAAGCAGTGTGGATCAGCATGGCTAGGAAATCAAGGTAATGTGATCATGGAAATGGAATGAGTTTTATTCAGAAGGCGAACTAGAAGGAAAAACTAAACTAAAAAGGATAAATGGATGTATGTGATTCAGCAAAATAGGCGTGCGTGAAGTCATGAAAGATAAGGAAATGGAAGATGGGCTGCAACACAAGGAAGGTCTAGGCGTTTGGAAGGAAAAAGGGAAGTAATCATGACGCAAAAGGTGTGTAGTGGAAAATGTCATGATATGCGCAGTGACGAATTAGTTCCTTTAAGCGTCCAATGATGCATGTTTCATTGTGATTTCGAAAAATCACTTTGCATACTCTGAAAAACTTAGCACCATTCCTGCATAAAAATTGTCATTTTCATGTGCCATCTCCATCGATCATTCCTGTATGAAGTGACTTCAAAAACAAATTAGCTCATTTTCAAGAATTTATGAAATGTCCATTTCACTTGTTAGTATATACATCCTAACTCTTGCCCACAAATTCACAAAAATATCCAACATACTTTGATTTCCCCCCAACTAGAAATATTGCATGTCCCCATGCAATGTATTCATTGATTTTGCAATATTTTTTCAAAATGTTGTTATTAGTTTGCGGGAAAATTGATTTAAAACATTTGAAAAGGCTTTTGTATCTTTTTGGGGAAGTAGTTGGTGTTATGAAGTTTGATGTAAATGAATGAGGGCAAATTTTATTTGATTATTATTATTATTTTTTTTATTTTTTTATTTTATTTTTTTATTTTTTTATTTTTATTTAAAAAAAAAAAAACTACACTACAAGTCAGCAACTGTACATTATGCATTACATTAAGTGAGGCAAGTTTGAATAATTGAAACACTTCGTGTGTCCAGCAAACATTATATCTCCGCCACTACAAAGGCAAGGCAACTGGGCTCCTCCGATCAAGCCTCCATGGTTCGATCACACAATCAAGCCGCCAAGAATCAATGTGCACGGCCTCTGTTCAATTGCGAACAGTTCCTCATGAAATTACAGGCTTTAGTGAAGATCTTCAAATGTTGTTCAGTCAGCAACAAGCCGTCAGTAGTTTTGGCAACTTCCTCACGATTAGCGCTTTGAACAAGCGCCCAATTTCTCTCGATAGCCACCCAAACCTTCTGCATACACTGCGTCCGGTAGCTCAATCCTCCTAACATTGGCAATTTATCTCGAACAAACATAGTTTCGGTCCAGAATTTCAAAGTTCATATAGAAGCAAAGCGCCAACGTTACCCTTGCCAATGGAGGATTTACCCTTGAGGGGGATTTACACAGCTGCAAAGATAGGATATTTGACATGCAATAATGCACAAAGCAAATGACAATCAGCCTATCCACCTGACAAAGCCTTCAAAAGACAGATGTACAAAACCGTTTTTATTCACGCAGTTAGCAAAATAGGGCCCTGAAGAACCACGATTTCCTCTTAGACCGTTAGGAATTTAAGCAAACGATTTCTGGGTTATATAATTCGTTCTATTATGGAAAAAACCCATGTCTTCGTTTGTCTAGATTTTCCCTGGTTTGAACACAAACTGCTTTTCAAAATTGACGTTTTTAAAGGGTTGCGTTTCAAAACCTGTGAAGTGGAAGACTGAAACAGAGGAACATGAGATGGAGTCCAATGAATTGCTATCAGGGCAAGGATATGTAGAGGCAGATACAAGTGCTGGAAATACGACTGTTTCAAGCAAATGCGGACGAGCAAGCGGGAGATGCAAGTTGCAACCAGAGGTATTGAACGAGAGATAGCGTCACTGCAATTAGAGGAGAAAAAAAACTTGTTGCTGAGATAAAAAAAAGACTGCAAAAACTGGCAATGAGGCTGCCACAAAAATTTTAGCTCGCCAACTTATCAGGTTAAGACAACAAATAGCTAATTTGCAAGGTAGCCGTGCCCAAGTGCGTGGAGTGGCAACACATACACAGGCTATGTATGCAAACACCTCTGTTGCTACAGGGATGAAAGGTGCCAGTAAGGCAATGGCAGACATGAATAAGCAAATGGAGCCAGCGAAGCAGGCTAAGGTGATGCAAGAATTTCAAAGGCAGACAACACAAATGGATATGACGACTGAGATGATATCAGGTTCCATTGATGATGCTCTAGATAATGACGAGGCTGAAGAGGAAACCGAGGAGCTTACTAACCAGGTGCTAGATGAAATTGGAATAGATATTGCTTCCCAGTTATCATCAGCACCCAAAGGCAAGATTGCTGGAAGGAGAGCCCAAGGCGTTGGCAGTTCTGACGTGGATGACCTGGAGCAGAGGTTGGCAGCCCTTCGCAATGCCTGATTCGAATCCATAGATAAGAGATCGACGTTAAGTGCTATAGTTCGTTTGTATATGCAGAACCATGCTTGGATATAGATCAGTGAGGGGCATAGCATATTTGAAAACAAGTAGGAAGTCGTCTTCAAAGTGTCGTTCTGTAAATGAATTTATTAATGCCATGTTTCTTTCTAAAATAACGTTTTTGTAGTAGTCTGCAATGTGATCAGCGCCTTTCACAAATCATCGATGCGGCAATGCACAGAGGAAGAATCTGAGTCCTTTGTCCAGATTTTTGTTTATTTATGAGTGCGGTGATTGGCTGTTATTATATATTTTTTTTTATTTTTTTATTTTTTATTTTATGTTATGATTTTTTTTTTTATTATTATTTTTTTTATTTGTATTTAAAAATCTAAAAAATGAAATTAACCTTATCGTTAAAAACAAAAAATGGTTAGTTTGTTTTTTTTTTTAAGTCTAAAAAAAAAATGGAATTAATGCTATTTTTGAAAAACAAAAAAAATGGTAATCCTATCTTTAAAAAAAAAGGTTAGTTGTTAAAATTAAATTTTTTTCTTTCTTTTTTTTCAATGAAAACTAAAGTTGAGAAAGAAACTATTTTTTTTTTTTTTTTTTTAACAAATGGACATAACTCCTTGGGTGATGAAGCATATTGCAAAACATTTATTTATTCCTGAAATTGGTGGCCTAAATCATCCTTATTTTCTGATCCTCAAGATCGTACAAAGACGCAGGAGGAGAGCATACTTATTCTAAGCAAAACTGAAACCTATTTTCTGATCCTCGAGATCGTACAAAGACGCAGGAGGAGAGCATACTTATTCTAGGTAAAAGCAAAAACTAAAACTGAAAGCCTACCTACTCTATACTAATTAGAATTTACAAATTAGTTATGTGTAGTTAAACTTCCAATGAAGCCATTCACGTAGCAGTGACAACAATAGATTCGGTAGCAAGTTCTCAAATGATGGATGAAAATATTTGACAGTGAATGAGTCTGGTTGCTGTAACTGCAAATCAAAAAAATTAAAAGATGAATCTAATCTAATACTTACCTGGAACCATTGTTCGATGAAGCTTTGATATGCAAAGTTTCTCTCACTCAGATCATGCTGTAACTTTTGTTCTTCTTCTCCAATTTGCTGCTCTTCTTCCTTGATCTCCTGTTCGAATGGTTGTTCGCCATCAGATACGCAGGATTCTTCAGATGTCGAATCTTCATTTATTTCTTGGGGAGTAGTTGAACCTTTAATTCTTGTTAAGATCTCCTCTTCCAAGGAAGAAGAGATCCCAACTTCTGCTAGGATCTGAGTGAGTAGTTCCAAGCTGAAACTCATTGTTAAGTCATGTTGAAAAAAAACAAAAAAAAAAATCAGCACACTAAAAATTGAATTAAAAACAAAAGGGATCACAGAAATAATCTTGAATTCAATACTCAATTAAAACCTCTTACAAGGACTATTCATTAATTGAGTAATTGAATGCTTCAATTATAACCATGAACCATGAATTCATCACACATTCTTCACAGTTGCGAAAATCAAACACACCTGCAGAAATTGAAATTCACACTTGCATAAATGTAAACACACCCTACATGCCCTGATCCATAAGAGGTCGAGCCCATTACGGTATCTCGAATGCGATGCGTACGCTGTTCCCCACGTCTTACCGCATTTAACACCTCGGAGTTAGGAACATGTCTAAACACACTTGCAGAAAAATCAAACTAAACTTCAATCCATCGTGCCTCCCCGGCAACGGCGCCAAAAATGTTGGGTGAAACTATGTTCGTTTAATTCCGTTGTAGTACTTACCCAACTGTTTAATTTATCAATCCGAGGTCCGTAGACTTACGAGACACATGCACTGTATATGCAGGACTGAAGTGGAACTAATCTAATCTAATCTAATCTAAATTACTGAAATCAAATTAAAGCATTGAAACACTAACTAGGAAAGCATGAAATTGCATGAAGGAAAATAAATACAACATGTGAAGAAGTGAATGGCAAACAACAGATATGAGCTCATGACAATAAAACTATGTCAAACTATATTACAATAACTAAATTACAAATCAAGAAAGAGTCAAAGTTAATCTCTATTCTCTATTATTCATTATTCATCCAATGAAGAGAGAGCACTCTCTTATATACATGAGGAGGATAACCTTTCCATAATTACATTCAAATATTCTCTCAAGCACTCTCAACTAGTTTCCCATTATTACAAGATATCATCGCACAAATCTCTCAAACATGATCCCACAAATCTCTCATATCTTGGATAAGATATGTCTTCATGATTTTCTCCTTAGGATAAGATATGCTTCCATGATTTTCTCCTTAGGATAGAATATGCTTCCATGATTTTCTCCTTAGGATAGGATATGCCTCCATGATTTTCTCCGTAGAAAAAGGCTTGCATAATTATCTCCTTGATATGGTGGAGGAGATATTAATTCTTCACATATTTCCTACATCACAAAACTCACATATTCTTGAGATATATATATAAAAATATGTACATTTTCTAATAATTAATCATAAATTCACTTATAATACAAAAATGAATAAAATGGAAAATAAGAAGGTTAAACCCAAGTGTATGTAGGAAAGTGACATGATAACAGGTTAATGGAATGATGAAATGTAAGGAAAAAGGTGGATGAAAATATGACATTTCTGAGTCCCAACACCTTCGCTGCAATTTCCAACTTCAGATATACCCAGACAATAAGATATAAAGGATAAAACATGCGTCAATACTCAGATCTACTCATGATCATACCATATAATGATAATACATTTTAGTCTTCAAGATCCCAGTCCATCAACCTTTATCAACTTCATAGGAGCCTCCTTGATTCAGATCGAGCCAAGCATTACAAACCTATAACCAGTATACTGGATCTCACCCTTCATCAAATATTCACCCCCTTGGCCTAATGATCTTCTCCTTATATAGGTTTAGGCTTCTCTCAATACCATGGTCCAAAACCATGTAGAACCAATACCTTGGACCCAATACCTGGGGTCAACATTTCGGACCGAATACCACGGACCAATACCAAAATACCATGGACCAAATACCACGAACCAAAACTTAGTTTTCCAATATGCACGCGCCTTTCCTTCTGTGAACCTGCGTGTGTACGTATACGCGTCTTCTATTCTACTCATCCGCATGTATACGCACTTTCATCAAGGTTAACCTGCGTATACCTCTCTCTTGACTTGATGTACTATGATCTGTCATCTGATTGAGTTGCCACCTGTATCATACCTCTGAGTGAGTTGCCATCAAGGACAACACCTGTATCATAATGCCAACAATCTCCCCCTTTGGACTTGATGGCAACCACCACACCAAGTCACTCTCCCCCTTTGACATCAAGGGCAAAGGGCGGACCAAGATATTCTCTTCTTTGATATACATGCTTAAGTTTCTGATTGAGCTCCCCCTTTGTACATGCCAAGATGTACCAATTTGTCCATGCTCCCCCTGAGCACATGCAAGGTCTGCAAAAGCATAACATGATTCTATACATACATTGCCAATGACCTTCCTAAAGATACATACACCATTTTGACTCAAACACAAGAACCATTACATCATCCATCCCATGCATAGTGGAGTAACAAGATACATCATATGACTCACAAAGACCAAGGACCTAAACAAGACCATGACAGTTATCAACAGCTATCATACACTATATGATCTGCAGTATAAGCATCTTAAACTGCAATCCATTCTTTTGGTCAATCAACAATCAGTAGCAAGATATGTCAATAATCATCATCACCAAGGACTTCTAACCATAATGCCAACAATGCAATATTCAAAGCATATGCTCCCCCTGAACCTGTGCCAACCATCATATATTACGACCGAACCATTTCCTGAGTCTGTTCTGCTGCTTATTCTTCAGAACTCCATATACGCGACTATGCAGCCTATGATTCGCATATATACGCGACTTACATTTATTATATCAGCGTATGCAAGATGGAATACTGAAGGTCTACACTTTCAGTTTCCCCTGTGTCTGTTATGTCAGCTGAATGAGTTATGTCACACCTTTCTGTCTCTAATTTTGTCTTCTTTAATACCTGGAATTGTGATGATGTATGATCCTCTTGCTTTGGAGTTTGAATTTTGCTCCTGCATTCCCTACTTTATGTCCAAACTTGTTACATGCATAACATCTTACATGTTTCATGGTCCTTCTATTGCAATCAACTGCTTTGTGACCAAACATATTGCAAGCAAAACAATATCCTTTGAAGTACCTGGAATGTGATGATCTTGTGTGATGGTCTTGAACCATTCTACTTCTGCATCTGGCTACAACATGTCCAAGATTATGACATACATAACATTCAACATTATTCAATGGAGGAAATAATCGTCTATCACTTCCATAGTTAGGAGTAAAGGATTTTCTTTGATGAATTTCTTTCCTTGGTTGTTGATAAGGTTGTCCTCTCATCTCCTTGTTGAGCATTTTAGAATTCTCATTAGAGTTCCTTGCCTCACCTTGTGAGCTAGATTCACCTTCAACAGATTCATAAAAGCCAAGACCACTTTTGATAGTACGGGATCTTTGACTACCAAGAATGTCATCCAAAATCTTAGTACTATCTTGAAATCGTAATAGTTTATCCTTTTCTTCTAATTTGCTTGTTAAGATATTTACCTCAACCTGATGTTGTTCTTCCTTTTCCAGATATTGCTTCCTTATGTTTTCTTCAGCTTTTCTTCCTTCTTCCAATTGTTGTCTTAATTCGATCACTTCATGTTCTTGTTCTTCAAGAGCTTCTTCGTTCTGCTTCTTTGATTCTTTAAGATCTTCTTTGAGAGAGAGGATCTTCGATTCAAGTCTCTGAATTGTTATGCTTTGATCTTTTACTATATCCTGCAATTGCACCCTTACTCTGGTTATTGACTCCAATTGCTCTTTTAATCTGGTAACTTCTACTGGTTCTACATCCATATTTTCATATGCCATGAGAAGTCTAATGTCTTCATCATTATTGGATGAATCATTACTTTTATCATGGGTATAATAACTTCTATTACCTTCTTCAGACATCTTTCCTTTGTTATGAGGGCATCTAGCAGCGTAGTGACCAACTCTACCACATGAAAAACATTAGAAAGGTAGTTTACCTTTGAACCTTCCAGATCCCCGTTGAAGGTTCTTGACACAATTTATCTCATCTTCTCCTTCTGAAATGTATCCTGATTCATTTGCTGACACTTCGAATGCAGTTTCTCTCATATCTGATGGTCCTCCTTTTCTCATCTCAAAAGCAGTTAAGATTCCATGAAGCTGCGTCATAGTGATTTTTTGCAGATCCTCCTTTTCTTCTATGGCAAAAACTTTGGAATCAAATTTAGCAGACAGGGATCTTAAAACCTTTTCAACTAAGACAACTTCCTTAAATTATTCACCCAGATTCCTCATACAATTGACAATCTCATCTCTACGCAGAAAGTAATTAGCTATGCTTTCATTACTATGCATTTTAAGATTTTCATACCGTATTCTGAGAGTTTGAAGCTTTGCTCGTTTTACCTGTTCATTTCCTTCGTAGCTTAGAATGATTTTGTCCCATATTTCTTTGGCTGATTTGAAATGCATGACCTTCATAAATTCTGATTGTGAAAAACTTCCCAATAAGACAGTAACAGCTTTGGCATTGAGTTCATATTGCTTTCTCTCTGCTGTATCTGTAGGAATTGCTGATGGATATGTGTATCCTCCTTCCACGATTCCCTAAACATCCGTTCCAAGTGATTGTAGATATGTTGTGGTTTTTATCTTCCAGTGGACAAAGTTGTTCCCATCAAAGATTGGTGGCCTGATGGATTCCTCTCTTTCTTGATTACTCATTCTGATAGATCTTTCCTTCAAGCGATCAAGCTTCTTCTAAAGGACCTGCTTTGATACCAATTGTTGGAAATAATACTGAGAGGGGGGGTGAATCAGTATTATCAATTCAATATAACTTTTTCATTTTCATACTCAGATTCATATACGCAACTTCAATTAATGAAAACCGCGTGTATACGCAACTGTGTGTAATGCAACAAGCGTATATCCAGTAAACTTATGATTCAGTTAGTTGATCCTTTAATGAATGCATCAGAACATTATTAACCATATGAACAGTAAACAGGAGCAGTAAAACAGAACAGATCATCACACATAAGCAACACACATGAACACCATGATATAAGGTGGAAACTCAACGTGGGTGAAAATCACCTGCTGCAATTCGTCTCTATCTTCTTTCAATTAGAAACTTCTTTTTACAATGGTTATGTACTGGTGCAGTCTTATACCAGTATGCAGGCTTCTACCTGCAGAAGGCTACAACCTTCTCTCGTTCTCCAGCTTCTCCTGGAAGGGAGCTACAACCCCCTTAGCTCTTGTACTAGCTGAAGTACTAGTACGTAGGTGCTGACCTACAGAAGGCTACAACCTTCTCTTTTCTTCCAGGGACCACGTTTCATAAATTTTCACACTGGATCCATAGATACAAAACAATCACCACTACAATACAATCATCAACTATACCTGCATCATCAATCTCTGAATCACCCAATACTGAATCACTGAAACCCTGTCATCAAAACATAGTTACCAGAACACATACCAGAGCCCAGAACTCCACTAGAACCAACAGCAACCTGAAACATCAAATCTCATACTGTATACGCTACTTGACTGTGTCAAACCGGCGTGTATACGCCCTTTCACCAGAGAGAACCCGCGTACAGATCTAAAGATAATTACTTATACCTTCGCTGCAATTTCCAACTTCAGATATACCCAAACAATAAGATATAAAGGATAAAACATGCGTCAGTACTCAGATCTACTCATGATCATACCATATAATGATAATACATTTTAGTCTTCAAGATCCCAGTCCATCAACCTTTATCAACTGCATAGGAGCCTCCTTGATTCAGATCGAGCCAAGCATCACAAACCTATAACCAGTATACTAGATCTCACACTTCATCAAATATTCAACACACACTTGCACCCCCTTGGCCTAATGATCTTCTCCTTATATAGGTTTAGGCTTCTCTCAATACCATGGTCCAAAACCATGTAGAACCAATACCTGGGGTCAACATTTCGGACCAAATACCACGGACCAATACCAAAATACCATGGACCAAATACCACGAACCAAAACTTAGTTTTCCAATATGTACGCGCCTTTCCTTCTGTGAACCTGCGTGTGTACGTATACACGTTTTCTATTTTGCTCATCCACGTGTATACGCACTTTCATCAAGGTTAACCTGCGTATACCTCTCTCTTGACTTGATGTACTATGATCTGTCATCTGATTGAGTTGCCACCTATATCATACCTCTAAGTGAGTTGCCATCAAGGACAACACCTGTATCATACCTCTGAGTGAGTTGCCATCAAGGACAACACCAGTATCATAATGCCAACAAAACCCAATCAACTCGTCCTCTAACAGTCATCTGAAGCAGCCCAAAACAGTTCTGAAAAACTCAGTCAAACTTGGTCAACACGGGTCAACTCTGCAGTCAACATTGGTCAACACCCAAAAAAGAAAATAACTATCTTCTTCTTCGCACGTGTGGAGAGGCTGCTCAGAAATCCGTACCCAATCATGTGAGGAGGAAGAGATGTGTGAGAAGTGAGTGATGTCCAAATGAGGCAAAGGCACCATCTATTTATATGCAAACATTGAGGATGAATATGCCGAGACTGTCTTACTATTCTTTCCATCTGAAGGCCTCTCTGTTGCTATCCATCGAGATCTAGCATGTCTGCACCTTATACCCATCTAAGTCAAGCCCTTTAACCAACTATCTTCTCATAATGCAACTCTGCTTCTTTATACTAAAGAAATTTCAACCTCCACTCCGGTTATCAGTTTTCCTTATCACTCCATGCATTTAGTTTTAAATCCAAGCATGATAAAAATTCTAAAATCTAGAAATGACAATATTTTCTGAAAACACAAATTTCGAGATTTCACAACTGCTGAAATTGCAGAAATAAAACACAGCAAAATTATGATAGCCACACATAGAAATAACACAGTTATTTTTGGTCAATGTGACCCTAGAAAAACCCCCTACAACTCTTGGGGAAAACCAGTTTGAGAGCTCTTCTTTATTTCTGAAAATGCTTTTATAAAGACTGAAATAAACAGTAAAAATTCTAGCAACCACAAATTACAACTTATCTCGATTTCTGTGCTTGAACTCTGCCTCGAAAATCGTGTCAATCAATAAATAGGCAAAACAGAAATTTTTCCAGCAATAAGCAGCATTAAATGTTGTACGGCATGCCTCGAAAATGTGCCCAAAACTTGATGTACGGACTGTATGTACCATACGGATTTCGGTAGTACAGCTACCTCGAAAATCATGCCCAAATCTGCCTCGAAATTCGTAAGCTTTCTATTGTCCCTCTTCCTCGATTTTTGTGCCTTTCTCCTGTTGTACGATTTTGCCTTGGGATGTGTGCTAATAAATGTTGCTACCCAGATTTGCTGAAATATCTTCTTGCTGCTCTCCTTCACTTCCTCACTGCTCAGAAATTTTCTCCTTGCTCTCTCTTCTCTTTCTCTCAAATGCTCATGAAAGAATGAATTTATTTTTTTCTCTTCTCTTCCCTTTTTACCCTCTAAATAACCTTTTGGGTTACCCTAAGATCTAATGGCTAAGATTCATTTAGATCTAGGGATGAGAATAAATGTGCATTTAATTCTCACTTTCTATTTTTTAACTCACCCACTTAAATAAAGACCCACTTAGCCTTTTATTTCCATAGTCACTTTTTCACTTTCTAATCCTTCATTGACTTTAATTAAGTCGCCTTTAAATTAGAATGTAGTCTTACCACTTATAAAGTCACTTTTAAATTAGAATGTAACTTTACCACTTATAAAGTCACTTTTAAATTAAATTGACTTTACCACTTATAAAGCCACTTTAGGAGAAAATTACAAATAAATTTGAACACTTTTCCCTAGGGCAAAGATCAAAGCCTTAGGGAACCACTTGTCCTCTAGTACCCAAATTTTAACACTCCCTCTTACCGAGGAAAGTGTTCCTCACCACTCCCATCTTATCTCTGAAGTAGACATGCTTGCCCCATGGTAAGGCTTTGGTGAAAATGTCCGCTACCTGCTCATTTGTGGAAATGTACTCAAGCTTGACAGCTCAAAACTGGATTCTCTGTGAGTTTTATGCAACTTTGAATATCACAATAAATCACTGAAGGTCTCAATGCCTTACCAAATAGACCAAACAACATCTTGCGAAGCCATATGGCCTCACAACTAGCCAAACTAGCAGCCATATACTCTACCTTAGCTGAGCTCAATGCAACTGACTATTGTTTTCGGCTGATCCACAACACAACCGCTGAACCCAACCCAAAACAGCACTCGGAAGTACTCTTCCTATCTAAAGCACAACCTGCCCAATCTGAATCAGTGTACCCTGCCAGTCTCACTCCATCACTCTGTCTATAATCCAGACCAAAATCCACAGTCCCCTGCAAAATGAAGAATGTGTTTTGCAGCCACCTAGTGCACTCTCCTGGGCTCACACAATAACTGACTCATAGTGTTAACTGCAAAACATATATCTGGTCGAGTGTTGACCAAATACATCAATTTACCAATCAGTTGTCTGTATAGAGTAGGATCCACCAACTTGGAATCAGAAGCATGAAGCTTATTCCAGTTAGTGGTCATAGATGTAGACATGGGTTTGCAGTCCTCCATGTGAAATCTGCTAAGAATATCCACAATGAACTTCCCTTGTCTCAGGAAGAAATGCCACACCTCCAATCCCAGAAAATAATGCATCAAGCCGATATCCTTCATCTCAAACTCTGAAGCAAGATCTCTCTTGCAGCCCTCAATGAGTCTCTCTGCACCAGTGATGATCAAGTCATCAACATACAACACCAGAATGAGAGGCTCCTCACCCACCACAATGAAGTATAGGTTCGAATCAGCCTCACTCTTTGTGAAACCCAACTGCTGCAAGTATGTATCAATCCTCGAGTACCAAGCTCTAGGAGCTTGCTTCAGGCCATAGAGTGCCTTTTTCAATCTACATACATGGGACTCCTTCCCATGCACCTCAAAGCCCTGCAGCTACTCAATATAAACCTCCTCTTATATGAAAACATTGAGAAATGCGGTCTTCACATCCATCTGGTGGATCTTCCAACCCATCTCTGTTGCAATCGATATAATGGAGCGAATAGATGTATATCGAGCTACGGGAACGAAAGTCTCCTCATAGTAAACTCCCTCTACCTGTGAGAACCCTCTCACCGCAAAGCGAGCCTTGAACTTCTCGATGCTGCAATCTGCAGCATACTTTATTTTGTAGAGCCATCTGGAAGTAACAACTGATTTACTTTCAGGCCTTGGCACTACCTCCCAAACATCGTTCTTCATAATAGAAGAATACTCCTCCATCATGGCCTCTCTCCAGACCTGCTAGTTGGCTGCCTCCTCATAACTAGAAGGCTCGGAGTCAACAATGCTTGTTACCAATGCCATGTAACTACAGAACCGCTCAGGTAGTTTACTCTCTCTAACCTCTCTCTTTGACCCAACAACTGGTGTGGCCTCGCGCAAGGTATCTTGAAGCCACTTGGGCTTCCTCTTCCCTGAGCATACTTCTCCCACCGAAGTGAAAGAATCATCATCATCATCAGAAGCCTGAACTCCTAAAGACCTGCCAACTGACCTCATGCCTAAATCTGTGCCTATAGATGCTGAACTACTGTGCGAAATGTCCATTAGTGGACTACCATGTGAACTGTTCTCTGGACTACCCTGCATGCTGCCCGAAGAACCACCCACCTGACTCTGAGAGCCATTGCTCACTTATGGACCTGACACTGTAATCGGTGTACCTCCTAATTCCTGACCACTAGATCCCTGTGATTGACTCAGCTGCTCCTGAGGGTCTGGTGACTCTAGATCAGTGTTGCAGGAATCGCCCCCCCCCCCCCGGATCCAAAGGCAGAATCGCGGATCGGAGCGAATCGATCCGGAATCCCCACTGGAAGCGCGATTCCGTTTTGGAGGTGGCGCGATTCCGGGCAAAAAAAACGATTCCTGCCATTTCATGTTGCGGCCCCCCGGAATCGCGGTTCGACAGACGCTTCGGGCACGGGGTGGCGCCACGCAACCTGCCCGGAAGCGCACGCCACCCGCACGCCACCCAGGCGCCACCCTGGTGGAGAATTTATTATTTGAATTCTTTTCCGTAGATGAAGACTTTT
The DNA here is from genome assembly GCA_031772625.1 of Pinus tabuliformis. NCBI lineage: Eukaryota > Viridiplantae > Streptophyta > Pinopsida > Pinales > Pinaceae > Pinus > Pinus tabuliformis. Next base: position 123,632,819 of record CM062808.1, on the reverse strand, counting down.
CGTTTGAATTTATTTAGGTAGCTGAATGGTATTTATTTATTTTTGCCAGAGGCCTTCACCATTTCCGTAAACCTAGACCTGGCGGAGAATTTATTTTGAATTCTTTTCCGTAGATTAAGACTTTTCGTTTGAATTTATTTAGGTGGCTGAATGATATTTATTTATTTTTGCTTGTAGAAACCCTCACTGGGGAATTTGGAATTTAGTTGAGTTACCCTGGTATTTCTGAGTGAGTCAGCAGACCAAGTTACCTTTATCTGTGACTCGAGTTTATCGAGGTTCGTTAAACGTTAACTGTAGGTACTGATTCGTGTTGCCATTACTACTGATTCGTATTTCCAGTCAAGGGTACTATTCAAAATCTTGAATATAATGTGACAAATTGGTATAGAAAAAATCATGTTTAACTATAGATATTGGATCATGTTGCCTTTAAAGGCTACTGATTCGTGTTTCGAGTTAAGGGGTACTAAAATTCTTGAATATGATGTGACAAATTGGTAGAGAAAAAATCTAGAACATGAGATTTGAGAAATTTGCCATAGAAGTGCTAGATTTGGATGCATGAAAACATGTTTTGAGTAGTGATTCCACCACAATTCCAATCCGTTGGACTGACCGTGTAATTCCACATCAGTTTTTTGAAATGTGGCATATGGAGAGGTTCAATTTGTCTATTCAATGTCTTTTTTCTGTTTAAAATGATTGGCCTAAATACAATAACTGGAAGCTTAGATGACCCTTGGACGATCCCATTGGTTGCTAGAGGACTGGTTTAAATGCAAATATAAATTAAAATGAGATGTTCTTTCATTTGTTTTTTTGATATGTTAAAATGGGACGCAGTAAAATTCAAGCTTGAAATGGAAGAATGTAAAATGTGTGTCCACCATCAATTTAAAATAATATGTTGATTTATAATTATTTAACTACTGGTTTTTCTAAAATGGAAAAATTTACTCAATGCTAAAGCTTGAAATGGAAAAATTTAAAAATTTGATGTATGTTTGTAATAGCTAGAATATAGATGATTGTTGTACATACTAGTAACTACAATGGAATCATGGATGCCATATCTATCTTGATTTATGCAAAAATATGCATGTTTTCATGTCTTCTACAATTAATTTGGTATTTGGGATGTTTGTTTTGAGTATAAATGCAAAAAAATATATAAAAATATATATATAGCAGACGCTTCCGCGGACGCTTCGCTCCCTAGATTTTTGGAAAATGACGCTTCCGCGCTCCGCGCTTCCGCTTCGCGCTTCCGCTTCGCTCCCGCTTCGTGCAACATTGCTCTAGATACTCTAACTCTCATGACCTCCTGAAATCTCTCTCCTCTTCGAACTTCACATCCCACCTGACAACCACTTTCCTCTGCACATGAATATAAATCCGATAAGCTTTCGAAGTCTCGCTATAACCCACAAAGATGCCATGTCTGCAGTGGGCTCTAGCTTGGTCCTATTCTCCTTGGGGACATAGGAATATGTAAGGCACCCAAAGATACGAAAGTGCCCAGCATCAGGCTTCTTCCCAGAAAAAGCCTCCTCCGGAGTCACATTCCCCAAGGCACGATGTGGACTCCTATTCTGCAAGTACACAACAGTGTTGCAGACCTCTGCCCACAAAAATAAAGGTAACCCCTAATCATGAAGCATGGCTTTGGCAGTCCCTACAATGGATTTGTTCTTCCTCTCCGCAACCCCATACTGCTGGGGGTTGTAAGGAACTGTGAACTCCCTCCTAATGCCTACCTCAGCACAAGAATCAACAAACTCACCAAGGGTATACTCCCCTCCATTGTCCGACCTAAGGACCTTGATCTTCCTACTTGTCTAGGTCCCCACAAGAGCTTTGAACTCTTGAAACCGCTTGAAGACCTCACTCTTGGTCTTCAAGAAATAAATCCAGGTCTTCTTGGAGTGGTCATCAATGAATAAAACATAGTAATCATAGCCACCCAAGGATACATGAGACATCCGACCACTCACATCGGCATGAATCAAGTCAAGGATCCCGGTCGCTCTGTTGTCACTGCTGGGAAAAGGGGATCTAGCAAACTTCCCCATAGCACATCCTTTGCATACATCAAGGTGATCAGAACTGAAATCTGGCACACCAGTGGTAATCTCCCGCAATGTACTCAAGGCCCCATGATACATGTGCCCCATCCTGCGGTGCCAAATCTCACACAACTCTGAACTACTAGATCTGTTGTCGATCATGTCTCAGGTGCTACTACTCAATGCCATCAAGGGCTGGAATGAGAACTTGTACACCTTGGCATGATGCACACCAATCACTCTAGCTGAATAAGCTGCAGTTCCCCTAGGAGATATAAGCACCTTCCCTCTGTTGAACAACACATCATACCCTCTGTCCACAAGTGTTGAGATAGATATCAGGTTCTTCTTCATTCCAGGCACATATAGAACATCTGACACTTTCAAGGAAGGTTTGGGTCCCCTATCAAATGTCAATGTCCCACACCCACTGCTCTAACCATGTTGTCATCACCAAGTACTACCTCCATATCAGTATCATCCTCTGAAAGCTCTGAGAAGTACTCTTTGACTCCTGTCATGTGGCGGGAAGTGCCGCTGTCAACATACCAAATACTAGAAGATGCTCTGCTAGTAGCGGGGAGTGCACACTCCCTCTGAACCTGTATGGCAGGTGATCCTACACTGGTGACCTCACAAACTATGAACCCAAACTCTTGATCAAAGCTCTTTGAGAAGCTCTATATCTCTGCAGAAGCTGCCATGGGTTTGTCTCTCCCTTTCTTGTTCTTCTTCTACGGACACACAACAACATAGTGTCCCAACTTTTGACAATTCCAACATTTGACTTTGGAATAGTCTTTCTCCTTGTTCTGTCGCTTGCCTTTACCTTTGCCTTTGCCTCCACTGTTGGAAGCTTGCTTCTTTGCTCTGCCCTTCTTGCCTCTTGCTAACAATGCCACATTGTCATCCTCCTCCACCTATTTGGCTGCCCCAAGATGGTTCATTTTGATCTCGTTCTGAAAGCAACCATCCCACAACCTCTCCCAAATGGGAAAGTTTTCCTGTGCAACAATGCCATCCACAACATTCTCCCAAGTCTAGGGAAGACCATTCAAAGCAATCCTCACCAACTCAGTGGGTGCAATGATCTTACCTACGGCTGTCAACTCATCTCTCACTAAAGTGATCTTTGTGAGGTATGTTGTAGCACTGTCAGTGTTAGTCATTTTAATGGCCTTGAGTTTCTTCTTTAGGACCATTTTTCTTTTTTCAGTTGAGCTCTAGTAAAGATTGATCAAGGCTGTCCACATCTCATGTGCATAAGTCTTTCCTCTCACATGAGGAATGACATGATCTTTGATTCCTTCCAGAATCAATCTTTTTGCCTTAGCATTCTTTTTGTTAAACCCTGCCAACTGTACAGGATCTACTGGGTTCTGTATGGTATTACCATAATGCCCCAGGCTTCTGCTTCCTCAAAGATGCTTTGGATTCTCTCCTTCCATGTACTGTATTTGTTCTGCCCATCCAACCTGTCTTCAACTCTCAGACCCAAAGACATGTTTCACTGTCCTAACAAACTGAGAGCTCTTCTTTATTTTTGAAAATGTTTTTACAGAGAAACTGAAATACACAGTAAAAATTCTAGCAACCACAAATTACAACTTATCTCGATTTTTGTGCTTGAACTTCGCCTTGAAAATCGTGCCAATCAACAAACAGCGAAAACAAAAAAAATTCCAGCAATAAATAGCATTAAATGTTGTACGGCCTACCTCGAAAATTGTGCCCAAATCTGCCTCGAAATCTGTGCCCTTGCTACTGTCCCGTCTTCCTTGATTTTTGTGCCTTTCTCCTACTGTACAGTTTTGCCTTGGGATGCATGCCAATAAATGTTGCTACCCAGATTTGCTGAAATATCTTCTTGCTCCTCTCTTTCACTTCCTCACTGCTCAGAAATTTTCTCCTTGCTCTCTCTTCTCTTTCTCTCAAACGCTCATGAAAAAATGAATTGATTTTTTTCTCTTCTCTTCTCCTTTTACTCTCTAAATGACATTTTGGGTTATCCTAAGATCTAATAGCTGAGATTCATTTAGATCTTGGGATAAGAATAAATGTGCATTTAATTCTCACTTTCTATTTTTTAACTCACCCATTTAAGTAAAGACTCACTTAGCCTTTTATTTCCATAGTCACTTTTTCACTGTCTAATTATTCATTGACTTTAATAAAGTCACCTTTAAATTAGAATGTAACTTTACCACTTTTAAAGTCACTTTTAAATTAGAATGTAACTTTACCACTTATAAAGTCACTTTTAAATTAAATTGATTTTACCAATTATAAAGTCACTTTTAAATTAAAATGACTTTACCACTTATAAAGTCACTTTAGGAGAAAAGTACAAATAAATTTGGACATTTTTCCCTAGGCCAAAGATCAAAGCCTCAGGGAACCACTTATCCTCTGGTACCCAAATTTTAACATATACATGCGAAATTTCAGAAAGAGAAAACGAGTTCTGTACCTTGGATTTGCGAATGCCCTAGATGGGTATTTATAGTGGTTTGTGCTCCAAAAATGATCGAAGCCTTAAAGTCACTTTAGGAGAAAAGTACAAAAAAATTGGACATTTTTCCCTAGGCCAAAGATCAAAGCCTTAGGGAACCACTTGTCCTCTGGTACCCAAATTTTAACATATACATGTGAAATTTCAGAAAGAGAAAACAAGTTCTGTACCTTGGATTTGCGAATGCGCTAGACGGGTATTTATAATTTTATAGTGGTTTGCACTCCAAAAATGAGTTGAATTGAACTTGTGAACCAACATGTCTTTTATCCAAGCCGACATGTCATTTAATTATGTATTTAATTCATTTTGGAGCCGACATGATATCCTTCTTAACATTTTGCTTACAGTGTTCTTGTGCTTGCTAATGGAGGATTGATCTTGGTCTTGGAGATCTACTTTGACTTGAATACGTTTTACATAGGCTCTTAAAGAGCTCCTTCATACATGACTTGACTCTTTGACTTTATTAATAAATCCTAAAAACATCAAGAAGAAGTCTTTTACCTAATGACACTTCTTGCCCATGAAACCCATGTAGCAAGGCATACAAAAATAATTTATTCTCTTTTATTACATCACTTACAAAGATCATGTCATTATGAAGACCGAACCTAGTTACACCACCTTCAACACTCTCTCTTAACTAGGGAGGTATTCATAATGGTACTTGGTCATTCTCAATCTGAAAAATTTCTCATAAGAAGAATCGGATTTGCAGTCCATCGGTTATAGCATCATTTCAACCAACATTGTTTCATATAGCAAGGCCTTGACTAACAGTTCTATCTCTCACTTAGATCAGAGCACACAATGTTGGCGAGACCCACCCAGGTGTTCTCCGAGTATGCCCTACGATGACTATTCTCATCTTGGGTTCCCAGCCCTCAAGAATATCAGTCCTCTTGCCCACTCTTGTCTTGGATGCCCTACCACATCCTCAAAGAGTGTCGGATGCCAAATGATTACACAATCCTCCATTATTTCTTCCAAACTGAAGACAAGAATGTTGTGTCTAACTCTCCCTCTTAACCAAGGATGAGTTCCAAGTTTCTCTTCACTCAAAAACTTATTTGAGTTCCTTTACTCATAGGAACCTTCCAGAGCCCCCTCTTAAACAAGGACTCTATCATCAGCACTTTATAGGGTCTTCTAGTTGCCTGATGATCCATAACCTCGATGTCATCAATTTTTCGTATTTAGGGTTGAGCCATCCATCTCTTTCCTTCATCATGTCATTCCTTCTTTTTCCGAAAAGTATCCTCCTTGGCTTTACATCTGGGGCTTCCTTCATAGGGACATCTATCTTCAATTTTCCTTCAATGATGATTGCTCTAGATCACAAGGAACATAGTTGTGACATCCTTCACAACTCTCCCTACCTTGACCCTGCACACATACCCAGACTTTCTCCAAGAGGTCAGAAACCAAAAACAAATCACATATTACCTTTTTGGTGATGGCATTTTCCAGTGACATCTTCTTGTAGATATCAACACCCTGTATACATGTTAACACATCTCCCAACGATATCTGTTATCAAGGGTCTTCATCTTTTCAGACTTCCATCAGCATCTTCACATCTTTCCGAGAGATTTCCTGGTCAAATCTTCCTGATCCTTTGGGTGTTGATTGCCTTCATCATGGTTGCATATTTCACGATCTCTTCCATCATCACACCTTCCATTCCCATGAGCTTTCAATCAGAGTTTCTTTAATTGTAGTCAACCACCTCATACTTCATATAACATATTATGTTGATTTCATCTAGTGGGACTTATGACTTTCTGCATTCTTTTAGAGGAGGAGATCCTTTTCCTTTTGATCATGCTTGATCCATGTTATCTGCAACCATATGACATGACATTCCAATATTAAATACAAATAAAAGCATACATACCTCATTTTACCTTTGCTACTTCTAGTTGCTTCCTTGATTGAAAAGATCTTCAATCCCTTGATCTGCTTTATTTCTTATGTCATCATCTCATGAATTCCATAAGTTGGATTTCCTGATGCACCACTTGCTACTTCTCTAGATTAGTGAATGCTTCGTTGAGGTTTCCATCAGAGAATCTTCAGGTTCTTGCATATCCCCATCTGGCAAGTGTTTCCTTTGACTTGGATGACTTCTTCCTTTCCTTTTATGTCCAATGAGGTTCCCATGAGCTAAATGTTGATTTAGGGTAGCATCGGATGTGCTCTAGCCACGAAATTTGGTGGAGAGGTTGGGGCACATGAGATCTCCAATACCCAGAAAGGGTTTGGGCAAATTCTGAATAGATCAGGAGATATTAAAATAATTAATATTTTTAATGGAGTCCCTAAGTCTAAACTTAGGGAAAATAAAATATTAATGTGTATTAATATGAATCTGTGTTAGAATGGTCCAAAAGACATGGATCAAGCCAGATCTAATCTTAGTCGTTGATTAGGGACTTAATCTCGGTCGTTGATATGTCAACAGGAAAAGTATAAGAGGAGGCTTGAGGGTCACTTGGAGAATACACCAAAGTGATTAGTAATTCTATTCTCTAGAGTGGGGTTTGCTAAGAGAGATCGAATTAGTGATCGGGAGATGCAGCTGAGGGGCATTTGAGTACAGAGAGACAGAGAAGCAGAGATAATGCCAGGAGAGCAGCACAGTAGCAAAGGAGAGTGTCGCAGAGCCAGCCAAAGCTCATGCAGGGCCACGCAGAGGCAGTCGGGAGCTGCGCAGAGCCTCAAAGAGGCCAGTGTGGCTAACGCAGAGGGCCAGAGGGCTAACGCAAGGCCTCCCAGGGCTGACGCAGACCCATCTAGGGTGACGCGGGGCCAGCATGAGGCAGAGAGGGGCTGATGCAGTCCAAAGAGAGGCTGACGTTGGGGTTTCTGGGGTAGATTGGTGCTGAGTAGCTACAGGAAGGATTATCCGGGGTTTGAGGCAATAGATTTGTCAGAAACTGAGAGGTATTACTACCAAGGAAATTCTCTATTGGGTAGGCCAGTTTCAGCACCCAGATTGTACTCTGATATTGCTTAATAAGAAAACCCTCAGATAGCTGCACCGGTTTTCCCACATTGGGTTTTTCTGGGGACATTAGTCCAAAAATAATGGTGTCATATGGTGTGTTTGTTTCTGTTTCTTTTAGTTGTTGATCTATAATATGTTGAGCATGCACTAGTGTTGATTTTCAGTATTTACATTGTAAATAACTTGTTAAGGAAAATAACAAGTAGGTAGGAATAAATCAGATAGAGTGCATGGAGGGTTTCTAAGTAAAATTAGAAACCTCAACACTACATCCTTCATGTTAGACTGCCAAGGATTATGTCCTTCATGATTCCCATGGTGATATCATGAACTCTTGTTTTAATGCTTCCATGATGCCACGGTGCGTCTTATTACCATGGTCATATCTGCAGAAGATTTGGAGCTTGTGATAGGACGCTTTTGTGAGGGACACCATCTCACTCATAGTGGAGGTCTATTCCTCTTTCCTTGGCCTTTTTCTTCAGCTTCCTCCATCCTTCCGACGATATGAGCTTCTTTCCATAGCATTGAATCTTAGCTATACTATTATGCCTTGTCAACCTTCACTTTCCTTTCTGCACATATTTGATTCCTTTCAACTTGTCTTTCTCTATCTGGCATAGAGACCACAAATTGTTGATTGAGGTAACCGTCTTGTTCATGGACATTTGTTACCTTTCTTATCAATATCAATATCAATGATGATTATTTTCTCATCATTTTCCTAGATCTCATAACTGAGATCTCATGAAGATATTCCTTTACTCTTTGATACCTTCAATCCGGTCTAAGTGATATGACCTACTTCACTGCATTTCAAAAAGTATATCTTCTATACATTTCTTATATGTCTCTTCTCCATAAGGATTTTGTCAATCCTTCTTATTCTATGCAAGGACCTTTGATGACCTATCTATCTATAGATCTCCTTGCATTCATGAAGTCATAGAACCAACTTGATTACAGAATGAAAAGATACTTACTTGATTGTAAAGTTGAAGTCTTCACCTAGATTGCTTTGATGTTGGTAGAAGAAGATGTATGATGATTTCTTCTTGAATACTTTGTTGCTTCTCTTGACTATTTTCCTTCTAGGGTAAGGAAATGACCCTCTGAGGATGTTCATGCTTTATTGCCTTCAATTGTAGTTCAGATCAAGACTGCTTCTAGGACCTTCTTTGAGTTGATGTAGACTTCGATTTGAGGTCCTTTGAGCTTCATTTGATGAGAGTCTTGGAGGCCTTAAAAAGGTCTTGCTGTTGAATATTGTCTCCTTGATTGCATAGACAGCAACCCTTGTTATTGAATACTGTTGTTGAAGACTGATCCTTTGATCTAGGGTTTGATCACAATTAGGGTTTGATTCTGAAATGTAGATCTTGATATCCTTCAGCTTGCTTTGATGCCTTGTAGAAACTTGATCCCTAAATGTCTCTTTTTTTCCCTTCCTTTGACTTTTGAACCCAATTGCTCTAATACCATGTTGAAGAATCTAGGGAAAAAAAAATTTAAAGTGATTCTTCTTAACATGATAACAATTTGTGAAGTGATTTTACACTTTATCTTAGCTTGATCTTCTTTGCATTATTAGTGTGTGTGTTAACTTCATCAAACTGCTACCTAAAACAAAAGAGACAAGAACACAAGATGTTTGGCATCATGCCAGGGCCAAAATCTCTCCCTCTTGGAGAGGAAAACCCGCACAAAATTCTTCTTATAGAGATTTCAATTGACAAATACCAAGACCATGACCCTTGACACATTTTGCCTCTCCAAGACCAAGACATCAATGCTCTGCTTTGTCACTGCTGAGATCGTCCTCGTTGCTGCACCATTGAAGCCATCACTACAGCATCACTGGGATCTTCATTACTGCTTCTTCATCACGTCACTGAGATCTCTTAACTTCATTGAGATCTTTACTGTGACCTTGATTCTATGTCTTCATTATGACAATCATCATGATGACTGTTGCACCATGTCTCCATCTACATTTGGATCATCATTGTACCCTTTGATAAGATCATCATCATGTTGAGTGTGTTCTATGATAAATATGTTGAGACTGAGATTGCAATTATAGGATCATTGTGATCTCTCTTAAGCTGAGACAGTGAGACTTGAGATTATGCAAAGACAGTAAGGGTTTCGAGGTTCTTTCCATCACATACATACATTGACTGCTATAAGGTAGGTCTACCGAGATTGCGATACTGAGATCCTTACCTTCCAGTTAGGCCGAGACTGTAATGGTTACTGCTTCTCATTATGCCGAGAGTGTTACCCTCTTTCACTGTCATTACTGCTTCTTCTCATGATTCCGAGACTGATCATCTTTGTCACTGTTGTTACTGAGGCTCTTCATTATGTCAAGACTATACCTCTGTGGTACTATCTGAAAGAGCAGAGACATCTAGGATTAGCAAAGTCCTAAGACCATTTTTATGCCGAGACTGTCTTACTGTTCTTTCCATCCGAAGGTCTTTCTACTCCCATCCATCGAGATCTAGCCTGCCTGCACCTTATACCCATCCGAGGTGCAGTTAAGCCCTTTAACCAATTATCTTCTCATAATGTGGATCTTCTCCTTTATACATGCGAAATTTCAGGGAGAGAAAACAAGTTTTGTACCTTGGATTTGAGAATGTCGTAGACAGGTATTTATAGTGATTTGTGCTCCAAAAATGAGCCAACTTTAACTTGTGAACCGACATGTCTTTTATCCAAGACGACATGTCATTTAATTATGTATTTAATTCATTTTGGAGCCTACACGATATCCTTCTTAACGTTTTTCTTACAGTCTTCTTGTGCTTGCTAATGGAGGATTGATCTTGGTCTTGGAGGGCTACTTAAACTTGAATACATTATACATAGGCTCTTAAAGAGCTCCTTCATACATGACTTGACTCTTTGACTTTATTAATAAATCCTAAAGACATCAAGAAGAAGTCTTTTACCTAATGACACTTCTTTCTCATGAAACCCATGTAGCAAGGCATACAAAAATAATTTATTCTCTTTTATTACATCATTTACAAAGATCATGTCATTACGAAGACTGAACCCTTCCTGAAATTCGGTCAACACTGGTCAACACCCAAAACAAACTATCTTTTTCTTCGCACGTGTGGAGAGGCTGCCCAAAAATCCATACCCAATCATGTGAGGAGAGAGAGATGTGTGAGAAGTGAGTGATGTCCAAATGAGGCAAAGGCATCATCTATTTATATGCAAACGTTGAGGATGAATAGACGTGACTGTTGGGCTTCTGAGCCTACATTAGTTTGTTGGCCGACCTTGACAATCTGTTGATAAACAAAATAAATTTATAATTCCATTTGTACATGTCATAATGAGATGATATTTAGATCAATCCTACACCTCTCGGAGAGAGGAATCCAACAAAAATATCAGCTGCATCATATGAGCTGTCCAAGGTGGAGTTTGGCCCTAGTTGCCAAATTTAACACTTTTGAACATGATTTTTGCAAAGGGCAATAGGTTTTTCGAAATGAGGTCCTTCAGCCATCTTTTCCTTCATGCCATCCTCAACCTGTCCCCGAGGACACAATTGAGAGTTATATGTTTGGTGTTGAAATGACTATGGGACAATGGTGTTGTCAATTCATAATTTGCTACACAGATTTCAAGTTGAAAGAAAAGATACAACAAACCCTAAAAGTTGAGCAAATTTTTTTTAAGCCTTATGTCCATCCTTCCCTTTTCATTTTTGCTTTGGTTGAGAAATTTTAAAACTCTTTCTAGGCTCCTTCCGTTCTCAACCTTTTGGAGATGATACCGAGGGAAGTCAAAGAGGTTATATTGATCACCTTTCTGAGATGCAAGAGCTACATTGTGAGAATCTTGCTTGCAACAACGATGTGTCATCATTGCTTTATTTGCTTTATTTTCAACATTCCACAACCCTCCCTTATGGCTTTGATTGTCCTTGACAATTGTGAGATGATGAGTTTAGATAGTGACCACTTTATGTTAGACACTTGTTTTATCTCATCACCAAGCATAAGGGTAAAAGGTTTGATTTTCATATGATACTATGCTAGCTTCATTAATTATATGACTATACTTAGGCCTTGCTTGTAACATGTCAGTCTAGGTAGGAGTAGGATTGCATGTCTTGCATTTCTGATTTTGCATCCTTCTTTGCTTTTAGCCATGTTGATTTTATTGCATAATTAGTTAGTGTTTCGTTTCTTTTTCATACATTAGTTGAAACTTTGATTTTTCCAATTACACGGTGACAATCAGCACCTTGACCCTTTTATTACTAATAGTTTCTTTAGTATGAGGCAGGTAGCAGGTCTATGAACACTAGGGATCGTTGGGACTCTCATGCACTCTTCGTTCAAGTACATCTATCATGAACTCTACAATGAGCACATGTCCTTGACTTGGAGCCAGTTGTTACCCACCCATGTAGGTGACCCCTACAAGAAAATTTGTCTTCTGATGTTTCAGCTTGCCAACCAACAACCCTATCATGATCCACAGATAAGTAGCCTCAGATGCCTCTAATCCACTCTCTGGTCAGTACTTTTTTCATCTAGCCTGCTGATCTGATGAGATGGGTCATCTATTATGAGGTATTCAAGTGCTTTCCTTTAATGTTTAAGGGTTTTCTAGTATGGATCACAGGTTAAATTGGATGATAGACCACTTTTGTTGTACACTTGTTCCCTTGCTTCACCCTGGTGGTTATCACTTGCCCCTAGTCTAGTGTGACATTGCTTGAGGATTTCCTTTCGTTGTCTAGGAGGGGCACAAATAGGAGGCGCTAATTGATGTTGCATGTCCATGGTAATCCATACAAGGCACATTCCATCTTCCCCATGTATCCTTCAAGATGATCATATCATATATCACTATCACTCATCGTATATTCACTCTTGTGTTGAGATGTGACCTAGAGAAGCGTGAACACTAGTATTCTCTCTCCCTCAGTCTTCATTTGCACGATCTGTCTCTCTCTCCCCTAAATCACTAGAGTTTCTTGCTCTTCTTGGAGTATCTTTGAGCATCTTGGAAGTCTAGGGTTAGCATTTATTACTTGGAGGTTTGAGATTAATGTTTTGTGATAAAACCCTAGGGTATAATTGGTGGAGAAGAAGGGAAGAGGATGCCTTGTCTTGGAGGACATTTTGGAGCGATTCTTGCATGGTTGAGATCCTTGTCTTCCCCAGTAGGGTTTTGGAAAGCTGGTAGTGGGAGTGTACTAGCCTTGAAAAAAGGCTATGGTATGTTTTTGAACTTCATCTTGAGCATATTAATGAAGTTTTCAACTATCCAAAACTTGTGCAATTTCCAGACTTGATTTCAGTCATATATGTTCTTCATGTATTGTTATTTACAACTATATATGCCTTGATGATTTGACACAAATAAAAGGAAAATTTGTTGAGTGATTAGTTATTTGACATCATTATTGAGGAATTCAAGGATTGTTTTGCTGCTAATATACCCACTATTTTCTGCTGTTATAACTTCTGTAAAAAATGAATTTTCAGATCTGATTTATGTGAGATAAGTTTCCCTAGAGGGCTGAAACTTGTCATGATAGTTTGGTATCTTGTTTCTGTCAATTGCTTAGAAATTGGGCTGTTAGAAAGTGAAATATTTTACTCTCTCCATTGCTGTTCTATACTCATTTTCATAACAGCCCTAAGGCTGAAAATTCCAAGGTTGAGATGCAGGAAACATCTAGGCAAAGAAATGAAGCTTCTGTTTTGCATTAAAATCTGAGATAGCAGAAATTTCTATAAAATAATTAGCTTATGCACCACACCAAATGAAGATGAATTTTTGTTTGGCTACAGTGGATCATGAACTTCAACAAACAAGCCATGAAGGCATTTGTTCAAATGATGGCTTTGCTATCAAGGATTGGTGTAGATATAAGATTGTAATTCTCTTGTGAGGTACATGAAGGGGATTGACAAAATCTAAATAATGTTAGGCTTACTAGAATTCTTAACAATCCTATGCATCCTATGGGATAATTCAAATTGTCTACTAATTTTGAATTAATATTTGAATTCTTATGACTAAAGCTAAAATAACATATAGAGTTTATATAGTTGATTTGTATTGAAAGAAACAATGTCATCTAAATGCTGAGATATTTAAGATAGCAGTCCAATATGGTTTGGTTGAAGCAAAGATTGAAAAAATAGTGTACCTAGCAACTAAAGCATGCGCCTCCATGTGATGGACTCCAACCATTGGCAAATTGTGTTTTCCCGCTATCAGTCTTGCTTTTCTCACACCAACTACACTCAGAAATCAACAAAAACAGTTAGAATATAACCAAACATCTTTTTCATTTAACAAACACATCTAGTAACTTTAAAAGCATAAGGTTTTTTTCTTTAAATGCATCTTAGACTACAAAGTAAAAAATATTTTCAAGGCAATTAAGAAAAACAAAAACAAAAAATGGAAGGGTATATACAAAGTGAAATTATATCCCTCTCTGAGAGCAACTAAAGCAGCAATAAACTCAGAGTATGCTATAGCACTGAAGGTAACGTTTGGACAGTTGCGTACATACCTCTTCTCACCAAGAGTAACAAAAAGAATTGACAAAACTAACCTCATCAGAAAAACAACACTTGCAATGCAGCTACCAGATTGTGAAAAAAGCTAGAATCCAAATACAGTCCCACACTCCCAAGAGATGGGCCAAAACCAATGACCCCGCATCCCCTAGAAGACTTGCATGCCAATGAAGCTCTCCATGAAGCATAATAGAATGATGTTCTTGGATCATCCTCCAGCATGATGTAGCAAAAGTACAGTCCCATAAAACATTCTTCAAAGTCTCTAAATGACGACAAAAGGGGCATGACCCATCTGACAACCTGCTTTTGGCAAGATAAGCTTTGGAGGACAACCCTTGATAAAGAACCTACGAAGCAAAGACACAAAGAGAGAGAGACCATACTGTTGATTTTGGGTAGCATCGGATGTGCTCTAGCTCCGAAATTTTGTGGAGGGGCTAGAACACAGAAGATCTTCAAAACCCAGAAATTGTTTGGAGAAATTCCACCCAGATGAGGAGTTATTAAAATAATTAATATTTTTAATGGGTTCCTAAGTCTAAACTTAGGAAAATAAAAATATTAATGGGTATAAATAAAATATGGGTGAGAAATTTCTAAGTGACGAGGATCAAGCATGTTTTAATCTTAGCCGTTGATTCATCAAAAAGAAAAATATAAGAGGATACTTGAGGGTCAGTTGGAGACACACCAAGAGATCAAAGAGTTCGATTTTTCTGGGGCGTGGTTTGCTGAGAAAGTCAAGCTAAGTGATCTAACTTGCAATGAGAGGGGCAGTTCGGCAGAGGAACTTCAGTCCAAGGCCGAGGATACATAGCGGAGAGGCGGAGCAGTAGCAGGAGAGACAGCACAGCTCCAAAGAGGGTGACGCAGAAGCTAGAGGAGCTAACGCAGTTCCTTAGAGGCAGTGCTAGGGTTTTTCTGTGGTGCAGAGAGAGCAGTAGTTCAGCATATCAACTTCTAAACAATGGAGGCTCACTGGGAGGGTGACGCAGCTCCTATAAGAGGTGACGCAGTTCCAACGCAGAGCTTGGAGCAACCATCACTACCCAACACTAGGAACAACAATTGTCATATGTGGGGTTTGATCATCCAGTTGCTGGAATTGTCAAAATATCCGTCTCCGGATAGAGGTACTGCTGCCAGGTTTGTTCTCTGTTGGGTGATCTAAATTTGGCACCTTAGTTGTATTCAAAAATCTACTTAATAATACAAACCCTCTATATGTTGCATTGGTTTTCCCAAATAGGGTTTTTTCGGGGACGATTGTCCAAAAATAACGGTGTCCCTTGTGTGATTGTCTCAGTTTATTTCAGTTCATGATCTGTATATAGGTGTAATCTGCAATAGTGTTCTCATTGTTGTTTAAATATTTAAATAACTTGTTGAATGTAAAGAACAAGTAGGAGATGATAAACCAGTGATTGCAGTACGATTTTTGATGTGTAGATTCATAAACTCTCACACATACATTATGCAACCTATGGATCCATCAAACATCAATGTCAGAAAAAACCCATATAGCATTGAGATCCAGAGATAAGGGGTGTCTCTAACGAAAAAGAGAGTATAACTTCTTAGAGTCGTACTAGTGAAGGGGTTTCCCAAACTTTCACCCCTAGTCTCTCCAAAAGGGCCACGATATGTTTGTATTTAGCTTATACAATTTTTCCACTAGAATCAAACTAATGATGCCTCTTCTAGCCTGCCTGTTCGAGGTAAGGAGACCTGGAGAACCTTTTGGTGAGCAACTACTCTCTAATCCTTCCAATATTTGGTAGAGAATGTTTATTTTTCTAGTAGAAACAAACTAGAACAATGTTCTTCAAAGATAACTACTTCCAACAATTTATTAGCATCAATTATAACTAACATTCAGTATCATCAAGCAGTTATACACAAAAAAATCAGCCATTAATCACAGTAGAGCAGTAGAAATAACAATGAGACAAGAGACACGGCCCCTTGAGAAATCCTTAGGGCAGCATAGTTTGGGTTTTGTTTAATTTGATTTCTCTTTATTGACATTTTCTTGTCATGTTCCTTATTAATTCATCTTTGCAAATATTATATCTTTATCATTAAGAGAAATGCCAAACAATGAAGATCACAAACACAACAAGGGAACACTAGAGATAGGCTCCAAGCTGTGAAAATTCCTACACTTTGAAGGAGCCCCTACTGCAGTAAATCTGAAACTACTTCACCTACTTAATTTTTAAATTACATTCATCAAGTTATTCTTCTGAATATTGAAGCAAATTACTTCTACAGCCTACACTAATTAAATATTTGATCTCATGAAACAGAAAACAGAGCAAAGAACAAGATACATAGGACACACTTATTTTTGGACACAATAATCCATGGAAAAACCCAATGTGAGAAAACCAGGATAGCAATTCTGAGTGTTTATTATTATGTAGGAGAAATATTCGAATACAAATCTAGGATGCTCATCAAGAAATCCTTTACAAAGAAAATACTGGCAAAAACTTTGAGTGAGTTTTACCTCACTTCACCAGGCAGAATTTTGGCTGATCCGGCACAAGACTAGCTAACCCCGGCTATTTTTGCACTGGCCTTGCGTAGGCTTTACGTCAGCCCCGCATCAGCATCTCTGCCCTCTACATCAGCTATCCCTGTTGTTCTAGCAGTTCTCAACAGTTTTGGTTGTTCCCAGTGGTTTTGGATTCTACATGACAGGCAGCTTTTCTGCTCTGCGCTGACCTTCCTGGCTCTGTGTCAGGACTGCATGGGCCCAGACTGGCCCAGCATTAGCTCCCCAAGCTACGGCACTACCTCTCTGCAAGCTCTCTTTGCCTCTGTCAAAATTGTCTGGAGCTTCTCCCAAATTCTCACTACCCCTCTATTGTTGAATGATCACTTAGTTCAAATTTCTCAGTTTCCTAGCCACAGAAATCAAATTCCAGATCAATTCTATCTCTCTGTGTGTGTTTCCAAATGAACCCCAAGCCTCCATTTTATACCTTTCCTGTTGAGTCTTCAATGGCCGAGATTAAGTCTCTAATTAACGGCTAAGATTAAAACATGACTTGATCCGCCTTCTAGATCATTCTCACCCATATTTTGATTAATACCCATTAAAATTTTAATTTCCCTAAGTCTAGACTAAGGAACTCCATTAAAAACATTAATTATTTTAATAAAATATAATCCGAGTGGAATTTCACCAAACGGTTTCTAGGTTCTTTGGAACTCATGTGCCTTAGCCTCTCCCCCAATTTTCAAGGCTAGAGCATTTCGGATGCTACCAAAAACTAACACAAGCAAGGGCAAAACCCCTCAAAAGTGTGAAAATTCTATCACTGCAACAACTGATTTATTTTACCTACTTATTTCCCAATAAGTTATTTATGTCATTCAATAAACATTAAAATAAACTCTGCTGCAGATATCACATCATAATCCAGAAACAAACACATGCACAAGAATCAACACATCGACACAGATATTTTGGACAACAGTCCCCGGAAAAACCCAATGTGGGAAAACCGATGCAGCAAGAGAGGATCTTATTATTCAACAATTCTTCAGTACAACTAGGTGTCAAACTGGCTTACCCAATAGAGAGAAAATTCTCTAGCACTTCTCCCAATCTCAGCATCAGGCTAGTTGACCTCTGCGTAGCTCCCAGATCCTCTGCATCAACTCCTGCCTCTCTGCATCAGCACTGGGCCTCTCTGCGTCACCCACACATGCCCTCCAGTGACTGCGCAGTCTGCTACCTGAGAGGCTCTTCGTCTGCCTCTCCAACCTTTGCGCTGGTCTTCTGGTGTTGTTCTCGACTCTCTATTTCGTACTTGCTGCCTTCTGCTGCTCTCCAGACCACTAGTTTGAATTTCTCAGCTAACCCCACTTCAGAAATTGCACTGATTGGTCTCCCTCAATGTGTTCTCCAACTGACCCTCAAGCCTCTTCTTATACTTTTCCTGTTGGTTCTTCAATGGCCGAGATTAAATCTCTAATCAACAGCTCAGATTAGATTTTGTTTGATCAATGACTTTTACAACCTTCTAACCTAATTTTATATTAATACCCATTAATATTTTATTTTTCCTAAGTTTAGACTTAGGAACTCCATTAAAAATATTAATTATTTTAATATCTCCCAAACCAGTTAGAATCTGCCCAAACCATTTCTGGGTTTTGGAGATCTCATGCACTTTAGCCTCTCCACCAATTTTCAAGGCTAGAGCACATCCAATGCTACCCCAAATCAACACTCCCTCTTAGCAAGGATTGTGCTCTAGTAATACTCCACATTGAGCATTACTCTAATCATACGACATCGGTACCTGTGTTGATGCTAAGCCTCCCGCCCAACATCCTCTACACTGCTCCATCCTGTACTGCTGCCCATGGCTCTATCACTGCCATGGCTACACCTATACTGCAACTCCCTCTACATTCGTGTTGTTGCTGGTCCATCTTCCCAACGCTGCATCTGCACTGCAAACTCCTTCTCATCGTGTTGCATCGTGCTACTGCTGACTGCTATTGCACTGCAACATCATACCCATTTTTGTTACTTAAATGGATTTTTTATCATCCCCATCTTCTCCCTGAAATAATCAAACTTGGTTCTTCCAAGGGCCTTGGTAAGGATGTTTGCCACTTGTTCTCATGTAGGAGTGTAGCTCAACTGTACAGCGCCTCATTGGACACAGTCACTAACAAAGTGACATAGGATATCAATATGCTTTGACCAATCGTGAAACATTGGATTCTCAGAGAGCTTGATGCAACTCTGATTATCACATGTGATCCTGGTCGCCTCCATCTTTATTCTGAATATATTCACAAGTAGTTTCCTAAGCCATCTGGCCTCGCACGAAGCTGTGTTTGCGGCCATATATTCTGCCTCTGCTGAGCTTAGAGCCACGAATTTTTTCCTACTACACCAAGAGGTCATTCCTGATCCAATGTTGAAATAGTACCCAAAGATACTTTTCCGATCCACTAAATTTCCTGCCCAATCTGCATCAGTAAATCCACTCAATCTGATATCCTCTCTCCTAGTGTACAATAATCCATAATCGATTGTTCCCTATAAATATCTGAGAACATGTTTGGTTGTTGCCCAGTGCGCCCTCTTCAGCTCCACCATGAACTGACTGAGGGTGTTGACAGCGTAGGGAATGTCTGGCCTGCTATTGATCAGATATATCAGGGACCCTATGAGCTGCCTGTATAAGGTGGGATCAACATCCTTGTCTTCTGATGCATCAATCTTCTTCTAGTTAGTGATCATTGGAGTAGCCATGGGTCTACAGTCCTCCATCCTGAATCTCTTCAGGATTTTTGTAGCATATATTCCTTGCCCAAGGAAGATCTCCCCCTTTTGTTGCCAAACTTCCAACCCCAGGAAATAATGCATTCGTCCCAAATCCTTCATGTTGAATTCCATGGCTATATTCTTCTCGCAGTTCCCGATAAGCCTGGATGATCCTGTCAAGAAGAGATCATCCACATATAATACTAAGATTAGAGGCTCATTCTCTACAACCAAATAGTTGAGATTTGGATCTGCATCACTCTTGACAAATCCCATTTTCTGCAAGTAGCCATTGATTCGACCATACCATGCTCTAGGTGCCTGTTTCAGCCCATCCAAAGCTTTCTTCAATCTGCATACATGATAATTCTTCTCATGTGTCTCAAAGACCTCTGGTTGGTCAATGTATACCTCTTCTTCTATCACTTCGTTCAGAAATGTCGTTTTTACATCCATCTGATGAATCTCCACCCC
Source organism: Pinus tabuliformis (assembly GCA_031772625.1). Taxonomy (NCBI): domain Eukaryota; kingdom Viridiplantae; phylum Streptophyta; class Pinopsida; order Pinales; family Pinaceae; genus Pinus; species Pinus tabuliformis. The sequence continues at coordinate 123,612,871 of CM062808.1, read as the reverse complement.
ATCTGTGCTGCAAGAGATATCACGATACTAATAATGGTATACCAGGCTACTGGGGCGAAGGTCTCTTCGTAGTCAATTCCTTCCTTTTGAGCATACCCCTTAGCCACAAACTTGCCTTTGTATTTCTCAAAACTGTCGTCTGCAGCATATTTGATCTTGTAAATCCATCTCGAACCTACCACTGATCTGTCTTGAGGCCTTGGCACTACCTCCCAGAGATCGTTTACCATTATGGAGTTGTACTCCTCTACCATCGCATCCAGCCAAAATTGATGTTGAGCTACCCCCTGAAAGCTGGCAGGCTCCCCATCCTAAGCTACTAATGCCTGATATCTATCTGGTTGTTTTTGCTCCCTCTTATTATTCCTTGGCGCACCGATGAAGTCCTCTGCATCTCGCAGAACCTGACAAAGTTCCCTACTCGTTCTTCCTTTGCCAGCAGGTGCTTCTGTTAGCTCCTCCTCATCCTGTGATTATTCCTGGCCCGAGGAAGAATTATTTTCTTCTGTTGGTTGAAGAGGTTTGACCAACGGTTCCTCTTTTGATTGCTCTTCGGAAGGCATTTCTCGAAATTTTCTGAAAGCCCTATTCTCCATGAACTTCACATCTCGTCGAACTACTACCTTCCTGCTCCCTGGAAGATAGATTCCGTATGCCTTAGCGTTCTCACTATATCCCACTAGATATCCTTTCTTTGCAGTTTGATCCAGCTTCTTCCTCTTTTCTGCGGGTATGCGACAATATGCTAAGCTCCCAAATATCCTAAAATGACTGACTTCAAGCGTCTTCCCTGTGAAGACTTTCTCTAGAGTAATCTTGCCCAATGCCCGATGAGGAGTTTTATTCTGAACATAGATTGTTGTGTTGCATGCTTCTACCCACAGGAATTTTGGCATATCCTGATCATACATCATGGCCCTAGCTACTTCTATAATAGTCTTGTTCTTTCTTTTTATTACTCCATTCTGCTCTAGGCTGTAAGGAGTTGTCCACTCTCTTTTGATGCCCTCCTTAGCGCAAAAATTAGTGAAGTCCCTACTGACATACTCTCCACCATTATTTGGGCGCAAAACTTTTATTTTCTTCCCAATCAGATTCTCCACCAAAGCCTTGAACTCTTTGAATGGACAGAAAACCTCGTCCTTGGTTTTCAGAAAATAAATACAAGTTTTCCTTGAGTGATCATCAATGAAGGTAAGGAAGTACTCCTGTTACAGTGCTCTTGAGAATTCTCAGAGCCCCATGATGCAAATGTCCCATTCTTTTGTGCTATAGTTCGTTCAAATCCTTGTCTACATGACTGCTTATTAGTGTCGTTGGTGATTCTAGTTGTAGTATGTACAACCTGTTACTTTTGATCCCAATCTGCACTTTCTTTTTCCATCTCGGTTGTTTGACATATACTTTCTCCTTGATGAAGAAAACGTCATAGCCTTTGCCTTGAAGTTGCGACACGGAAAGTAAGTTCATCCCCAATCCTGGTACATGAAACACATTGGTGGCACAGAACCGCTCTACTGTTTCTGTTTGAAAAAGTATGCTACCCCTCCGTACTAGAGTACATTTTGCCTTGTTCCCCATGGTGATCTGAAAGTTCATCTTCTCCTTCCGATAATCTGAGAAACATTCCCGAATTTTCTTCATATGCCAAGAGGCCCCACTGTCTATATACCATACTTCTGATGATGCAGAGCTAGTCACACAAGCCACTTCTTCTTCTAGCCTGGAAGCCAACATAGAGAAATCGAAATCACTTTCTCTTGTGTGATTTTTTGAAAATTTGTGCGAGTCTCCTGACATAGTTGCCTCTGCATCATGGTCTTAACCCATAATTGATTTTCCCTTCATGTCTCCGATTACTTGCTCTGATACCATGTGAAAATTCTATCATTGCAACCACTGATTTATTTTACCTACTTATTTCCCAATAAGTTATTTATGAAAATCCTTCAGTAAACATTAAAATAAATTTTGCTGCAGATATCACATCATAATCCGGAAACAAACACATGCACAAGAATCAACACATCGACACAGATATTTTGGACAATAGTCCCCGGAAAAACCGAATGTGGGAAAACCGGTGCAGCAAGGGAGGATTTTATTATTCAGCAATTCTTCAGTACAACTGGGTGCCAAACTGGCTTACCCAACAGAGAGAAAATTCTCCAGCACTTCTCCTAGTCTCAGCGTCAGGCTAGCTGACCTCTGCGTAGCTCCCAAATCCTCTGCGTCAGATCCTGCCTCTCTGTGTCAGCACTAAGCCTCTCTGTGTCACCCACGCAGGCCCTCCAGTGACTGCGCAGTCTATTGCCTCTGCATCTACCTAAGAAGCTCTACGTCTACCTCTCCAACCTTTGTGCTGGTCTTCTGGTGCTATTCTCGACTCTCTGTTCTGTACTTGCTACCTCCAACGGCTCTCCAGACAACTAGTTCGAATTTCTGAGCTAACCCTGCTCCAGAAATCAAACTGACTGGTCTCCCTCAGTGTGTTCTCCAACTGACCCTCAAGCCTCTTCTTATACTTTTCCTGTTGGTCCTTCAACGGCCGAGATTAAATCTCTAATCAACGGCTAAGATTAGATTTGGCTTGATCCATGACTTTTGGAACCTTCTAACCCAGTTTTATATTAATACCCATTAATATTTTATTTTTCCTAAGTTTAGACTTAGGAACTCCATTAAAAATATTATTTATTTTAATATCTCCTAAACCAGTTAAAATCTTCCCAAACCATTTCCAGGTCTTAGAGATCTCATGTGCTTTAGCCTCTCCACCAATTTTCAAGGCTAGAGCACATCCGATGCTACCCCAAATCAACAAAAGGGGAAACCCAGAGAACTCTCTTCTTATAGAATCAATTTCAAAGAAGACTTCCAAGACCCAAAACTCAAACAAGATTCACCAAGACCAAGCCAGCTACCAACAAGGAGATTTGTCCTTCAAACAATATTTGCAACTACTTCTACACTTTTTCAGACCTGTGGAAATCCCAAGGACCACAAGGATATCGCACATGTGAGCTGAACCAAAGAAAAACTTCAGAAATTCATTCTTTCAGGTCTTCCTTCTTTTCTCTTCCAAGTCCCACGAACTCTTATATAGAACAAGATATGTTATGCCAAGTGTGTGTCTTCAAGGGGTTGAAGTCTTTCCCTTTTATAGTCTTCACATGGGCTAGAAGGGCCTCTCTAGGCCGACTTGATCTTGTGGCCTTTCTAGACCATTCTAAACAACAAAATAATATTTTCTTTCTTGTTACAAGTGCCCAATGAGGTCTTTTACATTATGACATTGACTTTGACTCAAGACAAAAACCCTAGAGCACACAATGGGTGCTTTGACCTAAGACCCAAACGTTTTGAGCATGAAACCCATGCTTTAAATAAATAAATAAAAACAAGTCTTTCTTTTGACAAGTACAATAATAATTACATCATGTCATGAGCCAAATACAATTATGAAGACCAATACTAGTTATACTTTTTAACACTCCCTCTTAACTAAGGAGGTATTCATAATTGATCAATCGGTACAAGGACAGTACTCACATTGAAAAGTTCTCATAAGAAGAGTATCAACATACGCAATGCTAGGGATCTTGATACCATAATTGCCAAGGTATCCTCCCAACAGGGACTAGGATGTCATGAATGTTGAAGGAAAAGTAACTAAGTTCGGTTTTCATTATGACTTGTAACAATAATATTATGAAGAAAATTGGTATTCCTTGCATCATGGGTTTCATGAGCAAGATGTGTTTACCATGTTGAAGGAAATCTAACTAGGCTCAGTCTTCATAAATGTACTTTTGATATTTGTATTTATGCAAGAAAAGAAAAATTATTTGTATAATATATGTCAATGAGTTTCTTGCTCATTGAAATAGGTCTAACACATGTTAAAGTGCTATAGGTGAGTCAAATAGTCAAAAGAAAATGTTGAAGACCTTAAGAGCATGTTGCACCATGTATATGTTTGTAGAAGAGTCAAAGAATATCCCTCGAAGCAAAGTCAAGTCTCCTCCAAAGCAAAGGCACCATCAAAAAAGCTATCCGAAGCAAAGACATGAAGTCGGCCTACAAACAGCTAGTCGGCCTAAAGGAGGGGCATGAAGAATTTCAACCCCCACTCTGATTATTAGTTTTCCTTATCACTCCATGCATTTAGTTTTAAATCCAAGCATGATAAAAAATTCTAAAATCTGGAAATGACAATATTTTCTGAAAACACAAATTTAGAGATTTCACAACTGCTGAAATTGCAAAAATAAAACATAGCAAAATTATGACAGCCACACAGAAAATAACACAGTGATTTTTGGTCGATGTGACCCTGGAAAAAACCCCTACAACTCTTGGCGAAAACCAATTTGAGAGCTCTTCTTTATTTCTGAAAATGCTTTTACAAAGAAACTGAAATACATAATAAAAATTCCAGCAACCACAAATTACAACTTATCTCGAATTCCATGCTTGAACTCCACCTCGAAAATCATGCCAATCAACAAATAGCCAAAACAGAAATTTTTATAGCAATAAAACAACATTAAATGTTGTACGGCCTGCCTCGAAAAAATGTGCCTATAACATGTTGTACAGATCGTACGGATTTCAACAATACAATTGCCTCGAAATTTGTGCCCAAATCTGCCTAAAAAATCGTGCCCTTGTTGCTATTCCTCTTCCTCATTTCATGTGTTGTCCCTTCCTCAATTTCTATGCCTTTCTCTTGTTGTACATTTTGCCTTGGGATGCGTGCCAATAAACGTTGCTATCCAAATTTGTTGAAATGTATTCTTGCTGCACTCCTTCACTTCCTCATTGCTCAGAAATTTTCTCCTTGCTCTCTCTTCTTTTTCTCTCAAATGCTCATGAAAGAATGAATTATCTTTTCCTCTTCTCTTCTCCTTTTATTCTCTAAATGACCTTTTGGGTTACCTAAGATATAATGGTTGAGATTCATTTAGATCTAGGGATGAGAATAAATGTGCATTTAATTCTCACTTTCTATTTTTTAACTCACCCACTTAAATAAAGACCCACTTAGCCTTTTATTTCCATAGTCACTTTTTCACTTTCTAATCCTTCATTAACTTTAATAAAGTCGCCTTTAAATTAGAATGTAGTCTTACCACTTATAAAGTCACTTTTAAATTAGAATGTAACTTTACCACTTATAAAGTCACTTTTAAATTAAATTGACATGAAAACATGCATATTTTTATGTAAATCAAGATAGATATGGCATCCATGATTCCATTGTAGTTACTAGTATGTACATCAACCATCTATATTCTAGCACTTACAAACATACATCAAATTTTTAAGCATATTATAAAACATAAAACATTTAAGCATATTATAAAACATAAAACATAGAGCATATTATGATTTATCTAGCAAGTGAACAACTGCCAACATTTGTCATGTCCAAAATTCAAATAATAATGTTTACAAAATATGTCACTTGGTCACAGCCAAGACAAAAAAGGTTCAAATTCACAAGCCTACAGGTCTAATGATTAATCTATGACAAAAGTAGTAAATTGTGAATATATCTACTAATCTCTCCTCCTTCCACCACGAAGAGAACGTGGCAGCGGGCCTCCACGTGGTGGCAATGAAGAAGATGTTGCCTGTGGAAGTTGTGGCAGTGGCACTGAAACTGATGAAGACGAACCCCCTGTTGTTGGTGTTGAACCATGGAACCTAGGAACCAAAGGACCAGAAGGGGGTGGCATCTCAACACGATCATCATCATCCTGGAATCACTCAAAAAATTCATGCAAAAAAAAACACTAGTAAACAAAAAAATTAAAAACATGAATTAGAGAAATGCTTTATAAGGAAAATTCATACCACAATGGACATACCTGGATAAGAGCATCCTCTAATTGCTCTAATCGCAACACCCCATCCTCTAAATTGGGCTCCTCTGGATTCTTGTCACAAATCAACAAGTCTTTATTAGTCTTTGCATCATCACAGTAATGGGACAACAATCGCAAGTTGTAATGAACATAAACCAAGCTCTCTGCCCAGTCTAAACTCAACTTCTTCCTTTTAACACTGTGGATGAAAGAATAAGAGTTCCAACACCTCTTTGCAGAAGAAGTGTTTAACACCTGTGATAGCACCCGTAATGCCAAAGTCTGTGGAAGTGGAGTAGCCCCTCCATGCATGTTCCACCACTCAAGAGAAGAAAAAGTCTCTCGATCTCTAATTGCATGCATGCTCCCCAATGGACCAGTGTTAAGCGTATAGTTGCTCAACTGTCTCCGTACCATGGCAGCCTCCTCCTCATCGGGAATTAATTTACTCAATGCAATCATATATTTTTTGTGAACCTCTTGATCTTGGTGTGGTTTTCTCCTGCGTCCCCCTCCAAGTGCTAGTGTTGAAAGCCATGATGGATGATAGTATTTAGGTGTCAAAACATATGCTAATGCATGCAATGGAACATTTAGCATTTCCCATAGGTTTTCCACCTCTGCACGAATATAATTGTACAAGGTGATATCTCTAGGCTCAACAATGTCTTTAATCTGCCCCAACATGCTATCCATTTGCTCATACACCTCCCCAATTATTGGTCGATTTGAATCTCCAAACTTGATCATGTAATAAATTGGTTTGGTGAATTGCAAAACATATTTAACTTGTGACCAAAAGTACATGTCAAGAATAGTGTCCTTGGCTGCATTAGCACCATCTCTATCAGTGTTAATTTCATCCCATGTTTCAGCACACACCAAATTAGTTAAAGCTTGTCTCACCTTCACTAGCCGCCTAAAGGTGAGGTAATAACTGGCAAATCTTGTCTTTGCAAGTTTAAGCAACTGCAGCTTGGAGTAAGTGCCATAGAAGTAGTTTACCCTTGTATGCCCTGTGATGAATTTAATGAGTTGCTTCCCTCTCCTGTAAAGCTCAGTAATCCACCCACATTCTTTATGTTTCACAATATCATGCATCAAAAGGTTCAATGTGTGAACCAGGCACCCAGACCAAAAGATGTGTGGATTAGTACGCTCAATAATTTTCCCTGCTGCCTTACAATTTGTTGTATTATCTGTGATCACTTGAACCACATTATTCAGACCAAGATCTTTAAGTGATTGTAATAGGAGATCTGCAATGTTTTGTGCAGATGCACTGATGGAGGAGGAGTCATGACATGTAATAAATATTGCACCACTAGCAGAAACACCAAGAACATTTATCAAATGTTGGTTTCTAATATTTGTCCACCCATCTAATACAATGGATACCCCAGAATCTACCCACTCATTTGTACAACGTGTCAAAGCTCTTTTAACCTTAGCTTTTTCTCTTTCTAATAACACTGTTCTAGCTTGCTCATAGTTGGGGGACTTGTATCCTTTTGGGGCTTCATTGATGGCCTTTACCATTTCATGCCAATAAGGAGAGCGAAGCACATTGAATGGTACACTGCAAGCACAAAGAAATCGGATTATCTTTCCATCCACATCATCCCTCCCAGCAACATTAAGGAAATCCCCTATTGTTCTTTTACCTCTAGAGCTTCCAGAAGTACCATGAGGAGACAAGCTACCAAATCTAGAGATTGCACTTGATTCAGAATGAGTTTCTTGTTTCTTGTTTTTTTGTTGTGCAGCCTCCTCTATTTGGATGTATTTTCTTCTTTGTTCAGATGAAATGTTTGGGCAAATTTGTATCCCCACGGGACCCTTTTTATCATCACTGTTCAGCACCCCACAAAGATGCCTCCTCACACGGGTATATGAACCACTAAATGGTTTTCCTCCATGACAACCATGAGGGCACAAAAATTTGTAGTTTCCACCACCCTTTCCCCCTTCAAGTTTGGTCACATAGTTCCACAAAGGAGTTAATGCAGCTTTCCCCTCAAGTGTCTCAGTTTCCCCTTCAGGTTCAACTTCATCCCCTTCCTCTTAAAACTCTTACTCCTCATCATACATTGGGTCACTCATATTGGGACCACTGTCCTCTTGTGCTTCTTCCCTTCTATTCCTACTCCCCCTTGCCATCATTAAAACCAAAAGTGGAATGAATATGATACATAGAAGCCAAAAGAACACCATCTTGGAATATGGATATAGGTGGTGGACAACCTGCAAGTAAAGGAGCAAGTAGAAACAATGGGAAAGAGTAGGAAAGGGAAAAGAAAAATACAAAAAAATGTCAAAAAAATAAGGGAGTTTGGGGTTTGCACTTACCTCTTTAGCTCTTGTAGATGAAGTCCTCCAAGCTCCTCCTCCTTCTCCTAGCTCCTCCTCCTTCACTCCTCCAAGCTATCCTCTCTTCTCCTCTCCTCTCTTCTCTTCTCCTCTCTTATCCTCTCTTCTCTTCTCCAACTCTCATAAACTCAAAGTGAGTAAATGAGGGATGAATGGGGGCTTTAATCCCTTCATTCCTCACCCTAACCCAAGGTGGACCCACCCCCAACAAGCAAACTCACAAAAAATAAATAAATAAACTGACTTTTTTAGGCCACGCGGCGAAATTTTTGGAAGCGCGTACGGGATCCGTACAATTCGACCTCAATGCGCTTCGGAAGGACACTTCCGAAATTTCCAAGAAGCACCTTTATTAGTCTGAAACGCATTTCGGGAGGCGGTTCCCCCACGCATCCATACGGACCACGTTTCGTGGGTTAGATCCGGGGGGAACGTTTCCTGCAACATTGATCCCGTCCCTTGTATTTATCTACCACTCACACTATAGGCTTCCCAAATCGAGTGCGCATCATCCTCCTACATGTGCGCCAGTCATCAAAGTTTCCTTTGTGCGTACCCCACCATATCGCAGGCGTAGTGCGCAGTACCTAATTCAAGGCCTAAAAACGTTGTTTTTCTAGTACCTCCCTTTCACATCTGTCCAAGAAGACATCTACCTCACCTAATCCATCATAAGTAGGCAGATCTCTCATTTTCGTCGATACGCAGCGCAGCAATCTTGTCATCATATTACAGTTAAGTGTGGTTACCTCATGCAACTTGTTCTGCCATCGCTCTATCTCCTCATCCGAGTCTGAAGTACAGGAGCTTTCGCACTCCCATGAAATTCGTCCATCCGCGGTGGGATTTACTCTGTCTTGCTCTCGCGCAGTTATCTTGTAGATGCAGTCTAAATCATCATTGCTTTCATAGTCGCGCACTGGCTCAGTGTAGCGCGATCCCTCAGCAGGGTCCAAAGGTATCACTACGCGCAGAGACTTCTTCTCAAAAATCATCTTGCGCTTCTTCAGGTTAATCACCCCATTCATGTCAGTGGCCCAATCGATTCCTAGGAGCGCAGGGTAGGAATTGTTGTCATCAACAATCTCTATCACCTCGAAGTCGACTAGCAAGCTCGCTCCCTCAAATCCACTGTGATTTCCTACAATCGCCCCAGGGGTATTATCTTTTGTTGGTTCGCCATGCACAGCTGAATAGGAGACCACTCCAGCAAAAGCCTCCTCATGCGCTCCCATGTCTGCTTCTGCAAAACATTCGCATTCAATCCTAAGTCCAGTTTACTTGGTCCATTTTGTATTCTCCAATCTACGCAGTTAACCTCATCTCTCTCCCTGTCCTAGTCTTATGCTTTCCAAGCTTCCGGACTATGCACGGTTCTCCTAGCGCGGTCCCAGCACATCTGTTAATGAGCTCCTATAATCCCTTTACCGCCTTATTGTCACACAGTAACTTCATACATGTTTCCAAGCACATCGTAAGCATCGATGAGTCCATTTCCGGCTCCGGTCTATATTTGCTTCTTGAAGTGGAGGCATTAGCGAAGCTCTTCTTAGCTTCCATAAAAGTTTCTCGAGTGCGCTCCAAATCAAACTTCGCTTCCTTCACCAGAGCTTTGTGAACCGAAGTACCATCTGATGGTTGTTTGCCTTTATCATCTCCCGTCGTAATTCCACTTCGGAGCACAATATTCACATTTGGATTGTCCTCGCGCGGCTCAGACCTCATCATCTGCAGGTTCTAAATCAGGGGAGGCGGTAGCGCTCCCTTGTCGCATATCCTAGCTATCAGCGTAGGACAATCTTCTGTCTTGTGATCAAACAAGGTACAGTATAAACATGATGGACGCGTCGGATTCATAAAATCGCGAGCATAATGTCCTGGCCCTCCGCAATTGTAGCATATTAGCTATTCGTGACCTTTTCCAGGTCCTCCTCCACCTCGGCCTCATCCACGCCCCTGGAATCCGATTCACGCCATCCTTGCACCCTAGCCTAGGAGTCGCGTTTCGGCCTGAACCCTGTAGGGGGGTTTCTATCCATCATTAGCTCATAACTTCTACAGGTGCGCTCATCGTATCCCACCGATCTACAGAAATTACAGAACAACTGTTGAGAATTATGCATATACTTCTACAGGTGCGCTCATCGTATCCCACCGATCTACAGAAATTACAGAACAACTGTTGAGAATTATGCATATACTTCTGCAACAGATGACAATTGTCCGTAGCATGCTTTCCTCCTTTTTGAAAAATCACGCACCACAAAGCAGGCAACGCACTTGGTCCTGCCTGCGCTTCCAGTCTTAGCGGCATCGGTCCTCCTCCCGCGATGTAATTTGCAAACACTGGGCAGTGGTCCTTATCATGACCCTGCCCCTTCCATTTTACACACCACACCTCTTCGCGCACTTTTGGTCGCGCTGTCCTGTCCTGTTTCAGACTCTGCATCTCAAGGCACAAGTTTTTCAACTGCGCGTGGATTTGTTGAACTCCCAAGTTAGGATCCTATATTGGGGTCTCATGCAGCCTCATCGTGATCTCTAAAGCTTATGCTTGAGTCGTTAACCTCTGTTGCGACAGCGCGTTCCTCAAATGCGGCGATAGTGATACTACAAACCATTTACAGAGCTATCCATCCATCAGAGTCATGTTAGCTTCGCGAATCGTGCACTTCAGCCTCTGATCCAACTCCCAAGGAGTCTCAACTCTCACCTGGTATCATTGTAATCTCTTTAAACCCAATGATCGACCGCGCCTCTAAATTCAGCCTATTGAATTCCCTAATTAGCGCAGCTTGGATAGCCGCGATTCCCGCATTCGAATGATCACTTGAGTTCTCAATGTACCTGGTCAATGTGCGATCCTGCAGAGCACTAACCAATGTCGCTTTCTTGATATTATCATCTATAACTCCTTGCGCTTCCCATACGGCCTTTACAACGAACCAAAACTGGTCTAGATCTTCATTTCCCACTCCTTTGAACACAGGCAAATTTATCGAGCTTGCCATATTAAAACGCGGTGGTGGCAGAGGTGGTACGGATGAAGATGGAGGGGATGGTGGTGAAACTGGCGGTGGTGTGGATGGAGGTGGTATGAGTGGAATCCTCTACCTTATCAAATGGATCGCACTTCGCGAAGAGACCCTCGTGAGATCTTCCTCATCCACTCGTGAAGGTGAAATCAAGGGGCTAGTCTCTAGTCCCGCGCTTCCTTCGTTTCTGTAAATTCTCCCACTTCGCGTAGCCCCAAACACCAATGTAACTGCATAATCCGCTTTTCACACAATAGCATCTTAATCCAGGTGTTCAGAGACTTGATGTACTTACCTCGCGGTCCTTTGAGAAAGCATCGCTCTGCCTCGCTATAGCTAACCGCAGTATTTACCGCCAACTCAAAAATGAATCCTCCTATAATCCGATCAAGCCAGTGATCAACAGCACGCGCGATCTTATCCTCCGATGCTTCCAATCTCCGCACCAATTCAAGGGTCCACACAATAGGATTGTCGAGCTTCCACCTTCCTTGGCTATCTGCTAGCTTCGCGATCCACTCATATAGCTCAGTAGGGAATGATGCGAAGAAAATTTCGTGGATCTCTGTGTACAAGTAGCAATCTAACCACTCTTCCTTTGTCAGTCGCAGATTCCTGTTCTCCTGCGCCACGAATTCGTGAATTCTCCTGTCCAACCAACCTTCAATTTCCTTCTTAGTTGGATTCCAATGATGCGACATTAGACATCTCTATGCAGATTTCAGTCCCGACAACGGAACCATTTGTTGGCTTGATGGGGCCTCACCCAGGTTCGAAGTTAATTAGCCAAACAAATCCCTGTACTACTGGCCCTTTCGGCTGCAGCCCACGAAGCATGGATTGAGATCTCACCCGAAGCAGTATGGGGGGATGTTGGAACCAAGTTTCCGCACCCTTGAGATGTCTAAGGGGTCGACTTAGTCCAATTAGGAATTGCTTCGCGCAGGTTACTTTGCGCACTCTTCTGACCTGCGATACCTTCGCACCCTGTTATAATCGCCTTCATGTAACCCTAATCGAGGACTAAGGTGATTCCGCGCTACTAAGGCAGCAATCTGCGCTCTTTCTCTAATTTCCACCGCAGATCTTACTTATGTTCTTATCAGTGTTAGTTAACTTCACGTAAATAGATACGTATCTTCTATTCACTTATTTAACACATTCATATAAGTTTGCGCAACAAAGAAACAGTAAACTTGCAATTCATACCCAATATACTTCAATGCATAAAATAGGAAAAAGATACACAGAATAATAAGAAACTTCTCTTTATTATTTCTCCTTCGGTTACAAACTCGACTCACCCTGTGCACTCAACTGCAGGGGTCCGCGCACTCAGCTGCAGACTACTAGGCCTTTGCGCACTTAACTGCAAAGCCTTCTCCTACTCTATGACCCAAAGACTCGACTTTACACTTCAACTTAGACTCAATTCATCCTAGATTCATCAACTCATATTGTGTCTTTACAACTTAGAGCCTCGCTCTAGGTAGAACTCTCAAGCCGACATTACATTCCAAAAGTAAGGGTGGACAACCCTATGACTCAATTACAACTTCGCGCTCCGCACCCATAAATCGTGGAGTCTTTACATCGGACTTAATCAAAACTAGGGCTTTAAGCCCCAAAACTTGCCTTGGGGGATCTTGCGCCCAACAGCTATTATTCCCAACAAATTGAGAAATATGGGTTGGATAAGTCTATCATCTTTGGATGCTGTTTGCATCGGATTGCTGTTGCACAAACATGAACATAACCCTAGATCATATAGCCATGGTTCTTTATTGCTGGAACATAGTGCTGGTACAAAGAGACATGCAAAGGGATGATATTTGTTCTTACTGGTAATTCTGAGGGTGGAAATTTCCCTGTTACAAAAGCTGTTGAAACCGTAGAGTGTCCTAATGAATAATACAGCCATCTTCAAATAAGATGGATGAAGAAAGTTGATATGCAAAGCCAACATAATGAAGAAGTACATGGAAGTTGGAAGAACTGGTTTAGTTATCAATGCTGGAATATCTACAGATCGCACAAGCGTGAAATCGCAGGAATAATATCCATGCATAAGGGTAATTTACATACAACAAAAGAAGTTTGATTTCCACTTTGAGTTTGAGGCCTAAACATTCATATCAGCACTGCTTCTGGAGCACAGGCCCCAGATCATGAACAAAGCAGGCATCAGCTTTGTTGTGTCATTATTAGAAGATATGTCCTTGGTTTTGGTGTTGGAATCTACTACTAGAAGTGGCTCACTCACCACTGCACTTGCACGTGCTCTTTCACATACAGGGAATGTTTATACATTTGATTTTCATGAACTTGATGACAGCAGGAGAGAGAACTTGCCACAAGTCCGATGATTTTGTAATTGAAGTTGTTGGACGTCAATTTTCTTACACAACTGGGACTTCAAACTTGAATTGTCCAACATGCTTCTCAAGACAATGATATTGAAGACAGAATACAGGGGCTTTTATTTCCAGACAATAACAAAAAAAGCGCTATATTTGGCACTATAGCATTAGCTGGTAGATTGCACGCACAGGGAATTTTGATGTGGAAGAACACACACTAATCAAGAACTATGTGTGGAAGAATAAATTAAACATATTTTAAAGAATTAGGGTCAATTTTATTATAAATTTCACTAATCTCTTTTTTTTTTATTTGGTAGGTAAGCACCCACGGGGGATTTGAACCAGTGACCTATCGCAAGGAGTGTCTTCACAGTGCACCCATTCACCGTCAATCCAAAGCCCCATGGGCTTCACTAATCTCACATACATTATAAATTAATAAATTTCATATATATATGCATACATATTTTGTGTGATTTCTATTTACATTGATGTACATGGCTCTATATATTTTATCAGAATTTAGATATCTTCCACTTTTTTTCAACTGGTTTTTATACCCTTTTCAACCATTTCTGGTTCATAATTTAGGGAATTTTAGTTCTGTTCTGGTTCCAGTTCTAACTACACTGTTCCCCCTATATTTCTGTATATTGTGCGAAATTCATAATATTTCAGCTATTTTCTAGATATTTCAATTATTTTCTAAATATTTTCATGACTTTCTGCTATTTTTTGGTATATTCCACCGTGCTCTATATTCTTCTGCAGTTTGGAGCATACAAATTGGGCCTAAAGAACCAAGAACAATGGAATAAGCAAGGAAATTAGCAATTGGTGCACGTACAGAGACATGGTACAAAAGGGAGTTCTTGCATTTTAAGGAATGATGACACAACTATAGTAAAGATGAATATAAGGAAGCAAGTAAATGATTCCAATGAAGACAACCCTCCACCATCATGAAACTACATAAAATGTAGCTGAGCTAAGTTTGGGGGAAAGAGATTGACATCTTTACCACGTAAGCATAGGCTTAAACCAGGTCCAATAGTCACAGCCACTGCAGAAAGATCAAATGGTGTCAAATTTGCATTATGCAATGCATCTTCCACCACCTGTGCAAAGGAGGAAGATATTTTCACAGAGTGAAAGAGAGGGAATATATCTCATTAAAATATTATAATATTCACCATCTAATTTGAGTTGACCTAGTTTTTGCACATTACAAATTCAAAGAGAAATTTAGACTCACTCCATCAATCACTTGTGCATGTGCTTCTTGTGCCATTTTGGGTGAGACTCCTCCATATTGAACCAATAAATCTGCCTTCAGAAACAATGATTTAAATCTTTTTAACCCAATAATGTCAAAAGAGACTTTTAGAAAAATTACACAAGAAAAAAAAAAAATATATATATATATATATATATATGATGGAAAGTACCTTACATTGTCCCTATCATATATACAAAACTTTAGAACTCCGTTGCATGCATTTAAAGAATAAACTGATAAAAGACGGAAGAGAAATTTGTCTTGGCTCAGTCTAGTGCACCCCTTGCATAAAACTTTTGCTTAAAAAAACTTTCATTTTTTATCTAGATGTTAAAAAACAGAGAAACGTACTCATAAATAAAGCATAATAAAGCACGGCAATTCTGAGAATAATAAACCCCTAAACCAAAGCAAAAGTTTTCTACTTAAAAATGTTGTAGAGCTAGTTTGGATCCATCATTGTGTTGAAGAATGTAATTAATATCGGTCTTCATAATTGTACTTGTCAAAGGAAATTTTATTATTAAAGAAAATGACTTATTAAAGCATGGGTTTCATGCTTGGTTCAATGCTTTCTAAGTCAAAGCCTCCATTGAAGGCTTCTAGGTTTTGTCTCTAGCAGTGTTTTAAAAACCGTTTTCAAAAACCGGTTAACGGTCAAACCGGCCGGTTAGCAAGGCTGCCGGTCCGAACCGGCCAAAAAACCCAGTTTGATAGGGCATTTCACCTTTTTTCAGCCCTAACCGGTGAAAACCGGCCGGTTCCGTCCTAAACCGGCCGGTTTTTGGCACGCCCACCGTAAAGTTAAAAAATCATATTTTTCACTTTGTTTCAGGGGTTTTGGGGGGAAACTAAGGGTGTTTCAACCCTAACAATGTTAGCAATTAATGGTAATGTTAAATTCTTAAAGTAAAATTTTCATTTTCATCCTTTTACTTAAATTTTTAACATTACCATGAAATGACTCAGGATGTTTGAGAGTGGTTTCGACCTCATTGGATTTCATATGGAGAAACTAGAATTTTAGATTTCACTCAAAATTCAGCAGATTTAATGGTTTTCAGGATTTCATGGTTTGGGGCTAAACAATAAATGCAATCGGAGCTCCAATGATAAGCAAAACTCCTGATCTAGATGCCATTGTGTGGGACGATATTGATCCAACATCAGAATGGGTGGAGGAGACTGAAGAACCTGTGTTTGAGGTTGATTTTGATATCGACATGGCTTTAGCGGGGGATGATGCAGATTATGTGGTGGCATCAGAACTAGGATAAATAGCGGCATCAAGGAAAGGCAAAGAACCAATGGAAGGCGCTAGTCATGCAGGTCGACAAACTCGTGCTTCCATTAGGTCCACTTCTATTGTCATTGGTGGCATTGATACTGAGGTTGCAAATCAGGCTGAGGCATCCTCAGACTCTGAACTAGATGATGTCTATGTAGCTCCTGATGATGATCCTGTGTCTAGTAGTGGTGATGAACTTGATGATTGATCATGTGTACATTGTAGACTTGTAGTAGGTCAATGGCCTCATAGCTTGCAGCATTGCTTTTGGACTTTATAGGCCATTTAGAGCCTCATTTCTTATGTATTTTGCTATTTTTTCGATGATATGTATTGTACTCTGTGCCATTTTGATATATTCACCTTTACATGGTATATAAATGAGCAAACTTTGCATATTTTGTCTCTATTGGCTTGGAATCATGGTTTTACATCTTAAAAATAGTTTTGTTTCATTAAAATTAATTATTTAATGTATTTTTTTAAAACCGGTTCGTTTAGACCAAACCAGTCCCGGTTAGACCGGTTCCGGTCGTTAAACCGGTTCATTAGGTGGACCGGTCCGGTCACCGGTTCCGGTTTTAAAAACATTGGTCTCGAGTCATTAAAGTCATTGACATTTTTATTAGACCCTTCTTGGGCTTTTGTATCATGTAAAAAGAATCATTTTTTAGTCAAAAAGGTTATTTGTCACCTCCACACCAAGTCGGCCCTGTCCCCATGAAGTCGACCTACATTAGGGCAATTCGACCCAACAGAAAGGCTATATATAGAGAGGCAGTTCGACCTATTTGGAGCACTCACTCAACAAGTTCAATCTTCAAGGAAGAGAAGCAGAAAAGAGAGCGAAGTAGCTGGAGAAGGATGAAAGAAGTTGGGAAGACCTAAAACGAGTTCTTGGGCTATCTATCTCTCACACATGCAAAGTTTATGGGCATCTGATGGGGTCGAAATTCTGAATCTACTGCAAGTCCAAAATTCGGAAGCTAGGGGCCAAAAACTTCTTGTTGGGGACCGAAATTATGGATTGAAGTTGCTACTAGGAAGCTGTCACTTGGAGACTTTGACAGGGATCATCTATTAAAGGGAAGGGATGACTTGGTGATTGGAGGAGGTCTTTGCCTAGGGCTAAAGGGTCCTGGATTGTCTCATCTTGATTTGAATCTAGTAGAGGAAGAGTTGGACTGAGTTTTCCCCGTGAAGGGATTTTGCCATGGCTGAGTGCCTACACTTCTATCACTTGTTCTTGTAGTCTTCATATACATATAATTTGGTAAATGTTTGATGAAAGATAAACTAATAAAGAAGTAAAAAAAGCCAACATAATTCACAAGTAATTATCAAGAAAGAGGTATCAAACCCTAATTCCTATAAGCATTGATTCCTCAACATGGTTTCAGAGCTAAGGTGGAAGAAGGGTGAAGACACTTTGTTGGCAATTACTTGAAGAAGGGAAAAGCAATCTTGGAAGAAAAGGTCACTCCCTCTAGCAAGTTATTTGAAGATGGGTCTCAATATCATTAAAGTTGTAGGACGCTGGATTGGAAGGATCATCTACAATCTATCTAGGAGAGTCAAGAATGAAGGATTCTTGGTCGCACTGACAACTACTCTTGATGATGACAACACATGGATCATTGATAGTGGAGCCTCAAGACATATGACGGGAGAAAGTGGACAACTTCATACTCTATCAAGGGAACCATCATCACACGCAATGGAGCTAGGAGAAAACAATAATTATGCAGTCAAGGGCATTGGATCTACATCATTGACGCTGAAAAGTGGAGCAAAGTTACACCTCAACAACATACCCTATGTGCCAGGTTTGAAAAATAATTTACTTTCCATTTCTTGTTTAGAAGATATAGAGAAGATAGGGTTGCCTTTGTCGATGGTAAAGTTTTGGTTTGGAGAAAAGATTCAAGTTTTGAAAAGGCAAAGGTTATTGGAGTTCATGAAGGAAGACTATATAGAGTTATAACACCATCTCCTCAAGCCCTAGTTCACATGGAGATCAACCCTATCGAACTATGGCATAGAAGATATGGGCATATTCATTACAAGATAATAACCTCTCTTAGTCAAATGGTAAAGGGCATCCCCACTATCAAGGAAGATCATGAAGAAGTATGCAAGGGATGTGCTTTGGGAAAGAACACTAGGAACCTTTTACAAGCAGTGATACAAGGTCTAAGGAGATATTAGACCTCATCCATTCCAATGTGTGTGGGCCAATGTCTAATAAATCTCTTGGAGGCCATCTTTACTATGTGACCTTCATTGATGATCACTCTAGAAAGACATGGCTCTATCTTCTCAAAACAAAGGACGAAGTATTTGAAAAATTCAAGGAATTTAGATCCGAAGTTGAGACCTTAACCGAAAGAAAGATAAATATTTTGAGATTCGACAATGGACGGGAATACGCTTCAAAAGAGTTGATTGCATATTGTAAACGCGGGTATTAAGAGGAAGCTCATTGTTCCCTACAACCTCGAGCAGAATGGAGTTGCAGAAAGGAAGAATAGAACCATTGAAGAATGCATAAGAACTATGATATTTGATCAAGATCTACCAAAATTTCTATGGGGAGCAGTAGCAATGACAACAGTGTATATACAGAATAGAAGTCCTCATAGAATCCTTGATTATATGACTCTGGAAGAAGCATTCACGAGGAAGAAGCCATGTGTAGACCATCTCTGAATCTTTGGGTGTCCAACATATATCCATGTTCCAAAAGTCAAGCGAAAGAAGTTGGACTCTACAAGCATAAAAGGAATCTTCGTTGGCTATAGCCTTTCATCAAAGGCGTATAGAATCTACATCAAGGAATGAAGACAAATCAAAGTTGGCAGGGATGTTATATTTGATGAAAACCATGCCTACAAAAGATCCAAGGATATACCAATCGAATCCGATGAAGAAGATGTACCACTATTTGAAGAAGAAGAGCATCATGACAAGACAACTACAAACCAAGAAGAAGAAGAAGAAGGACCAAGTGAGCCTATTCAACCTATAATCATTCCCGAAACAAAGAAGAGGCCAAATTGGTTAAAAGCTACACTTGAAGATGTCGAAGGACATGGAGCAACTAAAGGATCTTTTAGAGAAAGCAAAAGACCAAAGAGATATTCAGGGCATGCAACATACATGTCGAAATTAATAGAAGCAAAACCAACTAACTTTGAACAAGTAGCTCATCAATAAGAATGGAAGAAGGTGATGCACAAAGAATATCAATCCATCATGAAGAATGGGATTTGGGAAATCGTTCCTACACCAAGTTACAAATCAATTGTCACCTCCAAATGGATTTACAAAATCAAACATGTCGTTGATGGAAGCATAGACAAATACAAAGCTAGATTCGTCGCAAGGGGTTTCTCACAAAAGGAAGGAATAGACTATGAAGAAACCTTTGGTCCTACTGCCAGGTATACTACTATAATATCTTTGGTTTCGCTAGTTGCTACTATGGGATGGAATATCCATCAAATGGATATCAAAACAACAATTCTAAACAGAACAATTGATGAAGAAGCATACATTGAACAACCGGAAGGCTTTGAAATAAATAGTAGGGATACACATGTTTGCAGACTCAAGAAAGCTCTATATGGCTTGAAGCAAGCTCCTAGGGCTTGGTATGCAAGAATGGATGCATATCTCTTAAGGATTGGGTTCATCAAAAATTTTGTCGATGCAAACCTCCACATCAAAATAGTGAAGAATGAACCTGTCATTATACTACGATATGTGGATGATTTGTTTATTACAAGTGTGGAGCGCAGAATTTCAGCAGGATTTGAAATGAAAGATCTGGGACTCATGCACTATTACATGGGCTTAGAAGTCTGGCAAAATCCTGGTGAGATATATCTTGGTCAAGGTGAATACATAATCAAGATGTTACAAAAGTTTGGTATGATGGATTCCAAGCCTATTACTACTCCCATGATCATTAATCTCAAGAAGTTGAGAAGCTCTGACTCTACTCTTGTCGATCCTACAAGCTATCGTAGGTTGGTGGGCTCTCTGATGTACTTAGTGAATACGAGGCCCGACATATGTTTTGCTATAAATGTTTAGTCAATTTCAGTTGGAACCTCTTCGTGACCATCGGATAGCTGCCAAGCATATCTTGAGATACCTACGTGGCACAATACATCATCGCCTAAAGTATGATGGAAAGGAAGTCAAGTTAACAGGTTTTACCAATTCTAATTGGGTTGGCAGTGAGACTGATGGAAGGAGCACAACCGGTGGATGTTTCAGTTTAGGATCTGCAATGATTTCATGAATGAGTAGAAAACAAGATCATGTTGTGTTAAGTAGTGCTGAAGCAAAATATGTTGTTGCATGTGAAGTAGGAAAAGAAGTTATTTGGTTAAGAAAACTATTGTCATATTTGTTTGGAAAGCCTTTGGATCCTACGGTGATAAATTGTGATAATCAAAGCAGCATCAAGATGTTTGAAGACCTCGTATTTCATGCAAGGGCAAAGCATATCAACAACAAGTACCACTACATTAGGAGTTTGGTACAAGATGGGGTCGTGAAGCTACAATATATTATGATAGATGAACAAGTAGGTGATATGTTGACGGAATCTCTTCCGCATAAGAAGTTTGAATATTTTAGAAGAATGCTTGGATTGGTTGATGTTATAGATTTAGTTGATAAGGAGAGATGAAGCATCTTATGGCAAGATGCTTGGGAGTACATTTGGTCGGCAAATGTGTTAATGTCTAGATCCCGAAGTTGGGAGGGTGGCGTTGGTCATGGAGCTCTGATCTTGGATACGCACCTAGATCCCAAGGTTGGTGATAGAGCTTAAAAGCCTAATGGTACCTAGAGTGGCTAAAGCTTGAGTTCACCTTAGTCATGTTACCGCTCAAACTAGCAGGGGTTTCTAGAGGGGCACTTGCTAGGTCAAGAACAACAATGAAGCTAAAGCCCATTGCCAGCACAACTAAAGATTCCTACTCTTTACGAACTTTCATCGATGGGAGGAGACCCAATATATAGAGAATCACTTATGAAGGATAAATTTGCTAAGATGGGTGTGAAGTGATCTCAGGGACCCTTTCCTGGGGGAGACTCCAGAATGGGACTTGCTTGCTTCTTAATCAAGGTACAAAGCTCTCTAGGAGAATAGGATGAGGATTTAAGGGCTAGGTTTAAGGAGTGTGAATTGTAAAGGACCTTCCAAAACCCTAAAATCATTATTGAACTTGGTTTCCCAAGTGGTTTTTGAAGAATTGACTTTACAAAGGTATGGGACCACACGGGACCAAGTGGACCCAGGTTAGGTTGAGGGGAGGGAGTCTAGCAACAAATGATGACCTTAACCTAAACACGGAAGGGGAAAGGATCAAAACAAAAGTTTCCACTTAAAGGGGCCAAATTGACCCTATGATGTACTAGTCTAGGGAACACCAGGGCAAAGTTTGGTCTCAAGGTTGGGGCTTGGGATATCTCGCAATCCCACAGTCGGAATTTCTTCAAATTTGGAGGAGACCTTGAAGACACGCCAACGCAATAGAGGCCAAGAGATTGAACTTTTTCTATGGCTACTTTGTCGAGAAAATGATGCCCTAGGTGGCCCAGCGTGGCTAGACCTAGAAAAGGGGGGAAAGGTGAAGAAAAAGAGGTTTTAAGGTGATCACCTTATGGTGGATCAGTGCCTAATTCCTTTGGGGATATGGAGTCAAGAAGAATTATGAGAATGGATCTCGTTTCTAGCTCAAGGAGGCTTTAAGGGCAACTTCGTTTAGCATTAGAGAAAAAGAGAGTGACCTTAAAACGTTTATACTTCGTTTGCAAATCAAGATGGCTTATCAAGATAACTTCGATCTCTAGGAAAATTCGTTCAACAAACATGGCCCATACATAGAGATATGCTATATAGAAACATAATTCCACAATGAAGCAGTAAATGCATGCAGCAATTAGCCCTAAAATAGCGAAAATCCCATGATCAATGTATGTGACAAAGTAAAAGAAAATAGCATCAAAATTGTACTTACATGTAAGAGAATATATCCAACCATCAATACATTTGCCAATTAAGAAGCTCCAAGATAAGAAAATGCAATCCAAACATCAAAATTCATCCATGCTCCAATTTCATCCACCAAGAAGGAAATGCGAAATTCTCAAGAGAGAGAATGATCCAATCCAAGTGATGATACAAAATGAATTCATGTCTCTCCTATTTATACACTCATTAGGAGTTTGAATTACCTAATTTGTGCCTACCTGAGCCCATCAAATAAATATAATATGCAAATAACTAACTTTTGGTGAAAAGCCCACCAAACTAGCTCATAAACAAAATAACAAGCCTCCCAAGAGGTCAAATAATCAATAATGCATGTCATTGGGCTCTCTAAGAGGCCTAATGAAGTCCATAAGTGCCAAAATGATGAATTGGACTTTCAAAAGTAATGGACAAAGGGTTGGCCCCTTGTTCTCCACATAATAAACCTGTGTTGCTCCCAATGGCTATGAGGGCACACAAATGACCTCATGAGTCTCCAAGTAAGTCGAAGATGCCTGTAGACCATCTATAAGGGCTCAGATGATGGTGTAAGTGATGCCACATCAGCATACAAGTCTTGGGTGTTGATTTGGGGTAGCATGGGATGTGCTCTAGGCCTCAAATTTTGCAGGGAGACTTGGGCACATGTATTCCAAAGAACCCAGAAAGTGTTTTGGGAAATTCCACCCATAAACAATTTTATTAAAATAATTAATATTTTTTAATAGGCTCCTAAGTCTAAACTTAGGAAATTAAAAATATTAATGGGTATTAATCTAATTGTGAGTGTAACTTCTAGAAGAAGACGAGAATAAAGCTAAAATGATCTTAGCCATTGATTAGAATCTAATATTGGTCATTGAATGTCAACGAGAAGATTATTTAAGGAAGATTGAGGGTCATTTGGAAAACACATCGAGAGATCAAGAGATCGAATTTCTGAAGTGAGAAGTTCTCAGGAGGAAATTTTGATCGAGTAGATTTCTTGCAGTTGAGGGACAGGGATAACATCCGGAGAGAGATTTTCTTAGCCAAAGAATCATCAGCAGAGAGAGGCAAAGAGTGATCCAGCAGCTCTCACGCAGAGGGTGAGAGAGAGTCTGAAATTTTGCAGCAGAGTCAGTTTCAGAAGACGAAAGCCAGGGTGTGAGATCGGGAGGCTGAGAGTAGTGACTCCGAGTAGCAAATCGATCAGCTGGCTGGGTGACATAAGGACTGCGTGAGGACTGCGCAGAGGCAGCGCAGGGCCTACCAAAGGCACCACATCCAATGTCTGGATCAGGCAGGATTTTTCTCAGTAATTGTGTGAGGTAATCTCACAAATCTTTCTGCTAGTATTTCTCTCTCTGTAACTGAATAGACCTTGAGGTATTCAGAGATGTATTCAGAATTTGCTACTGCTTAATAATAACAAATGCTCAGATCTGTTGCACCGATTTTTCCGCATTGGGTTTTTCCAGGGACATTTGTCCAAAAATAACGGTGTTATTGTGTTGTATTTTCTTTTTTGCTCAGTCTATTGTTTCCGCATATAATTTAATTAAGTGAAGCTTGCAGTAGTATTTACTTTGATATTTACCGTAGCACACAGTAAATAACTTGTATGAATTAACAAGTAGGAGAAGTATCTGCCACAGGCTTTTTACCCTATGTTGTGACTTCGCCTGTAGCTGCACCACTTTGTGTCACAATATTAATGCTTGGGTTGTCTTCCGGCAGCTCAGATCGCATCATTTGTAAATTTTGCGCAGGCTGTTGATTCTTCTTTTCCTACATCTTAGCCATTAAAATAGGGCAATCCTCTATCACGTGGGCAAACTGTCTACAATAATGACAAGGGTGAGTGGGGTTCTCACAATCCCACGCAAAATGTCCAGCTTCACCACAGTTATAGCATATTATCTGACCCCGACCTCGTCTAGCGCCCCCTCCTCGACCACGTCCTCAACCTTGAAATACTCCACGGGCAATGAGTGAACCATGATCTTCCTGCGCACGGCCTTCATCGTGCATCCTATATGTTAGAGTTCAATCTACCATCAAGTCATAGCTACAACAATGGCTCTCATCATGTCCTACTGATCGACAGAACTTACAAAATAATTGTTGCGGCGTCTCCACATATTCTTGTAATAAATAAAGTGATCAATCGGGTGTTGGCCTGCAACTCGGCAAATACTACACCATACGCTCAGTTTGGTACTTGGTCCAGCACTAGGCTCTGGCTTCAAAGGATTCAGACCTCTCCCAGCGAAATAATCATGATAGACAGGACACTAGGCTCTGGCTTCAAAGGATTGAGACCTCCACCAGCAAAATAATTATGATACACAGGACACTAGTCCTTATAGTGACCTTCCTTTTTACACTTTAGACACCAAACTTCTGAGCGTATCTCAGACCGAGCTTCCTTACCTTTCTTCAAATCTTGTAGTTCCATATGCAAGCTTGCTAACTAGGACTGTATCTGTTGAACCCCTATGTGAGTATCTTGTACCAGCGAAGCTTCTAACTTCATCGTGGTTTCTAATGCTTCTATCTGCGTCCCAATCGTTTGCTGCAATAGTGGTAATCTGAGGTGTAGCAATAAAGCAGCTTATACCACTCTTTGTGTTGTTCGTCAGAGATCTGGAAGTTGACTTGTCCCAGCAAACATTTTAACCTTTGATCTACATCCCAGGCAATCTCATTAATGACTTGCTTAATTTCTTTTATTTCTGTGATGCACTATGACTACGACTTGGTGTTGATTTGGGGTAGCATCGGATGTGCTCTAACCATGAAATTTGGTGGAGAGGTTGGGGCACATGAGATCTCCAATACCCAAAAAGGGTTTGGGCAGATTCTAAACAGATCAAGAGATATTAAAATAATTAATATTTTTTAATGGAGTCCCTAAATCTAAACTCAGGGAAAATAAAATATTAATGTGTATTAATATGAATCTGCGTTAGAGTGGTCCAAAAGACATGGATCAAGCCAGATCTAATCTTAGCCATTGATTAGGGATTTAATCACAGCCACTGAGATGTCAATAGGAAAAGTATAAGAGGAGGCTTGAGGGTCACTTAGAGAACACACCAGAGTGATCAGTCATTCTATTCTCTAGAGCGGGGTTTGCTAAGAGAGATAAAATCAGTGATCGGGAGATCAGCTGAGGGGCATTGAGTACAGATAAACAGAGAGACAGAGATAGTGTCAGGATAGCAGCAAAATAGCCAAAGAGAGAGACGCAGGAGCAACCAGTGCTCACACAGGGCCACACAGAGGCAGTGAAGTGTTGCGCAGAGCACCAGAGGGACCAATGTAGCTGACGCAGAGGCTCAGAGAGCTGACAGAGGGCCTCCTGGGGCTGACACAAGGCCAACGCTGGGCTAGGAGAGGCTCATGTAGTCCAGATTGGGCAAACGCTGGAGTTTCTAGGGCAGATTGGTGCTGAGTAGCTGCCGGAAGGATTATCCGGGGTTTCAGCCAGTAGATTTGTCAAAAACCGAGAGGCGTTACTGCTAAGGAAATTCTCGTAGTCCAGTTTCGGCACCCAGATTGTCCTCTGATATTGCTTAATAAGAAACCCTCAGATAGCTACACCGGTTTTCCCACATTGGGTTTTTCCGAGAACATTAGTCCAAAAATAATGGTGTCGTGTGGTGTGTTTGTTCTTGTTTCTTTTAGTTGTTGATCTGTAATATGTTGAGCATGCACTAGTGTTTATTTTTCATTATTTACATTGTAAATAACTTATCAAGGAAAATAACAAGTAGGTAAGAATAAATTAGATAAAGTGCATGGAGGGTTTCTAACTAGGTAAACTTAGAAACTCCAACACTTGGGCTTCCTAAACTCCGCGTTTAGTGCGTTCTTCATCGCAGCTAGTGAAGCAGCTGGGTTCTTCGTATTGTACTAGATATGCCACGACAGAGCTCTGTCCTGCAGTGCTATGACAAGCTGCGCTTTTTTCATATCGTCGTTATTGATCTGTTGCGCTTTCCACATAGCTTCTGCAACAAACCAAAATTGATCAGAATCCCCTGATCAACCCTTAAAGATAGGCATCTTTACTGCGTTAGCTAGGTCGAATAGTGGTGGTGGAGGTGTAGGTGTATGAGGTGGAGGCTGTTAAAATCGACAACTAGGGCCAAACTCCATGTGGATCATCTTATTTATGGCAGCTGATATTTTTCTTGGATCCCTCTCATCGAGAGGTGTAGGATTGATCTAAAGATCATCCGATTCCCATAAATATTCATGGAGTTATGAATTTATTTGCGTTATAAGACAATTCGTCAAGGTCGGCCAACAACCACATGTGCTCAACGTTTTAGTATAAATAGAGGTGGCCTTCAAGTCATTTCAACACACTTGGGATCTCTTCCTCTCTCTACTTGTCTTTGGATTTTAGTAGGAGGAGAGATCCTAAGGAATAACGTTGCCCTGATCTAGAAGGCAGAAAGCCAGAAAGGTCGGAAAAGCCGAAAAAGCTGGAACTGCCGAAAACGCCGAAACTGTCGGAACTACCGGAAAAGCCGAAACTGTCGGAACTGTCGGAAAAGCCAGAACTATTGGAAAAGCCAAAAAATCTGGAAAAGCCGGAACTGCCAAAAAAGCTGGAAAGGCCGGAAAAGCCGGAACTGACAGAAAAGCCGAAACGGATGGAAAAGACAGAACTGCCGGAAAAGCTGGAACTGTCGGAAAAGCCGGAACTGTCGGGACTACCAGGAACAACCAAAACTGCCAGAACTACCGGGAACAGCCAGAACTGTCGGGAACTGTCGAAACAGCCGAAGCATTTGTCTCTGAAGGAGAGCAACATGCAAGAGATAGCTAACTAACATTGGGAAATTTGTATGGCACTTAGCAGCAAATACACCAAGCATGCAATGTTACAGCTAGCATGCAAGGGACAACTAGCATGCAACAACAAGCATGCTAAGGACAACAAGCATGCTAGGGACAACAAGCATGCAAGGTGCAGCCAACACATAGGTCAAGATGACAACATGGTGCAGCAACGGCACATAATGCAGTACAGTGATGGGTACAGTCATGATTAATGAAGTGTGATGAGATGTAGCATAGTGATGATGGGTGCAGCGTTGTGCAGCATGATGACGAAATGCAGCACAACGATAGGTGAAGGAGTCACCTTGGAGAATCAGTTGAAGCAGCATGTCTTCAACTAATCTCATGTATCATCTTCTTAGAGATGATCTATGCTCTTATCTAAATAAGTCAAAGTGTTGACTTCTGTTGTAAATGTACTATCTCTCTCTCTCTCTCTTTCTTGAACTATTGAAGAACATATAAGAAGAATTGATCAAGGGTTTCCCCACATTGGGGTTTGTCCCTAGCTAGCGCCACATCTTGTGTCCTCTTTTCTTGGCTTGTCTTCTGCGATTTATGTTTATGTTCTATCTGTAATTTACTTTAATGCTGATGTGATTGCTAATCTGGAAAAGATATGGAGCTAAATTAACATGGTATCAGAGCTGAGGTGAAGACAATGCCCAAGCAAGAGTGAAAGAGCAATCATCGAAGATAGTTGGGAAAGGACAAATGGATCAGCGGATTCCTCATCCCTCTTCAAATTCACCAAGGGTGAAGTCGAAGCAGAGAATATTATCAAAATGGCGCAGCGGAAAATGACCTGCCTAAAGATCACTTCATTGGAAGGCCGGATCTCAGGGTGGAAGGAAAGGCAGATAACTAGATCAGCCATTATGCGAAGGAGTGTCCGAATGGCAGGGACACATCGCTTGATGTGATAACAATCATTCCAGGGACATCTTCAATGATCAAAGGAATGACAGGTAATGTAGGTCATCAAGGAAATGGTCGACTCTTCATAGAAAGCAAGGAACCCCAAGTATGAAGAATCAAATGTTGTTTCTGATAAGATAAAGAAGCGTTATCTTGTATTGGCCCTCTCCTTCAGATTCTTTGGGAATCTGGCTTATAGATTGTAGTGCTTCAAGGCACTTCATCGAATAGATGGGTGCACTCTCTAATTTGGTAGAGATGGAAACAATCGTGGGATTATACTTGGAGCCGATGCCACCTATCCCGAAAAGGGTGTAGGGAATGTTAACTCTCAATTGAATAAGGGTAACTCGATTCATTTACAGAATCTCTTTTATGTACCTGATCGCAAGAAGAACCTGGTGTCCATCTCGGAAATGGAAGTCAAAGGTTTCAGGGTGGCATTCATCGATGGAAAGGTACGTGTTAAAAAATATAATTTTCAAAGATGCTTTTTCTCATGGGTTCAGGGTTGGCAATTTGTATCAAGTTGCAGGATGGTCCATTGGGGATCATGTCAATTGACATATCGCATCTATAACACCGGAGGTCTACCTATGGGGCCCTACCTGATGTGAGTCAAATGGTGATAGGGATGTCTGAATTCAAGTAGAGCATGAAGGTACATGTCTGAGATGTACCAAAGGAAAATCTTATAAGGGGACCATTCCCCTCATGCAGCAAGTCCACAGGTTTGGAACAACCCAAGGAGTTTGAGATTCATGATCGGGAATCTCATGTATACAGGTGGAAGAAAGCCCTCTATGGCTTGAAGCAAAACACCCTGGGCGTAGTATGAGAGGATTGATAGCTGTCTGATGAAGTTGAGATTCACTAGGAGTGAAACTGATCCAAACCATTGCCCGAAGGTTGTGGATGATAGACCTCTCATACTGGCACCTTATGAGGATGACCTACTTCTGACAGGTGCAGACCCTCTCATTTGCAGAAGTAAGAGGGAGTTGGATTCCGGATGTGGAATGGTAAACTGCAACCCTGTGACTACCTCGAGGATCTTAACTTTCAAAAGTTATATGGTAGTGATGTCGGACCAAATTTGGGAAATGCCTCTAAGTTTCATAAACTCATTCGCATTGATGTTCTTGGTGAACTTCCGTCCGGACATATGTTTTGCAGTTAGCATGGTGAGCTCATATTTGGTTGAGCCTCACTGGATTGGTGCCAAGAATCTTCTGAGATATCTTCGGGGCACAATCTCTCATGGATTGAGATACACTGCCGGAAATATGAAACTGCATGATTATTCGAATGTTGACTGGGCAGGCAGTGTGGAGGATCACTAGAGCACTTCTCAGTGCTGGTTCTCTTTGGATTCTGCTTCGATATCATGGATGAGCAGGAAGCAGAAGTCGGTTGCTATAAGCACCACCGAGACCGAATACATAGCTACGAGTATGATCTCGTGTGAAGCTGCATGGTTGCAGAAGCTCTTAAGTGAGTTGTTTGTACACATGATGAATACCACTGTGATTCTTTGTGACAACCAAAGGGGGGATTCAATTATTGAGGAATCTCGTATTCGATGATTGCTCCAGCAGATAGACATCAGATACTGCCTTATCTGGGATATGGTAAGTCGATGAGCGAGGAGGCTCCATCGCATTGAGACTGATGTACAAGTCGCAGACATTTTGTCAAAGCCCCGGGGAAAGGTCAAATCTGTGACTTTCCCGAACGACTTGGAGTCGTTGAGAGACCTTCTTATAAGGGTCCTGCATGTTGCATGCATTGAGCTCTGGGAGCTCTAGGGGGCTTGGGGTACTTACTGGAGCAACATACGACCATAGGGCGACTCACCCTCCCCTAGCGGTGCGCTATGAACAGGATGATTAGTTCTTATGTGGGCCGGAATGATTAGTTCTCCTGTGGCAACTATGGAACAAGATGATTAGTTCTCCTGTGGGCCAGGATGATTTGTTCTCCGTGGCGACTATGGAACAGGATGATTAGTTCTCCTATGGGCCAAGATGATTTGTTCTCCGTGGCGACTGTGGAACAGGATGATTAGTTCTCCGTGGCATCCACTGACAGGATGATTCGTTCTCCTGTCGAGGCATCCTACCCATGTAGTCTGGGACTCATGGGAAGTACCTCTCATCTGATCAATGAGCAGGGAAATGAGGATAGGGACCATAGTAGTACTATCGATGGACGCATCACTGTATCTACCGTACTCCCTATGCTAGGATGACCTCCATTGATCTAGGATCAATGAAACTGATCTAGGATCAGTATGAGTGGTTTGAGACACTCTCTTGTGATATTGATCTGGGATCAATAAAACTGACTTCGGGTTAGTAAGAGTGATGTGACACATTCTCTTCAAATGAAACTGACTTCGGATCAGTAGAGAATGGTATGAGACATTCTCGATCAATTCTTCTTCTTCATGGCTCAGCAGAGCAGAGCAAAGCTCAACAGATCAAAGCAGAGCTCAGCAGATCAGAGCAGTGCAGGGCACTGATGGCAGAGATAGTACAATTGAACATATGGATCAACAGATGGAGTTCTCCCTAGTTGAGAGGGAGTGTTAAAATTGGAACTAGAGCCAAACTCCATGTGGGTCATCTAATTTATGGCAGCTGATATTTTTTTTGGATCACTCTCATCGAGAGGTGTAGGATTGATCTAAAGATCATCCGATTCTGATAAGTATTCATGGAGTTATGAATTTATTTGTGTTATAAGACAATTCGTCAAGGTCAGCCAGCAAACAAATAAATCCCACATGTGCTCAACATTTTAGTATAAATAGAGGTGGCCTTCAAGTCATTTCAACACACTTGGGATCTCTTCCTCTCTCTATTTGTGTTTGGGTTTTAGTAGGAGGAGAGATCCTAAGGAATAACGTTGCCCTGATCCAGAAGGCAGAAAGCCAGAAAAGCCAGAACTGCCGGAAAAGCCAGAACTGCTGGAACTTCCGGAAAAGCTGGAACTGCCGGAAAATTCGGAAACGCTAGAACGGCTGGAAAAGCCGAAAAAGTAGGAAAATCCAGAATTGTCGGAAAAGTCGAAAATGCCGGAAAAGTTGGAACTGCCGGAAAAGCCGGAAACGCCAGAAAAGCCAGAACTGCCGGAAAAGCCGGAACTGCCAGAAAAGATAGAACTGTCGAAACTGCTGTAAAAGCCGGAAATGCCGAAACTGTCGAAAAAGCTGGAAATGTTGGAAAAGTCAGAACTGCCAGAAAAGCCAGAAATGTCGGAACTGCCGAAAAATCCAGAACTATCGGAAAAGACGGAACTGTTGAGACTGCCGGGAACAACCAGAACTGCCGGAACTACCGAGAACAGCCGGAACTGCCGAGAACTGTCGAAACAGCCAGAGCATTTGTCTCCGAAGGAAAGCAGCATGCAAGGGACAGCTAACTAACATTTGGACAGTTTTATGGTACTTAGCAGCAAATACACCAAGCATGCAATGTTATAGCTAGCATGCAAGGGACAACTAGCATGCAACAACAAGCATGCTAGGGACAACAAGCAAGCAAGGTGCAGCCAACACATAGGTCAGGATGACAACATGGTGCAGTAATGGCACATAACGCAGTACAGTGATGGGTACAGTCATGATTTATGAAGTGTGATGAGATGCAACATAGTGATGATGGGTGCAGCATGGTGCAACGCAGTGACGTGCAGCATGATGATGAAATGCAGCACAACGATAGGTGAAGGAGTCACCTTGGAGAATCAGTTGAAACAGCATGTCTTCAACTGATCTCATGTATCATCTTCTTAGAGATGATCTATGCTCTTATCTAGATAAGTCAAAGTGTTGACTTCTGTTGTAAACGTACTATCTCTCTCTCTCTCTCTCTCTCTCTCTCTCTCTCTCTCTCTGTGCTGAACTATTGAAGAACATATAAGAAGAATTGATCAAGGGTTTCCCCACATTGGGGTTTGTCCCTGGCTAGCGCCACATCTTGTGTCCTCTTGTCTTGGCTTGTCTTCTGCGATTTATGTTTATGTTCTATCTGCAGTTTACTTTAATGCTGATGTGATTGCTAATCTGGAAAAGATATGGAGCTAACTATGAAAATTGAAATAAATTGCTCTAAGCATAGAACATACCTAAAATTAACAGACGCGAAGGTGGAGGTGGAGTGGACGAGTGAGGAATCCCAGAAGTGCCTTGAGTTTCTGACTATGCCGCACCTGTAGGTGTACTAGGGTTGCTCCTTTCTTCTTCGCTTTCTGATTCACCCAATAATGGACTGTACTCACACTCAATAAATTTTTCACAGTCTACTCTGAATCTTTTTCCGCTTCGCGTAGATCCAACCTAGCTTCTTTTAAACGTCAATCTATAGGCATAACACCCTTTTTCACATAACAGCGTCTTATTAGCGGCAGAGAGAGCTTCAGCATCAGGAGTGTTTCTAGCCTGACAAGGATGTCAGAAGTTGGGTGGATCAGTTACTTACTTCTCAACGATTGAGTTGCAGTGCAGTCGCAGTATGTGGTAGCACGATGCAGCATGATGAGAGGGGGTTGCAGTGTAGATACAATGCTGGGAGGATGGACCAGCAGCAGCACGGATGCAAAGGGAGCTGTCGTACGGATGCAGCAGTGGCAGTGGCAAGGCCATGGGCAGAAGTACAAGATGCAACGATGCAGAGGATGTTGGGCAAGGAGGCCTCGCATCAACATAGGTACCGGTGTCGGATGATCAGAGTGATGCTCAGCGAGGAGTATTACTCGAGCACAGTCCTCGCTAAGAGGGAGTGTTGATTTCGGGTAGCATCGGATGTGCTCTAGCCATGAAAATTGGTAGAGAGGCTAAAGCACATGAGATCTCCAAGACCCGGCAATGGTTTGGACAGATTGTACCCGGTTTGGGAGATATTAAAATAATTAATATTTTTAATGGAGTTCCTAAGTCTAAACTTTAAAAAATATATATATATATTAATGGGTATTAATATAAAACTGGGTTAAAAGGTTCCAAAAGTCATGGATCAAGCCAAATCTAATCTTAGTCGTTGATTAGAGATTTAATCTCGGCCATTGATGGACCAACGAGAAAAGTATAAGAAGAGGCTTGAGGGTCATTTGGAGAACACACCAGAGTGTTCAGTCATTCATTTTGCTAGAGCGGGGTTGCTAAGCAAAAGTGAATCAGTGCTCAGCAGTGAGGCGCAGTGAGTACTTGTTAAAATTGGCAACTAGGGCCAAACTCCATGTGGGTCATCTCATTTATGGCAGCTGATATTTTTCCTAGATTCCTCTTGTCGAGAGGTGTAGGATTGATCTAAAGATCATCCGATTCCGACAAGTGTTTATGGAGATAAGAATTTATTTGTATTTACTTGAAAATTGTCAAGGTCGGCCAGCAATTAAACGTGTGGCACACATGCTCAGTGAATCATATAAATACAAGTGAGGTTGATTCATTTTCTCATCATCTCGTCTCACTCATTTTCTTCTCTCTCTCTCCTTAGCTTTGGGTTACACAAAGAGTAGCTCACACATGGGAAGAAGGAGGACGCAATAGGGCAAGGAGGATGCAGAAGCTGCTGAAGCTCTCTTTGACCAGTGTTGACCAAGCGTTGACCTTAGAAGAGTGCGGTTTTGGTGTGGCTGCCTCTCCTAGGCAGGCCGCATTTTTTGGCACGAAAATCAAGACAATCTGACCTCAGGTTTGACCAACGTTGACTGCCCTAGTTTGGGGCAGCAAGTTGACTTCAGCCAACTGCAGTTTGATTATGTATTTGGAGTTGTTTAAGGGCTGATTCTTCAGGTTGTTCGAAGACTAGTTGACCGGGAAATAGACCAAGCATATTGGAGGTCAATTTCATCTCATTTGACTAAGTTTGACCGTTGATTTAGGGTTTGCTGTTGCTGATATAAAATTACATAATTCTGATTTTGTACCATTTCTCTCTGCTGAACTATTGAAGATAAAAAAAGATTTGATCAAAGGGTTTCCCCGCATCGGGTTTTGTCCTTGGCTAGCCGCCACATCTTGTGTCTCTTGTCTTGGCTTGTTTTATGTTGATTGTTTAATGTTTTATCTGCACTTTACTTAATGTATATGTGATTGCTAATCAGTGACAAATAAAAAGAAAAGAAGTAAATTGCACTAAGCATAGAACATACCATAACTTAACATGGTATCAGAGCTGAGGTGAAGACAAAGCCCAAGCAAGAGAAAGAGCAAGAGCAATCACCAAAGCTTGGCAAGGCTATCCTAAAAACTACAAGGGGTCCTCAACACTCTTCCCCACCGAAGACAAGCTCTGTGAGAAGTCCGACTATCACGGATGGAAGATGTCTCTCGATCTGACTTTAGAAGATCAGGAAGTGTTGGACCATGTGAGAGGCAATATTGTTGTGCCTCCATCAAATGCATCCGTTGCGGCCAAAAGCAAGTGGACCAAGGGAGAAGTCAACACAAAGAAGATCATCCAGGACTCTATCGACAAGCGCCTAGTGGCCTATGTTTCCGAGTTGACCACCTCCAAGGAAATCTACGATAGACTGGTGAGTTTATTTAAAGTTAATGATGCAAATCAAGTTTTGTTCCTTAGAAATAAGTTGAAGGAAATTAAGAAGGGCAAAGATGAGAGTATGCAAGCATATTTCTTAAGGATCACCGAGATCAAGGATGATCTCCTATCTATCGGGGAAGTAGTTCCTGACAGGGAAATGACTATCACAACTCTTGGTGGATTGCCACCTGAATGGTATATATTCAAGACTACTCTTCTCAATAATAATGTCATCTCAGGATTCGAGGAATTGATGGCTAGATGTATTCAAGAAGAAACAAGGATGGAAGAGCAAGAAATGCCCGCGCTTAAAGGCAATCCCTCTGCCTTTTCTTCTCATGCTAAAAGACGAAACAATTCTAGGGCTAAATCGAAATGAAAGGCTGGACTGAAGGGTGGAAGGAAAGGACGATATTACAATTGCAACAAAATGGGCCACTACGCGAGGGAGTGCCCTGATAAGAGGGACCCACACCATGACGATGATCAAAATTACTCTCAAGGCAATCAAAGGAATCGCAGGTCCAATGGCAGAGGTAAAAGAAATGTCGGAAATCAAAGAAGAGGGCAACCCTTCAAGAAGGCAAGAAACTCCAAGTATGAATCTAACGTTGTTAACAATAAGCAAGATGAATATTGTCTACTAGCAGCCCTCTCTACTACTGCTCCCCCGGACTCGCTGGGAAATTGGCTTATTGATAGTGGTGCCTCAAGGCACTTCACTGGTTACAAAGAAGCTCTCTCTAATCTGATAGAGAAGGAGACCAACCTGGAAATTGTTCTTGGGGACAATGCAAAATATCCCGTGAAAGGCGTAGGGAATGTCACTCTTAAATTGAATTAGGGTAATACAATTCATTTGCAAGAAGTCCTATATGTACCTGATCTCAAAAAGAACCTGGTGTCTGTTTCGGCAATGGAAGACAAAGGCTACAAGGTGACCTTCATCGATGGCAAGGTACGTGTATGGAAAAAGAATTTTAAAGAAGCTTTCACTCTTGGGTTTCGAGTCAATTCATTATATCAGGTCAGAGGAAGTCTGTTGGGTGTCATGTCTTGTGACACATCACTTCAGTCCGAACTATGGCATCGGAGGTTTGCTCACCTTCATTATAAAGCTCTACCCAATGCAAGACAAATGGTGACAAGGATGCCCGAGTTCCGAGTAGAGCAAGAAGGTGTATGTCCTGGATGTGCCGAAGGGAAGCTCAAAAGGGGACCATTCCCCTCAAGCCAAAGCAAGACCTCCGATATATTGCAGTTGGTTCACTCAGACATATCTGGTATGATGCCTGTGAACTCCTTGGGAGGATATTTATATTACCTCACTTTTACAGATGACTATTCCCACAAGACTTGGATATACTTCTTAAAAAAGAAGGATGAAGTATTCACTTGGTTTCGTCACTTTAAAGCCTTGATCGAGAATCAAACTGAAAAGAAAATCAAGATCTTAAGGACTGATAATGGGACTGAGTATGAATCCAATGAGTTCCATGACTTTTGCAAAGAGGCTAGCATTAAGAGGGAGACTACAACACCATATACTCCTGAGAAGAACGGTGTGGCGGAAAGGAAGAATCGTACGATTGTGGAAGTTGTCTGTGCTATGCTCCATGATCAAAGACTTCCAAAGTTTCTATGGGTCGTAGATGTACAAAATCAATGCCCTCACCAAGCATTGGGTTCTAAGACTCCTGAAGAGATGTTCACTGGTAAGAAACTTGACGTATCTCATTTTAGAATTTTTGGAAGTCCTGTATATTTTCATGTGCCGAAGGAGAAAAGGAATAAATTGGGTGCATTTGGAAAGAAAGGAATCTTCATGGGCTATAGCGAAAATATTAAGGGCTATAGAATCTATGTGGCTGGTCAAAGGGAAATCGAGATTAGCCATGATGTCACCTTTGACGAAGATATGGCTCTTAACAAAGTTGACAATCTTCCTACTCAAAGGGGATCTAAAGACGCTGACACCAGGGAACTAAAGGAAAAGGAAGATGAGATGATGCCCGATGTGGAAGAACCTATGGATCCTATTGATCCCCCTCCGCAAAAGCCTTCCTCTTCTAGGAAGAGGCCTTCATGGCTTAGGGGGACACTCGATGATGCTAAAGGACACATTGCACCCAGAGGGACTTTCCGGGAAAGTAAGAAGCCGGTCAGGTATCAGGGATACTTGACCATCATGAGCACGATCATCCAAAATGAGCCTTCATCATTTCCAAAAGCTGTCAAGCATCAAGTATGGAAGGATGCTATGACTGAGGAATATGAGTCCATCATGAAAAACAATGTCTAGGATGTGGTTCCCAGACCCCAGGACAAAGCAGTTGTCACTTCGAAATGGCTTTACAAGATAAAGCATGCAGTTGATGGAAGTGCTGAAAAGTATAAGACTCGTTTTGTCGCTCGTGGCTTCTCTTAGAAGGAAGGTATAGACTATGACGAGATATTTGCACCTTTTGCTCGATATACCACCATCCCTCGATCATAGCTCTTGCTGCTTCGCAAGGATGGAACCTACATCAGATGGATGTCAAGACCACATTCTTGCATGGTTCGACCAAAGAGGAAGTCTATGTGGAACAACCCGAAGGATTTGAGATTCATGATCGGGAATCTCACGTGTGTAGGTTGAAGAAAGCCCTCTATGCGCTGAAGCAGGCACCCCGAGCGTGGTATGAGAGGATCAATAGCTACTTGATGAAGCTAGGATTCACTAGGAGTGAAGCCGACCCTAACCTTTACTTTAAAGTTTAAGATGACAAACCTCTCATACTGGTGTTGTACGTTGACGACCTCTTTCTAACAGATGCAGACCCTCTCATTCTCAACTGTAAGAGGGAGTTGGCTTCCGAGTTCCAGATGAAAGACCTAGGACTGATGCACTATTTCCTAGGACTGGAAGTCTGGCAGAAATCAGGGGAGATTTTCCTATCTCAAAGAAAATATGTGGTGAAAATATTGGAGAGATTCAGTATGGTGGACTGCAAGCCCGTGACTGCCCCGATGGAGCTTGACTTCAAGAAGTTAAGTGGTAGTGTTGCCGAACCTGTTTTACGAAATGCTATCGAGTATCGTCAACTCATCGGAGCATTGATGTTCTTGGTGAACTCCCGTCCGGATATATGCTTTGCAGTCAACACATTGAGTCAACATATGGTTGAACCTCTCCACACACATTGGATTGGTGCCAAGAATCTATTGAGATATCTTCGTGGCACAATCACTCATGGGTTGAGATACACTGCCAGAGATGTGAGACTACTTGGATATACTGATGTTGATTGGGCAGGCCGTGTGGTGGACCGAAAGAGCACTTACGAGTGTTGTTTCTCTTTGGGATCTGCCTCAATATCCTGGATGAGCAGGAAGCAGAAGTCGGTGGCTTTGAGCACCGCCGAGGCAGAGTACATTTCTGCTAGTATGGCCTCTTGTGAGGTGGTCTGGTTGTGGAAGCTCTTCAGTGAGTTGTTTGGATTCACACTGGATACTACCGTGACCCTATGTGACAACCAGAGCAAGTTTCGTTTATCAAAGAATCATGTATTTCATGATCGCTCCAAGCACATCAATATCAGGTACCACTATATTTGGGATATGGTACAGCGGGAAGCAATAAGTCCCCAACATATTGGTACAAATGAATAGGTCGTCGACATTTTGACGAAGCCCCAGGGAAAGGTCAAATTCCTGACTTTCCAAGAACAACTTGGTGTCGTTGAGAGACCCTCTTATGAGGGTCGTGTATGATGCATATATTGAGCTCTTGGAACTCTAGGGGGGCGCGGGGTACTTCTTGGAGCGACATGTGACCACAGGGCGGCTCACCATCCCCTGGTGGTGCACTATGTACAGGGTGAAAGGTTCAACCTTCCCCTGTGACATCCGGTGGCGAATGTAGGACAAGATGATTAGTTCTCATGTGGACCAGGATGATTAGTTCTCTTGTGGCGATTGTAGGATAGGATAATTAGTTCTCCTGTGAGCCAGAATGATTAGTTCTCCCGTGGCGACTGTGGACAGGACGACTAGTTCTTCTGTGACGACTATTGGATAGGATGATTCGTTCTCCTGTGGACAGGATGATTAGTTCTCTTGTCAAGGCATCCTACCCATGCAATCTGGGACTCATGGGAAGTACCTATCATCTGATCAATGAGTAGGAAAATGAAGTTAGGGACCATTAGTAGTACTATCGATGGACGCATCATTGTATCTACTGTACTCCCTATGCTAGGATGACCTCCATAGATCTGGGATCAATGATACTGATATGGGATTAGTGAGAGTGGTATGACACACGCTGAGACTAACTTCGGGTCAGTGGAGGATGGTATGATATATCCTCAATCATTTCTTCTTCTTCATAGTTCAGCAAAGTAGAGCCAGTAGTACAAGGTAGTGCATTTGATGTCTGGGTCAGTACCGATAGACGGATTAGCAAATGGAGTTCTCCCTAGTTGAGAGGGAGTGTTAAAATTGGGAACTAGGGCCAAACTCCATGTGGGTCATCTCATTTATGGCAACGGATATTTTTCCTAGATTCCTCTTGTCGAGAGGTGTAGGATTGATCTAAAGATAATCCGATTCCGACAAGTATTTATGGAGATATGAATT
The DNA here is from genome assembly GCA_031772625.1 of Pinus tabuliformis. Lineage (NCBI taxonomy): Eukaryota > Viridiplantae > Streptophyta > Pinopsida > Pinales > Pinaceae > Pinus > Pinus tabuliformis. The sequence continues at coordinate 123,573,680 of CM062808.1, read as the reverse complement.
TATTTGTATTTACTTGACAAATTGTCAAGGTTGGCCAGCAGTTAAATGTGTGGCACACATGCCCAGTGAATCATATAAATACAAGTGAGGTTGATTCATTTTCTCATCATCTCATCTCACTCATTTTCTTCTCTCTCTCTCCTTAGCTTTGGGTTACAAAAAGAGCAGCTCACACATGGGAAGAAGGATGCAGTAGGGCAAGGAGGACGCAGAGGTTGGTGAAGGTCTCTTTGACCAGTGTTTACCAAGCGTTGACCTTAGAAGAGTGTGTTTTGGTGTGGCTACCTCTCCTAGGCAGGCCGCATTTTTTGGCACAAAAATCAAGGCAATCTGACCTCAGGTTTGACCAGCGTTCACTGCCCTAGTTTGGGGTAGCAGGTTGACTTCAGTCAACTGCAGTTTGACTGTGTATTCGGAGTTGTTTAAGGGCTAATTCTTCAGGTTGTTCGAAGACTAGTTAACCGGGAAATTGACCAATCATATTGGAGGTCAATTTCATCTCGTTTGACTAAGTTTGACTTTGTTGATTTAGGGTTTGCTGCTGCTGATATAAAATTATAGAATTCTGATTTTGTACTATTTCTCTCTGTTGAACTATTGAAGATAAAAGAAGATTTGATCAAAGGGTTTCCCCGCATTTGGGTTTGTCCCTGGCTAGCCGCCACAACTTGTGTCTCTTGTCTTGGCTTGTATTATGTTGATCGTTTAATGTTCTATCTGCACTTTACTTAATGTATATGTGATTGCTAATCAGTGACAAATAAAAAGAAAAGAAGTAAACTGCTCTAAGCATAGGACATACCATAATTTAACAGTACTGGGCAGAGAGCAGAGACAGTGCCAAGAGACCACCGTAGAAGCAAAGAGCGAGAGGCAGCAGCTAGTTCAGGCCACGCAAAGCCCAGCAGAGGTAGCGCAGAGGCCAGAGGGACTGCGTCATCCACGCAGAGAGCAGCTGGAGTGACGTAGAGGGTCCCAGAGGCTGCGCAGTGCCTCAAAGGGCTGACGCAGAGGGGTCTAGGGCTGATGCAGTGCAGCAAGAGGCTGACGCAGAGGCCAGAAGGGCCAACGCAGTGCAGTAGGAGGTTGACGCAGAGGCCAGAAGGGCCGACGCAGTGCTTCAGAGTTGCTGGAGAGGGTTTCGTGGGACAGGTTTTCTGAATAACTGTTTCGGAATAGAGAGGAACTACTGCCGGATATTTTTCTCTGTCGGGTGAGCCAGTTAGGCACCCTGTTGTACTAAAGGAAATACTGCATAATAATAAACCCTCAAAATAGTTGCACCGGTTTTCCCGCACTTGGTTTTTCCAGGGACATTTGTCCAAAAATAACGGTGTCACTTGTGTGTTTGTTTTCTTTCAACTGATGATTTGTAGATGTTGTGACTGTATTGTGTTTATTTTGGTATTTAAATGTTTTAAATAACTTGTTCAGAATTTACAAGTAGAAGAAATAAACCAACAAAATACAAATTAATTTTCTAACAAATAGACTTAGAAAATTCAACAAAGGTGAAAAGTCCTTTGCATGTACAAATGGGGGGTATTTATAGCCAAGGGTGAAACTGGCCCTTGTGACTGTTCAACTTCCCTCATGACAGTTTGACTTATTTGACTCTTCAACTTTACATGACTCTTCATATGCCATGTGGGTCTCTTGGAATTCCACGTTACATTACATTGATTTACAACAGTATGGCCCACAGAAGTGATGTGGCCGACATGACTCATGACACAACTCGATGCGACAGTGTTGGTATGTTCATGTTGTTGTTGGTGTGCATGTCGAGTTGCAGTGCTACTGAGTGATGGATATGCTCTTGGTGTATCATAGCCTCACCTCCGCATGGCAAGGTGTGCAAAGTCTTCGATGGTCTTGGTGTCCGCTTGATGTTGCATGTGCATGTTGCTCCTTTGCTTGTACTTTGTCATGCTTCACATGTTCATCCATTCGAGAAAAAATCTCGTCGCATCCATCATTCGTTCGCGGAAAAATCTCCTCGCATGCATCGTCCACTCGTGCGTTCGCAAACAAATCTCCTTGCATGTGCTCTCCTTGTTCATCCCATTCGTCACCGCGTCATGTCTCACCCATGTACCTGTATCTGCAATCACTCATAACGAGACGACATCAACTCCATAAACCTCCCGGTCTACCATGATGCATTGTCGTTCGCTTTGGGATGCAGGTGACTGGGAGAGAGGCAAGGCTATGAAACTGCACAAGGCAGGTTTCAAGCTGGGATGCGGGCCTCGGGCACTGTTGGTGAAAATTGCGTAGAAATAACTAGGAGACTGAGATGGACAATCTGGATCAGCAGTGACTGTCCGCGGGATTTGGCTCGGCTGGAGGGCAGATCTGTGCAATTTCTTGAGGGAAGTAGTGCAGGCAGCAAAGGGGCTTGGCAGCAAAAACTACGCAATTCCTCCAAGGAGCTAGCAGCAGGCTGCAGCAAGCTTGCCGAGAAAAAATGCACATTTTTTACAAGGAGCTAGCAACGAGCTGCGGGAGGCTTGCCAAAAAAAAATACACATTTTTTACAGGGAGCTGGCAGCGGGCTACGGGAGTGCTGGTGACAAAAACTGCACAATTGCTGGGAGGTTGACCTGCTGAACACCTTTGCACAGTTTCTGAGCTAAGCGAGGACATTGGCCAGCTGAGGTACTACTCATGAAATCTGCACAGTTTTCTAGATGAGCAGCAGGTCAGCTAAATGGGTGGCTGGCTGGAAAAACTATGCAATTTTTTGAGGGAGACAATGACGGACACTAGGTGTCTGTCCGGCTTGTCTGCGTAGTTTCTTCAGTCAGCAGAGCGGGCATGGTTGGCAACTTTTGCACAATGCAAACTCTCTAGTTGACCAGCAGAAGGCTTGGTTGATGTGTTTGTGGGCAGCGCAGATTGAAATGGCTCGATGCACACTTTTGCGTTGTTCTGGGTGACAGTCAGTCGAGTCGATTCTAGGGTGGAAGTCCAGTTGTTGGAGGGTGATCCGGTCGTCAGAACTCCAGCAAAATGACTAAGTGTGTGAGCGAGTGAATTTGTGTATACACGACCCTGCAAAACACACACTCAACATGACTCGATGACAAGACGCCTCAAACCATCAAGACAACATATGCTCGGTGTGACTGACCGACAATGTGAGTGACAAGCGCAACACTTGTGATTGATCATTGAACGACCGCAGTGACGCTTGTGCAACAATGCATACAACTTCGTGTGTCAGTGCAATGGATGTTTACATATCAAATACAACTTGTGCACACGAAGTGGGACCTTGTGTGTGGCCAGAACATGGTTGCAAGCATGACATTGTGACCAACATGCAAAAAGATGTTCGTTGAACGGTCAAGCGAGGAGGTTGCAAAGACTCACTATGAGCTCACGGGATGAGCCCAAGTGCTTGCAAACATCAAGGAGAAACCCAAGGAAGGCTCCGAAATTGGATGTAGGCCAAAATTTTGGAGGGTGCTGCAGCTGCTACAACACAATCCTAGACAAACATCGCATCAAGGACTATGCCTTAAAAGTACTTGTTGTTCCGGTCGACGTTGATCCATTAAAAAAGTACGAGGAGGCCTAGGCGAAGGCCAAGTGCATGATCCTAGATGGGGTCAAGGATCATGTAGTACCACACATTGCTGAGAAAGAAACAGCAAGGGAGATGTGGGAGGCGCTGACCACCTTGTACCAGGGCACTTTCGTCCAACAAAAGATGTTATTAGAAAATCAGCTGAGACAGTACCAGATGCAAAAGGGAGAAGAGATCAATCCTGTCCTCCTCAGGTTGCAAGGGATTCGCGACCAATTGACTTCCGTGGGGTCTACACCAGATCCTGAGTTCATGGTCAGGACTGCACTGAATGCAGTCACCAAGGACTTGGAGACATTTTTCCAAAGTATCTTGGGCAGAGCGACTCTCCCCAGTTGGGAGGAGATGTGGACAGTTCTTCGACAAGAAGAGATCAAGAGGTTGACCAAGGGAGTAGCGGCAAAGGAGCCCAGGTCAAGAAGGAGGAGGAGGATGCAGCTCTCGCATCATCGGGACAGCAAGGGCAACAAAAGATATTCTTTCATATTGGCAATGGAAGTTCAGTCAGGATAGGAATGGACCCTTGGATAGGATGTGGGAATGCTCACCTACTACCACAAGGGTTGATACAACATCTTTCAGATACAGGTTACACCAATTTGGCACAAATCGCAGACCTGGAGCACACTGATATGTTCCGGCAAGCATGGAAATATTCTAATACAATAGGCATTCCCCCACACTAGTTGGACACTTAACATAACTATATTATAGCGTTGAAGGAATCACATGTTCGGGTAATTGAGAGGGATGGTGAACTAAACTGGTCATACTCACCAAAGGGGAAATACTCTCCCAAATATGGATAGCTCCATAGTACTGCAAACCACAGACCCTTCGCTTTGGAATGGTGGTGGTATGTACTATGGAAGTTGAAGGCAGCACCACGGGCAAAGTGGTTTATGTGGTGCATCCTCCGGAATAAGGTTCCTACTGCAGACAATTTACAAAAACGGACCTTTCATGGCCCATCATGGTGCGTTTTATGCAAAGAGGAATTGGAAACATGTGATCATCTATTCCTAAATTGCACTACCACTATTTCCATCTGGGTCGAGGTCACTGCACAACTTCAGATACAGAACAATTGGCAGGGTCTGAATATTCAGGTGGCATGGCACCGATGGTGGTCAAATGCTCACACTCACAGATGTCGAAACCTGCCTGTTATGGTCAGTTGGTGTATCTGGCTATAGCGGAACAAGATAATATTCATAGACACTGCACCATGTTGGGCTCATGCCATTGCTCACCTCATCACAACATACCATTGCTTACCGGAGGAAACCCGAGAACCACCTGCTCACAACATCTTTGTAGAAAACATAGATTATGACATCCCTTGGGCTTATTTTGATGGCTCGACACAACAACATGGTTGTGGAGGAGGCATACTCCTTCATATCACACACTCCCACATTTTCAAGATTCAAATGGGATTGGGGGGAGGGAAAAATAACTTTGCAGAATTAATATCCCTCCGCCATTTATTATACTTTGCTCTTGTCAAAGGATGTAGCAAATTGCAGATATTTGGTGACTCACATATCATTATTAAATGGTTTAATCAACAAACTGTTTGTCACACACACACACTCCATCACATACTGGATGATGCATTGAGACTGAGAACACATTTTGACACTATTTCTTGTCATCATATATACAGGGAGCGCAACCATGTTTCCGACATGCTATCCAAGGAGGCCTCACACCAGCCAAGGGGGGTCTGGTTGATCCAAGAACAGCAGGATTTGGACACTTACAGCTACTACCATCGCCCATTCATGGATGAGCAATATTGACAGGGCCAGGGGCCCTGATTTATGAGTATTTTTTGGCACAATTTTGATGTAAATTTCTGAATTATAGCATATACTTATGTCTATATATTACTGAACTTTTCATATGTAAATATTTATAGTTGTCTCCCTTAGATGGGATTGACACATTTTTTGAGACAAAACAGCACAAATAGTGGCCAGACCACTGATACTTCATATGCTATCAAGCATCTTCAGCATGTAATTTTCTAATTTAACGAAAATTATGATTTTTCCATGGGGAAAAAAGATTCTTTCATGTTTGATCATGTTATAGAACTATCCCATGACTCAATAAAATACAAATGATACCATGACTGAACCTTGATGCATACATACCTTATCTTGATTCTCCTTTGATCATCTTTTGGTGTGGCCCTTCTTGCTTCATCTTAGCTTACATGCATTTCATCCTTTTTCTTGAATCTCGTGAAAGAGATTCCCAACGAGACATCTGCTTTGGTTCATGAACCTTCTTTTGAAGATTCCTATTATAGGATCTTAAAGACCCTTGTCTTGCAAATGTTTCTTTTCTTTTGATGATGGAGGTCTTCTAAGATTACTTTTTATGATCAATTTTCCTTAATCGTGGATGAGGTCCTATATAGGTATGCTTCTTCTACATGAATATCTTGAGCTATATTTGCCATGCTCCTATATTCTAGAAGATATTTCTACTCATCCATTTTTGTTCTTATCATAAATGCTATATATTCAAGAGTATCTAGAACTCTATGAACATCATGCTTCTAGATTCTAGAGGATGTTTCTAGCCTTGCAATTTTAATCTATTCCTACATGCTCCTATCCTACTCAAAACTTTGAAAGAAGTCTAGAAGTAACGAGTTTGACCTAGTCATAGTAGAGATCCGAAGTCTCTTTTTGCTTCTTTCCTTCTTCTTTCACTCTTGAGTTATGTGAGCGTCTTCCCACTTTCTTTTGTTGTTGTTGTACTTCATGAGCTTAGGAAAATTCCTTTTGTAGTGTCCATATTCTTGGCATCCAAAACATTGGATTTTGGACATGTCTTTGTTGTTTGTTGCTCGTGGACCAAATTTGCCAAATTTACCCTTTCTCTTGGCCATGCTAGCAAATGCTTGCTCCTTTGATCCCACATCTTCCTTTGCCTTAAGTCTGGGTTCCTCTGTTCTGCATAGAGACCACATTTCACTAAGAGTGATTGCTTCCTTCTTGGCATATATGCTTGATGTGAAGTTTCCCCACTCCTCAAGTAGAGCATTGAGTACTACAATTGTCATCTCTCTGTCAGACATGACTTCCCCAAGCTCTTGAAGTTGATCTCTCATTTTAGAGATTTTCATGAAGTAGGGAGTTATTCCTTCCTTTCTTATCTTCATCTTGTATAATTCATTCCTCAGAGATATTACTTCTCCGGTTGTGGATACCGAGAATAGCTCTACTAGCTTATCATAAATTTCTTTCGATGTCTCAAATTTGGAGACATAAGGAACGAGAGAGTCTTTGATTGATTCTATCAGAATCCTTTGAGCTCTTATCTCATCCTTATTGTACTTGGCTAAGGCTTGAGTTTGTTCCTTGGCAAGGACAGCGATATTCCCTTTGACATGTTCTAGGAGTTCATTCTCCTTGAGAGATCAATCCTCTTCTTCCATGCAAGAAAGTTATTGGTACCTACTAATTTATTGTTTTCCTTGCAAAAAGACAATGATGTATATTCAAAAGGGGACATGCACTTAATTGATAGATTTTTGAGATGTGATGGATTTGCTTCCTCCTTAAAGACTTGATGGATTGCCTTCCTTGGGTTTTGAAGTTCTTCAAGTTGCCTTCTCCAAGTGGACTTGCTTGATGATGAGATTTGCTTGAAGACTTGTAGCTTGATGTAGGTCCTGCTTCAATCTGCTCTTCTTTGTAGGTGCCTTTATGTAAGGCTCTTCTTCTAGCTTTGTAGACCTGCTTGATGAATGATGGATTGTAGACCCTTCTTGTCCTTGAGGTGATTGAGAATTCTAGGCTTGATGCTTCAACTTTGTAGATGCTTCTCCCTTGATGAGTGTTCTTGAGATGCCCTTTCCTTGATGAGTCACCTTAGCTCTAATACCATGTTGAAGAATCTAGGGCAAAGTGGTGTAGTGTGATTCTTCATTACTTGATAACAATTTGTGGAGTCTTTTTACTTTTCTTGTTAGCTTAATCTTCTTCTTGTTATTATTAATGCATATGTGTGTATTTCATCAAACTGCTACCAAAACATAAACAAGAACACAAGATGTTGGCTCTCTGCCAAGGCCAAAAACTCTTTTTTCTTGAGAGAAAAACCCTTTAGTGAATTTCTCTTATTGAAGCTTCTATTGATCAATGCCAAACCCTAGACCCCTGACAAGAGTATTCTCCAAGCACAAGTCAAGTCTTTCCTTCTTTTTGCACCTTATTCCCCGCACTTCTTCCAGCACTTCGTCCTCCTCATTCCATGTTGATTTGGGGTAGCATCGAATGTGCTCTAGCCACGACAATTGGTGGAGAGGCTAAAGCGCATGACATCTCCAATACCCAGAAATGGTTTGGGCAAATTCTAAAAAGTTTGGGAGATATTAAAATAATTAATATTTCTAATGGAGTCCCTAAGTCTAAACTTAAGGAAAATAAAATATTAACGTGAATTAATATAAAACTGTGTTAGAAGGGTCCAAAAGTCATGGATCAAGCCAGAATTAATCTTAGTCGTTGATTAGGGACTTAATCTCGGTCGTTGAATTGTCAACGAGAAAAATATAAGAGGAGGCTTGAGGGTCACTTGGAGAATACACCGAGTTGATCAAGATTTCGATTTTCTGGGGCAGGGTTTGCTGAGGAAGTCGAAAGAGTGATCAGAGTTGCAGCTGAGGTGCAGTGAATACAAAAACAGAGAGGCAAAGAGTGTGTCGGGAGAATCAGCGCAGAAGCCGGGAGAGAGGGACGCAAAGCTAGCTAGAGGCCACGCAGAGGCAGTCAGGAGCTGCGTAGTGCCTCAGAGAGCTAGCGTGGGTGATGCAAAGGCTCTAGAGGCTAACACAGTGCCTCCAGAGGCTGACGTAGGGGTTATTGGGCTAACGTTGGGCCAGGAAGGGATGACACAATCCCTAGAGGCAGACGTTGGGGTTTTCGTGGGGCAGATTGGAGTTGGGAGCTGTCGGAGTGTTTATCCAGAGTTTCAACCAAAATATCTGCTTCCGAGTAGAGAGGTACTACTGCCGAGATTATTCTCTATTAAGTGAGCTGGTTTTGGCACCCAGATTGTATTCAAAAACTGCATAATAATAAAACCCTCAAATTACTGCATCGGTTTTCTTGCATTGGGTTTTTCCAGGGACATTGGTCCAAAAACAACGGTGTCACTTGTGTGCTTGTTTTGTTTCCTTCAGTTGATGATCTGTAATGTGTTGAGCATGTACTCGTATTTATTTTCAGTATTTACATGATAAATAACTTATTAATTAATCAGAACAAGTAGGCAGAAATAAATCAGAAAAGTACATGAAGGGTTTCTACCAGTTAGACTTAGAAATTCCAACATGGTATCAGAGGGTGGCTACAAATCACAGGAGAACTGAGGACATCAGCCGAGCAAAGCAGCAGCAGCAGAAAACAGTTGTCCCGAGTGACAGAAGTTGTTCCTAGTAGAGAAGCAGCAAGGAAGGGGTGACGCAGTGCCTGCGTCATCAAGTTTGATTCGGGAAGAGGATCAGCGCAGTGTTAGAGGGGAGCAGACTCGACCTACGCAGTGCCCAGTAATCTTTCTCAGTCAGGAAGGATTGACGCTCATGACCAGGAGGTGCGGATTTTGCCAGTGCCAAGATTGCGTAGAGCCTAGAAGCTCTAACCTTTAGTTTTATTGGGGCTTAGGAGGTTGTGGGTAAGTTGCAGAGTGAAGCTGGTGGGGTACTCTAGTCAGAACAGTATCTAACAGGGGAAGACCAAGGAGGAGGGAGTTGCTACCGAGGGTTTCTAGCCAAGAAACCGGATCAGTGGTGTAGCAGCACTAAGGATCGGAGTGGGGGCATCCCAATATTGGCAGAAGGGTTTCCAGGAGGGAAATCGAGGTTCAGAGGGAGTCACACCGAGAACTTCCAGAAGGGAAGTAGAGGAGCAGCAAGATGGCAATGAACGGGGTAAGATGCCAGGACAGACTAGACGAAGCCTCAAACTTCGTAGTCTAGAGGCCAGAATCTTATCCGTTCTAGACAGGAACTATCTCAAGCAATTCGCCTTGAGGACAATAGCGATCCCAATTGACCCGGCTGATAACGATAAGTATGAGGATGCAATGGCGAGGGCCAAGAGCATCATCCTTGACGGGGTCAAGGACCATGTAGTACCACACATAGCCGAGAAGAATACGGCAAATGAGATGTGGGAAGCCCTAAAGAAGTTGTATCAGCATACTTCCATGCAGAGGAAGATGCTACTAGAAAATCGGCTGCAATCATACCAAATGCAAATCGACACCTTGCTCAGTCGATTGAAGGAGATCCGGATAACCTGACTTCCATAGGGGCCACGCCGGATCAAGAATTGATGGTGAGAACAGCCCTGAACACAGTCTCAGAAGACTGGGAGGTGTTTGTCCAAAGCATACTAGGTAGGGCGACCCTTCCAGATTGGGAGGAAATGTGGGCAACTCTTCGCCAAGAAGAGATCAGAAGGCTAAGCAAGGCGGGAAGCAGCGGCAAGGGGATCAAAATCAAGAAGGAGGAAGAGGAGGATGTTGCCCTAGCATCTAAGGGAAAGCAGGAGAAACAGAAGAAGAAGGACCTCTCCAAGGTCAAATGCTTCCACTGTGGGGAACTGGGTCACTATGCGAGCCAGTGTCCGAGGAAGAAGAACAAAGGAGAGGCTTCCGAGACCAAGGTTGTGCCAGCAAGGGCGGAGAAGGAATTGGAGACAAATGATGACTGTGCCATGAGTGCTCACACGCCACTTGAGCGGAAGTGGGGAGACATCGAACTGTAGTTAGACGGACTACAGGCGATGAGGGGCAGGATCCTCGAGGTACCCAACCTCTTGGATTATACCTTGCTACGGGAGCCACAAAAAGGAGTAGCAGGACTGGAAGATGTTGGTAGAGACGGATGCAGATGGAGCGACAGAGAGGACTACAGTGCAGGAGTCCCGGGACAGCGTGAGGCAGCAGTGCGAGAGGCATAGAGTTGTTGCAGTAGCGCAGAGGTCAGAGAGGGAGCACTTGTCAACGACAGAGGGAGCTTCAGCATCGGAAGTGTTTCTAGCCTGACAGAGATGTCATAGTTGGGAGATCGGTTACTTACTTCTCAGTAACTGACTTGCAGTGCAACAATTAGCAATGGCAGTGCTATGAGCAACATGATGAGAGGGGATGCAGTGCAGATGTAGCAGTGGCAATGGCAGGACCATGGGCAGCAGCACGGATGCAGAGGTCGTAGGATGCAGCAGTGGCAGTGGCAGGGCCATGGGTAGCAATACATGATGCAGCAGTGCAGAGGATGTTGGGCAGCAGGCCTAGCATCAGCACAGGGACTGATGTCGGATGATCAAGGTGATGCTCAGTGAGGAGTATTACTAGAGCATAGTCCTCGCTAAGAGGAAGTGTTGATTTGGGGTAGTATCGGATGTGCTCTAGCCACGAAAATTGGTGGAGAGGCTAAAGCACATGAGATCTCCAATACCCGGAAATGGTTTGGGCAGATTCTAAACAGTTTGGGAGATATTAAAATAATTAATATTTTTAATGGAGTCCCTAAGTCTAAACTTAGGGAAAATAAAATATTAATGTGAATTAATATCAAACTGTGTTAGAATGGTCCAAAAGTCATGGATCAAGCCAAAATTAATCTTAGCCGTTGATTAGGGACTTAATCTCGCCGTTGAATTGTCAACGAGAAAAGTATAAGAGGAGGCTTGAGGGTGACTTGGAGAATACACCGAGTTGATTAAGATTTCGATTTTCTGGGGCAGGGTTTGCTGAAGAAGTCGAAAGAGTAATCAGAGTTGCAGCTAAGGGGCAGTGAATACAGAATCTGAGAGGCAAAGAGGCAGAGAGTGTGCCGGGAGAATCAACGCAAAAGCCGGGAGAGAGGGACGCAAAGCCAGCTAGAGGCCATGCAGAGCCAGCTAGGGCCACGCAGAGGCAGTCAGGAGCTGCGCAGTGCCTCAGAGAACTAGTGTGGGTGACACAGAGGCTCTAGAGGCTGACGCAGTGCCTCCAGAGGCTGATGTAAGGGTTATTGGGTTGACGCATGGCCAGGAAGGGCTGACCCAGTCCCTAGAGGCAGACGTTGGGGTTTTCGTGGGGCAGATTGGAACCGGGAGTTGTCATATTGTTTATCCGGAGTTTCAGTCAGAATATCTGCTTCTGAGTAGAGAGGTACTACATCCGAGATTATTCTTTGTTGGGTGAGCCAGTTTTGGCACCCAAATTGTATTCAGAAACTACATAATAATAAAAAGCTCAAATAGTTGCACCAGTTTTCCCGCATTAGATTTTTCCGCAAGACATTGGTCCAAAAACAATGGTGTCACTTGTGTGTTTGTTTTGTTTCCTTCAGTTGATGATCTGTAATGTGTTAAGCATGTACTTGTATTTATTTTCAGTATTTACATTGTAAATAACTTGTTAATTAATCAGAACAAGTAGGCAGAAATAAATCAGAAAAGTACATGAAGGGTTTCTAACAATTAGACTTAGATATTCCAACATTCCGGCACTTTGTTCTCTTACTATGATTTTTGTATAGAGATAGACCTTCCTTGAGTGAGTCTTCTTGATAAGGTGTTCCTCTTCTATCCCTTGCTCAAGTACACTTCAACTTTGACCAACCAAGATCCTTCTTGAGTGTATGATTGTTTTGTTGTTTTGCTGCCCTAGTTTTCCACGTGTGGAGAGTACCCTTTAGTGAGTTGGGGTCTTTCTTCCTTCGTGGGAGAGAGGGGCTTCTTCGCTTGTCTTGGGAGGCCTTGTGAGCCTAGTGTCAAACCCAAACAACACAAGATTGTGGATTGCTTGTCCCTACTATCATACCCGCAGATTTCCCCTCTTCTTCCTCGCATGTGTGACTGTTTCTAGCCCTAGAAACAGTCCTTCACCTTCGTTGTCCTTCCTTCTTACTTCGTTGCACCTTTGGAGACCCTTTAAACTTCCCTTCCCTTCCTTCTCTCGGCTTCTCTCTTCGCTGATTTCAGAGCTTACTTGAATGCATTATAGAGGAGTGGACAGAGTCTATATATAGAGGTTTGTCCCTCCATTTAGGCCAACTTGTCAACTATTTGCAGGCCGACTTGTCAACTGTTTGTAGGCCGACTTGAGGACTGCTAGGAGGCTGATTTATTGAGCAAACTTCGGATAGTTTCCATGGTGGTGTAGCATGCTTGAAGGAGCTTCTTGATGGTGCCATTGCATAGGAGTAGACTTGACTTTGCTTGGAGGTTCTCTCTTTGACTTTAATACATATTTATACATGGTGTAACATACCCTGAAGGCCTTTAGCATTTCCCTTTTACTATTTGACTCACGTATAGCACTTAAACTAGTGCTAGACCTATTTCAATGAGCAAGAAACTCATTGACATATATTATAAAAATAATATTTCTTTTCTTGAATAAATACAAATATCAAAAGTGCATTTATGAAGACCGAACCTAGTTACATTTCCTTCAACACTCCCTCTTAACTAGGGAGGTATTCATACAATATCCCAAGGTGTTTGGCTATTATCAATCTTGAAGAATTCACATAAGAGAAACTGGATTTGCAATCCATCTGTTATAGCATCATATCCATCGTCATTGTCATAGTGCAATGCCTTGACTAATAGCTCCATCTCTCCACGAGATCATGAACTACAATTCTGGCAAGACCAATGATTTATAGACACCTTAATCATTGTCTCTCAAGGTACATACCCACCCGGGTGTTCTTTGAGTATGACCTTCTAGAACTATTCTTATCTTGGGTTCCCAACCCTCAAAGAATATCAGTTCTCTTGCCTACTCTTGTCTTGGATGCCCTACACATCCTCAAAGAGTATCTGATGCCAAATGATCACCTAATCCTCTCATTATTTCTTCCCAAGTGAAGACAAGAATGTTGTGTCTATCTTGTGTCTACATTTCCATTCATGGCCTTCATCTAGACTTACGGTTGTTAGTCATGGTCTAGTGCATAACCCATGAGATGGAAAACACAATTGTCACTCCTTTGTAATCAAGGGTGATCCAAAACTCCCTCTTGATCAGGGACCTGTCAGAGCTCCCTCTTAACTAGGGACTCTTTCATTTATCAGCAACTTCTCCTTCGGGTGTCCTTCAGCAGCTTGATCTTCTTCCTTTCTTTGATGTCATTAAGACTTTGTTCGGACTTCTTCTAGGTAGGGCACCATCCATCGATCACTTTCCTTCTTGGGTTGTCATGTCTTGCTTCCTTCATGGAAAGTGGCTTTCTTGTCATTCATCAGGTTTTCTTGTCATCTAGGCTACTCCTTTGTCATCTTGTCCATGTTTCAGAATCTTCTTCTCATGGATGTTTCATTGTACTTGCTTGTTTACATGCTTTGACCTGGTAGCCCATCATGACTTCATCCTGATATTGCTTCAACATTGTTTTTTCTTTTGTTGGATGGCTTCTTCATCACGACATCTCTATAGAGTAGAATCAATTATCTGCACCTTTTATATCTCCAAGGCCTTCATAGGTGTCAAGGGTCCTTCCTTTGTCAGAGTGGTCCTGCCTTCTTTCGGGAGATATCTTCAAAGTATTTTGTCAGATAGTGATTCTCGATGATCATGGTGTTCTTCACATGCTTGATCTCTTTCTTCATTTGCTTCTTATCAGATAAATAGGTCAACCATCTTATGCTTCTTGTGAGAGCATTCCTTCATTGCTTGCTTCCTGGAATTGTCAACATTTCTTCTTGCTTCTTAGTCAACAATCTTATACTCCTTATGTGAGCATATTCTTTTGTTGACCTTCATTGCATTGTGGTACATGCCTTCGAGCATGTTCTTGGTGAAAGAGATTCTTTCATGCTTGATCATGTTATAGAACTATCCCATGACTCAATAATATACAAATGATACCATGACTAAACCTTGATGCATACATACCTTATCTTGATTCTCCTTTGATCATCTTTTGGTGTGGCCCTTCTTGCTTCATCTTAGCTTGCCTACATATCATCCTTTTTCTTGAATCTCATGAATGAGATTCCCAATGAGACGTCTTCTTTGGTTCATGAACCTTCTTTTGAAGATTCCTATTATAGGATCTTAAAGACGTTTGTCTTGCAAATGTTTCTTTTCTTTTGATGATGGAGGTCTTCTAAGATTCCTTTTTATGATCAATTTTCTTTAATTGTGGATGAGGTCCTATACTAGGTATGCTTCTTCTACATGAATATCTTGAGATATATTTGCCATGCTCCTATATTCTAGAAGATATTTCTACTCACGCAATTTTGTTCTTATCATAAATGTTATATCTTCATGAGTATCTAGAACTCTATGTACATCATGCTTCTAGATTCTAGAGGATGTTTCTAGCCATGCAATTTTAATTTATTCCTACATGCTCCTATCCTACTCAAAACTTTGAAAGAAGTCTAGAAGTAACGAGTTTGACCTAGTCATAGAGGAGATCCAACGGATCTTTTTGCTTCTTTCCTTCTTCTTTCACCTCTTGAGTTATGTGAGCTTCTTCCCACTTTCTTTTGTTGTTGTTGTCCTTCTTGAGCTTAGGACAATTCCTTTTGTAGTGTCCATATTCTTGGCATCCAAAACATTGGATTTTGGACATGTCTTTGTTGTTTGTTCCTTGTGGACCAAATTTGCCAAATTTACCTTTCTCTTGGCCATGGTAGCAAATGCTTGCTCCTTTGATCCCACATCTTCCTTTGCTTTTAGTCTGGTTTCCTCTGTTCTGCATAGAAACCACATTTCACTAAGAGTGGTTGCTTCCTTCTTGGCATATATGCTTGATATGAAGTTTCAACACTCCTCAGGTAGAGCATTGAGTACTACAGTTGTCATCTCTTTGTCAAACATGACTTCCCCAAGCTCTTGTAGTTGATCTCTCATTTCAAATATTTTCATGAAGTAGGGAGCTCTTCCTTCCTTTGTTATCTTCATCTTGTACAATTCATTCCTCGGAGATATTACTTCTCCGCTTGTGGATATCGAGAATAGCTCTACTAGCTTACCATAAATTTCTTTCGATGTCTCAAATTTGGAGACATAGGGAATGAAAGAGTTTTTGATTGATTTTATCGGAATCCTTTGAGCTCTTGTCTCATCCTTATTGTACTTGGCTAAGGCTTGAGTTTGTTCCTTGGTAGGGACAGTGATATCCCCTTTGACATGTTCTAGGGGTTCACTCTCCTTGAGAAGTAGATCAGTCCTCTTCTTCCATGCAAGAAAGTTAAAGGTACCTACCAATTTATTGTTTTCCTTGCAAAAAGACATTGATGTATATTCAGAAGGGAACATGTACTTACTTGATAGATTTTTGAGATGTGATGGATTTGCTTCCTCCTTTAAGACTTGATGGCTTGCCTTCCTTGGATTTTGATGTTCTTCAAGTTGCCTTCTCCAAATGGACTTGCTTGATGATGAGATTTGCTTGAAGACTTGTAGCTTGAAGTAGGTTCTGCTTCAATCTGCTCTTATTTGTAGGTGTCTTTATGTAAGGCTCTTCTTCTAGCTCTTTAGTCCTTCTTGATGAATGATGGATTATAGACCCTTCTTGTCCTTGAGGTGATTAAGAATTCTAGGCTTGATGCTTCAACTTTGTAGCGAGCCACTTAAAACCTCTCCAAAACATTCAATCTGCTCTCAACAATTACAGAGATTAGATGATCGACTACGATATCAGATTGGCAGCGGAGTGAGAGCACGGAGGAAGCATTAGCACAATTAACTAATCTAGACCACCCAATACAGTGACAAGTTTCCAGTGCTCACGCTTGCCATCTCTGAGGCTGATAAACCTCCAAAACCCAAAAATGATAGCTGGAAACCAATTATAACCAACGCTAAGCCTATTGCTAGTAGTTGGGGCTGAACCCCAAGGACCATAATGATCTGCTGCCAAACATTATTCGGATTGAGAAGTTGGGGGGTGCAGTGACCTGACATCCTTGACCATTCTTTGACTGCCCCGTTCATGTGCTTTCGACAGGCTACTTTCACTGGCTAGGACTTGTTGGGGATAGATTGAAATTACTGGCAATTGGGACTGAGCCCCTTCCTACTGCTCCCTGATGATATTGGGCTTGTCTTTGATTCAAGACCTTGTGTTTTGTTATTACGCCACAGTTTAGTAACTCTATGGACCTTTCAAATTAATGCTGTATGCCCACTGGACCAATATTAGTATCATTTACGTTTTTGGTGCAAGCTACGATACGAGCCCATGTTTTGAGCCTTGCTAGTGTTTGTAGCAGCTAAGATGGCCGCCATTGTCTTTTGGTATAAACACACATTTATTATTCGTAGTAGTGGTCAAAGGAAGCATTTTATCAAAAAATAGATATTCATTCACTAACTGCGTAATATGCTGCTGCTGCATTTTTCTAACGCGTTGGTAAGTTAAAGCTTAAACAAAGCATGTTTTCAATGGGACAAATAGCTAATGATAATAAAGGATTTGGATGGGATCTACGAGCAGTAAAAAAATTACGCAGATGACTCATAATGTACAAGAGGAAAGGTACCTGTGAACGTATAACTTGGCTAAGAATTTTGCCATCGCCTGTAACCTGTAAACACAAAGTTAAAACTTAAAATTACTGATGGGGAATTAAAATCCAGAATATAATAATTCTATTGAAAATATCTAAGTGGTTTATCGGCAAGCAATAAATCAAAGTGCTTTCCGCGCTCCAACCCTGTTCAAAAACCGCCAATACATGTTGCTGTGTTCCTGCAGTCAACAGAATCGATTACCACATCCAAGACCAGGTAGAGAACCCAACGCCTTTGGATGTGACCAGGTGCAAGTTCTGGGTGAATTTGACATAATGAATACCCTCGATGGCATCAATTTCGATGTACAGCCTACCTAGAACAAAAAACCATTTACGAAGAGAGAGAGAAAGATGTACCACAGCAGCTCCGGTATCATCACAGCTTGTTTCAATTCCGAGAATGACCAGCTCATCATTGGGAATAGTCTTTCCATCCTTCGCCCATACCCTGCAGGGCTCAATTATACCCCTGTTGCTTCTGAAACTGGACAAGCATGGAGACGCCAGCTTATTTAAAGAGGGCACACAGCAGAAGTTCTTCATAGATGAATAACATGATCTGTATGGCGTGTATTTGCCTTGTAAAAATGGGTAAAGCCCTCTGTTGAATACTGCAAAACCAAGTGTGGCCATTTCCAACAATGTGGCCTCTACAATATATCGTGTGCGCCCTGCCAGAGAATATAGTGACTGTCGCCTCAGTTGATGAATTTATTAGTTTACATATGTTCAAAATAATAGCTGAAGTTTTGGTCAGCCATGAATTGTGAAAAGCAAATTAATTTTTAGATGTACTAAATGGGGCATGTAAGTTCTATCCAGTCCTGGGACATCGACGACCTGTTTTCCTCGAGCTAATTAACTGTTGGCTATGAGAGCAGAGAGAGCACTAAGATACTGGTGACAAATTTTTCATTTTGTGGCAAGTGCAGCGCTCGAGCTCGTGGAGACGAATTGCAACGTTATCGAAAAACATGTTAAACCTAATAAGGAAATTTTCTGAGTCTTTTAATGAACTTGTCTACTTAAAGGTGTTTTGGCGGGTTAATGGAAGTGGATTGTGGTTGCTCATGAGGTTAAATATTGTCATATTAGCCTATCTTGGTAAGAAGAGATCAGTTCTAAGTTATTTATAGTGATTTTAAGATTTAGTGATTCTTAATGATTACGTATATTATTCATATGATTTCATGTTTTATTTATGGTATACGTTTTTTTTTTTGTTTTTTTTTTTGCTGTGGTTCTCTTATTAATCATTTTTATTGAAGAAATTCGTTTTTAAGCGTTTGATTTTTTTTAGTGACTCTTAATAATTACTTATATTATATATTTATTTATTTCATGTTTTACTCGTGGTACTCGTATTTTGTCTAATTTTCTTAATTGTTATTTTTATTGAAGATTCATATTTATAAATAATTGTTCTTGAGTATTAAACAATTTGGTTAGAGACATGGTTGCTAATTAGTCTTGAATTCTAAGTGACATGGTTGCTACTTGTGAGTTGACCCTTCTACATCAAATAGTGAAAACCAAAGTTAGACCAAATGTCACACTTAAATATAAATATTGTTTCACAATTAAATGTAAGATATTGTTCCACTTTTTGATAGGTGGTTGGTACTTTATACATTTAGAGTGGCACAATAAAGACTTTATTTCAATGAGTCCATGAACAAAAAAAGTCTTTTAATTAACTAATTTGATCTCTTTTAATATTTCAAGTGATGAATATTATTAAATATTAATATAATGGAACAAAAAAGAAATGTGTGAAAGCGTGTGAAACAATAAATGTTTGTAGTTGTGAGTAAACGCGGTGATAATTTGATGGTTTCGTAATCAAATTAATAGAAGCTATTAGTATATAGATGTCTTAATGACTGCACAAATATAAAGACCAATAAACATCCTAGTACCGCTTCTTTAGATCTCAATATTTAAATTGACAAACAACATGTGTCCATAAGATTCAAAAGTAAACCTCCTCATGCACCGTCAACTTGCTACTCAATCAATAAACAATGGAACTAATTAGCTAATTTTAATTTTAGGGGGGGGGGGGTGGATATTCCAATAAACATCTCTCCTAACTATTTATTGTCTCCAGAAAAAACTCCACTAACCACCCATTACACCTAGTATTTTTGTATTCTTTACTTATTTTTGAAAGGAGGATACTATTGATTTTAATTCCTCTTTTGAAACTTTTGCCTTGGCCTTTATCATATATATTTGTCTTGCGAAAGAATATAATGATTGTCACCCTGTTTAATGAATTTATTAGTTTACACAACTTCAAACTAATAGCTAAATTTTTTGTCAACCATGAATCGTGAAATGCAAATTGATTTTTAGATTTACCTAAAAAGTTATGTGCAGTCTTGGAGCATCAAAAAAGTGTTTTCCTTGAGGCAATTAAATTGATTTTTAGATTTACCTAAAAAGTTATGTGTAGTTTTGGAGCATCAAAATAGTGTTTTCCTTGAGGCAATTAAATTGATTTTTAGATTTACCTAAAAAGTTACGTGCAGTCTTGGAGCATCAAAAAAGTGTTTTCCTTGAGGCAATAAAACTTGTTTGTTATGAAAGCAACAAGATGTTATACACTACAAAAATTTCATTTTATGTTATATGCAGACTTTGAGCTCGTGGACAACATGCCATTGTGACGATGAATTACAACGTTATCTAAAGCAATGATTGATCCAAATCAAATCCATAAACAACTATCAAGGAACTGTGACTAAATCAAGTCGAACAAATCTCGAATGAAATCCAAAACAGCAATCGAAAACACCCTGAACCAGTGGCCATGGCAGCTGGCGCGGAACGACAAGGACCTCGGTCAAAGCGCGTTGACCGAGGCCCATGGAGACTGCGCAGGAGGTCAAAATAGCCCCTGGGAGCCCCGAATCGGGAAAAGGAGCTGATTTTCGATGCGCGTTATCGCTGGGCAAACATGGCTGAAAAGGAGGAGCCTTAAGCACTCAGTCGCGTGGGGGAACCAGAGGACCGTGGCCAGAAAAAGGTAAAGGCGCTAAAGTACAAAGGTTGGACCCGCGCCCTGGAAACCGACGATATTGATCGGGGCGCCCTTGAATGGTAAGCGGTTTTGGAGAAAGCGGAGCAATCACACTCAGCGATCGACGCGTGGTAGCGGAGGTGAGAGAAAAACCGCCGTGATTGCGCATTATCGATCGAGCAAGTCAACCGCGCTCGATGTGCGAATGACGTTGGATCTGGAGGAGCCTAGATCGGACGACTGAGATCGTGCCCGATAGTCAGAAGCGGAATCGACAGGGGATTAAGTCGTGATTTAAAGAGATTTGCAGTCCATTGACCGCCACGGTGGAGAAAGAACGTATCCACGACATAACTGAAGAAACGAATTGACGAACAGGCTGGTGCTATTCCAATGGAGACACGTGGCTACTTCCCAAGCATTCATGTTGACGCGAACAGGGAACTCCTAGCACGCAAACGACAGGCGAATCGACGCAGGCGGGAGAGGAACCGAACAGACATGGAGGTCGAATGGCTAAAGCCATGAACAGAGACAGTGAACAGAGATTCAGAAAGAGAGAGAACGAAGAGTCCAAGCGACTAAGAGAGACAGTGAACGGAGATTCATAAAGAAAGAGAACAAAGAGTCCAAGCAACCAAGAGAGACAGTGAACAGTGAACCTTGAGAGGAGGACTGAGCACAGAGAGCAGTAAAGCCAAGTAGAGGAGACATAGGGCCGAGCTAACCACAGGCAGCATCGAGCACTAGAGAGCTTGAGGAATCAAGCCTTCCCATAGAGGAATCTGTCCGGATTGAGCAACACAGTTGGCTCTTTCCACTGTAGACCGAGGGTCACAGAGCTGGTAGGAAGAACAAGAGTTTGTGTACTCTAAGTGGCTTGGGGAATCCAAGAACCACCATGCCAAGTAAAATCTGCTTCAGGAGAACTCATATTGAGTCCCTGCATTGTAATTTCTCTGCTGAAAGACACAATAAAACGAGGCCACAACTGAAGCTGGACCGTAGACGTAGCCCTGGAGGATAGGGTGAACTCCTTATTAAAAATTGTGTGTGTCTTTGTATTGCTTACTGGATTTCTCTGCTATCTTTCCATTTACTTTATGTGTATTGGCTTCTGATCGATCCGTTGTTTCAATAACACAGAACACACACACCAACACATGGGTTTGTAATACCTTTTGTTTAATAAATCTTCACTGAGGTCACTCATAGGGTGATTATCAGATCAATGATTTATGTAAAATTCCATAAACCAAATTGGGAAACATTTTTCTTGGTCTTTTCAATGAGATCAAAGGGTATATCTAGTTAAAGGTGTTTTCATAGGTTAGTGAAGACAAAGTGTTAATATAGTCTCTATTAAAGTTCAATCCCTACCAAGTGATGCGTTATTGATTTTGAAAGTATGCTAACACATGGAGAAGTCATTGGTGTAGATGCAAGCCCTTAATGACTCTAAATCAAAGGAAATTGAATTTGCATGGTGTTAATGATTCTCCATGATGCTCAATATTGGAATGTTAGCCTTGTTATGAGAAGAAAAAATTACTTATAAGTGTTTGATTGTCATTACAGTGATTGTAAATTGTTAATACTACACATACAACTGCATGTATTGAATTTCTACCATTTATATTGGTACTTTGTTGAATGCTCTATTTATCATTTTGATTAAGGATCCATATCCATAGATGGTTGGTATTGGGCTCTAAACAACTTGATTAAGGATCCATAATGGTTGATCTCTATTTATAAGTGACATTTTTTCTACTCATGGGTCAACTCCTCTACATTGAATAGTGAAAATCACCATAACAATTGACTACGCCAAATGTCACGATTAAGTGTGACATATTGTCCCAGTTCTTGATAAGTGGTGGGTACTTTGCACCTTTAGACTTGCATTATAAAGACTTTGTTTCAATGAGTCCATAAAAACTCTCTTAAGTGCTTGATTTCATTTCTTTATTTTTCTTAATTTGAAGTGATAAATGTTACTAAGTGTTAATATAATTGTTGGGCCTCATAATTACTTGCCTTACTTGCCTTGTCACAAATTACTTGCCTTTCTTCTTAGTTTTCATGCTATTTTCTAAGTATTTCTTGTAAATGGATCACAATAACTTATGTTGTATGGGTTTTAGTAGTTATTTGTATGCACTTACTGTTTTGTTATTTTATGAATGGATTTGATTGATAAAGTGTTGTTTACTTACACATGGATTCTTATTCTGGGAAGTTTAAGAGACCTTCCCTAGGGTATGCTAACAGATCTAATTTATTTTGAAATTAAATGCGATAAGAGGCGATAAATTACTTATTTACACGACTTTTAAACAAATAAAATTTTATCATTCACATTCTAATCAACATAAATTAAGGTGAATATTTCATTCTAATAAACTTTACAAGAGTAGTATATGGAGGGATACCTGTACTAGTGGCTGATGGAGATACCTTTGTCCTGTTGCTCCTGATGAACGCTCCTCTTGACGGACCCAACTGGATTTACCTCCCAGCTAACTAGGAAATAATCCCTAGCCCAGGAAACCTCCACAGGTTCCCTAGACCTCCGAGCCCAACTCCAACCAGATGTAGTGTGTGTGTCCCAAAATGAATAATCCAGACCAAGATAACAATACTTCCCTCCTCTCAACAACCCAATAAATCTCCACAGGTTCCTAAGGTCTCAAAAAACACAACAAGCCCAAACAATCACAACCAACCCCACAATCATAAGCAAGACTCAACCTCCCCTTTTCTCCCTTCCCCCTTCCCTTTTTATACCCTCCTTCCCTTTTCCATCTCAACCACCTCTCATTAATGTCATTAACTTCTCATCCATCCTTACAGTTGACTTCTCTTCTCCCAAGTAAGCTGGGAGTACATTTGGAAATGTGACATGAATATAGAATTGGGAATTTAATGGGAAAGGACCATGTCTTCTCCCAAGTAAATCTGAAAAGTACATTTGGGAATGTGAGGTGAATACATATATTGATAATTAAATGGAGAGGACTATGTCTTCTCTCAAGTAAATGTGAGGGTATATTGGGGAATGTGAGATGTAATTACATGGAGAGTACCATGTCTTCTCCTTAGTAAATGTGAGGGTACATTGGGGAATGTAAAATGAATACTATGTCTTCTCCCAAGTAAATGTGAGGGTACATTGGGGAATGTGAGATGTAATTACATATATTTTTGAAATAATGGAAGGAGACCATATCCTACCTAATATTCAATTTGAGAAGGTAAGTGGGGAATTTGAATAATGGAAATCATGAATTTTATATTAGACCAATATTTCTCAATATTTTTAGATAATGTAAACATTAACAAAATTTGTAGGATAAGATTTAAGTGGGGCATTACAGGCATAAACATATTGATGCATTGGCGTTTGATGCTACTTCCTGGAATGGACATAAGAGATCGGGTAGAATCATGTTGTTATGCTATGTTTGAAGTAAATTAGTTGAAGACAAGATCTCGACCTGATCCTCCAAATGTATTAAAGATAGTTGTAGCTTAAATAAGCATCCTGAGAATCTTTAGATTCTCAGGATCGCTCGTTATTAGAAATGGGTTTTTTGTCCTTATATTTTCTCGATGTAATATAAAAACTCGCGTTAAGCATTGAAAGGGGTTAGTTGTTCAAGTTGTAATATTGTTTTGACATAAACTCAAACGTGTGAAGATATTGACTATAATTGGTTTTTCGTAATTGAATGGAAGCGCTTATTGATTGAAGTTAACTTGTTGTTTTGATTCTCTTTTAAGGTAGTTCAATTCTGGATTTGGGCCTGAATCTTGGAACCAGCATTGTCTTCTCTTGTATCATTAAATTGGTTTTATATTATATTGTTTCAATTGTTCCTATTCGCATAATTTCTCTTCATTTCTCATCGCTTGTTCATTAAATTTAATGCTTTGTTTGGATCAGCTTTATTGAAATTGTTATAGAATAGATCTGGTGTAGTTAATTTGTTGAGAGCAGTGTTCCTCCTTTCTGCTTATGTAGATTATCACGTGTTGTTATTTTGTTTACTTAGTCGCTTTTGGTAATATGATTATGTAGTATTACTTTTCTATTATTTAGTTGTTGTTCCTTAAGAAACAACTTGGTATCGAGTAGATCTTCTTTTGTTGTTTCCTTAGAATCATTTAAAAGTTAAAGCTTTGAATGATTGGTTATAATTAGAAACTGCATTCTGAGTTGATTTCTTTAATATTACAGCTTTGCTTTTCAGTAGGATAGCAATAGTTAGTCATACCAACATTTCTTTGCATCAATTGTGTTGATAACCTTGAAATAGAAAAACGAAACCTTGGGTTGATGAATTAATGTGTAGTAGTTGATTGTCCCCTTTTAGGAACAATTAATTGGTTCAACATTTTGGCACCGTTGTTGGGGAGGTTGTCAAACAAAGTGTTAGTTGTATCCTTGGGGGATGGGTATTAAAGACGAAAGGTAAGAACATGCACATGCACCAAGTAAAAAGCTTGTGCTAGTGCCTGACCTTGGCTGATATGTTTAGGTTGTTTCAATGTGTATGACTAGAAATAAGCCTAAGACTATGAACCAGATAGAGATAGCTCATAAATCTACCCTGAAAATCACCAAAACCCAAGATCAAGTTGGCCTTGGAAGAATGACCTTCATAGACTAAATCATTCATAGATCATAATCTGTTGAAAATAGTAGTAAGAAATTGTAAAAATAACATTACGAAATATCCTAATTTAATTTGTCCTTGAACTAAATTGTAATTCCACATCTCATGACAACTGGTAATAGTTAACTAAGTTTGACTTAGTTGGCTCAATTAATTCAAGTTGAGGATCTAACTAGAGTCATGTAGAGTGACTCCTACAATTAGGAGCAGTAGTTGAGTTTATTTTGAGTTGTAGTTTTTTAATTCAGTCTAACTGAGTTAAAGTCAGGTAAACTAGTTCCAACTGATGGAGGAATTAGTGGGAGGTCCAGTAGTGGGGTCTAACCTGCAGTAGTGAGGTGTAACCTACAGTAGTGGGGTGTAACTTATTGTAGTGGGGTGTAACCTGCAATAGTGGGCTGTAAATTACTGTAGTGGGGTGTAACCTGCAGTAGTGAGGTGTAACTTACTGTAGTGGGGTATAACATGTTGTAGTGGGTTGTAACTTGCAGTAGTGGGGTGTAATCTACAGTGATCAACTAGTAAACTGAAGATTCACTAATAATTAACTCATGCATATCAGATCAAAGAAAGATCCAGTTGAGATTGGAGTTCAAGGACAGTGTACTATCAGTTGTAAAATCATCTAAATTAAACAAATGGTGCATGCAATCAGAAGAAGGCCTAAAATAAATCATTCCTTAATTAGAAAACTCATTAATTTCAACCATTCAAATTGCCTTTAAAAGGAGGAATGAAGGCATAAGTTTATCATTGTTTTGTTGAGCACGAGTTGGTGAGACCGAGCAATAGGAATCACAAGTTAATGCATGGAGCTTGTGAGGGCAAGGAATTAGGAGCTTGGAGGCTTGGAAATTTGGCTAAGTATTGGCCAAAGATAGTCAGTCGGGTAGAGGATAGAAAATACTTGTGCAGGTTGAGCTAAAGGTTGAGAAGAGCATATTGTATTCATCCAAATTCTTTAATTAATGCAATATACAGATAACAGGGGTTTTTAGTTGTGGATTTCCCCATAAAATCATTGTGTTATGTGTGATTGAATTCTTTCTCTAATGAGTGGAGTAGATTCGAGTCAATTGTTTTAGCATATTGCAATCTGCAATTTGAATCTACAAGAAATTTCTATATGGTATCAGAGCTAGATTTGTAGAAATTTCTACATGGTATCAAAGCTAGATTTGTAGAAATTTCTACTTGGTATCCGAGTTGAAACCACACTAGAAGAGAAGAATTTGAAGTTGTCCTTGCAAGTTGATGGAGCTTTAGTTTAGGGCAGGTCCAGAAGACCCTATGTGCAGACTTCTTGAAGAAGCTAGAAGGATTCTAGTGAGCAGATCAACGAGGCAATGTTTAGTGACACAAAAAGGAGTTATGATCATTAATATTGGTAGATTGAGGAGCAGAGAGATTTCCCATAAGGAGATTGAGACTCAGGGGGAGTTTAGTTTCATAAGGAGTAGCCCTATGGAAACTTCAAGATTTGGGGAGATCATACTCATTATTGCAGTAGTTGCAGCAGTAGTGCGGAAGCATCAGCAGAGCAGTAGCAACGATAATATGAGTATATCATATTTAGCTTAAGCATGCAAAGCCTTGAGGATCAAGGAAAAGGTTAGAGACTTGGTGGTTGAGTGGGAGCATGAATTACCTCTCAACATGCAGCCTCAACAAGTTGTGGAGTGGCCACAATGGAGAAGCAAAGAGGAGGCCGAGTGGAGACATCCACTCAAGCAGAGACCTCCAGTAGCGAGGCATTTTGAGCCAAGTGAGCAAAAGGAGAACATGCATCCATACCTCAAGGTGTGAGGTGGGGCGATATGAAACCTTAGTCCAGGATTGGATCAAATTAGGTGCAGTTTTATGCAACTAGCTCACAAAATAGAATAAAAGATATATCAACGACTTCAAAATCAACCTCTTCAAGGGGGAAACCTCCTTTACATTACACAAATGAACAATTCTTGGATGATTCAAATGAAAAAACCTCCTTTCTATATATAGGAGTCTAAGGGGTCACAATATAATCAGAGTCGATATAACAATAATATTGTAAGGTCACACTAATAACAATATTAGGATTCTATGGGGCAAAACAATAACAATAAGGGGGCTACACTAATAACAATGAGGGAATACAATAGTATTATAGGGACCTAACATGCCCCTCTCCTTCAAAAAAAATGTTTCCCTCAATGCTTGAATAGTTCTAGATGCTTCTGTATAAAATTCTCATCCTTCCATGTGGAATATTCCGCAGCTAAGTTCTTCAACTTGATGATATACTCTGAAATTGATCGATTTCGTAGTTGTCGAGTTCTAGTTTCCATGACTACTTCAGGTTCCAATATAATTTTTCCTTCCTCGTCAAGTTTTGGCAATATTGTTTTAAGTGAGAGCTTGTCACCTATAACCTTCTTTAAGCATGAAACATGGAAAACTGGGTGCACTTGGGAAGATGTATGAAGCTCCAATTTGTATGTCATAGTACCAATATTTAACAACACCTTGTAAGGACCATAATACTTTGGTGATAATTTATTATCCTTCTTAGCTTGCTTGAGGGACATTTGTTTATATGGTTGTAGCCGTAAAAATACCCAGTTGCCTACATCAAAACTTCTTTCGCTACGATGTTTGATATGTCTGTTGTTTCATTTTGTTCTGCCCCAAAGTGAGGTTATCCTTTAAGAGTTGGAGAACTTGTTGTTGATGCTCGATGTGATCTTCCAGTGCTTGAACCTTAGAATTTTCTCTTAAAGATGATGTGATGGATGGTGGATGATATCCATAAAGTGCCATAAATGGGGTCAGTTTTGCTGTAGTATGGAAAGAAGTGTTATACCACCATTCAACTAGAGGAAACCACTTGACCTATTGTGTTTGTTTATAAAATACAAAGCAACAAAGATATCCTTCCAAACATTTGTTCACTATTTCAATTTTCCCATCCGATTAAGGATGATAAGATGAGTTATCCGCTAATTGAGTAACCAGACAAGAAAATAATTTCATTCAAAAATTTCCAGTGAACATAAGGTCTCTATCGCTTATAATAATGTTTGGGTTTCCATGTAGCTTTTGAATTGTTTCCATAAATGTAGTAGCAAATGCACTGGCTTTAAATCGATGAGATAATGCACAAAAGTGTGCATACTTGGTAAGTCTATCAACTACCACCATGATGACACTCTTTCCTTTGGACTTGGGTAAACCTGTGATAAAATCCGTTGAAACCTCCTCCCAACATTGACTTGGAATGGATAAAGGTTGTAACAGACTCGGGGTCTTAATTTTCTCGACTTTATTTTGTTGGAAAACCAAACATTCCGGCACAAACTTTTGAATATCAGATTTAAGGCCATCCTAAAAAAATTCCTTCTTAATCCTGTGGTAAGTTTTTAAAACCTGAGTGCCCTCCTAAGGGAGAGGTGTGCAAGTCCAGAAGAATCTTTTGTTTGAGTTGGGAATTCTTACAAAGGTATAAGCGATCTTTGTACCATAATGAATCATTATTTGAGCTAAATGTATTAGATGTACTAGGATTTTGCTCCAACTTTTGATTGAGTGCCCACACTTCTTCAACATTCTTCCATTTATCCCTTGCTTTAGTTATCCAATATGGTTGGATAATAGAAATGACACAAAGTAATTCTTCCACATCCTCATCCTTTCTTGAGAGTGCATCTACAACAACATTTGCTTCCCTTTTCTGTAGATGATTTCAAAGTCATAACCCAACATCTTTGTGACCCATTTTTTCTGCTCTTCTGAAGATAATCTTTATTCTAAAAAGTATTTAAGACTATCATGATCTATTTTTACCTTGAAGTGCCTTCCCATTAGGTAAGGTTGCCATTTCTTAAGTGCATGTAGTATTGCCAACATTTCCTTCTCATAAATAGCTTTGTATAAATACTTTCCTTTGATTGGATGACTTCCAAAAGCAATGGGTCTTCCTTCTTGCATTAAAACAACACCAATTCCATTTCTTGAGGCATCACATTCCACAATAAAGGTTTTTGGAATGTCTAGTGGAGCTAAGACTGGTGCTTCGCACATTGCCTCTTTAAGATGCTCAAAATAGTTGCTTTTGGAGTCCAAGAAAATGCGTCTTCCTTCAGTGTTGTTAGAGATGCTCTTATTGTCCCATAATTCTTAACAAACTTATGATAATACCCTGTAAACCCGAGAAATCCTTATAGATGTGTTATGGATGTGGGGATTTTCCATTCCTTAATGGATTTAATTTTCTTAGGGTCTACCTTAACACCCTCATGAGATACAATATGACCCAGATATTCCACCTCATGTACTCCAAAGAAACATTTGGAGGTTTTGCATATAATTGTTTCTCCTCCAATAGCTTGAGCACCCTGTCAACATGGTCAACATGATCCTTCCAAGACTTGTTGTAGATTAGTATATCATCAAAAAATACTAACAATTGTTTTCTAAGGAAGGGTTTGAAAATGGAATTCATCAAACCTTGAAATGTAGAAGGTGCATTGGTAAGGCCAAAAGGCATGACCAAAAATTCATAATGACATTCTGTTGTAGCGGCTACAACCACCCTCCAAAATTTGCCTTAGCTTCGTTTTGGAGCCTCCCTACTGACCATCCTCGACAGCATGTCTTGCACTGTCAAGCACATCAGCTTCAGCTATTTCATAAAGTCTTGTTAGCCTGTGCATGCAAGTTTGTTCCACCCCCTTGACAGGCTGCTTTCCGGACTTAGTGTTAGTCGTTGGTTGAGCAACGTCCTCTAGGAATTGCGCAATTCTGGAGGGGAAATAGCCTTCCCTCTAGAAATTGTGCAAACCCATTTGGACACCCAGTTGGGATCTAGAATTGCATAATTCCTCCTGACGGTCTTCCTCTCAAAAATCATGCAATTCATCCCAGGACAACTGCTCAGCCCAGAAATTGCGCAATTCTGGGCAACAGTCACCTGTTGCTCCGAGAAATTGCACAATCGCTCTAGGAAATCCAGCCCAGTAGCTAGCAGAAATTGTGCAAATCCAGTCAGGCAGACTACTGGGCTCAGAAATTGTGCAATGCAGTGAGATAGGCTTCCTTGAGAAAATTTTGAGGTCTGACCCAGGACAGTTGCTCAGCCCAGAAATTGCGCAATCTTGGGAGACAACCACTTGTTCCTCCCAGAAATTGTGCAATTCCTCTAGGACAACCATCTCTGCTTAGCCCATAAACTGTGCAAATTTTCGTCCCAAGCTTGCAGACTTATGCATGTGCCTTCAGGTTGACCGATTCCCTGTGGGACCGAGCAAAACTGATTTGCATGCATGGACTCCTTCTCCCAAGGCAACATGCAAAGGCATCCCTTGATTTAGGGATCTATTTTTAGCAGTTATAGGTTACATGCATGGATCATTTCAAAAACCTCCAGCCAAGTGTCGCTTTTCCTAGATTTGTGGCATGCGCGTCACAACCTTGACTTTATCAAAACTCATAAACCAGACGCTGCAGATTTCATTCCTCACATTGACCTTGTAGATCTGACATCCCACATTGCATCTAGGAGTCGTCGACACATTCATCTCAACTCTTTCGGGGTAAGCTCGCTTTTCATGTCTCACGCAACATTTTTGTCGTTTTTGTGTGCTCCGTGTGAGTGTTGTCTGCTTGATTTCAGTAAGCACTTGTTGGCATTTTGATGTATGTTAGCTTGTAGAAGCACAATTTCAGTTTTCATTCGCATCTCACTGCTATCTCATGCATGACATTTTTTTTGCATGAATGGTCATCGTTGCAACGACTCGCTTCACACACATGCATTCTTTCCCGTTTCCTGAATCCTGCACTTGTTGTTTGCTTGTATGATCATTCACTCTTGTTTTTACTCATCTCATCATGCATTCATATTTCTCATGTTTTCAGTCACCCGTCGACCAGTCTGGGCTGCCTTGGCCTTGACCGTGCCTTGCCCGGCTAGCACTACGCATTTCCAGAAGTGAAGGCTCTGCCTTCCCTCCAAAAACTGCGCAAGTCTAGCCAACACTGACCTCTAATCTTGCATTGCCCAATTCTTGGAGGCAGTGTTCTGCTGGCCCCAGAAACTGCGCAATGCAGTTCGCTAGTTGTATGCCACTGTTGACTGAAATTGTACATTGCGTAGTTTCAGTCCTCAGCAAGCCAGGCTGGACTGTGCATTGCGCAGTTCCAGCAGTCAGTCAGCCTCCACACAGCCTAAACTATGCCTTGCACAGTTTTGGCAGTTAGTCTCCCGACCTCCCGGCAAAAATTACACAACCTTCACGATCAATCACACAGGTATGTTACAAGTCAGTCCACAAGTTTGTATTGGTTTTCAACTGGCAGACTACTTTCCATGAGTGTTGCTATGTCTCTAGGCATCACATGTGTTCATCCACCTCCTAGCAACACAGGTACAACGGCTTCGAGGAGAGCAGAGTCAAAGACATCGTTAAGAGTGAAACTAGGGATACAGTCGATCAAGTGTCTATGAACTTGCCTATCCAAAAAGACATCAAGTGTTCATGGACAAGGATATCGAGATGAATGGAAATGGCATCACAGGAGCAGCTCCATCAATAACAGCAGAAGGTAGCACGTTTGCACGTGACGAATGCAAGATGAAGGTTGTTGACATCATAGAGGTAGAGCCAAGCTGTAGGTTCAAAGCAGATCCACTCATGACGAAAGTAGCTTTAGAGATTGAGGCTATGAGATGACGACGCGACACAAAGATCGCGTAAAAGAAGAGAAAGGAACATAGAAGGAGTTGCATGTGTTGAAGCAACAACTCAAGGAAGAACAGGAGTTGAATAGACAAGAGAATGAGTTGCAGTAGGAACAAATACATAAGTGGGCACAACATGCACAGACGGATGAAACTACACTCGTACAAGTTATAGATCCATCCAAGTATCTGGCACAGAGCAGACAAGGTGAAGAGTGTTCTTGATCGCATGCAAAGGAATGTAGCATCATGCATGTCATTGTGCGCATGCATGTGATCCCACCCATTCGGCACACTCACCGAGGTGAAGACAAGAAGTAAGTCTGACTGGAGTTGTAAGTGTATTTTGACAAGATTGATGCGCACGACCACCAACACATGCTTGGAGATTAGCGCAAACACTATGCATCAACATGTTTTCAGTCTGGTCACACCCAGTACGACCATGCACATGCTATCAGATGAGTTGGATGGAGGAACCATATCAGTGTACCCGGATGGAATGGAGAAAAGAGTTCGCTTCAACAAGATGTCACCATTGAGCGCATTGACACCATCACGGACAACAAAGCTTGGCATCAATTCACCACCTTCGACCATCACAAGGATGTCAAAGAGTTGGTCTCACCACAATGGTCCGAGTGTCAGCGAGGTCTTGCATGGATTGTTCAAGCCATTTTTTCTCACATGGGCACATGTGCATTGTAATGTAACGCCTTATCAAGTGGAAGTTCAAGTGTTGATAGTTGAACGTAACAGTCATAGAGTAGTTGAAGAGTCATGAGGATAGATGAACAATCACAAAGGGAAATGTCAAGGGTCACCCCACCCTTTGCTATAAATAGTCCCTCATAAGTCATTGTAAAGGCTTTTGATCAGCCAAGCTTCCGATAAGACTGTCTTAGAGAGAGCTTGGATAGTATTGTAACGAGCCTTAGCTTCTCCACTGCACAGAGCTAGTATATCTTTTTGGAGGAGTAGGTGGTTGTGGTTGTAACGTTCTGCTTTCGGAACTAGTGGTTGGACATGGATGTATTGAATGACTAGAACTTACACTTCTTAATTTAAGAGAGCCAACATGTTTCATGCATATGTTGTATTGTATTTCGGCTATCTTGAGTACTCTAAATTATATATGTATATGATTGCTTACGCATGCATGTGTAGCTATTTCTGTATATGTATGTATGAATCTTTCTTAAATGTAATGTTGGTTTAACCATCACTTTGGATTGCTCGCTAACTTGCCTTCCATGTTGTGATGCATCTTTGCTCGTATGTTCCCTTCTTAACTCCGTGCTATCACAGGTTTCCAAGGGGTGCACTCACCTCACCCTCCGTGTGTTAGAAACTCTCATGCACCTTCCTTGACTTACTACATATGTCACACCCTTTCTACCGATAGGGACATCTTACTTGCCTCTGTGTGAAACTGCGGTCAAGACATTACCATACGACCCACTTTTGGGACTACTACATGTTGTTGGGAAAAGTATCCAATTCGGAATGCCCCTATCCCACTCTAAGGTGTGATAGTGCCTTAGCAACAAACAAGGAAAACTATCTGAGTATTCTTCTTTATGAGATGTAAATAGAGAAAGAAGGATGTAACTAACCGGTGTCTTCCGCTAGTTCGTCGATCCAATCACTCTCTCTTTTGTTCGCTTCCCGCTGCCTGCTCTTTCACTGGTCCAGCTTCACCCAGTTCCTGCAAGATCACAAGAGAGGAAAACTGCACAAAAGACATAGATTCACATTCATAACTAGTTTAGGATCAGATATAAACTAAATATGCAAATATAACAAAACATCATTGATATACAAGCATATAGGAGAAACTCAAATAGCTTTATTGATATGATAATAAAGTTCAAGAGGAGATACAACCAAGTGAGTCCCGATCCAGCATCTACCTCCCAGCAAAGGAATCCCTTCCTCTCCTCCAACAAAGCATAAATCACCCAATGTACTAATCTCAATCTCAAACAAACAACAATTCTCTGCAAAGTACAAAATTCCAGCCTTCTGAACCTCTGGGTGAGAGATCCATATATAGATGTAAGCAGAGAGGATGAGTTAGCTTATGTTTTGACTTGTGGCTTCTCTCTGTCAGTTCTTGCTTCCACTTGGAGGTTGAGAACCTCTTACTCATCACTTGGTCGAATTCATTGAGGCAAGTGTCATTGGAGAAGATTCTGGAAGCTTCCATGGTCTTTCCACCTCGTTGAATGAGCCTGCCATTTTTCATTTCCCGCTCAGCGCACCCTGGTAGTGCTTCCACCTGCGTTGCAGTGCACCTAGCCAGTGTAGCCTCTGCATTTCAACGCAGGCAACTAGTGGAGCTTCTGAATTGATCCTGAATTGACTGTTTCTGAGTGGTTTTTGGTGGAGAACTTCTGGGAGAAGCTGTCATTGGTTGACCTTGTTCCTTTAGGGGCAGGAACAACTCTTTTAGGGACTTTGGATCCCTTGGATTATGGACATTTCATGCTCAATGCTGCAAGGCACAAAAATGTCTATAACAGTTGCCCCCTAAAGTATGAGGCCGTTTATCGGGTGAAATGCTTTATTAGGAGGATCCGAAGTTCTTCCAATGCTGGGAGGAGACCTGTAATAAGATACAATACAATACATTATTTTTCATACTACTTTCATGATCTAGCTGAGTCGGGCATTCCCATGCTCAGCTTTATAAATTCATTTTTCTGTACATAAAACAAACAATCGTCTGATGGTAGACTGATGATTTTGACGAAATCCTCATCCTTTTGGTAGGACGATTATCTGTGCTGTAATGTTGTACATGTCAATGTCTTTATTTTTCCTGAATATATATCGCAGCCCGGATGGATGAAACTAGATCCGGGGTCTTCAATCTCGTCCGATCTTCACTCTAAGTACAAGTCGATCCATGTGAGAAATGTTCTGAAGTCGAACATGGAAAGACATCTTTACAACCTATTTTTCAGGTTTTTTCATTTCCTATTTTAATTATGATGTTTAGTTGCAGATTGTGAGGAGATGGAGAATAGTTTTTAGAAACTAAGAGAGGTTTCTATCAAGGACACTCTCATCTACAAAAAAGTCCTTTTGTTTTATAACATAGGTTGGGATTAAGGAGGTATGAGCTAGTATTTGACCCCTATTTTTCCATAATTCAGTCCCTGTTTCGTAGCAGACTTGCTGCGTATTTTCTTTGCAACTAGACAATCAACAATTTTCCCTTGAAAATTCGAAATTTTGACTTCTAGAAGCAATTTTGATGGATGAATAGGCGGCTAATAGCCTTAGGATGTGAAATCTAAGTTTGTTAGTAATTATTCCATTTGTTTTATGTTTTAAGCATAGATTGGAGATGATTAAAATTGTCCCTATTTTTTAGTAACCTGAGTAAGAATTTAATGTATCTAGATGATGAATAATATTCCTTTGAGGAATTTGACCTTGCTAGGTGGAAAGAGAATATTTTGATGTATTTAATATGTAAAAACTAAAGAGAGGGCTTTGTTGGTGGAAATAGAGGGAAACAAACTTTTGTGCATGATATTTTGTGAAAAGTTTCCCAGTGAATGAATGAAAGACATAAGGTGATTTGCAAGGATTCCTGTGTCAGATCTTGATGATGTGTGCTTCTTTATTCTTGTAATTTTGTCTAATGTTTATACATCTCTTCAATGTATGTCTTCTTGCTTGGAAAAATCATATGTTTAACTCCGAATTCTTCTTAATGGTGCTCTCATTTAGTTTTGACAAGTGATCTATGTTTTCCTCTTAAAGCAACATTTAGAATTCATTTATAGTTTTGATGCTCTATGTGTTTTGTTCCACCTTTCTTACACTCACCCTCTTACAACAATTTAACTTGATTTCATCACCAAGACTGCCTACCTTGCCCCTGTGGAGAAAACCCCTTTCTCTCTTCATCATATCACTCGACAAAAAAATAAATATGACATGACTCCATGCCCAATGGATCTGTCTCTTTTCTCATCAATATACCTTTGAAAAATATACTTTATTTAAAATTATACCTAGCCTAATATCAGATTAGTTGAACAACCTAAGTGAAAGAGCCCTCTCCAAGGCTAGAAGGGCTACATTCTGGCCTAGAACTGGTTTTTGGTTACCTCTGAAATTTCTCTCTTTAGCATAGGGAAATTTATGGAGTGCTAACAGATCTCATATATCTCAATGCAAAATTAAATGTTATATTATCATGATTTGATGGAAATTATTGGCTATTAATCTTTCAACTTGACCTTTGTGTAATTCATTATGCAATTCTTTGAGGTGCTAGTGTGTATTGATATGTTGACATGGATGTAGATCCCATGCAATAAACACTAAAAGGAAATAACATGATCTTGTAGTTGCCACTCATTGGAAGCCATTATGATTCCATCAAATTCATCCATTTTGTTTCTCATTTGCTTCTAAGCTATGTAACTATGTATGTTTGGCTTTGTAAACCAGTTGTGGAAATCAAATGGTAATTTTGTAGTTGTTCAATGGCTTTAGTGATTTTTAAAGCCCAACGATTAACATTGTTTCTAGTTAAGGTCAATACTTCTTGCAACTTAACATCTAATTAACTAAATTTTGTTATTAAATATTTAAATTTGGCTTGGGCGTAGTTTGGATGGTTTTGATAATTTTCTTCACTACTTTATCACGTCACTCAAAAATTGTTGTTGCTACTGGGAAGTTTGGAATTAAATGGTTTTGTTTTGTCATTGTTGAAGAAATAATACCTTGCATAGCAAATAAGTAATGCTTAGTTTGAAGATTTGGTTATGGGTTTCTTTCATATGTTCATTATTTACACTTTTTCATAGTTCACCTCACTCTGTTCGACGAATG
Organism: Pinus tabuliformis; assembly: GCA_031772625.1. Lineage (NCBI taxonomy): Eukaryota > Viridiplantae > Streptophyta > Pinopsida > Pinales > Pinaceae > Pinus > Pinus tabuliformis. The sequence continues at coordinate 123,537,244 of CM062808.1, read as the reverse complement.
ATATAGTGTTTGGATGTAACTTATATGGAAAATAAGTTATATGGGAAGTTGGTTTTAAAACTTTGTTCGATGTGAGATACACTAAAATTGTATAGGAAATGGATTCAAATAATTGTTAGTTGACTGTGAAATGAATGTTGTGAAAAACCTTGCTCTTATTTATCATAGAAAGTAAGTCACTTGTGAAAGCATACATTTAAAGGATTCTACTGAGTTACCATATAGCAATGTAGTAAATTTATGTACATCCAAGATATACTTTGGGTTGTAAATACTTCATTATTATATTTCTTTGGTCTTTCTTATGACCAATTTATAAGATTTATGGGGAAACCCATTGGGTTGTAAATACTTCATTATTCTATTCTTTGGTCTTTCTTGTGATCATTTTATAGGATTTATGGGGAAAGAATAAAATTCTAAACACCCATGAAAAAGGTTTTCACTCATAAACTTTATACTTAGGTGTACATTGTAAAAGGGTTTGAATCCGTGTTTTAAAAGATATATTAAAAATAGTTTGTTTCACTCCTCATGGCATGACTTAAAAATAGACCATAAAATAAAACCCTAGTTCCTATTTTTTTAACAAGATCGGTTATTGATATTTCTATTCCAACAAAAAAAGAACGAGAAGAAGATTGCTCCCATTACAAAAAAAGCCTTTTGAAGGTAGGCATTCAAAAATAGAAAGGAAAGGGAGCATAGTCCCTAGATTCCATGCCTCACCTCCATTGTTTCTTGGATTTCCTAATACATTTTTCTTATATATCCGAACAAACTGATTTAGCATATATTTACATTTACAATACATATATAACTTATGAAAACTGTGACATAGGACTAGAGGGAGGCCTGATCTTGAATATTCTAATACTGCTTAATTGAAGGTTCATGCTGGGATCGAATTTTGCTACCTTGATAATTGGAATTTTCCCGTCTGATTGATGATTAGTCCCTTGAGGTAATTGACAGATTCCTCCAAATGCTTGCATTTATCTTTGAGGGCAGCCATTTCTGTGTTCTGATCATTCAATTGCTTCTTGAGAAGAGCGTTCTTGGACTTCGATTAGATCCTATAATCTTTGATTGTCTCTCTGAGCTGGTCAATCATAAATTTATTAGCCCTGCAGACATTTGTCATTCTGCGATGCTCTGTCAAGCAAATTCATTTACATGGCTGCACTATGAGCTGAGAAAACACTCCAAAGAAGGAATAAGATGACAAGCAACAACAAGGGAAAATACGAGGGGAGACCCCTAGAAGAGAAGCATAATGGATGAGGGAAGATGACAAAGGGACTATGAGGATGGATGGAGAGCGCACATAACGGAGTAGTGCACATGAGGCCCTTGACTATGAAAGTTAATGAGAAGGTCAAACTAGTCTTGTATCCACTGATAAAATGAAAACTCGGAAGGGTAGGCCCGTAATGTAGAAATGTGAGCCTGAATATGTGCAAAAGGTAGCTCGGGAGGCCGTAGAATATAGGGAGGAGAGAAATTAACACAACTAGAAGTAACAAAGGCCAAATTATAAAGGGAGGAGAGAACTCTGCGCTGCCAGAGGAAAGGATTCTGCAACAAGGGGTGAGAAAAAGCATTGTGAGAGCTCGAATAAATAGAGGAACAGTTAAGAGGATCGGGAGGGTGGCCTTTGGAGGTTCACAGGAGTCATATGCACCCATGAGATGCTTGGGAAGCAAGATATGACAGAGATTGAGGTCGATAAAGATTTTTCTGAGATTTGAATTCAGAGAATATTTGCAGACATGAGATTTTTGTCAACCACCAATCCCAAAGCTGACGTGACATTGGCTGTATTTAACAGTAGGGCACTTACGGAATTGATATTTGTGCTTGCTCATTCGAAATTCGTGACCCACCAGGAGAATGAGATATTGCTAGATTGGCATGATTGTCTATTGTTCTCTCTCAGTATATGTTTAAAAGAGACCTTTCCCATATTCACCAAATTTTGCCTTATCCTTTTAATGATTTGACTCAGAGCCTTATTTGAAGGAGTGCTTCTCTCAACCATTGCTTGGATAATGATGGCCGAGTCACCTAGGATTACTGGGTTTTGCATGTTCCTTTGTCTTAATATCATTGATCCTAATAGCAGTCCATAAGCTTCTGCTCTATTATTTGAAATTTCCCCTAGACCCCATTCATATGTGGTTGGATTAATTCCACCTGGGTCAAATAGAATGCCTCCAGCTTTAGCTTTTCTATGGTTTTCCTTGGATGCACCATCAAATAGGAGGCATGGTCTATTTATATTTTTCATCCACATGATGAATTCATCACTTTTTAATTTTATTTTCCATTTTTGAATGTCAGGATTTGGATTGATGGTGGTTGATCTTTTGTGCCTGCTCAGAGAAAATTCAATCCATGTTCTCTCCTCTTGTTGGATCTGGTTGGTATCTATTGATTTTACTCCTTTTGATGATAATAATTCTATTTTCAAACTCCATGTCCTTGAAAATACATTTCTGATGCTTGGAGGTCTATCTTTGAAAATTTATTGGTTTCTTGCCAACCAGAGTTGCCAACACAAAAAGGAGGGAAGGCTATTCCAATACCTTTTTATTGTTTCCTTTTTTTAAGAGTATGGATAATTCTTTTTCCAGGTAGAGAAGAATTCATTGAAAGAGTGTGATAGCCGCATGTTTACCTCCAGAGGATTTACTAGAAAAAGATGTTGAATGCTTTCTTCACTTGAGAGACACATTGGACATCTAGATGGGCCTGCAAATCTTTTTTTTTTAGGTTGTCAGTTGTTAAGAATTTACATTTAAGGAGGGTCCAGATGAATATTTTGACTTTTGGCAAACTTTTGGTTTTCCACACATTTCTCAAATAATCCCATTCTTAATTTACTTGTTGAGATTGGATGGTAATATAACCAGAATTCACAGTGTACTCTCCACCATTCAAATCTCATCTTAATGAATCTTTGGAAACATGGCTCAGAGGGGAAACTCCCTTGAGAATAATTACTAAAGAGTTCCATTGTGTTTTAAGGTTTTGGGGAAGATTATTGATCCTTCAATCTACCCAATCCCCATATTTCCATTGAGAGATATATTTTAATGTGCTGATTCCATTTGCTCTCATCCAAACTCTTAAGTTTTGAAGGTTTTGTTGATTGGATAGGTGAGGGCTTCCCATAATGTTATCATCCCATATTTTGATGCTCTTTCCATTCCCAGGGATCTTAGAAGAGTTCTCCTTAATGAGGGGAAGATATTTTTTTATTAAGTTCCAAACTTGAGAGTAGGGCCTTAATGGGAAGGCTTCTTCTAGAAGGAAAGTTCCATCATGATTCATATATTTTGCTTCCAACGCTTTCTTCCACCAACAATCCTCTCCTGTGATGAACCTCCAAGTAATTTATGCTCCAAGTGCCAAGTTTAGGAGGCTTGGGAGTCTTATAGACAATCCTCCTTTCTCATTAGGCTGTGTTACTTGGTCCCATTTGACTAGACTGAAAATTTTTGAGACAACTTTCCCTCCTTGCCAGAGAAATCCCCTTCTTACTAACTAAATTTGCTTATGGATACTTGTTGGAGCTAAGATAACTACAAATTAAATATTGGAAGAGCTGTAAGCATGGATTTGATTAAAATCACTCTTCCTGCTAAGTTGAGCTAGTTCATGCCCCAATTTTGGACATTTTTTTTCATTTTCTCTATATGTTTATTCCACAACTTTGCCTTCAAGTTTTCTTTGGATATAGGAAGGCCAAGATAGTGGAAATGGCTCCATCTTTCTTTAAAGAGGATGTCTAGTATCTGAGATATTCTTTGTAAAGTGCGACGTGAGGAATTCCACCCATAAATTTTGCATTTTTTGTTATTTAGAAGGTCTCCTGAGGCTTCCAGAAAGTTATTGAGCACTTTTTTTATCCTTCTAGTTACAATGCAGGAGGCACCTCCCATCACTAGTGTGCCACTTGAAAATAATGAATGGTTGATGCTTTTCACTTTTGGAGAGATTGTGAGACTAGTTAATAAACGATCTCACTTGCACTTCTCTAGATTTCTACTGAAAGAATCATCCATGATAATATATAGAAAGAGTGACAGAGGACATGCTTTTCTAAGACCCCTTGAGCTTTAAAAAAACTCACTTGGTTTTCCATTCATTAGAGGAGCGATCCATGGACCTACAGTACATGCTTTGATTATGTCAATTATCCCTGTAGAGAATCCAAATTTCTTAAGAACATCAAAGAGGAAGGTGAGATTAACCTTGTTGAATGCATTTGCCATATCTAGCTTTAATATCATGCCTTGTTCTTTCTTCAATAAACTAGTGTGCAATGCTTCTTGTACTATCATAATGTTATCAAGAATTTTCCTATTGGGAACAAATCCTCCTTGATTTTCTAAGATTATATCTGGGAGGATAGACTTTATTCTATTTGCTATTATCTTTGTGATGATTTTATAGGAAGAATTGCACAAAGAGATAGGCTTGAATATGCTGAATGAAGATGCCCTTGCCTCTTTTGGTACCAGAGCTAGATAGGAAGAGTTTGTAAATCCTCCTACCTTATTTTTCCTAAATGCATTTCTTATCATTCTGATCAGATCTTTTTTAATTATATTCCAGTTATTTCGATAGAAAGCAATGGTAAATCCATCTGGACCTGGAGCCTTGTCCAGATGGAGATCCCACACAACTGAATAAATCTCCTTTTCTTCCACTTCTTTGGTGAGTTCTTTGTTTGTTTCTTCACTGATTTTTTTGGGAATGTGTTGTATGAAAGCTTCATAATTAGGATTTGTTGTTGTAGCTGATAAAATATTTTTAAAATAGTTGTGTGCTTCCTTCTTTATCTCCTCTTGTCCTCTGATTTCTTTGCCTTCATTGTCTTTTATGCTATCGATCTGATTGTTTATTCTCCTCATCCTTGTAGTATTATGAAAGAATGTTGTGTTTTTGTCACCAACCTTCAGCTAGAGACTACGTGATTTTAGTCTCCACTCCTCTTCTTCAGCTCTATTTTCTCTATACATTTCCCAATAGATTTTCTTTTCCTGAAGTTGGCTTTCCTTTGTTTCTTCTTGTTGTTCTTTTGCCTCTTGTACTATCTCCATTTTTTTTATTATCTCTGCCTTCCTTTTTTGAGTTTCTTTTTGGTTGTTCTTTGCCCAGTTTTTCAATTCCTTTCTCAATGCTTTTAGTTTGGACTCCCATACATAGCTTGGTGAACCTATTATCTGATTTGTCTGCACTTCAGCTATTAATTTTTTGCATCCTCTCTATCGTTCCATATTGGGCTATATCAAAAAGGTGTTGGGCCTAGGTTCCCCATGTTCCCAAGAGTGATCACCACAGGCTTGTGATCTGAAGCTATGGTGTGTATGATTCTTGATTTAATATCGCTAAAGTTGTTGGCTATTTTATCATGGACTAAAATTCTATCCAGCCTTTCCTTGATGTTATTTTTCCCTAGCCTTTTATTACTCCATGTGTACTTTCCATTGATGGGTGGAAAGTCCATAAGATTAAAGGAGTCCATAATGGTTTCTATAGTTTCCCTAGAAGGATAAGCATGAAAAGACCCTCCAAAATTCTCCTCTGCATTCATACTAAATTGAAATCTCCTCCAATTATAATGTTTTTATTTTGTACTTGTGAGAGATAGTTTTTTAAAGTATTCCAACATACTTCCTTGTCTATGTAATGATTTGGAGAATAGGAATTTATAATGCAATACTAAGCTTTGATGATTTTGTTTTTAAGATCTGTTTTGATCCAATACTTCTCTTTTAGTTGGTAAACCACCTCCCATTTCCCTACTTTCCATAGAGTGCATATTCCTCCCGATGCACCTACAACTTGAAATGTTGTGCCTTCATAACTCCTTATTTTTTGGATCATTTTCCCTGTTTCATTTTCACTCATTTTTGTCTCATGGATCATGAGAATATCAAGTTTTCCCATTGCAATTAAGTCTTTAATTACATTATCTTTTAGAGTGCTTGCCATTCCTCTACAATTCCAAGATTCTAGATTCTTTATAAAGTTTCATTGAGAGCAAAGGGACATTTCCATCTTGAAGGATGGGAAATTTTCTCTTTGTTCTTTTCTAAGAAGGTATCCATAAGTTGTTGGGTACCCATAGCCATTTCCTTGGTAGCGACTTCGACTCTTATTTCTCTGTTATATTTTCTTCCTGGTCTTTTAGGATGGTCGAGGGAGGAGAGAGAGTCTTTAGACTGATTCCTAGTGATGATTCGATCAATGGAGGGAGGGGGGCTTAGGGATAGAAGGGGAGAGGAAGGGGTGGGGAAAGAGGGAAAGGGAAGAATCAGGGGGGATAAGGGAGGAGAGAAGGGGAGATCAGGACCCTCAAGAGGACTGAAGGGGTTTGAAGCCAGGAGAGAAGAGGAGGGAGGAAGGGGGGGTAGACACAAGCCTAGGGGAAGAGGGTGAATATTGAGGAACTGAGAGAGAAGGAGCTGAGATAGGGGGGAGAATAGAGGGATTTTGAGAGGGGATTTGAGTGAGAGAAGAGGGATGAGTAGTAGATTTATTTTTTGTCTTTTTCTTCTTTACTTGTTCCCATTTTGGGTCTTGAGTTTCTGTTTCTTCATTTTCTTGTTTTTTAGAGCATCTATTAGAAAAATGACCATATTCATGGCATACCTTGCATTTGAATGGTATTTTTTCATAGTCAAGTTGTTGTATGTGCACCCAACTGTCGACTTTGATCTTAACTACTTCTGGTAGTCCTTTTCCTAGGTCAACTTCAACACATATTCTTGCGCATGCATGCATATTCTCCTTTGGCTCGCTTCTGTCAATATATTTGCCCACTGCATTTCCTATTGCTTTAACTGATTCATCTCCCTAGCAATGGAGTGGAAGGTGAGGAAGCCTCATCCATACTAGCACTGCATTCGACACGTCCATCTCAGGATCAAAGTCTGGAGTCCACCTGTTTAGATAAAGGCCCCTAGTGTCCATGAAATATGGGCCATTCCTGAAGATAAGATCTCTGTCTTCTTTTGTTTCAAAGTGAAATGTATAGTATCCTCTGCCACAAAACCTTATTGAGATTTTCCCACTCATGGAGGAGGACCAGTTTCATTCTACCCACTTCTGAACAGAGCAGGGAGAAGGCCAAAGGCGTATGAAGTGACCAACCAGGCCGTGCTCAGAGAGAGAGAGAGAGAGCATCGTGACGTGGAAGGGAAGGGAATAAAATAATTTCAAGAATTTCATATATTTTCTTTACAAACTTGGAGATTGAAGGTCTGGAGTGAGGGGGACATATGGAGGAGAGAAAAGAGGCAAATGTAGCAGGGTTTTCATCTTGTTGTGCTGAAGGGATTGCTGGAGCGGAGTCAGCATCCGGAGGAGGTTCCAGAGAGACCATCGAGATCTCAGGAAGAGGGTAGAGCCCACCGGGAGCAGGAGGCCCCAAGAGCTAGGGGAGGAGAGCATGCGTTGTCTTCAAATCGAAGTAGCGAACAAAAAAAAAGTATCTCAAAACCCTAGTTCCTTTTAATAAGTTTTAACAAAATGAAAACCATAAGTCTAATAACAATGAACCCTAATAAAAGCACATGGTAATTAATAAAATGGAACTTTACCTATAGACTAGAGTTGTGAGTTGAAGATAAAATAAAGGAGTTGACTTACAATTAGTATCATGTGTTGAAACCTACGTTGTTACCCTTGTTTCTACTATCATTTAATACATGAAAACAAATTATTTCTATTTTCTTTGTGCTCAATTATGTGTTGAGTGATATAAAAAGAAACAAAAATATGAAGATTATTGGTTGTAGTAACATTATTTAATTTCACATATGAAATGGTATAAGCCCCAAATTAAAAATGGAAAAAATACAAGTCTCAAGACAAGGCTATTATATCTTGTTGTGTAAGTCTTTGTATCATAATGAGTGTTCTATCAAGCTGGTATAATTACTATGTGAAACAAAGTAATTAAAGAAAAATATGAAGCTTAGGTTATCATATATATTTTCAGTCTTCATTTCTATTGATTTTATATTGTTTAATGGTAAAATAGTTTCTATGGTGATTTCAACGGTTTATATTTTGGGAAAGATTCAACTTATATTTAAGTTTGAAGTAGCCTTGGAACATGTTCAAATGAAAGTCGAAATGAGGGTTTGAACTCATGATCTAAATTTCACACACCATTTCATATGTCCACTTTACATAAGTCATTATGTCCAAAGAAATAATGTTGTTTAAGTTTTCCTTAATGACATAAGAGTTTTATATAATAAGGAAGAATCATTACAATCCCTTCTGTTTTCACTTTTGATTTTCCTAATTTATCATCCCTTATCATGATAATTGTTGAAGATAGTTGAAAGACATATGAGAGACTGAAGTTTTTTCTTTCTAAAAGAGAGAATTTGAGATGAAAATAAGAGTTTGAGTCTTATCTTGTAATCATGTGAGATATAATTGATCATACAAAAAGCGTGTTTGGATGCCAATAGAGTTATTTGAGTTATTCCCTCTTACATAATATTGTCCCTTTTCATTTTCCCTTAATGCTTTATCTTCTATACTATGGTATAGGCCTCATTTAGTATACTTGACAAATTTTAGCGAAATGTGTTTTACTACATTTAGTATTCTACTTCAGTATATTAATTGATTTTATGGATGTTATTGATGATATTTTTTAGCAAGGGCATCAAAGGAAATATGAGAGGCATAGGAAGAAGACCAAACATACTTTGGCAAGAGGGGAGGGAAAAAAGGGTGAGATTTTCCATCCATTTCAATGTTAATTCTAAAGAATTTGATCAACTGATGAAAACTAGCTACATTGAGTTGAGATGGAAACCTATATTACTACCACCCTTTTTTCAAACTAATAAGCCATTATAACCACATCCTATTATCATGGACATCCCATAACCCTCTCCACAAATTTTACATGATGGATGGGATAATAACCCTATGAAACCTCCTTCCAACATTGTCCATTGGCCTTATAGTCTGAGGAATGCTCCTATTACACTTGCTTTTGATCGTGTCATTCCTTTTGCTGCTTCATTTTCCCTCTCTCTCCTTAGATTTGATAAGAAAAATCTTCCTCTTGATCTGAAACATAAAGGTAATATACCCATGGAAGTTCAGGACACTAATTCATTTGTGTCAACATTTGCACAATTTAAGGTGCAGTTAGTCAAAATAGGGGATGGAGACGAGGAAGAGAGCTCTTTTAAAGATATGCATCCTAAAATTCAATAATTTCATATTTTATAAAGTTGTTTATTCTATGGACTTTTGAGACATGATATTGGGATATATTATTATATGATATTTATTTTTGATGACTCAAAATACCAAACACACACAAATGGATTACGAGAGGCACAAGTTTGATGGTGACTTGTGACCATGATCATGATGTTTTTTGTTGATTTATATGTATGCCTTGATTAAAACTATTATAGGAGTTACAATGTCAAAGTTTAAGTTTAATAAAATTATGAGAGAGTCTAATGGGGCCCTGTTAGCAATCTATGAATCCTTTTAGGTTGAAGGAAAAGGGACACAGAGGTAACCACAAACTGCTTTTGTCTAGAAACTGGTCATTTCTGGCAAGAGGGGGCTCCCTCACTCAGAAAAACCTAAAAATAGAGACTTTGAAAGCACATATAAGACATAGACCAGATCTGAAGCGTGTTTTTAAATTTTAATTGGAATTGGTGAAGAGTTCTGGAATAATTGATGCATGTGATCGTAACATTACTAGATCGTCATACTTATGCATTTACCAACCAATTACATGTACAAAGGCTTGTCTAGCACATACTTCAAATAGGAATTTTTTTTTGTAGTACAATGGTACATGAACATAAAAACACTCATCCACAATACTAGAACAAATGAAACTTTTATAACTGCAATTTCAATTAGTGAATATTAAGAGGGAAAAGTAGAACATTTCAAGGCATAACACATTCCATTTTCAACTGAAACATTCGACACAACTAAACAAGAGCATACAAGATGAATTCTAATGTAGTTGTTCCATTATACCCTTAAACAAAACCAATAAGGAAAATAAATAAGATCACAAATACACTAGAGAAGAACAATTTCGAAGCATCATACCGCAAGTATCTCTGCAATAATAACTAGAATAACTTCAACATTAAGCATTATCATTAATAAAAGATCACAACACAAATATGTCTGAAACAATTCACAATAATATCCAACCCTTTCTAACTTCTATCATTTGGCATTATATAGCCTTACATCTTCAAAAATCTCATGTCTAGATACAACGAATGCATTCTCCATGAGACAGATTGAAAATATCATAAAAGTAGTAAGTTTTTTATACATATCTTCAACTTTTCTTAGTAGTAAAAATACAAAAAACTAACTAAGCTCTTATCCTTCTATCCTATTGAAACACCTTTCTAATCCATGAGATTCTTGTCCTAGTCACAGTACCATGCTTTTAGAAATAAAAATAAGAGGCAACAACGGCTTCCAAATATGTATTGCAAAACATATTTGTAGTATGCAATGTTGGCATGATCTTCCAACTGGGTGATGATTAGGCAGTGAATAGGCTTGTGATGCAACAAAACACTCTACCACTCCTCCCTTGACACATGGCATCTTTAATAATCTACACAAAACTGTGCGTAGCATGTACACAATAGTTGCGCAACATTGCATAGCTGTTATGTAACTAGCACACAAAATAGAAGAAAAGATAGATCAATGACTTCAAAATCAACCTCTTCGAGGGGGAAACCTCATTTACATTACAAATGAACAATTCTTGCATGATACAAATGACAAAACCTCCTTTCTATATATAGGAGTCTAAGGGGTCACAATATAATCAAAGTCGACATAACAATAATAATATAAGGGCACAACAATAACAATAAGGGCTACAATGACAATAGTAATGGGGAAATCACTAGTATTATGGGGACCTAACATGCCCCTCTCGAAAAATGTATTGCCCTCAACGCTTGAGTAGTTCTTGATGCTTATGTATAAAATTCTCATCCTCCCATGTGGAATCTTTAGGGGGTAAGTTCTTCCACTTGATGAGATACTCCGAAATTGATTGATTTTGTAGCTATCGAGTTCTTGTTTCTGTGACTGCTTTTGGTTCCAATATGATTTTTCCTTCCTTGTCAAGTTTTGGCAATATTGTTTGAACTGGGAGCTTGTCACCTATAACCTTCTTTAAGCATGAAACATGGAAAACTGGGTGCACTTGGGAAGCTGCAGGAAGCTCCAATTTGTATGGCATAGTACCAATATTTTACAACACCTTGTATGGACCATAATACTTTGGTGATAATTTCTTATCCTTCTTAGCTTGCTTGAGGGACATTTGTTTATATGGTTGTAGCCGTAGGAATACCAAGCCACCTACATCAAAACTTCTTTCGCTGCGATGTTGATCTACCTGTTGTTCATTCTATTTTGCGCCAAAGTGTGGTTATCCTTTAAGAGTTGGAGAGCTTCTTGTTGATGCTCGATGTGATCTTCCACTGATTGAACCTTAGAATTTTCTCTTAAATATGATGTGATGGACGGTGGATGATATCCATAAAGTGCCATAAATGGGGTCATTTTTGCTACACTATGGAAGGAAGTGTTAGACCACCAAGAGGCAACCATTTGACCCATTATGTATGTTTATCAGATACAAAGCAATGAAGATATCCTTCTAAACATTTGTTTACTATCTCAGTTTTCCCATCAGATTGAGGATGATAAGATGAGCTATGAGCTAACTGAGTACCAAGACAAGAAAACAATTATGTCCAAAAATTTCCAATGAAAATGGGATCTTTGTTGCTTACAATAATCTTTGGGTTTCCATGTAGCTTTTGAATTGTTTCCATAAATGCAGTAGAAACTTTACTGGCCTTAAATGGATGAGATAATGCACAAAAGTGTGCATACTTGGTAAGTCTGTCAACTACCACCATGATCACAGTCTTCCCTTTGTACTTGCGTAAACTTATGATAAAATCCATTGAAACCTCCTCCCAACGTTGGCTTGGAATGGATAAAGGTTGTAATAGACCTGGGGTCTTAATTGTTTCAACTTTATTTTGTTGGCAAACCAAACATTCTGCCACAAAATTTTGAATATCCAATTTAAGGCCATCCGAAAAAAAATTCCTTCGTAACCTTGTGGTAAGTTTTTAAAAATCCTGAGTGCCCTCCTAAGGGAGAGGTATGCAATTCCATAAGAACCTGTTGTTTGAGTTGGGAATTCTTACATATGTATAAGCAATCTGTGTACCATAACAAATCATTTTTCTAGCTAAATGTATGAGATGTATTGGGATCTTCTTGTATTTTTTGAATGAGTGCTCACACTTCTTCGTCATTCTTCCATTCATTCCTTTCTTTGTTTATCCAATCTAGTTGGATAATATAAATGGCGCAAAGCAATGTTTCCACATCCTAATCCTTTCTTGAGAGCACATATGCCCCAACATTTTGCTTCCCATTTTTGTAGATGATTTCAAAGTCATAACTCAACATCTTTGTGACCCATTTTTGCTGCTTTTCTAAAGATAATATTTGTTCTAAAAGCATATCATGATCCGTTTTTACCTTGAAGTGTCTTCCCATTAGGTAAGGTCGCCATTTCTTAAGTGCATGTAGTATTGCCAACATTTCCTTCTCATAAATAGCTTTGTGTAAATACTTTCCTTTGATTGGATGACTTTCGAAAGCAATGGGTCTTTCTTCTTGCATTAGAAAAACACCAATTCCATTTCCTGAGGCGCACATTCCACAATAAAGGTTTTTGTGAATTTCGACGTATCTAAGACACCGGTGCTTGGAACATTGCCTCTTTAAGATGTTTAAAGACCTTCGTTGCTCATGGAGTCCATGAAAATGCATCTTTCTTCAATAATGTTGTTAGAGGTGCTGCTATTCTCCCATAATTCTTAACAAACTTGCGATAATACCCTGTCAACCTAAGAAATCCTCACAAATGATTTATGGATGTGGGGATTTTCCATTCCTTAATGAATTTAATTTTGCTAGGGTCTATCTTAACACCATCATGAAATGCAATATGACCCTAATATTCCACCTCTTCTACTCCAAAGAAACATTTGGAGCTTTTTGCATATAATTGGTTCTCCTCCAATAGTTTGAGCATCATGTTGAACATGATCCTTCCTAGACTTATTGTAGATCAGTATATCATCAAAAAATACTAACATAAATTTTCTAAGGAAGGGTTTGAAAATGGAATTCATCAAACCTGGAAACGTAGAAGGTTCATTGGTAAGGCTAAAAGGCATGACCAAAAATTCATAATGACCCCCATGAGTTCTAAATGTTATTTTCGAACTATATTCAGTCTTCATTATAATTTGATGATATCCTAAATGAAGATCCAACTTGGTGAAGTAAATTGATCCATGCAATTCATCTAATAATTCATCAATGACAGGAATGGGAAATTTATCTTTAATAGTGAGCTTGTTGAACTCCCTATAATCCAGACACATGCGTCATGATCCATCCTTCTTGTGCACCAATACTACTGGAGCAGAGAAAGAACTTTGACTAGGTTGAATTATACTAGCCTCTAGCATTTCTGCAACCATATGTTCAATTTCACTCTTTTGGGCATAGGGATACCTGTAAGGCCTGATGTTTGGAGGAGAACTTCCTAGAATGAAATGAATAGCATTATCATGATCACAAATAGGTGGGAGGCCTTTGGGAGTCTCAAATACCTTGGAATTATTGTCCAAGACTTTTTCGAGATATGGAGAAATAGATGATTTCGATGTGGGAACCTTTAGAGAACATAATTGTGCAATTACGCATTGTTGTTCTTTCTTTAGAAGTTTTTTCATTCTGTTAGAGTTTATTATCTTTCATGGTTTCCCTACGATACCCTTTAATTCAAATTCCTTTCCTTCCAAAAAAAATTCATGAAAAATTATTGAAAATTAAAAGTTATTCTACCCAAGGACACTAGCCATTGGACTCCTAGTACAACATCAGCACCACCCATTGGAATGGAAAGCATTGGGCTATTCAAAACATATTTTCCCATGGATAGCTTGATATTATGGCACTTTCCAGAGAAATTTATGGTTCCTCCACTTGCAACCTTCACTTGAAATTGTGGTGTTGGATATAGGAAGGAGTTCGATTCCTTAGCTATCTTACAATGAATAAAATTATGGGTATTGCGCAAATCAATCAACACTATTACCTTTTTCTTCTTGATATGTCCTTCTATCTTGATAGTTTGAGGAGTGGTAATTCCAGTCAATGCATTACAAGATATGGTCGGGTTAATTTCTTATTTCTATAGGGTTTGTTCCTGGTGTATATCCTCTTCTTTTGATGTTTCTTGTTCATTTTCTTCCTCCTCTTCACAATCTATGTAAAATAATTTCTTCTCATCACACTTATGACCTTTAGTGTATTTTCTATCACAGCTGTAACAATGCCCTTTTGCTCTTTTTTCTTCCAATTTTTGTGGTGTCAACCTTGTAGGTTGTGGAAGGCTAGGGGAAACAACACTTCCATCTTTATAGTTGTGAGTGGTAGGCTTCCTTGTTGCCCTAATTTTGCTTTCCATTTTTCTTGCCACCCTGAAGTCCTTCTCCAATGAATCAAGTTCCCAATGGCCAACCTCATGTTGGATGTTATCCTTTAAAGTCCCTATGAACACATCAATCCTATGCTCCTCTGGAATATATTTTGCCCTTATATTCAATTTTTGGAAGTCCTCAATGTGCTCCATCATTGAACCCTTTTGTTTAAGATTTATCAATTGGCTAAAAAAGGTGTTTCCTTTTGTATCCTCCTAATGTGTTATCATTTCTTCCATAAAAATTGCCCTAGTGACAATTTGTTTATGAGAGAAAAGTCATCGATACCATACAAACTGATTTGGTTCCAAATATAAAGTTGCAATGCATACCTTTTGTGTGTTTTGCACATTATGGAGATCGAAATATTGCTCCATATGTACTATCCATGTTACGGGATCCTTGCCATCGAACTTCCTCATATCGATCTTTGGAACATGGCGAGTCTTCAATCCAACGTTCGAGTCTATGAAATCAAGATTAACATTTATTTTGTTCTCATCATGAGTTTCCTTTACTACCCTTTCACCATTAGTAAGCATTTGATTGTAAAAGTGATGAATTTTTTTCCATCACTTATGAATTCAACATGATGATGCTTTTGGATTTTTTGTTGATAGCTCGGGTATTGGTTTCTATTATGATTTTGACGTGAACTTGACCAAAGAGTGTGTTATAAACTCTTGGCAAGTATGAGGTTTGCTTGGGTCATGATAGGTCATGTAATTGAACATGTATTTTGCTAGATGTGCTACAGGTTTGCAATTAGAGTATAGGTGCCAGTTCATTACTTATGGCTCCAAAGAACAAAATTGAAGGAGAAGGAAGTGTGGCATGTTAGGAAACTTGTTGAGCAAATAAAGGAGTACAATAAATTTCAGACAGTGTTCATCCTTTTGGAGGATGAAAATCTCCTCAATGGGGAGGAATGATCTCGGTGGCTCCAGAAAAGCTCAAAAATAAAAATCTTCGGATTTTGTCGAAACTAGGACTCAAATGTAGGGTTGATCGTCCTGATTCCAACAACACAGACGACACTCAAATCTGAGTTCGTAGGCTCGAGATATTTACAGTGAAAGTTTTGGTCAACTCAACCCCACTAGCTAAATTTCGCAGGCCGCTAACTAAATTTGGTGCACACTAAAATTGGGAGATTGGCTAAATTTGGTGGAACTCACCAAATCTGGCAGCAATTAACCAAGCGACGTTTTCGCACTTCGTGATCTCTAGAAATGGTCAATTTGTTGAACAGTTAAAATTTTCGGTTAGCCCCAAAATTTAATACACACACACACACACATAATTGGGTGGTGGGCCCCACCCCCCAACCTTCATTATTTAATTATATATAATATATATTGGGGTCAAGGCCCGCAACTCTAACCCGGGACCCCACCCACTACGTAACGACAACACCATAAATAGAGGGGTCGACGAGGATCGAACTTGCTCGACCATTGGCCGACTCACCCCATGAGTGGCCCCCTCCAACCAAATTTAAATTGCCACCAAAAAAACAAACCTGCTATTTTAATATCACACCAATGAACATGGAGCGTGGGTGGGGTTTGAACCTGAGTCTCTTCCAACCAAGCAAGGATGCCTACCACTAGGCCAAACAACCTTGCTTTGAAATATTCACCAATCACGTATTTAAAAAGCCCAATTCGCCATGAGGTCGAATGGAACCAAGAGCAAAACATGGGAATGATAAACCAAGGCCTAAGATGCATTGGAATTATGAATAGACACGTAGTCCAAGGATTGTGGAACCATGAACTAGAGAATCTTGAGGAATCTTTTAGATTCCCTTGGAGCTGAATTTTGATGAAGTCACAAATATGACAAGTTTATACTTAGATTGATCAAAATTTCGCGAGGAGTTAGATGGCAGGGTCGATTTTCTAATATGAGTAGAAAATTTTGCAGAGGAATAATGTTGAGGACAAAACCTTGAAGGTGGAACCTTGATGCAGGAATCTACAGGGAATCTTTTAGATTCCACGAGGCCCAAAATTGACAGTTTCAGAACCAGGCCAACTTTATACTCATCTGACTTGATTTTTCATAAGGAACGTGATGGCATCATCAGTTTCTTCATATGAGCGGCCGACTTTCAATCAACCCGTAAAAGAGAATTTTTAAGGAATCTTTTAGTTTCCCGGGGAGCCCAGATTTGACCGAGAAAGAAAGGGGTCAGGTTTATACTCATATTTCATGGTTTTTTGTAGGGAACATGATTGCACATGCTATTTCTTCATCCGAGTAGTCTATTTTCAAGCCGTCCCATGGACTTGGAGGTACAAGGTGCATTATTTCTATGTGTTCATTTGATTTTTGCTGAGATGGTGTTTTGAATTTGAAATCCATGTATGCCACTTTGTGAGAGGATCATTATATGCCACTCTATGTGAGATATTGTTCCTTTGTCAAGTTGGAGGAGAGAATTTATGAGTGAGAATTCTTATAGGAGAACGTTTCGTGGAGAGACATGTCACTCTAGATAAGGGGGTTCACCCTTGTATTGACAGAGATTACATCATGTACTCATCATCTTCTTTCAGCAACTAATGAAGTGACCTCCCCACTCTTCACCTTGGGCCTCTATCCTGTATTATTTTACCCTTTTCTAGGCTTGAGAGACAAAATTTACGAAAAAGGACACTGTGGAGTTTACTTATGTTTTTCTCTTGTCTCCTTAAAAATGAAAAACACTAAGCTTTACTTTCTCTGGGCTCTTAAAATTTTACATTGAAAAAACTAAATGAGTTTTATTTTTGTGTATTTTCAAACTCTTTAAACATGAAAACGACATCGAGTTACCCCTTCACTGGACTTGTAAAACTTAAATAGTGTAGGACTCCGTTAATCATAACGAGATCGTATGACTCCTTCGTATGGTTCGTTAAAAATACTCTTAAGGGATCATTCAAAGGATGAGATTAAGTGACAAGCATATGCTATCATCCTGAATCTTACACAAAAATAAAGAGGTACTTGCCAGTAATGGTGGGGGGAAATTAGGAAATAACATTTGTTTATATTGTAAAAGGCAGTATGTCGCTCTTGAACATGACACTCCGTCTCCTTTGTGTTCGGGTTGGGAAATCCATTTATCTCTCAGCTGACCATACCTCATTGAAAGTCTTCAAACTGGTTTCTGATCCTATTATAAATTAAAATGATGCCAAGTCAAAATGTCATGTCGCCGATATGTTCAAGAGAAATTTAACCACAGTCAAAATTATGTTGCAATTCATAGCCTTCAATTGCGTTGACCATCCCTAAATCAGTCCTAGATTACTCCAAACTGTTGTTCTTCAAAACTTGACATGAGTTTCATGTCGTAGGGCCTCCTACGATTGGTCGCTTCCTAACTACTTCATCTCACTGTCTAGGAAGTTGATCTAGAAACCTTCTTTAGTACCTTGGAGCCTGCATGCCTTAATTGCAGGTTTCTCGCCTTTGACGGTAGGTTCTCATCATTGACCTTCGATCGAATGGTTCTACGAGTGTTCGACTTCAGGACATCATTTCACACTTCATAGATTGTACTCGAAGTACCTTGAGAACCATTATCATTATTGGTATTTTCTCTTGAGCTTGTTAACAGTTCACATTCACATCATTGACCGGTAATCAAGTGGTTTATACCATGTTCAACTATGAGACATTCACTCATATGGTTAGATTCGTACTACAAATCGAGAGATGGAGATCAAGACCGTGGATCTAGTTTCATCCATCTAGGTTGCATGGAGTTATTAAATATTCATGATTGTAAACATAGATCCATTGATGGTTGCCTCCACACTATGTCTCCTGCTGACATGTATCTTTAGGTGTATTTCTATGCTACTTCTTTGAGATATTTATGCTATGAGTATGGGAATGCCTACCTAAGCGATGATTATATATTGCATTATTTTATTGATTGTTTCAGGTCTTCAACTATGGTTTCTAACCTGAACCTTGGTATGATAAAGCACTTTAGTCCTCAAGCATCTTTTTCGACTTTTCATTTTTGGGGGAAATCTGTTACACATCATTTTTTCGTATTAGTAAAATGACCGTCAATCTGAATCGTTCACTATCCATCAAAGTGTTCCAAAGCATCCCCCTACAATACTAGAACCTAAACAATCCCAAAGAGTATAAAATTTCTAGATTACAAGGCCTAAAATCCTATTTTTAATTGCTTGCATAGTTCCCTAGCTAGTTTCTGCACATACACAAAATTTACCATTATATTCAGCACAAAAGTGCACTCTATATTACACTATGGCCTGTGCACATGACTCAATGCAAGTAAAAAAAAAAGTCTAGAAGCTTTGTTAGTGAAATCTTTCCCAACTAACAACTTCGAGTTTATGCTTACTCAAGCCTGATCCCTCTCATCATGGAGATAATTCCCTCTCTTTGTGGATCCCCTGTCCCACCATTTGTGGATCTCATCCCTCAGGAAGAGGATCCCAAACCTCCTCCTCATGGCTTATAAATCAAACATAGGCTAGAGGGGTGAAGAGTACCATTGAAGGTAGGCTTATGCTGCAGAAATAGGGCTAGAAGGATTTTCATCCAATGAGAAGGTTGGAGATCATGGGAAGAGGCTTGTGACATCAATGCAATCAGGTTGTAAGCTTGCTCTCCCTTTAATCTAATAAAAATAATGTGTTATTTTATAATCATGTCTATTCTGATATTATTTGTGAGACTCGTTGTTCACCCACATATTTTAAAACTAGTTATTGATTCAATTTATGATGTATGATGAGTTAAAGATTTCATTTATCTTTGATTCTATATTAGAGATGCTTTGATCCTTTGTGTGTTTCTGCCTATGCAGATATCTTTTGGAACATCATGGAGAAGCTATGGAAAGCACTAGAAAGGCCTCTAAAGCGTCGAGGAGAAGTCGACTATGGAAGGCACTGAGAGGAATTAAATAGGGACTTCATTAAATCGGTAAGTGGTTCCTCGCATATTACTTATTTAATCAATCATAAGCTAAGGAAATGTAGCAATTATTTTCTTGTTTGTTACTATAGTTTGTTTGATATCTAGGGAGATCTATTTTGTCTACAAGAATGATTAGTCCACCTAATAGGATTCCCAGAACTCTTCCAAATCTAAAAAGAAGTTGAAGTCTTATGTTAGAGGAAGTGTTCCTTAATGTTTTGGAGAGGGATACCTTCAACCTAGAAAAGGGAGGTCTACAAACTGTGGTGGTTTAAGGAAGTCCACCAACCAAAGGCTTACTTAGGGATTTTGTGTCTCTATCTACAACTTTGAATCTGGGTATGGTTGCCTCTGGTTGTAGGCTCAGGAAACAGGTTCAGGTTGTGGCTCAGGCTCGCTTGATGTATTTTTGAAACTTGTAGATGACCATTAATTCCCCCCTGTTAGATATAAGGTGACAAGATGAGGAAAACTCAACTACAAGACTTTTCAAAACTCGAGAACAAATTATGTGATATGAGCAAAATATATTCTTGGATGTTTAAGCCCATTGCCAAGAAGCGATCCATCCAAGGTGAATATTTTTTCTTACATGAAGCCTGTTTCTAAAGCATCTATTTGAAGAATGAGTGTGTTGGCCACAATTATTTCACATGTGAAGATCAAAACAATGATATTTCGCATGGCCAACTCGATCACAATGTTGGCATCTAACAATCTGATGTTGTTGAGGAGCATGATCTAGGTATGTGAATTGTCCTGAAGAAATCCAACACTCTCAAATTTGATGGGTTTTGAATATTCTGGAATATGAAAGGACACCTCCTTTCCATATCCAAGACCAGTTATGTGCTTGTTGCTGACAAGCTCTTCCCATGGTCTGATGATTGGCTTGGGAAGTGCAGACTGAATTTCTGCATCTTTCTGCACATCTACTCTTTCAGTGACTTGATTTGTTTCTGGTAGTTGATGGGATTTTGTTTTGACCTCAAATAGAGGATTTTCAAAGATAATTTCAGATTGATGACTACACTTTTGTAACTCTTGTTGTAGTTGAGATTCAAGTTGCAAAAAATCAATCTGTGCTTGTGCACTTTGTAGAGAAGTTTGAATATCTGCGAAAGTGTCTTTGCTGACTTTAACTGTGTTTTCAGTAGTTGAAATGATAAGAGTTTTTAATAACTCTAATAAAATGTCAATTTTGACCACTCTATCAACAAATGACACGATAATGACGAAAATATACCTACTTGTACTCTCATCACATTAAGAAGAGGAGTAGACTCCAAGTAGAAAAAGACCATGAACAATATTCGATATGTAATAAGTTAAAGTAAAAATCTGTTGGAAATAATACTGAGGGGGGGGGGGGGGTGAATCAGTATTATCTAATCAATAAAACTTTTTCATTTTCATACTCAGATTCATATACGCTACTTCAGTTAAGTATACCCGCGTATATACGCGACTATGTCTATTACAACTAGCGTATAACCATTAAACTCATGATTCAGTTATGTGATCTTCAATGGGTGCATCAGAACATTATTAGACATATTAACAGTCAACAATAGCAGATCAACACACATAAGCAACACACATGAACACCATGATATAAGGTGGAAACCCAATGTGGGTGAAAACCACCTGTTGCAATTCGTTTCTATCTTCCTTTATTAAGAAACTTCTTTTACAATGTATTGGTGCAGTCATTTACCAGCACGCTGGCTACAATCTGCAGAAGGCTACAACCTTCTCTCGTTCTCCAGACTCTCCTGGAAGGGAGCTCCAACCCCCTTTGCTCTTGTACTAGCTAAGATACTAGTACGTAGGCGCCGACCTACAATGTTCTCTCCTCCAGGTACCACGTTTCATACATTTTCAGACTGGACCCATAAATATCATTGAAGCACAAAACAATCAATACTAACATCATCAATCTCTGAAACACTGAAACCCTACCAACAACACAGTCACCAGAACACAGAGCAGAACTCTGCAATAACAATCAAAACCAACTGTACCATCAAAATCATGCATCAGAGTGCATACGCTACTTGGAAGTGCCGAACCTGCGTGTATACGCAACTTCATCAAGATGAACTAGC
The DNA here is from genome assembly GCA_031772625.1 of Pinus tabuliformis. Taxonomy (NCBI): domain Eukaryota; kingdom Viridiplantae; phylum Streptophyta; class Pinopsida; order Pinales; family Pinaceae; genus Pinus; species Pinus tabuliformis. The sequence continues at coordinate 123,515,529 of CM062808.1, read as the reverse complement.
GTATATGTCATTAATCACTTATTCATAACTTTGCTGCACTTCCTGACTTCAGACATAACCAGATCATGACATATATAAGGATAATATATGCGTTAGCACCCAGATCTAGTCCATGAGATCTCATAAATATGAGTCATTATGATCCTGATCCAATATTAGTTCTCATCCATCAATATTGAAGCTAAACACAATCAGCCAAACAAGATATGCAGAATACTGACACCTTTAAACTGTCATCAGAACCCTTTAACAACCAGAACCACCTGTAACTTCAAATATCATAGCTCAAAAGGTATATGCTACTACAATGAACTCAACCTGCGTACATACGCGCTTACACCAAAGCCAACCCGCGTACAGATCTATAAATATTCAATCATGACTTGCAGCGATTACAAACTTAAGTTATACCCAGTTCAGATCATTGCATGCGTCAGTATACAGATCTAGAATAAACATAATCAATCATATAGAAATAGTTCGTTTCAAACCATTTGATCCCGATCTATCCTTAGATCTTGTTCTCCATCTACCAGTGAGATCCCTCCTTAGCTCAGATCAAGCAATGCATCATCAAACAATAACCTGCATACTAGATCTCATACTTCCTCAGATATTCAAGACTTTTCGGATGCTCTTGCCTAATGATCTTCTTCTCCTTTTATAGTCTTAGGCCTTGCTCAATACCACAGTCGAGAACCATAATAAATCAATACCAAGAGCCCAATACTTGTGATCAACACACTTGTCGAGATACCATGGTCCAAAACCATAGGTTCAAATACCGAGGACTAACTACCACGGACCAAAAGTAAGCTTTCCGACATGTACGCGCTTTTTCGTTCATGAAACTGCGTGTATACCCTACTTGGTATATAGCGAACCTGCGTATACGCGACTTGGTATATAGTGAACCTGCGTGTATACCCTACTTAGTATATAGCGAACCTGCGTATACGCGACTTGGTATATAGTGAACCTGCGTGTATACCCTACTTGGTATATAGTGAACCCTGCGTATATACTCTTCTTTCTTCATTCTGATCATCAATTCTTTGCTACTGACCTGCTGCACTATAATCTGTCATTTTTCCATCAAGGACAACACTTGTCTCATAATGCCAACAAAATCTTGGTCTCAATAAGAGAAAATAAACACCAGAAAAGAGTTTCAACTCAATGCAAAGCTGAAAGGAATATAATTCCTTTAAGTGTATGGCCCTAATAATGAGCAGAGCTTTATTCAAACAAATTGAACTGACAACCAATAGCAAATTTATGGGAAAAGACCCACTTAATCATTGTTTCCAATATAATCTATCTCAATAGCCTCAAATTTAAGTAACTTTGGCACTTTCAGCAAAGAAACTGCTTTTTGATTCATTTTAAGAAAGGGACCTCATGTAGTTCTTTCACACAACCCCCATTGCCCTTTTACTACATGACAACACTCTTTGTTCATAAAATCAATTTCAATAAACTGAAATATGTGCTTTGACCCTTTAATTATGTCCCATGCAATACAGTAGATTCACATGCACATTCTTCAGTATAAAACAGACCCCATGCATTGACCCATAAGTATATATCACAAACATAAATTGACTGCTATTATATGTGTAGAAAGCACAACAATGAACCTTGCTAGAGAATATAAATGACTTTTATAAGGAGTATTCAAGGCAGACAACATACTGTTGAAGGTATGTAATAAAAAGGCACAAACCGGTATGAGTATTGCGACCAGTGAATGCGTTTATTCTAGCATTGAAGGTTCACTGAAGAATATTAATATAACTTCTTTACACTTTGAAATGAACCTTGTGCTTAGCTTCAAGCTTATTGAAAATTTCAAATTGAAGTTTCGTAAGTTATTCCATGCCATTTCCCAATGATTTTGGAATCGTGATCCCCTAATTTGATTCACGGCCATAACTTCCAATACATTCCAGGTTCTAACAGTGCACCAAGTCCATAAGCATCCCTCAGAGTCCGCACTCACTTTAGCATTAAGAGAAATCCTACAATTTCTTTGTCACTTAGCTATTTCACAACCTTATTTTCATGCAACCATCATTTTCATAGTTTGAAACTAGACCCGGCGATAATTCCAACCGCAGCTAGGCCCCTCGAGTCACCAACCAAAGTCAAACTAGATTTTCTACTCTTCTTCGGTGAGCCAGAGAGCTTCGTCGTAGCTTACTTCTCACGACATGAACTCACATTATCTCGTACAGTGATACTATGAACTAAACTGTGAGATGGGCGTAGAACCGGTCATGGTGGAATGTCAGACATTATTTCAACAGTTTGGATGAGGAGAGCTATTATAGTATATTAACCATTGAAAAATAAGTTAAAGCAATCGAAAATAAGTTTCTAAGTACACGTGTTGTCACTAAGCAAATTTTATGGGGCATGGTGTTGAGTGCTTTAATTTTGCAAGAGTTGACTCCTTTGAATAGAATAATGACCTACAAATCTGGTGCTGCAAGCTATTATGACCTTAGGAATCACCTGCCAATAATGCGAAGCATGGGGAATAAACCATTGAGAATAAACTAGTATGATCAGACTTTCATGGGCCACGATCGAGCATTGCAATACTATGGTAAGACAAATTTCTCTTTAAGGTAGAACCGTAGATCAGTGCAAACTAATTCTGGGGGAATGGGTCAAGGACGATAGGACAAATTGCTGGAGGTTTAGAATAACGCAACCATCTCAATAACTACCAAAAATATTCCCAACTCCAACTTTACAATGATGAGGCAGGGAGTACGATCTTCATGCAACAAGACTGTCATGGCATGCATGCTACACAAGATCCCAATGATGAGGGAGGGAGTACGATCTTCATGCAACAAGACTGTCATGACATGCATGCTACACAAGATCCCAATGAGCCCCCTCAAAAACTCGGACTCGACTACAACTCCTTCTCTTTACTCCATGTGCCATGTTGCACCAAGTTTTTCAACGAGGGAAGGAGACCGATTACCAAACACTATCAAATGGGAGGTTGATTACGAAAAGAGGTCGATACCAAGCGTTTCACTGCGAAAATTGTTATGATGTGTGAGGTGCGTTTGGTAGCCAAGATGGAATGGTGAGCAGAGACATTATTGACAGGCCCGACAAACACAAAAAATGGGCTCCAATAGAAAATTGAAACACTTAAAAGGAAGAAAATATCACTGTAAAATATGGTTTGGGAGCAGAGCTCAAACTCAGAAAGACGCAAGCCTGCAAAGGCCACAAAACACAAGCAACTCATAGTTGGGCAGGAGATTGTCTATAACTTTGATACCATGTTAAACACACAAGGAATATGGACATAATGTAAATGATAAACATGAATCGAATTTACTATTCACATTGATGTACATTTATAATACATTTGTGTGACTTTTGGATTCATATTCCAAAGTCTCTTTGACTCCCTTTGATTGTTCAACTTCCACACCATAACCCTTAGCGGATTAGGTGTCCAACAATTACAATGACCTTGGTGATGATATACTTATAACATTAACCGGTCATGAGGTGGAGGGGTATGCACTCTTTGAATTTTCATTCACTAATTAACTTAATTATTATTTATTATATATATTTATAACATGTTTTTTCAAATTTTGCATAAATGTTTCAAAAGTTTACCTAAATACTGCCATTGTTTTTTTCTATCAAAATCTAGACAAAAAAAAAAACAACCCCACTTTCGGCCCAAAAATTCTGCCACCCCATGCCCAAGAAAAAGAACTGGTTCCAATTGTAGTAAAAATTCAAAGGTATAACAGATAATTCACCATAAAACTTCATAAGTAAACCCTAAACACCAAAGATATCCAAACACTCACCATGAGTAACACCAAGAATGTAGAGATAGGAACCCTTAAGGTAGGGTAACACAATCAAGTACTCCTTATGGAAGGAACCATTCTAGAATCAATGTTTGCTTTAAGACAATACAATTCAATACATATCCAATGCAATGATACTCATTTGTATTTATACATTCTGACGAGTATTCCTAGGGGCCTCATGTCAACTACCGCTTTTATCTCTCTCTCTCTCTCTCTCTCTATATATATATATATATATTTATATAAATTAAATAGTGGGCCTCTTCCATTATTATGATGACATTACATCCATTATCCCCTTGGGCACCTCCTTGGGTATCCTTTATTATTCTCTGTTGATCTAAAAATCACTCGTGAGTGACCTTAGTTAGTTAATTAATGAATGAAGGTATTACAGACTCATGTGCTGGTGTGTTTCTATGTTATTTTAGGCAACGGATCGATCAGATTGCAAAATACACAGACACTGGAAGAATGGAAAACAGTAAGAGAAACACAGTAAGAAAATGCAAGAACACAACAAATTTAGTAAGGAGTTCACCCTATTCTCCAGGGCTACGTCTCCGGTCCAGCTTTCAGTGGTGGCCTTCCTTTATTGTGTCTTTAAAGTAGAGACTTACAATGAGGAGCTTAATTTGAGTCTCCTGAAATAGATAATGTTTGGTAGGGTGGTTCTTGGATTCCCCAAGCCACTAGAGTGCACAGATTCTTTCCCCTTTCCAAGTCTTGACCTCTCTGGTCTTTAATGGGAGGAGCCCAATGTGGTGCTCAATTCCCGATAGATCCTCACAGGGATTTGCTTGAACCTCTCAAGCCTTCTGTCTGCTCGATGCTGCCTTAGGTCAGCTCGGCTCTCTGTTTCCTGCTTCTTGCTTCACTGTCTTTTCTTTGCTCTCGCTCTCTCTGTCTTCATCTTCTGTCTTCTCTCTTCGTGTTTTGTTCTCTGTCTATTCATGGCTTAAAGCCAATCTGTCCTTGACTATTCGATTCCTCTTCCGCCCCTTCAGTTCGCCTGCTTCTGTTCATTTGGAGTTCCCTTCCTCTGCGTCGTCGCCATCGTCCACAGGGAAGTGGCCACTTGTCCTCTCACGAATTGTGCCAGCTCTTCCTCGACGGCTCGGTAATTCAGTTACATTGTGGAATGACTCATCTGCCAACATAGCGGTCAAATCAAACTTCAGAATTTTACATGTTGCAGCTTAATTCCCCTGTCAAATCTGGTTTCTCCATCGGGTGCAATCTCTACCGTCAGATCTAGAGCCCCCAAATCCTACGGTGTTCGCTCATTTCACACAGTTGACTTGCTCAACCGTTAGCGCACGATGAGAGGCGATTTTCTCTCTCATTCGCCGGACACGCATCGTGTGCTGAATGGAATTGCCCATTTTCAGCCAAATCCGCATACTGCCCAAGGATGCCCCTGATATACCGTCGGTTTTGGAGCGCTGGACCTGCGTTTCACCTTAGCGCTTTCCCCACGGTTTCCCGGCTTCCCATGCGACTAAGCGCTTAGGGCCTTTCCTTCTCGCGCAGCAGAAATGGCCTCTGTTTCCCGATCCGGGCTTCCCAACTGCCAGTTTTGCCTCCTGCGTGGTCTCCATGGGCCTCGGTCAGCGCGCTTTAACCGAAGTCCTCGTCATTCCTTACTGGCTGCAAACTGCCACTGTCCAGAGGTCTTCGTGATCGCTCTTTGTTCATAAATTTTTGAGGTCTGTCCTAATTTGATACAGTCATAGTACTTTGATAATTTTTCATGGATCCAATTCGGATCACGGTTTTCCCACTAAAAAGCTTTTGGACCGCCAAAAGTTGGTTTTCAAGCATCGACTAAGTGAGGGTACAATTGTCTCACTTGTCTAATCTCTATCCACTTTGTGCTGCTTGACTTTGAACCCTTGAGCCCAATTCTAAGGTACTCAACATCTCCTCTGCGTGTTGTCCTCACCTTCCTATCCAGAACTATGTCTTCCTGCAATTCATTGAGATATTCAGGTAGCAGGTCATCAATAGAAGGAAATTGACTCTCCTCCTTGGGATCCTCAATTAATGAAGGTTCAAACAATCTCAAGCAATCTGCATTTACGATTGATTAGATGTGCATGTAAGCTAGTAGATCAAGGCGAAAAGCATTCTCACCAATCTTCTCAAGTGTCTTGAAGGGTCCATACCTGATAGGCTTTAGCTTTTTACCTTCACCTTGCATCTTGTCCTTGCTGATATATAGCCAGACTTCGTCACCAACTTGGAAACTATGCTCCATCTGATGCTTGTCATGCCTTGCCTTGTATTTAGCTTGGCTCTTTTCCATATGTTCCTGTACTGCCTGGTGGATCTCTTGGATTTGTTCACTGAACCTAGTTGCCCTGTCCACATCACTGTGTCCATCAACTGTGGTATCTTTACCAAAGACAAAATCCAAAGGAGACCTTGGTGTTAAACCAAAACAAGTCTCAAAAGGAGATCTTTGTGCAGAAGAATGTTTTGCTCTATTGTAGGAATGTTGCACATAACATAAATGTTCATCCCAAAGCTTAGGATGCTTGCTGCAATATCCTCTGAGTAACTGGATCTTTGTCCTGTTAACTACTTCTGTCTGGCCATCAGTTTGTGGATGAAAGTTGTGCTTTTCTTCAGTCTGGTGTCCATCAGTTCCCACAGACTTGACCAAAACTTCCCCACAAATCGAGTGTCTCGATCAGATACAATGGAAGTGGGTAATCCAAAATGAACCCATACATGTTCAAAGAACAGTTTTGCAGTTTGTTCAGCTATAATATGTTTATTACAAGGTATCAAAATACACATTTTGTTGAACCTATACACAACAATATATAAATAATCATGACCTTTCCTAGATTTAAGCAGTCCTCCAACAAAATCCATGGAAACACTTTCCCAAGGGTGAGAAGGAACTAGTAATGGAGTGTACAAGCCTAGTTTTCTATTGCTGGGCTTGCTTTCAGCACACATAGTACACCCTCTTACATATCTAGAAACTGTCTCGTTCATTTTTGGCCAATAACAAAATCTTTGCAGCTGTGCAACTGTTTTACTTACCCCAAAGTGACCTGATATCAGAGAAGTGTGTGCTTCTCTAATTATCTTTACTCTTTCAGTTTGTGGAATGCATAACTTCCCACAATGATATAAGAGTCGGTCCTTTACATGATAATCCAATTCTTCTACTCGTTTGCCTTGAATTAAAGTTGCATATACATCCTTAAAGTCTATATCTTGAGCATATTGTTCAATGTAGCTTTCATGTAGCACAAAATTATGCTTAAGTATAGTAGATGCATTTATAATGGGTCTAGATAACATGTCTGCAGCTTTATTGTGTATGCCCTTTTTATATCTGATGACTAAATGAAACTGTTGTAGAAAATCCATCCATCTATAGTGCTTTGATTGCTGCAACTTAGTTTGGGAGTGTAGATATTGGAGTGGTTGATGATCAGTATGTATTACTGTCTCTTTGCCCATTAAGTAATGTTTCCACTTTTTCACACTCTAAACTAATGCATACAATTCTTTATCATATGTAGGATAGTTAACTACTGCAAGATTAAAAATCTCAGAATGATAACATATGGGTTTACCGTGTTGTGTCAACATTGCTCCCATGGCATAGTCACTGGCATCCGTTTGGATCTCAAATGGTCTTTGAAGATCAGGGAGTGCTAGTACAGGTGTTGTACTAATCTTTTCTTTCAAGGTGTCGAAGGCTTTCTGCTGTTTGCCTCCCCACTGAAACACCTTGCTCAATCTTGTTAAAGCATGTAAGGGAGTTGCAATTAAGGAAAAGTTAGAAATGAACTTCCTCCAATATCGAACTGCTCCTAAGAAGCTTCTAACTTCTGTAGCAGATTTGGGTTTAGGCCAGTTTACAATGACTACCACCTTAGGGGATCTATCTTCAATTCACCACCCCCTACTATATGACCCAAATAATTCAGAGATGTTTTGACAAATTCACATTTGAGAGTTTAACATGAAGTTTTTCTCTTTTCAAAACATTTAGTGTTTGCTTAGCATGCTTTAAGTGTTCTTCCCACGTTTCGCTAAAAATCAGAATGTCATCCAGATACACAATAACAAAACCATCAAGAAAAGGTCTGAGTACATCATTCATTAATCTCATGAAAGTAGTAGGAGCATTAGTTAAGCCAAAAGGCATAACCAGCCGCATACAATCCCTGCTTTGTTTTGAAAGCAGTCTTCCATGCATCTTGTTCTGCAACTCTGACCTGATGGTATCCATTGTGCAAGTCTAGCTTGGAGAAGTAAACAACTTCTTTCAATTGATTTAAAAGATCATCTATGCGAGGAAGGGGATAATGATTTTTTATGGTTATCTTATTCAGTGCTCGGTAATCAATGCACATTCTCCACGAGCCATCTTTCTTTCTTACCAAAACGATTGGTGACCCACATGGCGATGTGCTAGGTCTCATGAACCCTTTCTTGAGAAACTCCTGCACCTGCTTCTTGATTTCAGCATTCTTTAAAGTGGATAACCTCTTATACTTGTGGCTGCAATGGTTGTTTCATCTCCCGAGTTTGACCCCAAATCTTTCTGAATAGCTGCAGAAGTCTTTTTCTTCTTGCCCTCGAACTTCTTAGGTCTCAGCTCTAGATGCAGAATCCAACAATGCTCACCATCATGCCCATCCTTTTTACAGTGAGTGCATGAAGCTTTGCTTTTCCGTGCAGTGTTAGCCTTCCTTGCTTTCCATTTCTGCTTTCTTTTCTCCTTATTCTTACTTGTAGTGGGTTGTGATGATCCCCCAACTTCTGGATTTCCATTCTTTCCTCTAGCTTCTAGATGAGTAGCTTGTACAGATACTTCATCTATACTAGTGGGATTAAACATGAGGATAGTGTGCCTCATGTAGCTATGTAGACCACCAATGTACTTCAACAAAGTCTCGGGTGAGTCTAATGAGATTCCTAGAATCAATGCTCTCTTTCTAAATTCTTGAGTGTACCCTTGCACACTTTGCCCTTTCAACTGTCGAAGAGTTTGCCAACTCATCATGGCTTGTTGCATGTAGGTCAATGGATAGAACTGCTTTTTGATTGTAGAAACAAATTCACTCTAGACAGAGATAGTATTACCATGTCTTTTCATGTCAGCTTGGGTCCTACCTTCCCACCAAACCAAGGCAGTGCCTCCAAGGTGCATGCTTGCCAGCTGAATCTTGCTCTTGTCTGAGTCGATATTCTGCACTCTGCAATAAACATCAATTTGTCTAATCCAATTGTCCAGCTTTTCTGCATTTAACTCTCCATCATATATAGGTAAATCGAATTTAACATCTAGTTTGATCAAAGATGTTTTCTTTTTAGGGCTATCAGGAGGTGTGAGAAAGGTTTCCTCTTTCCCTTTGCCTTTTGAGTGGTCATGGGAATGTGATTCATCTTCTCCTTTACCTTGCTTAGAGCCTGATGAATCTTCATCGTTATGTTTTCCAAAGTCCCTATACATTTCTTCTACCATGGACTTTATGGCTAGGAAACTATTTATGAATTGAGGGTCTGGCCCCATAAAACCTTCCTCTGACATTGTCTTCCGAGGATAGACTCTCCCAATTTCAAGATTAGTTTCGACCAACTCTCCTTCTCCTAATTTGAGCTTTGATCTAGTTAGCATTCAATAGTTAAACCAACACAAGCTTGTCTAACCTTAATAGCCTAAAGCTCTGATACCACTTGATCTGAAAATCACTCGTGAGTGACCTCAATTAGTTAATTAATGAATGAAGGTATTACAGACTCATGTGCTGGTGTGTGTCTATGTTATTTTAGGCAACGGATCGATCAGATTGAAAAATACACAGACACTGGAAGAATGGAAAACAGTAAGAGAAACACAGTAAGCAAATGCAAGAACACAACGAATTTAATAAGGAGTTCACCTTATTCTCCAAGGCTACATCTCCGGTCCAACTTTCAGTGGTGGCCTTCCTTTATTGTGTCTTTAAGGCAAAGATTTACAATGAGGAGCTCAATTTGAGTCTCCTAAAACAGATAATGCTTGGTAGGGTGGTTCTTGGATTCCCCAAGCCACTAGAGTGCACAGACTCTTTCCCCTTTCCAAGTCTTGACCTCTCTGGTCTTTAATGGGAGGAGCCTAATGTGGTGCTCAATTCCCGATAGATCCTCACAGGGATTTGATTGAACCTCTCAAGCCTTCTATCTGCTCAATGCTGCCTTAGGTCAACTCGGCTCTCTATTTCCTGCTTCTTGCTTTACTGTCTTTTCTTTGCTCTCGCTCTCACTGTCTTCGTATTTTGTCTTCTCTCTTGGCGTTTTGTTCTCCGTCTGTTCATGGCTTAAAGCCAATCTGTCCTTGACTATTCGATTCCTCTTTCGCCCCTTCAGTTCACCTGCTGCTATTCGTTTGGAGTTCCCTGCCTCTGCATCATCGCCATCGTCCATAGGGAAGTGGCCACTTGTCCTCTCAAAAATTGCACTAGCTCTTCCTTGACGGTTTGGTAATTCAGTTATACTGTGGAATGACCCATCCGCCAACTCAACGGTCAAATCAGACATAAAAATTTTACATGTCGCGGCTTAATTCCCCTGTCAAATTTTGTTTCTCCATCGGGCGCAATCTCTGCCGCTAGATCTGAAGCCCCTAGATCCTGTGGTGTTCGCTCATTTCACGTGGTTGACTTGCTTGATCGTTAGCGCGCGATGAGAGGCAGTTTTCTCTCTCATCCGCCGGACACGCGTCTTGTGCTGAATGGAATCGCTCATTTTCAGCCAAATCCGCTTACTGCCCAAGGATGCCCTCGATATACCGCCAGTTTTGGAGCGTGGGACCTGCCTTTCACCTTAGTGCTTTCCCCACGGTCTCCTGGCTTCCCATGCGACTAAGAACTCGGGCCCTTTCCTTCTCGAGGGGTTTTGCCTAGTGATGTGCGATTACCGCCTAAGCGCTAATAGTGCATCAAAAATGGCCTCCGTTTCCCGGTTCGGGCTTCCCAACTGCCAGTTTTGCCTCCTGCGTGGTCTCCATGGGCCTTGGTCAACGTGCTTTGACCGAGGTCCTTGTTGTTCCTTCCTGGCTGCAAACTGCCAATGTCCAGAGGTCTTCCTCATCGCTCTTTGTTCATAAATTTCTGAGGTCTGTCTTGATTTGATACAGTCATGGTACTTTGATAATTTTTCATGGATCCATTTCGGATCATTCACGGGTAGATTACAATCCACCCTTGTAATCATTAATTATTGTAATAAAATGTCCTTTCTTTCCCAAAACTTCTTTTACCAAGTCTCATTACTTTCATTCACCTGTTTACTTGAATCTTAAACATATTTGGTTTTGGCATTTCTTTCTTGTTTAAATAGATAGAACTAAGGTATACCATGCAAGGATAGAGTAGTGTTTGTTTGTTTGCATGTGTCTAGGTATTGCTTAGAGATCATTATCCTCCTCCTCCTCCTCTAGCTCAAACACCATCACGGAAAACCCTCCAAGAAGCAATTACAAGAAATTCTCTACCTCCTCCTTTTAAATCTTGGTATTATTCTCTCTTATTTTAGTGTTTGCTTGAATATAATAGAGCTAAACCTTTATTTATATGTTGTTTGTCACTAAGATATCAATCTACTAGTAGCTACTTAGTAGTACACAAATTACGAATTATCTCAACAATTCTCAAATCAAGTTCTTTTTTTAGTCACATAATTTTTTTCTTTTATGCTAGAGATTTTTTTTGTTGATGTGTGTATTTTTAGCTATCTACATTTTCTAATTGCTCATTATATACAAAATATTTTGAGGTGAGGGAAGACTGTTGTTGTGATATTTTACTTGATTGTTTGTAGGCACTTTTTGCTCAATATTTTATTCCCAATGTTAAATACTAAAGTGGTTATTTTGGGTTTTTCAATGCATGTTACTTAAGCATTTTTTTTCTAGATTCCAGTGAGTTTTTTCAGTATCTTTTGGTTCATACAACCGTTATTACAAATCTAAATATGTGGTATAATTTTATGGGAGTGTTTCCAAACAATAAAAGCTGCATGTTTCCTTGGATGACTGATTTTTTCCCAAGTGTCATTCTTATGTACCATGGAAAACCTATAATATGACTTTGGACCTGTTGTAGCGGCTACAACCACCCTCCAAAATTTTTCCTTAGCCTTATTTTGGAGCCTCCCTTCCAGCGTTCACAGTAGCTTGCCTTGCTTCATCAAGTTCACAAGCTTCAGTGTCTTTCTTGCACAACGGTAGCCTATCGGTCACAGCTTGATCCATTCCCCTCACAGGCTGTTCACCCGAACTTGGTCCAACTGTAGGTTGAGCAGCTTCCCCTTGAAAATTGTGCATTTCTAGAGGGAAACCAGCCTTCCCTCCAGAAATTGCGCAATCCTCTCTGGCAGCCTTTTGAGCTCCAGGAATATGCGATCCTGCCAACCAACCCTCCCAGCAGGATTTGCGCAAATTTTCCCAGCAACAGGTTGTTTAGCCCAAGATTTGTGCAAATCTAGGTAGCAGTCAGCTGCTCTGCCTAGAAATTGCACAAATCACCTAGGCAGCGAGCCCCGCTCCAAGCTAGAAATGTGCATTTTTCTCCATCAATTGAGTAGTCTCTTGCATGGGCTGCTTCTCCTAAGGTATCATGCAAGGCATCCCTTGTTTCAGGGATCTATGTTTAGCAGCTGGAGGTTACATGCAAGGAGAAATTCTGAAACCTCCTACCAAGTATCACTTCCCCTAGATTTGTGGCATGCACGTCACAACTTCAATGTTATGAAAACTCATCAACTGGAAGTTGCAGAGCTCATTCCTCACATCAACCTTGTAGATCTGACATCCCACATCACATCTAGGAGCAGTCGACACTTTCATCTCAGCTGTTTTGGGGTAAGCTCGCTTCCCATGCCTTGTGCTGCATTTCTGTCGTTTTTTGTGTTTTTGCTTGTAGGAGTACTATTTGCTTGATTTATTTGAACGCTTGGTGTCATTTACATATATACTAGATTTTCCTAGGTCTGTTTCAGTTTACATTTCTATCTCATTGTTGTCGCATGCATGAAACTGTTTTGCACAGATGTTCGCCCAACCAGTAAATTGGCTCACCCACATGCATGTTGATCTGTTTGTTGAATATTTCATTCATGTTTTGCATACACTGTCAATCACTTTTGTTATCACTCAGTGTCGCCATGCATACAATGACTTCCTTTCAGTCGCCCATCGGCGAGTCGGGCCAACCTTGACCCGGGCTCTGCCTTCACCAAGGCTGAATTGCGCAATCTGGGGAAGGAAGGCTCACCTTCCTCTCCAATTTGTGCATTCTTGCCCAGCATTGGCCTCCAGGACTGTTTTGCGCATTTCTGGAGGATAGTGACTCCTTGGCCCAAGAAATTACGCAAATTTGTCCTTGGGCCAGTAGTCCTTCCCAGCTGGAATTGCGCATTGCGCAATCCTATTAGTCAGTAGCCACACTGGACTGTGCATTGCGCAGTTCCAGCCGTCAGCCAGTCTCCCAGTAGTCCAAACTGTGCCTTGAGCAGTCTTGGTAGTCGGTTTCCTAACCTCCTGTCCAAAATTGCGCAACCTTCATGAACATTTACCCAAGTATGTTGCAAGTCAGTTCTCATGTTCATTTTGGTTTTCAACTGACAGATTTCTTACCTTGAGTGTTTCCATGTCTCTAGGTATCGCAAGTGTTCATCTACCTCTCAGCAGTACAAGTGCAATGGTTTCCAGGAGAGCAGAGACGAAGACACCGTTCAGAGCACGCTTGGGGATGCAGTCGATCAAGTGTTTATGAGCTTTCCTACTCATGAAGACATCAAGTTGTTCATAGACAAGGACATCAAGCAACAACATCACAACAAGCAGCATCTTGTACAACAGCTGAAGGTAGCATATCGAATGCAGTGAACGCAGTGAATGTAACGAATGTAATGAATGCAAGAGGAAGGTTGTTGAAAACACACAGGCAGAACAAAGTTGCAAGATCAAGCAGATCCATTGATAATGAAGGAAACTTTGGAGAATCAGGCTATGAGGTAATGGCGTGACATGAAGATCGCGTGAAGGTAGGAGATGTTATAAAGAAGGAGTTGCATGAGCTGAAGCGGCAACTCAGGAAGAACATGAAGCTGCGCAGATAGACGAATGAGTTGCAGCAAGATCAGGAACAATAGTGGGTGCAACGTGCACTCACGGAAGAAACTGCACTTGGACAAGTTAAATACCCATCCCAGCAGCTAACATGGAGCATACATGGTGAGCAGTGTGGTTGATCGCATGCAAGGGATTCAACGACATGCATGTCATTGTGCACAAGCATGAAATCCAACCCATTCAACACACTCACCAAGCGAAGACAAGAAGGAAGTCCAACTGGAGCCGAACGGGTACTTTGGCAAGTTGATGCGCATGACCATCGACACACACTTGAAGATCAGCACAGACACTATGCATCAGTGTGATGGAAGACATCAGTGCAACAATTTATTAGAAGGATGGCTTACCCAAAAAGAATTCTTTGGGGCACCAACTTGCTTCTTTGCCTCCTGCAATGTCTGGGTAAGCCACCTGGGCCTCCTAGCTTTGTCGATTCAACCACACCCAAGAAGACCATGTGCATGTTAGTAGACGAGTTGGATGAAGGGGCCTAACCAATGCATTGGTTGCAACGAAAGCAAGAGTTCGCTTCAGCAAGATGTCACCATGAGGTGCATGCACACCATCATGGATGACCAAGGTTCGCATCAGCTCAACAACTTCACCATCAAAAGCATGTCAAAGAGTTGGTCTCACCACAACAGATCGAGTGTCATTGATGTCTTGCAAGGCTTTCTCAAGCCATGTTGTCTCACATGAGTACATGTGCATTGTAATGTTGAGTCATGTCAAGTGTAAGTCAAGTGTCAACACTTGGATGTAACAGTCATAGTGTAGGTGAAGAGTCATGAGGGTAGTTTAACTGTCAAAAAGGGGAATTTCAAGGGTCACTCCACCCTTTTCTATAAATAGTCCAGCATAACTCATTGTATAGGCTTTTGGTTAGCCAAGCTTCTACTAATACAATTTTGAAGAAGGCTTGGATAGTATTGTAATGCGCCTTGGCTTCTCCACTGCACGGAGTCTAGTACATCTCTTTGGAGGAGCAGGCGGATGTGGCTGTAACATGCCACTGTTGGGGCTAGTAGGTTACATGCATGTATTGTATGAATGCGACTTACACTTCTTTATATAATAAGAGCCAGTACATTTTCATGCATATGTTGTTATTGTAGTTGGACTGCTCCGGTTGCTTTAATGATATGTGTTGTTTAACCTACGTACTTGAGTATGAATTGATTCACATGCAATTATATGAATCGTGTTATCAATGTGTTGCATATGTTGTTAATTATGTCACCGTCTGTGTTGACTTCTCTGCAGACATCAAATAGAACTTTCACTTGAACCTTGCTATAACAATCGTCACACTTGTCTCGGATTAATCCATGAGTGTTGTACGTGTTATCTTACCTTGTATGATGTGATTGTCGCATCTGAGTGGACTACTCCGCCAGAAGATGTGCATGTCCTTTGTGTTGTGTGTAGGACCTAGCTGAGTTGGGAGTGATCCCTTTCAACCTGGAACTCACCTTCACCTCCTTCCCCTCTTCAAATTGTTGGAACCTCTCATACACCTTCCGTGACTCACTGCATTAGTCACACCCTTGCTGCTGATAGAGTTATTCTACTTGCCTCTGTGCGACACTGCGGTTAAGGCATTACCTTACAACCCAATGTTGGGATTCCTACAACAAACAGTCTAAGGTCTAATTAGGACTTCTTACCAAGGAGATCCCCTTGACATGTTGGCGGGTCCAACACTTTCAACATTTTTGGTGCTAGAAGGAGGGCTTGATGACAAGCAGTGTCCTCTCATCCAATTTTGAACCTTTGCATATCTTTCACAGAGTCTTGCACTCTTCTTCCCTCGAGGTGTTTTTCGAATCATGAATATGTCTCCATCTTGGGGAACTTTTTCGATCTCTTGTCCACTCACATGTATGATGGTGAAGGCGAAGTGGCCTGGCTTGAGCACTTTTATAACTTTCTTTTCATGATTTGAGGAAGATGAGTTTCCTAACAAACAGGTTGTTTGTTGCTTGCATACACACTTCGTGAATCTCCATTTCGTTGGGTGCTCAACCTACCAGCTGACACCGTGCACTCATTTGAGCACTTCTGTGATCTCATTGAAGACATGTTCTATCATTTTGATCCAAACTATCTTGACTAGAAAATGTTACAACAACGGAGGGCTTCACATGAATCCGTTATTGATTTTTGGCAGCGCTTCCGTGACTTGCAGTTTCAAGCTCTAAAGAGCGAGATAAAATTTTCTTACCTTCGGGACCGGTTCGAGTATTACCTTAAGAAATCTACTCGTCCCAAGAGGAAGCTTGATATCAAGCCTCGCTCAACATTCTTCATTGATGGAACTTCGCAATCTCACGCAGGAGTGGGCACTATCTCAACTGACTGTTCACCTCCCTCTCATTCAACAGCTCCATCACTGCCTAGTGATGTTGAGGATCATGCTCACACACCTGTTCATCCTTCACACTCTCCCAACATCACTCCACTCAATTTTTGTGCAGATTTGGTTGTGAGTCCTTCGAGTTATCACACACATTCTTTTATTCAACCTTCGTCTTCGCACTCAGGTGTTCCTCCGGATGATGTTGTCTTGTGTTCGTCCATTCCAGACTCTTCACTTGTTGTGAACGAGGAACAACCCACTGACAGAGTTGGTGTTTCACAACCAACATGCATTGTCATTCATGAAGAGTATGAGTGGGAGCTTGAACATCAACACTTGGCGAAGGAGGACTCCCTTCTGTCCAAGTCCCCTCCATTCTTTCCTAACCTCTTTGGTGAACCTGCCATCCATGATTTTTCATGTGTATGTTCATCCACAGATGCACCCATTTTTGATCACTTGCAGGACTCACCAGATGTTAGTCCATTATTCGACAATGGAGAGGATAAGTTACTGATTGAAAATCAACTTGATCCTTCATCTGTCATTTCCAGAAACACAGAGGATGAGTTTGTTCACTTTTCATCTACCCCTCTGTGCGATTCATCAAACCATGAGGATGACGACCAACATCCTGAATTTTCTTATCTTGGTTGTCGTGATCTCTTCACCTCATCATTCGATCACGATGTTGGTTCACTCATTGTTAATCCATCTAAGACACTGGTCTACGAAGATCCATCTGTCAACGAAGTCGAAACCCCACAGATCATCGAGGAACGTCAACCTGAGCTGATGGTTATGTCAAGCCCTCGCTGTCCTGAGGTTGGTTTCACTTCTGATCAGGAAATTGTTCAAACACTCAAGGCTCCTCATCACTCATCTGTATGCGCTCAATATCAATCTAACACTCAGATTTTACTTCCTCCACTCGAAGTACACGATCCCATTGCTCATACATTGGAGGAGTCTTACATTGCAAGCACTCGTGCACGACACAAGTTATCTTTGTTTCTTTCATTTGTTTGCATGTCATAGTTAAGAGTGTGCTTATGCTTCAAAGTTGCACGTAGTGTCACACAACACCATGATAAGTCCGTGGGCTGCCTGTCATGCACATGCACTCACTTGTGTCCCGTGGACACTTTGAATCACGAAGCGTGGTTGTATTCATTGTTATATCTTTCTTGCTTGCTGGTTCGCACAAGTGGGTTGCTCGCAGACCAAGCCTTCACTAACATGGGTCTACCAATGCGTTGGTGGCTGCATTTGAAGTATCACTTCACGTGATCAGGCCCATGTACCATTAGTGTAGGAGTAGGAGTAGTGTTTTCTTTTAGTTGTTTTCTTGCATGCTTGTTTGCTTACGTGCTTTGTTTGCTTGTTTGTTTACTTGCTTTGCTTTCAGTTTTGCTTCTGATCTTACTTTGTTTTGTTGATTGTTAGTTCGTTCACTTGTTTCGTTCATAGGTTAGTTTTGCGTGAAACCATGTATGACTCTTGAAGCGAGCTACGTAAAGTATAAGAGGGCTTGTACAACTATCACTACTTGGTTATCTTTCATCTTGCCTCTGTATGATGAGCTTGTTAATTTTAGTCCATGATACATTGAAGGAAAATACGTATTGTTCGAAGTGAACCTTGGTGTAAACACAATGCTTGCACGCTAACTAGTGTCACCTTTCTAGTCGATTGTTTTTGGGTTAACCCTTGTGAGCTCAGTAAAGTAGAGTAAGGTAGGGGGGAAAACCTTAATAGGCACATCAGAGATACAATAAACTACTTCTCTGCTAGAACAACCTCTTATGCTCTCAATAAGTCGGGATTCCTCTTCCGCCTATGAAATGAATAAGTGGTATGCACAGTGAAAAATGAAAAATGAATAAGGCGAAAGAAGAGAAAGCCTTCCTGCGCGGGGAGGTGATGCAAGTAACTATGTCAGGGTACTGACCAGGCTCGCTGGTAGCTGATCCATGCTTTTGTTCCTATGTGACTCCATCGGGGTACTGTCCAGGCCTGCTCGTAGTGGAGCAACACCAGAGATGAAACTAAGACTCTGACGACTATACTGCTTGTGGACCTATATACCCCTCAACCCCAATCAAAACAACTGTGTTGACTTGGCTTGGCATGTGTGTCAATCGACCAAGGTTTTGGTAGATGCTACATCTTACAGTCAAGTTAGTGTGAAACCAAGATGAGTTGAAAACTGAACAATACTTCTGGAGGTGTTAGACTTGCCTTTCATGAACAAGTTCCATTCAGAGAGCCGTAGTTCTACCAGTGTGTCGCCAAGTGTTGTAGTGGCTACAACCACCCTCCAAAATTTTGTCTTAGAATTATTTTGGAGCCTCCCTTCAAACCTTCACAACAGCTTGACTTGCTTCATCAAGTTCACGAGCTTCAGTGTCTTTCTTGCACAAAGGTAGCTTGTCGGTCACAACTTCATCCATTCCCCTCACAGGCTCTTCACTCAGACTCGATCCAGCTACAAACTGAGCAGCTTCCCCTTAAAAATTGCACATTTCTGGAGGGTAACCAACCTTCCCTCCAAAAAGTGCACAATCCTCTCTCGCAACCTACTGGGCTCCAAGATTGCATAATCCTGCCAGCCAACCCTCCCAACAGGATTTGGATCAACACCTTAGAAATAAGCCTCTTCGAGGGGGAAACCTCCTTTACATTACACAAATTAACAATTCTTGGATGATACAAATGATAAGACCTCCTTTCTATATATAAGAGTCTAAGGGGTCATAATATAAGTAGAGACGACACAACAATAATAATGTAAGGGAACAATAATAACAATAGTGGGCTTCTATGGGACACAATAATAACAATATGGGGACTAGATGGACACAATAATATAATAAGGGGGTTGTACTAATAACAATAAGGGGTTACCCTAGTAGTATAGGGACCTAACATGCCCCTCTCCTTCAAAAAGTGTTGTCCTCAACGCTTGAGTAGTTCTTGATGCTTCTGTGTAAAATTCTTGTCCTCCCGTGGAATCTTCAATGAGTAAGTTCTTCCACTTGATGATAAACTTTGAAATTGATTGATTTCGTAGCTATCGGGTTCTTATTTCTATGACTGCTCCAGGCTCCAATATGATTTTTCCTTCCTCGTCAAGTTCTGGCAATATTATTTGAACTAGGATCTTCTGCAACTTTTGAATGAGTGGCCACACTTCTTTGCCCTTCTTCCATTCATCCCTTCCTTCATTTGTCCAATTTGGCTGGATAATAGAAATAGCACAAAACAATGCTTCTACATCCTCATCCTTTCGTGAGAGTGCATATCTAACAACATTTTGCTTCCCTTTTTTGTAGATGATTTCAAAGTCATAACCCAACATATTTGTGACCCTTTTTCTTTTCTTCTAAAGATAATCTTTGTTCTAAAAAGTATTTAAGACTAACGTGATCCATTTTTACCTTGATGTGTCTTCCCATTAGGTAAGGTCGCCATTTCTTAAGTGCATGTAGTATTGCCAACATTTCCTTCTCATAAATATCTTGCTTGAGATGTAGTCGTAAAAATACCCAATCGCCGACATCAAAACTTCTTTCACTATGATGCTGATCTGTCCGTTGTTTCATTCGATTCTGCACCAAAGTGGCGTTATCCTTTAAAAGTTGGAGAACTTGTTGTTGATGCTCGATGTGATCTTTCACTGCTTGAATCTTTTTCTTCTTGATATGTCCTTCTATCTTGAGAGTTTGAGGAGTCATAATTTCTTCCAATGCATTACAAGATATGGTTGGATTTGTTTCTTGATGCTCGATGTGATCTTTCACTTCTTGAACATTTTTTTTCTTGATATGTCCTTCTATCTTGATAGTTTGAGTGGTAATTCTAGTCAATGCATTACAAGATATGGTCAGATTCATTTCTTCTTTCTCAATGTGATTTTTCACTTCTTGAACCTTTTTCTTCTTGATATGTCCTTCTATCTTACAAGTTTGAGGAATGGTAATTCTTGCCAATTCTTTAAAAGATATGGTTGGATTCATTTCTTCTTTCTCTGAGGTTTGTTCCTGGTGTATATCCTCTTCTTTTGATGTTTCTTGATCCTTTTCTTCCTCCTCTTCATAATCTATGTAAAATAATTTCTTCTTAGCACACTTATGACCTTTAGTGCATTTGATATCACGATTGTAACAAAACCCTTTTTGCCTTTTTTCTTCCAATTGTTGTCGTGTAAACCTTGTAGGTTGTGGAAGGCTAGGAGAAAAAACACTTCCATAATTATAGCTGTGAGTGGTGGGATTCCTTGTTTCCATAATTTCACTTTTAATTTTTCTTGCCAACCTGAATGCCTTCTCCAATGAATCAGGTTCCCAAAGACGGACCTCGTGTTGGATGTTATCCTTTAAAGTCCCTATGAAGGCATCAACCATTTTCTTCTCTGGAATATCATTTACTCTTATTCAATTTTTTGAAATCCTCAATGTGATCTTCCATTGAACCCTTTTGTTTGAGATTTATCAATTGGCTAAAGAAGATGTTGCTCTTTGTATCCTCTTAATGTGCTATCATTTCCTCTATGAAAATTGACCACGTGACAAGTGGTTTACGAGAACAAAGCCATTTATACAATAAAAATTGATTTGATTCTAAATAATTAGATGCAATACATACCTTTTTTAATATTGGTACACCATGTAGATCAAAATATTTCTCCATCTTTAGTATCCAATTTAGCGTATCCTTGCCATCAAACTTCCTCATCTCGTTTTTTCTTGATTTTAGGAGCTTGATCTTCAAATGACTGTAACTCTGTACTTTCAGATCTTTAAGTTTTGAAATTACTACTTGTGGTAGCCCTCTGTGTCCTCTTTCCAATGCCACTCGTTTGATCAAAATTGGATTCTCCAAGGAATATTTATGCACAATCTCCCAAGGTAACCTGATTATATACCTTTTCAGAAGAGCGAACTTGTACAAAGTGCCACATGTCACTGTTTCAACCTATGGACCTGAACTTGATACACAAAAATATACAAGATGTCCTCTTTCTGTAACTTCTTACGAAAATTCAATTTGATGCTCAGACAGAAAGTTATCACGATTTTACCAAGGTCACCTGTTTGGGATGTAATTCGGGAGCTTGCAGAAACCCTAAATGTCTTGGACTATATCTCCGCAAATATATCGAAACAAGATCTGAAATTTGGACGCAAGTGATAGTTCAATTTCAGCTCAAATGGGTTTTTTTTAGCTTCTGCAATGTCGCAGAAAAAAACGTTATAGCGAAAATTCCATGATGACCTGTTTGGAGCAGCGAAAACCCTAGAATCCAAAGCTCTGATACCAAATGTTATGAAACCAACTCACAAAAATATATAAAATATAGATCAACGCCTTAGAATTCAGCCTCTTCGAGGGTGCAACCTCCTTTACATTACATAAATGGACAATTCTTGGATGATGCAAATGACAAGACCTCCTTTCTATATATAGGAGTTTAAGGGGTCATAATATAAGTAGAGCCGACATATCAATAATAATGTAAGGGCAAAATAATAACAATAGTGGACTTCTATGGGGCACAATAATAACAATACGGGGACAACATGGACACAACAATATAGTAAGGGGGTTTTACTAATAACAACAAGGGGTTACCCTAGTAGTATAGGGACCTAACATTCTTTGAACGCTTGGTGTCGTTTACATATATACTAGCTTGTCCTAGCACTGTTTCAGTTTTCATTACTATCTCACTGTTGTCGCATGAATGAAATTGTTTTGCACGGACATTCGCCCAACTGGAAAACTGCCTCACCCACATGCATGTTGATATGTTTGTTGAATCTTTCATTCATAATCTTCATGCACTGTCAAATCACTTCTTCCATCACTTAGTGTCACCATGCATTCACTGACTTACTTGCTTTCAGTCACTTGTCGGCGAGTCGGGCCAACCTTGGCCCAGGCTCTCCATTCACCAAGGCTGCATTGCGCAATCTGGGGAAGGAAGGCTCACCTTCCTCTCTATATTTGCACATTCCTCCACAACACTAGCCTCCAGGACTGTTTTGCGCATTTCTGGAGGACAGTGGCTTCTTTGCCCAAGAAACTGCACTAATATGTCCCTGGGTCAATAGTCATTCCCAGCTAGAATTGTGCATTGCGCAATCCCAGCAGTCGGCAGCCAGACTGGACCGTGCATTGCGTTGTTCCAACAGTCAACCAGTCTCCCAGCAGCCCAAACTGTGCCTTGAGCAATCTTGGCAATTGGTCTCCCGACCTCCCAGCCAAACTTGCGCAACTTTCATGATCATTTACCCAAGTTGTTATAGCACAATTTACCACCCTTCGTGTTTGTGATGCTTGGTTTATGTCCTAGGGAAACCCCTCCTTCTAGACTTGGTCCAAATATTTTAAAAACAATGTTTTATTCCATGTATGCTACTTTTCCCTGAGATAAAAGCGTGTACACGCGGGTTAGTCAATACCCAACCCACGTATATGTGTTAAAACACTTAAAAAAATTAAATTTCCTTAATTATGGGCAGAGTTCACGGGTTTAACCTATTGATTACCTCCTAGTGCCTGTGGCTAAACTATTTCCCAACTGTTTCCCAACTAAAAAACTAATTTCGAGAAGTATAAATAGACTTCTATGGGAAGGCCTTAAGGAGGAGAAGAGATAGAATTATTATACTGAGATTATCCCTGATTGAGTCTGAAGTATCCTTGTGCTTCAAGCACTTCCCCAAGTTTCAGGAAACCCTTGTTTCCTTGATTGTTGATATTCTCCCTCTTGCTTGAGATATCATGGTATTGGTTATGGAAGGATGCTGTTGAAGACTAGGACTGGACGAATGTGGAGGACGGTTCCGCTTGGAGCCGAAAGAAGAAGACTCAGGGGAATTCTCTCCGTGTTAGTTATAGCTTTCTACAATAAAAAGAAGCATTGTCATGTGTTTATGGATAATATAATGTTGTAATTCATATATGAATGTTATTTTGATGTATAACTAATCATTTGCTTATACGATACAAA
Organism: Pinus tabuliformis; assembly: GCA_031772625.1. NCBI lineage: Eukaryota > Viridiplantae > Streptophyta > Pinopsida > Pinales > Pinaceae > Pinus > Pinus tabuliformis. The sequence continues at coordinate 123,492,133 of CM062808.1, read as the reverse complement.
GTTAATTTCATTAAATGCTTTATCTATATACTGCCATGTTTTCAATTGGTTGATTTGCAAATTTGAAGACCATCAGGAGTTGCAGAGGGTCTGAGCCCTGCTGGAACTAACCAAACGAAGAACATCCGGGTATGGTTGTTATCGCATAGTTTGTTTATATAAGCATGTTGCCTGAGTTGTATGAGTGTTTCTTACTAGAGTTAGCTCTTGCTCTGTTGGGGTTCCAACCCAAAGCCCTAGGGTACTTATTCCCGTAACAGAATTGGCAACTCCACTGGGGATAACAATCTTGTTATTCCTAGTTTTGGTTGTTCAGTGTCAATCAGGGTTCAGTTCTTGGTTTGCTTGCTGTGACAATATTATTTGGTCTAGTAGAATCTCAGACCTTAAGTCTGATCCTTTTGATCTGGCTTTGCTTTTTATTTTTCTTGCAAATATTTGTATGCGCACTTTAGTTTGTTTAGAGTAGCATACACACGCTCGTTTATGTGAAGTGAACATGCGTATATGCGAGTTTCCTTTATCAGAAGTGCGTGTACACGCCTCTGTGCTTGAAGACAGTCACGTATACCATTTTTTGCATTGTTTTTTCAAATCTCTCTGCCCAGAAAGATTTGTTTCTTTGTCTGTTTAGTTTATGAGTGGTCAATCTCTGTCTATAGAATTTTTTTATTCTGTGAGCTTACTGTTTTGAAATCTCTTCCACTTTTAAAATTTTTGGCCTATATTTTCTTTTGAGTGAGTTTTATGATTTGTGTTTTGGCACACAAGACTTCTTGCAGAGGTTCTTGATTGTTTTGGTCCTCTAGAATAGTAGATTGTTTTCAATCTTAGTGTAAAGCTCGGTTATTGGTCTACTTTCTTTGCTTTCCGTCATTTTGTGGCCTTACACCTTTTCTTGCTTTTTGAAAGTTTCTTTTTGACAAATTTGAAAGTGTTTCTTTTCTGACTTCTTGGTTAGTCTATCAAAGTGCTTTGCTATTGTTTGGGTCATTTAGTACAAGTTGAAGCCTTTTTGTTCAAGTTTTCATTTGTTCTCGAATTTGTAACTTGCAAAGATTCCTTGTACTCTTCTTTCGGTATTTGAGTCTTTAGTGGCATTTAGAGTGCTTTCGAAAGGTTGTTTTCATTGCTTCTTGAAAAATAAAAGATCTTAAAAAACATTATTTTTGTTTTTTTTGCCAAGTTTGATTTTGGTTTCATTTGATTTTTTGAAAGTGAATTGTGATCTTTTTGGATTTGTCCTTCTTGTTTGGAGAGGATTTTTGTATTCAAAAATTGTATTCTTTTCAAACACTTAAGTTGGCTTATTAATAGTTATAAACAATTGCTTTCGTTCTTTTTTAGAGAAATTTAGGATCTTGCATCTTCATTTACACCTTGCATTAGGGTAGTTTTGCATTATTAAAGCATCAATAGTCTTTCTAGTTTTTGTATGTGTGAAGTGTGTTTTAAGAAATGAAAATAAAAAGTTTTTTGCTTTATAGAAGTTTTTTAGAACCCACATAGAAATCTCTTTTCATCGAAGAACAAATGATTGCATTCATATAAGTTAATTTTTCATTGATTTATTTTGCGTGTTACAAACACCATTGGTTTCATTTCTGTTTATCCCTTTGACTTAAAAGAACAACCATTAAAAATCAAGCGCTTAATAAAATAAACTAGAACTTTTGTATTGTCATTAGAATACACCAACAAGTTTAGGTTTATTAGGGCCTTGGATTAGGCGAGAGGAGAGTTAACTCTCTAAGGCCACTCTAAATTGTAAAACATAGAAGTTTGATTAAAGAGAAAAATCCAATAGCATTAGAGAGACCGAGAAAGCTCCATGACTGGGAGTAAAGCACAAGGGTTAGTGAAGATAAGGACGAGAGATACCCCCTATCTTACTTGTCGGATCCTATCTCACGACTGTTCCGCCTGGCTTCTAATACGAGTTGGTGACCATAGTTTCCTATCCTAGGAATCCACATAGGTGGCTGCGAAAGGGAATCCTGTGGCACCTGAGGTTGACGTGGTATCATGTTCAACAATACTTCTGGAGGGCACCCTTGCGAAGCTTGGGAGCTTGCACCGGCAAAGGCTGTTGTCTGGAGGTCAGCGTAACTACCTCTGATACCTTCTCTAGTAGGCCTGTGGCATGATTACCCCAGTCCATTTTCGAAAGGCCCTTATTATTAACTTTCGTGTGTTTTGGTGTCCGGTCCTAATCACCCAGAGCAGAAATAATTGGAAGTTGTTTGATTGCTGATAGCTTTAGGAACATTTTAGCAAGTGTTATGTGCTCCTAGTCGGCCTAGCTTTTTAATTTTCTTGAGTCTTTAAGTAGATTTTGTAAAATAATTCAAAGTGGCTAACCGACCATCTTGATAGTCTCAGAGACTTCATGGGATTTCACCTACGAGTCCAGACCCTTCTCCTAGAAGGCGTAGGAGCGATTCTGCCAGTGGTTTCCAACCAATGGCAGCAGGCACATCGAACAATGATCCTTCGCTTGGGGGCATTAGTTCACAAGATAGACCTGGTATTAGTACATAGTTAGAGAGGAACACACCAGTTCTTTCTCGAGTACTCTTCCAGTCGGAAAATAATATTGAAGTAGAAGAGATTTCAGAGTTGGTTGTGGCTCTGAATTCTTCTCTCCCTCCTGATCATCCAGATGTTTTGTTATACGTTGGAACTCCGACTCACAGGCCTTCGAGCCCAGGTCCACATACATCTATCCCTTCGAATGACCATTGCTGGAAGCATGGCATCCACAACGAGTGTTGCGAGCATGCAGACTCCCATATATGTACAAGGGGGAGGAACTATTTCCATCCCTTCTAACAATCCTAGCACATCTATATTTGGGTCTACTTCCATTCCGTCGACGAGTGGAAGTTCTCAAGCTAATGCTTCTAGTTTTGGATTTTTCCCCTTTGGAATGCCCTCTCAATGTATTCCTTCGGTTCCTTTGAGCATACCATCAACCGCCTCTATATCCATGATGAGTGGATCAACTTCTTTTTAGGGTTTCCCATTTGGAAGTGGTCATATACCACATTCCAATCTGTCAGTAGGGTCAATGCATTTTCCTTTTACAAGTCAAGGTAGTAACCCCTTTCAGAGTTGGACAAACCCTGCGGTTAGTGGGATAGGAGCTTGAAATCAATTTTTTGGCCAACAAGGGAATGTGCCGTATTCTTCAGTTAATTCATTTCAAAGTTTTTAACCCTTTACCAATGCATGGAACCCTTATCAGCGGCTGCCAGCTCCTTTCAGTACTTCGTTAGGGGGTAACTTCACTTGTTACGGAGGATTTTCGGCAAGAGTTGGTCAAACTCTGAATTTTGTTGGACCGCAAGGATCACCCTTTTGTTTAGTAGGCTCTACGAGTTACTTAGGAAACCTGGTGCCTTTCAAAATCCAGGTCATTCTTTTCAAACCTACAGGAACCCTGCCCATTCTAGATGGAATTCCCAAGGTCCTCCACGACTTCCTTTTCTGGCCACGCTTAATTTGCTAGACTTGACTAAATTGACGAATGATCCAATTAGGTACAATCCGGCTTGGCCTCCGGTCCCAACTAAACTTCCATTGGATATTCCAAAATTCGAAGGGAAGAATGGTGAAGACCCGGGAGACCATGTGACCACATTCCACTTATGGTGCTCATCCAACTCCCTGATAGATGATTCAATCAAGTTGAGGTTATTTCAGTGCACCCTAACTGAGAATGCGGGAAAATGGTATATAGAGTTGCCAGGGGGAACCTTTACTTCTTTCACTGATTTGGCTAATATTTTCTTGAACCATTTTCAGTTGCTTATCCGCTATGAAGCTGGAACTGAGCTTTTGGCCAATTTTCATCAAGACACGACAACTCACATTTCGGATCATATCTAAGAATGGAGACGGAGAAGAGGCTTATCAAAGCCGAAATTCCACCAGATTTTTGTCTCGAATGGTTTCTCAAATCATTACAACCGGATATCTCAAAGGATGTTTCTCTTTCCGGTGTTTATTCGGAAGAGTGGGCTATTTTTCGAGCCCAACAATTAGAACTGATATATTCTCAATCTAGGACTCTTCAGAAAATCCTACCTGATGCTCCTAGATCCAAGGTTGATTTATCCAAACCAAAGCCAAGCCCTTACACCGATGGTATAGTTGGATCAATTGATGCAAATACGATGAACCTTTTGAACCAATTTTCAGTTGTCTCTACAAACTGCTTCTTCTAACCAGGTTGCACCGTCTTCACCTTCCCCTTCCCAACCTACCTCCATAAACGCCGTCCAGGATTCTAACCCCAAAGGAAATCAATAATCCGAAGGGAAGAATAAGGGACGAGGTAAGAAGAAGAACCAGGAAGGTAAGGGTAATGCCAACAAGCCTAACAACGGTGCCGGTGAGGGTAGAAAAGAGTCCAAGAAGAAGGTTAAATTTCCTTGCAAGTTATGCAATGGAGATCATTTGACTCACCTCTGCCCTAAGATTCAAGATGCTCAGTGCTTGTAAGTGCAGCAAGGGTCCTCCAGGAACCAAGTTGTATTGACTAACCCTTTTCCCCAAGGGCAGCAATTACTTGCTGGCACGAACTCGAACGTTGGTACCTCCTCAGGGGGCAACCAGGAAGGGGAAAATTCCTCAAATGTTTATATGATGAACTCTCATGTCGACATTGCCACACGAGCACACGGTTATGGTGAAACAGAAACATAGAAGGGTAAATATGTTCCTGAAACAGACCCACTTCATTTTGAGTAACCCTCTATTGAGTCTATACCTCGGATACCGAAAGGTTCCGCAAAGCGCTCGACTATTAACCCTAATGCTAGGGCAGCCCAGAACTACTCGATTGTAGAAGATCTGGCTCAAAGTCCTTGTGCTATGTCTGCATTGGAGGTACTCCAGTCGTGTCCTGCTTAGAGAAGTGCTTTGCTTTTGGCGATCGGGGCAATGGATCCAAAAAATTATTTAGTGCTCACTTTTGATATGTTGAATGTCAAAAAGAGACTTCCTCACCATATGGCTTTCCAGATAAAGTCTACTTACCGAAAAACCAATATTTTTCAGACAGTTATAGATGAGGGAGCTTCCACATGCGTAATGTCTATGTCATGTTGGAAGGCCATTGGATCACCTTCAGTTGTTCCTTCACCGACTCTCTTAACAACATTTGATGGACATTCTCATAGGCCACACAGAATTATCTCGACCTTTCCTATATGTGTTGGAGGAAAGGTCGTTAATATTGAGGTAGAAATTGTTGATGCCAACTTGGATTACAACCTCCTCTTAGGAAGGAATTGGATTTATGAGATGGATGCCATAGTTTCATCTCTATTCCACATCCTTTGTTTTCCTCATGAGGGGAGAATTGTTAAAATTGATCAGTTAGATTATTCTCCGGGTGACTCTTGAGCAACTTCAGATTCTATCGTTCCATTGGTGGATAATCCCCATCAACCTATAGAGAATTTAGGAGTTGGGATGTACTCTTCCTTGATGGGTATATTTGACCTTCCCCCTCCTATAGCTAGAATCAATGCAATTTCATCCTCCAAGGGGCCTTCACGGAAAGAGTTCTTTCAAACTCATTATTTTTCAGACCCTTGGACCTTACCTTCATCTACAACCACATTGGGTGGAGGCCAGGTTGCTGGGATGGAATTTACCATGTCTGCAACAGAACTTAACTATCAATCTATCGTTAACTCTACAGACAACCATCGCACTCCTTTTTCAGAGGAGTTAGATGGTGATGTGGCTCCAGCTTGGACCCTTGACTCTACTTCTGCTATGGATTGCTTAGATACAATTTTACCATCTGACGAAACAATTTTAGAAGCAATGATGGGTGTAGATCGACCTTGGGAAGATTTACATCATCATTCATATTTTCTTCCTCCATTGCATGAAGTCGAATCTAGGTTCTCCAATCTGCTTACTAGCGATGTTTGTATAGTTTCAAACCCTTTGGCTCCAGCACAATTATTTGCCAAAGGTAATATGTCAATTATCTCAAAAACTGTACCTATAAACATCTCTAGGAATCCAAACGTTATAGAAAATGTCTTCATCAGAGCCTATTGTTCCCCTGAAGAGATTCAAATTTACACTGACCTCTTTAAAGAGTTTCGAGATGAGCTTGCTTGGTATTATGAGGAAATGCCTGGTATTGATCCATCTATAGTCCAACATGAGATCAATACGTACGACAACGCTAAGCCTATTCGTTAGAAGCTTCGACTGGTCAATCCTCGAACAGTAACAACTATTAAAGCTGAAGTTGAAAAGTTGCTTAAGGCAGGTTTCATATACTCGACCAGTCAATCCACGGAAAGCAGCAGATATTAAAGCTGAAGTCGAAAAGTTGCTTAAGGAGGGTTTCATATACCCCGTTCCCCTAACGGAGTGGATTTCTAATCTAGTCTCGGTAGATAAAAAGCAAGGAACGATCTGATTATGCATCGACTTTAGGGATTTGAATAAAGCTTGTCCGAAAGACAATTAGACCACACCTTTTATTGATCAAATAGTTGATGAATGTGCGGGTAATGAAATTTTTTCGTTCATGGATAGATTCTTTGGTTATAATCAAATTTCTATCCATCCAGAGGACCAGCATAAGACAACTTTTATTTGTCCCTGGGGCACCTTTGCATATGTTAGTGTCGGTCTTGAGCCCTCCATCAGTGATCAATAGCTCTTTGCATATGCATAGTTAGGTGTCTCATCAGTGTCAATTTTGCATTCCACTAGGCATGCCATAACACTGAATGGAGGAGCTGGTCTTTGTTCCCTTCTTGGCTTAGCTGGATTAAGTCATACCACAATGAAATTGAGTCATACTTGTTTTTGTTTTTGTCTTGAGGTCCCATGGTGTTAGGTCTAGGGTTTTAAGTCAAAAATCATTGCAAGGTCATGAGTCCAAACCCAGTGAGTGCCCAGCAAGCCAGAAGGAAGTATGTACATCTGTTTCAATGTTATTTTCATCAGCTACAGGTCATTTAATGCCTTGGATTTAAAAACCCTGTTTTTAAGTCCAAGGTCATGAGAAATTTGTAAAAATAAAGAAATTTTCAAAAGTTTTCAAAAGTGCCGGCAACAACCCTGGTTCCTTCGCCACAGCCCATCAGATGGTCAACCTGCAAAAAGAACGAAGTCAAACGCCTCAAAGAGCTAATTTCAGGACAAAATGACTCCAAAACAGTGTTAAAAAAGAATGTCAAAGTGGAAACATTATAAAGTGGGTTTTTGAGTTAAATTTTTTCAAATGTAAGCATATAAAGGTAAATTCCCTCTTTGAAGACCCTCATTGTGCATTTGGGAGCAAGAAATTACAAGGAGAGAAGCAAGAGAGCGATTTGGGCAATTTGCAGCAAATTTCGAGCTTTTGGAGGGTGCACGACCACTCCACCAGGGTGTGCGACCACCTGGGATGTGCGCGACCACTCCAGCGCAAAATTCCTTTGTTATTTTGGTCGGGCGCGACCACTCGAAGGGTGCGCGACCACTCGAGGGAGGTGCGCGACCACTCGTCCAGCAAGCCCAGAAATTCATCAAAACTTCAAATTTCTTCCAAATTGCTTGTGGTTTCTTCAAGGTAGGCCTCCCAAACAACTTTTATGACGGTGCCATGGATTCAATGATTGGTTTGTGCTCATTTTATCATGCAAAAATTATCAAAAGATAGGTTAAGTGACTTGTTGTTTTGCAAGCTTATGTTAGAGTATTGTTTGCTTTTCAAGGTTAATTATTCCTTTGTTTCCCTCCATTTTTTTTTCCAATTATAAATTCACAAATGTTAGAATGTTGTTTTTATCAATCTCATTTGCAAAATTAATGCTAAAACCCCAGCCCAATTCCATGAAACCCTAAACCCTCCCTAAAACTCTATTCAAACCCTAAATTCTACCATGTTTCCTACCCAAACCCTACACTATGACACACAGCAAAATATATGTAAAAAACACAGCAAAATGAAAAGAAACATTTAAAAAAAAAAAAGATATGATGGCAAGAGGCATGCACATGAATATCATAAAAAAAAGTAATGTAATTATGCATAGCCTAGTAAAAGATATGAGCAAAAAAGACAGGTTGCTGTATAAAAATCAGAGGTTAGATAGCTGTGAGAAGTGTCCATGACAAAGTTTATAAATGTACCAGCTGCAATGTTGTCAAAATGAGCAGTCTACTGTGCTAGGGTTTGCACAATGACATGGTATACCTCCCTATCCCTAAACTCTATTTTTCCTACCCTTCCCTTCATGAAAACCCTAATTCAATTGCTCATTAATCCCTTCCTAAAAATCCCTATGCAATTGATATCCCTTCCCTTCTGTCAAAGCATGTAAATGAAACCCTATTTCACCTATGACAAAAAGCATTCATGAAGCTGCCAGCATTGTTAAAAGAACTGCTGTTATAAAGTATAGTTGGCAGAGATTGTTAATGTGTTCCCTAGTCCCAAGACCCTAATTTCCTTTATCCCCTCATTTCCCTAAATACCCTTGATACATGCTATCCCATTTCCTTTTCAAACTGTCATAAGAACCCTTCCCCTCCCTTTGTGATCAAATAAACAAGATCCCTGTTTCCCATTAGCATCAATGGCCAGTTTAAAATGTTGAAAAAACAGAGTATGTTCATGAAAAGACATTCAAAGACAAAATAAAAAGGAGCAGCCTGTAAATTGTTCATGGTTGATGCTACCCTATTCCCCAATGCTCATGCCCTCATTCCCTCCATCATGAAAATTTATATTGTCCTTTCCCTTGGTGATCATAACACATTTTCCCTAATAAAGTATTGATTTGCAAATGATGAGAAATGGAATGACATGTTTGACATTGTGTGATTATTTCCTTCAAAATTCCCTGTTGATAATATATATTTTCCCTTTCCTTATGTAAATTCCCTCCCCTAACATTTCCCTCATGATTTTTCCCCTTGAAAACAGCATACTTCTCAGCATTTTGCAGGCAGGGCAGCAGTCATCTTTGCCTATTTGTTCCACCTTGCTCAATAACATCATGTCAACCACTGAGACTAATGAGCAAAGTGACGACCGATCTTCATCCACGGAGGTTGAGACACAGCGGAGGCCTCGTAAGGGTGGCAAGAGTGGTCATCACAAGAGAGAAGAGCCCACATCCTTGGCAGAGTTGCAGGCTTGCCCATTGGCAGTGACTTGCTTTCAGTACATGTCATGCTATCAGTTTTGCGAGAAGCTTGCACAGATTCAGCATCATAGGGAGCTGGCCCGGCTATTTGTTTTACACCTTCATGACGGGCAGGTCACTCTTGCAGGAGTGAATTTTGTGTTTTCTCCAGGGGCCATCTCACAGGCTACCGGGATACCCAATGTGGGTGAGGTGTGGCCAAAGCGCAAGTGGCTGGATTTGGTATATTTCGAGCCATATGTCAGGCCAACATACATACACAACTTGTCAGGGAACTTTCCTATCAGATTCCTCCGAGCGGAATATGCAGCTATCATGAGGCTTATTATGCACTATTTCACGTGCGAGGGGAGATTTTCACGAGTATTTGCATGCCACATTCGCATATTGATGCACTTTACCAGGGTGAGGATGATGAACATCCCGGTTTATCTTTTTCACGACATTCAGAGGATGGTTTCCATATTCCAGAAGCAGACCCCAGCTCAGCATCTCAGGAGCTTATGTCATCATGGTCTCATCCAGCTGGTTGTGTCCCATCAGCTGAGCCAGCAGGGCATTCCTTGGGCAGATTTTATCTCCCGTGAGTTCTTCACACAGCCACAGCCACAGCCAGAGCCAGAGGCAGTTCACGAGGAGGGAGGGCCATCACATCAGCCCGAGGCTAGTATTCCGAGACATATGGCTTCTTCTCCTCGGATCACTTATCAGAAAGGTCATAGGAACTTATTTGCAGCAGCTCGAAGAGTACTTTCTCCACAGCAGGTGGAAGGGGTCTCGTCATCTTCTTCAGATCAACGAGTGTTATCTCCACACCAGGTGGAAGGGGCCTCGCATTCTTCAGCAGCAGAGGCAGTACGAGAGGGCAAGCAGCCCATGGTTGAGGATGAGGCAGTTGGCGAGGCACATCCTGGTTTCATTGATCTTGATGCTCATTCTCCTTCCTCTTCAGATTTCTATGAGCTCATTAGGCAGAGAGAGGAGGAGAACCTTGTGTTGCAGCGGAAGTTTAAGATGGCTCAGTGGACCATCACTTATTTAGGGCAGCGGAACAAACAGCAAGAGACGGAGAAAGAGATGGATGAACTATGGAGAATCCGCGGTAACAGAGGCTTGAACCGCAGGAGGCCCGGGGACCCATTGCCCGCTGATAGGGAATCATTGCTCATCCAAGAAAATCTTCGCTTGGAGAGATTTTTGGAAAAGGAAAATCATGACAAAGAGCTGTTACGCAACATGAAAACACACTATTGGGCACGGTGGCATGTTTGCAAAGCTAAAATGAAAATTCTCCAAAGGAAGCTGTCAGAGGCCCCGAAGAAGAAGAAGAGGACAAACCCACTCCGTATCTTGGCTGAGGCATCCCTCACTCACCATGGTACTCATTAGCCTTCATCCAGCAGCAAAATCAAAAAAATTTGAGAGTTTTGGAGCATTTTGGAAATTTTTTGGAAATTTACAGGTTTTTGCCTGTGGAGTGGTCACGCACCCGCGCGACCACTCGTGGGGACAGCTCAGAATGAGAAAAAGTTGACATTTTTGGAAAGGGCATGCAAAGACTAAAATTACCTATACTTGGGAGAAGCCTGATTTTGAGATTTGAGCCTCCAAAAGCTCAAAATACATCAAAAAAATGACTTTCTGCCCACTTTTTGAGTTGCAGAAAGTGACCTTGGGAGAATTGACTTTTGAGGGGTCAAATCAACTCCAAATCCAGAAATTCCACTTGGGATGGAATGTAGATAGACCAAGCTTTCCAATGAGCCATCTTGCACCTGATTTGGACCAGCGGAACCCACTCAAACGATGCTGCAAAGGGGCGCGACCACTCGAGCTGAATTTGGCAGTTTTGACTTTTCAGGCCAGAAAACACTGTTTTCACCTTGGTTGATGATTTTTACTTGTAGATGATGGATGAATGTATAATTTTCATCGCACATTGATAGATTTTATCTCTCTTTACCCTTCTAGAAGCTTCCTTGATGTAAAAAGTGAATAATTAATGCATGGATGAGTTAGCTAAGTAATAGAGGCAAAATGTTGGACTGCCTATTATCTAGTGCTTAATTTAGAATTAGTTCAAACTGCCCCTAGGAATCTGAGCTCGACCCCTAGAGGTGGGGAAATGAGTTAGATGGTCTATATTATGCTCTCTCTTTCTCATTTTCATGGTTGGACTCTTGTGGGAGAAAGCATTATTGTGTATTGTACATCTATTTTTGCAATTTAAGGAAAGGAAGGCCAGGGTTTTGCAGACATCATTGTGGATTCTTGTGGATTGATGTGTTGATGGTGTGTTCTCTACATGTTCTTGTAAGTTTGTTTATGTATTCCACATCTCTTTTTTGCTTCTAATTGGACAGATGAAGTGGTAAAGTTTGAATTCATGCTTTGACATGCTCGGCTTTTTAGTTTGTTCAATATTTATGTTTTCTACTGTCTAGAGAGGATTCAAAATGGTTGTTTGCCCTCTTTAGCTCCTCCTCTATCATCCCTGATCATCCATCTCAGATTAAGGCATCAGCGCTCACTCCTACCTTGCCCCAAAGATCCCCCTGCAAAAACTGTGCTCAATCCCCGCACCCTGAATTGCACTCCCTCCAATTGCCACCAAAAACCCCAAAAATCATTAAATCAACCCCCCTATCAATTTACTAGCCTAAAATCTTTATTCTTAATTGGTCAGCCTAATCATATTGAAAGATCTGTCAAATCTGACCCGAGAGAGCCTTCTCATATCTCGTAGGGCTAGCTACGAGGTGAAATGGTTTGATGTAGCCTTGAGAGTTTGTCTATCTCAGCCTAGGTGAATTCCAAGCGCTAACATATTGGCGACCATACTGGGGACAACAAATTTGTAATTTGCTCATTGTAGTGTGATTTCTTAAGTCTTAGACGAAGCCTGAAGTTACGCCAGAAGCCTTCGAAAACGCTCTTGTTTTACATCAGCGTTAGTAGATAAACGCTGCTTCAGTCAATCTCCGTGAGCTTTTGAAACCCTCACTTCATTGACATTTTTTGTCCCAGTATCATTATGGACTCTAAGCTTTGGATGATAGGCTAAGAGTTTTCATACGGCTGAGTGGTTTTTCCTTTCCTAGTCTATTCGCAAAAACAAGCTCGCTACTGATCCAAGACCAATTGTCAGATCTAATTCATGCCCAGCTATTTTTGATTATCTTGAAGATTTAGAATTTGATGAAAATTTTGAGTTATCGCTGTTTAAAGCTAAGTCTGAAAGTGCACTCGATTCTTTAGTCCTTGATCCTGATTTTGCAGCTGCTATTGAATTTGAAAGACATAATAAGCTGGTTGAACATTTCATCTTAAGACATCTTCAGACACAGATACAAGCTACCACTCTTGCTGATTTCCTTGAAAATATCTCTGGACATATAGGATCCACTATCACGGCACACGAGCAAGCTTATCCTCCTTATGTTTCAGTTTCACCTATAATCACATATCCCGAATCCGCAGTTGGTTCTCCACCTTCTTCTCCTACTCCTCTGACTCCCCCAACTCCACAAACTTCTCTCCCTATTGTTACAGCCCCTGTTATTATACTCCCACCTCCCCCTCCTCAAACACATCCTACTCCTCCACCTCGCACGCTTAGAGCAATGGCAGCCCGGTTTGCCCCACTTGTATTGCCTGCTAATCTTCATGATATGCCGGCTGATTACCAAAGCAAAATTCCCATGTTCGATGGCACTCCACAGAGTATTACAGCACAACAACATATCGATAAAATGTCCACTTTCTTTGATCTATATGAGTTAGATGAAGAAGATGTTACCATGCGGTTGTTCGTGCAAACATTTGCCGGAGAAGTAAGAAAATGGTTTAGAGGGTTGGCAGCTAACAACATCACCACCTTAGAAGCACTCGAGAATCAATTCTTGGACCGATGGGAAATAAGGAAAGACCCGCTACAAATCAATGCCGAGTACAACAACCTCAAGCGAAATTCGGGTGAGTCGGTTCAAGATTATATCATCAGATTTAATTCAGTATATAACGCTATACCCGATGATTTGAAACCATCAAGAAAGTCCGCATTGCTTAAGTTCCCGGATGGTTTCGATCCGGAGATGGCCTACTCACTGCGGGACCGAGATCCTCCTACCTTGGAGGAAATGCAGAAAATTGCAGTCAATGTGGAGGCTAATTTGAATGACAAAAGGGCAAGAATGAAGGCAGAAAAGAAGGTCACAATCAAAGAGGAGGTAGCATCCACTTCTCAAGTTATTCGGAAAATGGAAGAGGTGTTAAAGGCACTCCAAAATCTCAGTCTTAGCAAACCGGAACCACAAGTTCGAAATCCAAACTTCAGAGGCCAACAATAGCAGCCCCAATATAGGATCAAACAACGGGAAGCACGAGCACAAGAGGCGGCAGTGCAACAACCGATCCAGCCCCCATTTCAGCAAAACTATGTCACTCAAGAATCTGAAGATGAGGGTGAAGGTCCTGGTGAAGAGAATCATTTTTTCACTCCCGATGATATGCCCACTTACATCACAGAGGAAGAAGAGCTGGTAATTAATGCTTATACACCTCAAGATGAGCATTACATTCTATTTAATGATGTGGTACTTCAAGATGAGTCTGAGGAGTACCAACGAGGTTACTTACATGCTTTATCAGCTCAACAAGGCCAGCAGAGACAGTTGAGAAACCGGACAGTTCCTATACATCCAATTCAAAAGAGGGCAGAAAATTTGGCAAAGAATGGTGCTGCTGTTCCACAGAGAAAGGGTAAAGAAGTCATGGATCCTCCATCAACTCAAACAGTTCCAGCAAACAAGATGGATTAGCCATCAAATGTACCCAAAGATAGAGCAGAAAAAAGAGATAATCCGGCAAAAGAAAGTGAGAAAAGTCAAGCATTCAGCATTGAGAATGAAGTCTCAAAATTGAAATTGTCCATTCCACTTACAGAAGTCATGAAGAACACTACTTACAAAACACAAATTTCTAAGATGTTCAATACTGATCTAATGTTAGATGCGGTAAATGTGGAGGATGATCAACCAGAATTAATCTTTGGGCCAGCTCTAAACGGTGAGTCTCCGGAAAGCGATGTCCCGCCATTCTATATCAGCTTAAGAATTCATGATTATGTGCTTCATAATGCTATGTTCGATTCGGGAGCATCACACAATTTAATGCCCAAGGCAATAATGGAGAAGTTGGGACTTGATATAACTCGTAAGTACCATGATCTATACTCATTTGATTCCAGCCGGGTTAGATGCATCGGTTTGATTAAAGATTTAGTTGTTAGCTTGGATCAAATTCCCGCAAAGAATCTCCTGATGGATGTGGTAGTAGCGGACATTCCACCAAGGTTTGGCATGCTTCTTTCAAGGTCATGGGGATCAAAACTCAAAGGTACTTTACAGCTGACTTTTCATATGCCACTATTCCGTTGTTTGGACAAATGAGGAAAGTCTATCGAGAGCAAAAGATGAAGTATATGATTACAAGCAAGGAAAAACCGGTAAATCATCCTGTAAACTATGTACAGACAGATCTAGAGTCCTATGTTTTATTTGCTGATAATTTTAATGAATTAGATAGTCAATTAGTTCAGATAGAAGATATCCCAGGCATTGCTGAAGATTTCAGAGAAATATTGAGAAGGGAGAGTGAAGAAAAGACTGCTGTCATAAGGTCAATTGCTGAGACAAATGGGCAGCAAGTCATGACTGCAACAACATCACAAGTACAGCCCTTGGATGATGATGAAGATGGTCTTTGGACCATGGATTTTGATGGTGCAGTGGGCAGCGATGGAGCAGGCATTGGTGTATGGATTCGCAGTCCGTTTTCAGTCCCTAACCAAGTTCCAAGCAAGGTACAAGTTTGCTCTTATAAATTGGCTTTTGATTGTTCGAATAATGAAGCTGAATATGAGGCCCTTATAGCTGGTTTGAAAATCCTCCGGAAATTGAAAGCAAAGAAAATAGCAGTTTATGGCGTCTCCGAGTTAGTGATCAAACAAGTGAAGGGGGAATTCCAAGCTAAGCATCCTCGTATGCGGGCTTATCGCAATGCTGTTCTAGATATTTTGAAGCGGTTTTCAGAGCATACTTTAACATGCATACCACGGATACAAAATGGAGTTGCAGATGCATTGGCCAAGGCAGCAAGCAATTTGAAAATACCAATGAATTCGAGCAACAAGTTTGAAATCTATGTAAAACACCGCCCTACAATCCCGGACAACCAAAGGAGTTGGCAAGTCTTTCAGGATGATGAGGAAATCAAAGACTTCTTGCATGGAGAAGGTAAGTTTGAAGAAATTTCAATTGACATGGAGCCTGAAGGAATGAATCAAATGGATGTTTTGCAGCTGAAAGACAATCACATTCCAAAGGGGCTGATTCCTTTAGAAGAACTTTTTGATCAAGATGATGTGGCTCGCAAGCCAACTTTGATGCCAACAGAAGAAGGTGTGGAAGATGTGAACCTTGGGACAGCGGAACATCCAAAGATGGTGAAATTATCGAAGGCCCTGCCACTCAAGGTAAAGAATCAATACATTAGATTGTTGTCAACATTTTCTAATGTATTCGCTTGGGATTATTCAGATTTAAAGACCTATGATACAAGCATAATCCAACACACCATTCCAATCAAGCAAAATCAGAAACCTTTTCGGCAAAAGTTGCGGAGGATCAATCCCAAGTTGCTGCCCTTGATTGAAAAAGAGGTAAATAGGCTCTATCAGTCCGAAATTATAGTTCCCGTTCGCTTTTCAGATTGGATCTCTAATCTAGTGCCAGTAAGGAAGAAGACCGGTGAGATTCGGTTATGCATAAATTTCAGAAATTTGAACAAAGTATCTCTCAAGGATAACTATCCGCTGCCCAAGATGGATCACATATTGCAGCAGGTAGTGGGTGCCTCAAAGATGTCGTTGCTAGATGGATACTCCGGCTACAATCAGATCTTAGTCCATGAGGATGACCGTGATAAGACAGCCTTCACTACGCCTTGGGGAACATTTCATTATGCTAAAATGCCATTTGGTTTGAAGAATGCAGGTGCTACATTTCAGCGAGCTATGGATATGGCCTTTGCCAATGAAAAGGACATATTCTTAGTTGTATATCTTGATGACTTAACAGTATTTTCCAAATCCGATGAGGAGCATCTTTTTCATTTGACGAAAGTATTCCAAAAATGTAGAAAATATGGCATTTCTTTAAATCCAAAAAAGAGTCTTTTTGCCATGAGTGAAGGTAAATTGCTGGGACATATCATTTCCAAAGACGGTATACGAATTGATCCCGCACGGGTGGAGGCAATTCAGCAGCTAGAGCAGCCCCGAAACAAGAAGGAGATACAATCTTTTAATGGTAAATTAAATTTTCTGCGCCGCTTCATTCCTAATCTTGCAGAGCACCTTAGAGAAATGACCAACATGCTTCGGAAGGACAGCGAGATCAAATGGACTGAGGAAGCGATCAAATCCTTCAACTTAATCAAGGTAATCTTGTCTTCAGCCCCGACCTTAATCAGCCCTGATTATACTCAGGATTTCATCTTGTTTTCTTTCGCTTCCGAGCATACATTGGCAGCGGTATTAATGCAAAAGAGAGAGGGTGTTGAAAGGCCAATTGCATTTTTCAGCCGGATCATTAGAGATGGGGCATTAAACTATAACATCATTGAGAAACAAGCGTTGGCCCTGATTAAGGCATTGAAATATTTCCGGGTTTATATTCTTCATTCTCATGTATTAGCTTATGTTCCTAGTGCAGCAGTAAAGGATGTCTTGGTACAAACAGAGCCGGAAGGTAGGAGAGGTAAGTGTATTGCTGCTCTCTTGGAGTATGATGTTGAAATCAAGCCAACCAAGCTGATTAAAGGACAAGGACTTGCTAAACTAATGGCTGAAACAAACCTTCACGCCCTTGATATCAACTTGATCGCTGCCTTATCCGATGGTGAAGGAGAAAATTCAGCGGTTCAGGTATCAGATATTTTTATTAATTCTCCTTGGTATGCTGATATAGTATATGTACTTCAGAATGTGTCCGCGCCTCCTGGAATGTCAAAGAACAAAGCGAGGACTTTGAAATTAAAGGCTGCTAAATTTTTCATTATGAAATCAGCATTGTATTGGAAAGATCCCGGGGGCATCTTGCTAAATTGTTTGGTTGAAGAGGAAGCAAAAGCGACGGTAGAATACTTCCATAAAGGTGACTGTGGAGGTCATTTATTTTGGAAAACTACAGCCAACAAGATTTTGCGAGCTGGTTTTTATTGGCCTTCTCTTTTTTCTGATGTGTACAAAGCGGTAAAGAGCTGCCATGAGTGCCAAATATTTCAAGGAAAACAAAGACTGCAGCCATTGCCTCTCAAACCGGTGGAAATCAGTGCACCATTTCAGCAGTGGGGCCTTGATTTCATTGGTGAAATCCACCCAGCTTCGTCCGGGCAGCATAGATGGATCTTGACTGCCACTGATTACTTCACAAAGTGGATAGAGGCAATTCCTACTCGGCAGGCCACAGATTCGGTAATTATCTCTTTTCTTGAAACTAATATCTTGTCACGTTTCGGCTGTCCATTCAAAATAATCACAGATAATGCAGCTGCCTTTAAGTCCAATAAGATGGTGGATTTTTGCTCATAAGTACAACCCAGCTTGGGTCACTCCACCGCTTATCATCCGCAAGGTAATGGGCTGGCCGAATCATCAAATAAGTCACTAGTGAACATCTCAAAAAGATGCTGGAAATTAACAAGAAAAGTTGGCCAAGAAGTGGCTCAATGCATTATGGGCTGATCGGGTGAGCCAAAAGAAATCCATAGGAATGTCGCCATTTGAGATTGTTTACGGAGTTGATGCAGTCTTTCAACATCACTTAGTGTATCGGTCGCAAAATTAATTCAAGAAACGGGAGAAGATATGGATCCAATGCAACGGAGAATCAGTCAGATGGTCCACTTACAGCAGACAAGGGAAGAAGTTCTCCAAATTCTTTGAAGCTGCAAGAACGTATCAAGAAGATCTATGATAAGAAGGCAAAGTCGGAAAATTTTCAGCTGAGAAGATGTTGTTTTGAGATGGGATGCTCCCGTGAGGACAAAGGTAAGCACGGTAAATTTGATAATTTGTGGAAAGGTCCATCACAAGATTGCTGCAGTATCGTGAGTCCTATGCTTCTTCTCAAGGAGTTCACTGGCGAGAATGTCATGGGTCGGTGAATGGCCGCTTCTCAAGAGATATCATGCTTAGCAGGTGCTGCTCTCGTCATCTTCATTCAGATCAGCGAGTGTTATCTCCACACCAGGTGGAAGGGGCCTCGCATTCTTCAGCAGCAGAGGCAATACGAGAGGGCAAGCAGCCCATGGTTGAGGATGAGGCAGTTGGCGAGGCACATCCTGGTTTCATTGATCTTGATGCTCATTCTCCTTCCTCTTCAGATTTCTATGAGCTCATTAGGCAGAGAGAGGAGGAGAACCTTGTGTTGCAGCGGAAGCTTGAGATGGCTCAGTGGACCATCACTTATTTAGGGCAGCGGAACAAACAACTAGAGACGGAGAAAGAGCTGGATGAACTATGGAGAATCCGCGGTAACAGAGGCTTGAACCGTAGGAGGCCCGGGGACCCATTGCCCGCTGATAGGGAATCATTGCTCATCCAAGAAAATCTTCGTTTGGAGAGATTGTTGGAAAAGGCAAATCATGACAAAGAGCTGTTACGCAACATGAAAACACACTATTGGACACGGTGGCATGTTTGCAAAGCTAAAATGAAAATTCTGCAAAGGAAGCTGTCAGAGGCCCCGAAGAAGAAGAAGAGGACAAACCCACTCCGTATCTTGGCTGAGGCATCCCTCACTCACCATGGTACTCATTAGCCTTCATCCAGCAGCAAAATCAAAAAAATTTGAGAGTTTTGGAGCATTTTGGAAATTTTTTGGAAATTTACAGGTTTTTGCCTGTGTAGTGGTCGCGCACCCCGCGCGACCACTCGTGGGGACAGCTCAGAATGAGAAAAAGTTGACATTTTTGGAAAGGGCATGCAAAAACTAAAATTACCTATACTTGGGAGAAGCCTGATTTTGAGATTTGAGCCTCCAAAAGCTCAAAATACATCAAAAAAATGACTTTCTGCCCACTTTTTGAGTTGCAGAAAGTGACCTTGGGAG
The DNA here is from genome assembly GCA_031772625.1 of Pinus tabuliformis. Taxonomy (NCBI): domain Eukaryota; kingdom Viridiplantae; phylum Streptophyta; class Pinopsida; order Pinales; family Pinaceae; genus Pinus; species Pinus tabuliformis. The sequence goes on along the minus strand of CM062808.1, from coordinate 123,472,779 downwards.
AATTGACTTTTGAGGGGTCAAATCAACTCCAAATCCAGAAATTCCACTTGGGATGGAAAGTAGACAGACCAAACTTTCCAATGAGCCATCTTGCACCTGATTTGTACCAGTGGAACACACTCAAAAGTTGCTGCAAAGGGGCGCGACCACTCGAGCAGGGGGCGCGACCACTCGAGCTGAATTTGGCAGTTTTGACTTTTCAGGCCAGAAAACACTGTTTTCACCTTGGTTGATGATTTTTACTGGTAGATGATGGATGAATGTATAATTTTCATGGCACATTGATAGATTTTATCTCTCTTTACCCTTCTAGAAGCTTCCTTGATGTAAAAAGTGAATAATTAATGCATGGATGAGTTAGCTAAGTAATAGAGGCAAGTTGTTGGACTGCCTATTATCTAGTGCTTAATTTAGAATTAGTTCAAACTGCCCCTAGGAAGCTGAGCTCGACCCCTAGAGTTGGGGAAAGGAGTTAGATGGTCTATATTATGCTCTCTCTTTCTCATTTTCATGGTTGGACTCTTGTGGGAGAAAGCATTATTGTGTATTGTACATCTATTTCTGCAATTTAAGGAAAGGAAGGCCAGGGTTTTGCAGACATCATTGTGGATTCTTGTGGATTGATGTGTTGATGGTGTGTTCTCTACATGTTCTTGTAAGTTTTTTTATGTATTACACATCTCTTTTTTGCTTCTAATTGGACAGATGAAGTGGTAAAGTTTGAATTCATGCTTTGACATGCTCGGCTTTTTAGTTTGTTCAATATTTATGTTTTCTACTGTCTAGAGAGGATTCAAAATGGTTGTTTGCCCTCTTTAGCTCCTCCTCTATCATCCCTGCTCATCCATCTCAGATTAAGGCATCAACGCTCACTCCTACCTTGCCCCAAAGATCCCCCTGCAAAAACTGTGCTCAATCCCCGCACCCTGAATTGCACTCCCTCCAATTGCCACCAAAAACCCCAAAAATCATTAAATCAACCCCCTATCAATTTACTAGCCTAAAATCTTTATTCTTAATTGGTCAGCCTAATCATATTGAAAGATCTATCAAATCTGACCCGAGAGAGCCTTCTCATATCTCGTAGGGCTAGCTACGAGGTGAAATGGTTTGATGTAGCCTTGAGAGTTTGTCTATCTCAGCCTAGGTGAATTCCAAGCGCTAACATATTGGCGACCATACTGGGGACAACAAATTTGTAATTTGCTCATTGTAGTGTGATTTCTTAAGTCTTAGACGGAGCCTGAAGTTACGCCAGAAGCCTTCGAAAACGCTCTTGTTTTACATCAGCGTTAGTAGATAAACGCTGCTTCAGTCAATCTCCGTGAGCTTTTGAAACCCTCACTTCATTGACATTTTTTGTCCCAGTATCATTATGGACTCTAAGCTTTGGATGATAGGCTAAGAGTTTTCATACGGCTGAGTGGTTTTTCCTTTCCTAGTCTATTCGCAAAAACAAGTTGGCTACTGATCCAAGACCAATTGTCAGATCTAATTCATGCCCAGCTATTTTTGATTATCTTGAAGATTTAGAATTTGATGAAAGTTTTGAGTTATCGCTGTTTAAAGCTAAGTCTGAAAGTGCACTCGATTCTTTAGTCCTTGATCCTGATTTTGCAGCTGCTATTGAATTTGAAAGACATAATAAGCTGGTTGAAAATTTCATCTTAAGACATCTTCAGACACAGATACAAGCTACCACTCTTGCTGATTTCCTTGAAAATATCTCTGGACATATAGGATCCACTATCAGGGCACACGAGCAAGCTTATCCTCCTTATGTTTCAGTTTCACCTATAATCACATATCCCGAATCCGCAGTTGGTTCTCCGCCTTCTTCTCCTACTCCTCTGACTCCCCCAACTCCACAAACTTCTCTCCCTATTGTTACAGCCTCTGTTATTATACTCCCACCTCCCCCTCCTCAAACACATCCTACTCCTCCACCTCCCACGCCTAGAGCAATGGCAGCCCGGTTTGCCCCACTTGTATTGCCTGCTAATCTTCATGATATGCCTGATTACCAAAGCAAAATTCCCATGTTCGATGGCACTCCACAGAGTATTACAGCACAGCAACATATCGATAAAATGTCCACTTTCTTTGATCTATATGAGTTAGATGAAGAAGATGTTACCATGCGGTTGTTCGTGCAAACATTTGCCGGAGAAGTAAGAAAATGGTTTAGAGGGTTGGCAGCTAACAGCATCACCACCTTAGAAGCACTCGAGAATCAATTCTTGGACCGATGGGAAATAAGGAAAGACCCACTGCAAATCAATGCCGAGTACAACAACCTCAAGCGAAATCCGGGTGAGTCGGTTCAAGATTATATCATCAGATTTAATTCAGTATATAACGCTATACCCGATGATTTGAAACCATCAAGAAAGTCCGCATTGCTTAAGTTCCCGGATGGTTTCGATCCGGAGATGGCCTACTCACTGCGGGACCGAGATCCTCCTACCTTGGAGGAAATGCAGAAAATTGCAGTCAGTGTGGAGGCTAATTTGAATGACAAAAGGGCAAGAATGAAGGCGGAAAAGAAGGTCACAATCAAAGAGGAGGTAGCATCCACTTCTCAAGTTATTCGGAAAATGGAAGAGGTGTCAAAGGCACTCCAAAATCTCAGTCTTGGCAAACCGGAACCACAAGTTCGAAATCCAAACTTCAGAGGCCAACAACAGCAGCCCCAATATAGGATCAAACAGCGGGAAGCACGAGCACAAGAGGCGGCAGTGCAGCAACCGATCCAGCCCCCATTTCAGCAAAACTATGTCACTCAAGAATCTGAAGATGAGGGTGAAGGTCCTGGTGAAGAGAATCATTTTTTCACTCCCGATGATATGCCCACTTACATCACGGAGGAAGAAGAGCTGGTAAGTAATGCTTATACACCTCAAGATGAGCATTACATTCTATCTAATGATGTGGTACTTCAAGATGAGTCTGAGGAGTACCAACGAGGTTACTTACATGCTTTATCAGCTCAACAAGGCCAGCAGAGACAGTTGAGAAACCGGACAGTTCCCATACATCCAATTCAAAAGAGGGCAGAAAATTTGGCAAAGAATGGTGCTGCTGTTCCACAGAGAAAGGGTAAAGAAGTCATGGATCCTCCATCAACTCAAACAGTTCCAGCAAACAAGATGGATCAGCCATCAAATGTACCCAAAGATAGAGCAGAAAAACGAGATAATCCGGCAAAAGAAAGTGAGAAAAGTCAAGCATTCAGCATTGAGAATGAAGTCTCAAAATTGAAATTGTCCATTCCACTTACAGAAGTCATGAAGAACACTACTTACAGAACACAAATTTCTAAGATGTTCAATACTGATCTAATGTTAGATGCGGTAAATGTGGAGGATGATCAGCCAGAATTAATCTTTGGGCCAGCTCTAAACGGTGAGTCTCCGGAAAGCGATGTCCCGCCATTCTATATCAGCTTAAGAATTCATGATTATGTGCTTCATAATGCTATGTTCGATTCGGGAGCATCACACAATTTAATGCCCAAGGCAATAATGGAGAAGTTGGGACTTGATATAACTCGTAAGTACCATGATCTATACTCATTTGATTCCAGCCGGGTTAGATGGATCGATTTGATTAAAGATTTAGTTGTTAGCTTGGATCAAATTCCCGCAAAGAATCTCCTGATGGATGTGGTAGTAGCGGACATTCCACCAAGGTTTGGCATGCTTCTTTCAAGGTCATGGGGATCAAAACTCAAAGGTACTTTACAGCTGGACTTTTCATATGCCACTATTCCGGTGTTTGGACAAATGAGGAAAGTCTATCGAGAGAAAAAGATGAAGTATATGATTACAAGCAAGGAAAAACCGGTAAATCATCCTGTAAACTATGTACAGACAGATCTAGAGTCCTATGTTTTATTTGCTGATAGTTTTAATGAAGTAGATAGTCAATTAGTTCAGATAGAAGATATCCCAGGCATTGCTGAAGATTTCAGAGAAATATTGAGAACGGAGAGTGAAGAAAAGACTGTTGTCATAAGGTCAATTGCTGAGACAAATGGGCAGCAAGTCATGACTGCAACAACATCACAAGTACAGCCCTTGGATGATGATGAAGATGGTCTTTGGACCATGGATTTTGATGGTGCAGTGGGCAGCGATGGAGCAGGCATTGGTGTATGGATTCGCAGTCCGTTTTCAGTCCCTAACCAAGTTCCAAGCAAGGTACAAGTTTGCTCTTATAAATTGGCTTTTGATTGTTCGAATAATGAAGCTGAATATGAGGCCCTTATAGCTGGTTTGAAAATCCTCCGGAAATTGAAAGCAAAGAAAATAGCAGTTTATGGCGACTCCGAGTTAGTGATCAAACAAGTGAAGGGGGAATTCCAAGCTAAGCATCCTCGTATGCGGGCTTATCGCAATGCTGTTCTAGATATTTTGAAGCGGTTTTCAGAGCATACTTTAACATGCATACCACGGATACAAAATGGAGTTGCAGATGCATTGGCCAAGGCAGCAAGCAATTTGAAAATACCAATGAATTCGAGCAACAAGTTTGAAATCTATGTAAAACACCGCCCTACAATCCCGGACAACCAAAGGAGTTGGCAAGTCTTTCAGGATGATGAGGAAATCAAAGACTTCTTGCATGGAGAAGGTAAGTTTGAAGAAATTTCAATTGACATGGAGCCTGAAGGAATGAATCAAATGGATGTTTTGCAGCTGAAAGACAATCACATTCCAAAGGGGCTGATTCCTTTAGAAGAACTTTTTGATCAAGATGATGTGGCTCGCAAGCCAACTTTGATGCCAACAGAAGAAGGTGTGGAAGATGTGAACCTTGGGACAGCGGAACATCCAAAGATGGTGAAATTATCGAAGGCCCTGCCACTCAAGGTAAAGAATCAATACATTAGATTGCTGTCAACATTTTCTAATGTATTCGCTTGGGATTATTCAGATTTAAAGACCTATGATACAAGCATAATCCAACACACCATTCCAATCAAGCAAAATCAGAAACCTTTTCGGCAAAAGTTGCGGAGGATCAATCCCAAGTTGTTGCCCTTGATTGAAAAAGAGGTAAATAGGCTCTATCAGTCCGGAATTATAGTTCCCGTTCGCTTTTCAGATTGGATCTCTAATCTAGTGCCAGTAAGGAAGAAGACCGGTGAGATTCGGTTATGCATAGATTTCAGAAATTTGAACAAAGTATCTCTCAAGGATAACTATCCGCTGCCCAAGATGGATCACATATTGCAGCGGGTAGTGGGTGCCTCAAAGATGTCGTTGCTAGATGGATACTCCGGCTACAATCAAATCTTAGTCCATGAGGATGACCGTGATAAGACAGCCTTCATTACGCCTTGGGGAACATTTCATTATGCTAAAATGCCATTTGGTGAATGCAAGTGCTACATTTCAGCGAGCTATGGATATGGCCTTTGCCAATGAAAAGGACATATTCTTAGTTGTATACCTTGATGACTTAACAGTATTTTCCAAATCCGATGAGGAGCATCTTTTTCATTTGACGAAAGTATTCCAAAAATGTAGAAAATATGGCATTTATTTAAATCCAAAAAAGAGTCTTTTTGCCATGAGTGAAGGTAAATTGCTGGGACATATCATTTCCAAAGATGGTATACGAATTTTTCCCGCACGGGTGGAGGCAATTCAGCAGCTAGAGCAGCCCCGAAACAAGAAGGAGATACAATCTTTTAATGGTAAATTAAATTTTCTGCGCCGCTTCATTCCTAATCTTGCAGAGCACCTTAGAGAAATGACCAACATGCTTCGGAAGGACAGCGAGATCAAATGGACTGAGGAAGCGGTCAAATCCTTCAACTTAATCAAGGTAATCTTGTCTTCAGCCCCGACCTTAATCAGCCCTGATTATACTCAGGATTTCATCTTGTTTTCTTTCGCTTCCGAGCATACATTGGCAGCGGTATTAATGCAAAAGAGAGAGGGTGTTGAAAGGCCAATTGCATTTTTCAGCCGGATCATTAGAGATGGGGCATTAAACTATAACATCATTGAGAAACAAGCGTTGGCCCTGATTAAGGCATTGAAATATTTCCGGGTTTATATTCTTCATTCTCATGTATTAGCTTATGTTCCTAGTGCAGCAGTAAAGGATGTCTTGGTACAAACAGAGCCGGAAGGTAGGAGAGGTAAGTGTATTGCTGCTCTCTTGGAGTATGATGTTGAAATCAAGCCAACCAAGCTGATTAAAGGACAAGGACTTGCTAAACTAATGGCTGAAACAAACCTTCACGCCCTTGATATCAACTTGATCGCTGCCTTATCCGATGGTGAAGGAGAAAATTCAGCGGTTCAGGTATCAGATATTTTTATTAATTCTCCTTGGTATGCTGATATAGTATATGTACTTCAGAATGTGTCCGCGCCTCCTGGAATGTCAAAGAACAAAGCGAGGACTTTGAAATTAAAGGCTGCTAAATTTTGCATTATGAAATCAGCATTGTATTGGAAAGATCCCGGGGGCATCTTGCTAAATTGTTTGGTTGAAGAGGAAGCAAAAGCGACGGTAGAATACTTCCATAAAGGTGACTGTGGAGGTCATTTATTTTGGAAAACTACAGCCAACAAGATTTTGCGAGCTGGTTTTTATTGGCCTTCTCTTTTTTCTGATGTGTACAAAGCGGTAAAGAGCTGCCATGAGTGCCAAATATTTCAAGGAAAACAAAGATTGCAGCCATTGCCTCTCAAACCGGTGGAAATCAGTGCACCATTTCAGCAGTGGGGCCTTGATTTCATTGGTGAAATCCACCCAGCTTCGTCCGGGCAGCATAGATGGATCTTGACTGCCACTGATTACTTCACAAAGTGGATAGAGGCAATTCCTACTCGGCAGGCCACAGATTCGGTAATTATCTCTTTCCTTGAAACTAATATCTTGTCACGTTTCGGTTGTCCATTCAAATTAATCACAGATAATGCAGCTGCCTTTAAGTCCAATAAGATGGTGGATTTTTGCTATAAGTACAACATCAGCTTGGGTCACTCCACCGCTTATCATCCGCAAGGTAATGGGCTGGCCGAATCATCAAATAAGTCACTAGTGAACATTATCAAAAAGATGCTGGAAATTAACAAGAAAAGTTGGCACAAGAAGTTGGTCAATGCATTATGGGCTGATCGGGTGAGCCAAAAGAAATCCATAGGAATGTCGCCATTTGAGATTGTTTACGGAGTTGATGCAGTCTTTCCAACATCACTTAGTGTATCGGTCGCAAAATTAATTCAAGAAACGGGAGAAGATATGGATCCAATGCAACGGAGAATCAGTCAGATGGTCCACTTACAGCAGACAAGGGAAGAAGTTCTCCAAAACTCTTTGAAGTTGCAAGAACGTATCAAGAAGATCTATGATAAGAAGGCAAAGTCGGAAAATTTTCAGCTAGAAGATGTTGTTTTGAGATGGGATGCTCGAAACGAGGACAAAGGTAAGCACGGTAAATTTGATAATTTGTGGAAAGGTCCTTATAAGATTGCTGCATATCGTGGTCCTAATGCTTTCATTCTCAAGGAGTTGAATGGCGACGAATGTCCCGGTGGGTCGGTGAATGGCCGGCTTCTCAAGAGATATCACGCTTGAGCAATGCTGCTCTAAATCATCTTCATTGTATATATCATTTTACTTTACTACAGCAAGTGTGAACTGATCTTTCATTCTTGGATTGGGGCCCGAAGTGAAGGCTATAATTCCAAGGATGAAGATTGGTTGGTGTGGGATTTTCAGTTTGTTTACTTTCTGCAAAAGGTCAGTTTGTTTGAGTCATAGTCCTTTGAGAGTTTTCAGTTTATAGTCAAAGTCAAATAAAGTCTTTTTGAGTATGGTTATTTTTGTACTAGTTGACTCCATTGCCCAATGAATAAAGCACTGGTCTGCTCTCCCAAGAGGTCTGAGGTTCTTGGCACCTCCAAGGAGCTGTCATCCCCATTGGAGCCAATGTTAGTGTCGGTCTTGAGCCCTCCATCAGTGATCAATAGCTCTTTGCATATGCATAGTTAGGTGTCTCATCAGTGTCAATTTTGCATCCCACTAGGCATGCCATAACACTGAATGGAGGAGCTGGTCTTTGTTCCCTTCTTGGCTTAGCTGGATTAAGTCATACCACAATGAAATTGAGTCATACTTGTTTTTGTTTTTGTCTTGAGGTCCCATGGTGTTAGGTCTAGGGTTTTAAGTCAAAAATCATTGCAAGGTCATGAGTCAAACCCAGTGAGTGCCCAGCAAGCCAGAAGGAAGTATGTACATCTGTTTCAATGTTATTTTCATCAGCTACAGGTCATTTAATGCCTTGGATTTAAAAACCCTGTTTTTAAGTCCAAGGTCATGAGAAATTTGTAAAAATAAAGAAATTTTCAAAAGTTTTCAAAAGTGCCGGCAACAACCCTGGTTCCTTCGCCACAGCCCATCAGATGGTCAACCTGCAAAAAGAACGAAGTCAAACGCCTCAAAGAGCTAATTTCAGGACAAAATGACTCCAAAACAGTGTTAAAAAAGAATGTCAAAGTGGAAACATTATAAAGTGGGTTTTTGAGTTAAATTTTTTCAAATGTAAGCATATAAAGGTAAATTCCCTCTTTGAAGACCCTCATTGTGCATTTGGGAGCAAGAAATTACAAGGAGAGAAGCAAGAGAGCGATTTGGGCAATTTGCAGCAAATTTCGAGCTTTTGGAGGGTGCGCGACCACTCCACCAGGGTGCGCGACCACCTGGGAGGTGCGCGACCACTCCACCATGCGCGACCACCTGGGAGGTGCGCGACCACTCCACCAGGGTGCGCGACCACCTGGGAGGTGCGCGACCACTCCAGCGCAAAATTCCTTTGTTATTTTGGTCGGGCGCGACCACTCGAAGGGTGCGCGACCACTCGAGGGAGGGGCGCGACCACTTGTCCAGCAAGCTCAGAAACTCGTCAAAACTTCAAATTTCTTCCAAATTGCTTGTGGTTTCTTCAAGGTAGGCCTCCCAAACAACTTTTATGATGGTGCCATGGATTCAATGATTGGTTTGTGCTCATTTTATCATGCAAAAATTATCAAAAGATAGGTTAAGTGACTTGTTGTTTTGCAAGCTTATGTTAGAGTATTGTTTGCTTTTCAAGGTTAATTATTCCTTTGTTTCCCTCCATTTTTTTTTCCCATTATAAATTCACAAATGTTAGAATGTTGTTTTTATCAATCTCATTTGCAAAATTAATGCTAAAACCCCAGCCCAATTCCATGAAACCCTAAACCCTCCCTAAAACTCTATTCAAACCCTAAATTCTACCATGTTTCCTACCCAAACCCTACACTATGACACACAGCAAAATATATGTAAAAAACACAGCAAAATGAAAAGAAACATTTAAAAAAAAAAAAGATATGATGGCAAGAGGCATGCACATGAATATCATAAAAAAAAAGTAATGTAATTATGCATAGCCTAGTAAAAGATATGAGCAAAAAAGACATGTTGCTGTATAAAAATCAGAGGTTAGATAGCTGTGAGAAGTGTCCATGACAAAGTTTATAAATGTACCAGCTGCAATGTTGTCAAAATGAGCAGTCTACTGTGCTAGGGTTTGCACAATGACATGGTATACCTCCCTATCCCTAAACTCTGTTTTTCCTACCCTTTCCTTCATGAAAACCCTAATTCAATTGCTCATTAATCCCTTCCTAAAAATCCCTATGCAATTGATATCCCTTCCCTTCTGTCAAAGCATGTAAATGAAACCCTATTTCACCTATGACAAAAAGCATTCATGAAGCTGCCAGCATTGTTAAAAGAACTGCTGTTATAAAGTATAGTTGGCAGAGATTGTTAATGTGTTCCCTAGTCCCAAGACCCTAATTTCCTTTATCCCCTCATTTCCCTAAATACCCTTGATACATGCTATCCCATTTCCTTTTCAAACTGTCATAAGAACCCTTCCCCTCCCTTTGTGATCAAATAAACAAGATCCCTGTTTCCCATTAGCATCAATGGCCAGTTTAAAATGTTGAAAAAACAGAGTATGTTCATGAAAAGACATTCAAAGACAAAATAAAAAGGAGCAGCCTGTAAATTGTTCATGGTTGATGCTACCCTATTCCCCTATGCTCATGCCCTCATTCCCTCCATCATGAAAATTTATATTGTCCTTTCCCTTGGTGATCATAACACATTTTCCCTAATAAAGTATTGATTTGCAAATGATGAGAAATGGAATGACATGTTTGACATTGTGTGATTATTTCCTTCAAAATTCCCTGTTGATAATATATATTTTCCCTTTCCTTATGTAAATTCCCTCCCCTAACATTTCCCTCATGATTTTTCCCCTTGAAAACAGCATACTTCTCAGCATTTTGCAGGCAGGGCAGCAGTCATCTTTGCCTATTTGTTCCACCTTGCTCAATAACATCATGTCAACCACTGAGACTAATGAGCAAAGTGACGACCGATCTTCATCCACGGAGGTTGAGACACAGCGGAGGCCTCGTAAGGGTGGCAAGAGTGGTCATCACAAGAGAGAAGAGCCCACATCCTTGGCAGAGTTGCAGGCTTGCCCATTGGCAGTGACTTGCTTTCAGTACATGTCATGCTATCAGTTTTGCGAGAAGCTTGCACAGATTCAACATCATAGGGAGCTGGCCCGGCTATTTGTTTTACACCTTCATGACGGGCAGGTCACTCTTGCAGGAGTGAATTTTGTGTTTTCTCCAGAGGCCATCTCACAGGCTACCGGGATACCCAATGTGGGTGAGGTGTGGCCAAAGCGCAAGTGGCTGGATTTGGTATATTTCGAGCCATATGTCAGGCCAACATACATACACAACTTGTCAGGGAACTTTCCTATCAGATTCCTCCGAGCGGAATATGCAGCTATCATGAGGCTTATTATGCACTATTTCACGTGCGAGGGGAGATTTTCACGAGTATTTGCATGCCACATTCGCATATTGATGCACTTTACCAGGGTGAGGATGATGAACATCCCGGTTTATCTTTTTCACGACATTCAGAGGATGGTTTCCATATTCCAGAAGCAGACCCCAGCTCAGCAGCTTATGTCATCATGGTCTCATCCAGCTGGTTGTGTCCCATCAGCTGAGCCAGCAGGGCATTCCTTGGGCAGATTTTATCTCCCGTGAGTTCTTCACACAGCCACGGCCAGAGCCAGAGGCAGTTCACGAGGAGGGAGGGCCATCACATCAGCCCGAGGCTAGTATTCTGAGACATATGGCTTCTTCTCCTCGGATCACTTATCAGAAAGGTCATAGGACCTTATTTGCAGCAGCTCGACGAGTACTTTCTCCACAGCAGGTGGAAGGGGTCTCGTCATCTTCTTCAGATCAGCGAGTGTTATCTCCACACCAGGTGGAAGGGGCCTCGCATTCTTCAGCAGCAGAGGCAGTACGAGAGGGCAAGCAGCCCATGGTTGAGGATGAGGCAGTTGGCGAGGCACATCCTGGTTTCATTGATCTTGATGCTCATTCTCCTTCCTCTTCAGATTTCTATGAGCTCATTAGGCAGAGAGAGGAGGAGAACCTTGTGTTGCAGCGGAAGCTTGAGATGGCTCAGTGGACCATCACTTATTTAGGGCAGCGGAACAAACAGCTAGAGACGGAGAAAGAGCTGGATGAACTATGGAGAATCCGCGGTAACAGAGGCTTGAACCGCAGGAGGCCCGGGGACCCATTGCCCGCTGATAGGGAGTCATTGCTCATCCAAGAAAATCTTCGCTTGGAGAGATTGTTGGAGAAGGCAAATCATGACAAAGAGCTGCTACGCAACATGAAAACACACTATTGGGCACGGTTGCATGTTTGCAAAGCTAAAATGAAAATTCTCCAAAGGAAGCTGTCAGAGGCCCCGAAGAAGAAGAAGAGGACAAACCCACTCCGTATCTTGGCTGAGGCATCCCTCACTCACCATGGTACTCATTAGCCTTCATCCAGCAGCAAAATCAAAAAAATTTGAGAGTTTTGGAGCATTTTGGAAATTTTTTGGAAATTTACAGGTTTTTGCCTGTGGAGTGGTCGCGCACCCCGCGCGACCACTCGTGGGGACAGCTCAGAATGAGAAAAAGTTGACATTTTTGGAAAGGGCATGCAAAGACTAAAATTACCTATACTTGGGAGAAGCCTGATTTTGAGATTTGAGCCTCCAAAAGCTCAAAATACATCAAAAAAATGACTTTCTGCCCACTTTTTGAGTTGCAGAAAGTGACCTTGGGAGAATTGACTTTTGAGGGGTCAAATCAACTCCAAATCCAGAAATTCCACTTGGGATGGAAAGTAGACAGACCAAGCTTTCCAATGAGCCATCTTGCACCTGATTTGGACCAGTGGAACCCACTCAAAAGTTGCTGCAAAGGGGCGCGACCACTCGAGCAGGGGGCGCGACCACTCGAGCTGAATTTGGCAGTTTTGACTTTTCAGGCCAGAAAACACTGTTTTCACCTTGGTTGATGATTTTTACTTGTAGATGATGGATGAATGTATAATTTTCATGGCACATTGATAGATTTTATCTCTCTTTACCCTTCTAGAAGCTTCCTTGATGTAAAAAGTGAATAATTAATGCATGGATGAGTTAGCTAAGTAATAGAGGCAAGTTGTTGGACTGCCTATTATCTAGTGCTTAATTTAGAATTAGTTCAAACTGCCCCTAGGAAGCTGAGCTCGACCCCTAGAGGTGGGGAAAGGAGTTAGATGGTCTATATTATGCTCTCTCTTTCTCATTTTCATGGTTGGACTCTTGTGGGAGAAAGCATTATTGTGTATTGTACATCTATTTCTGCAATTTAAGGAAAGGAAGGCCAGGGTTTTGCAGACATCATTGTGGATTCTTGTGGATTGATGTGTTGATGGTGTGTTCTCTACATGTTCTTGTAAGTTTGTTTATGTATTCCACATCTCTTTTTTGCTTCTAATTGGACAGATGAAGTGGTAAAGTTTGAATTCATGCTTTGACATGCTCGGCTTTTTAGTTTGTTCAATATTTATGTTTTCTACTGTCTAGAGAGGATTCAAAATGGTTGTTTGCCCTCTTTAGCTCCTCCTCTATCATCCCTGATCATCCATCTCAGATTAAGGCATCAGCGCTCACTCCTACCTTGCCCCAAAGATCCCCCTGCAAAAACTGTGCTCAATCCCCGCACCCTGAATTGCACTCCCTCCAATTGCCACCAAAAACCCCAAAAATCATTAAATCAACCCCCTATCAATTTACTAGCCTAAAATCTTTATTCTTAATTGGTCAGCCTAATCATATTGAAAGATCTATCAAATCTGACCCGAGAGAGCCTTCTCATACCTCGTAGGGCTAGCTACGAGGTGAAATGGTTTGATGTAGCCTTGAGAGTTTGTCTATCTCAGCCTAGGTGAATTCCAAGCGCTAACATATTGGCGACCATACTGGGGACAACAAATTTGTAATTTGCTCATTGTAGTGTGATTTCTTAAGTCTTAGACGGAGCCTGAAGTTACGCCAGAAGCCTTCGAAAACGCTCTTGTTTTACATCAGCGTTAGTAGATAAACGCTGCTTCAGTCAATCTCCGTGAGCTTTTGAAACCCTCACTTCATTGACATTTTTTGTCCCAGTATCATTATGGACTCTAAGCTTTGGATGATAGGCTAAGAGTTTTCATACGGCTGAGTGGTTTTTCCTTTCCTAGTCTGTTCGCAAAAACAAGTTGGCTACTGATCCAAGACCAATTGTCAGATCTAATTCATGCCCAGCTATTTTTGATTATCTTGAAGATTTAGAATTTGATGAAAGTTTTGAGTTATCGCTGTTTAAAGCTAAGTCTGAAAGTGCACTCGATTCTTTAGTCCTTGATCCTGATTTTGCAGCTGCTATTGAATTTGAAAGACATAATAAGCTGGTTGAAAATTTCATCTTAAGACATCTTCAGACACAGATACAAGCTACCACTCTTGCTGATTTCCTTGAAAATATCTCTGGACATATCGGATCCACTATCACGGCACACGAGCAAGCTTATCCTCCTTATGTTTCAGTTTCACCTATAATCACATATCCCGAATCCGCAGTTGGTTCTCCGCCTTCTTCTCCTACTCCTCTGACTCCCCCAACTCCACAAACTTCTCTCCCTATTGTTACAGCCTCTGTTATTATACTCCCACCTCCCCCTCCTCAAACACATCCTACTCCTCCACCTCCCACGCCTAGAGCAATGGCAGCCCGGTTTGCCCCACTTGTATTGCCTGCTAATCTTCATGATATGACGGCTGATTACCAAAGCAAAATTCCCATGTTCGATGGCACTCCACAGAGTATTACAGCACAGCAACATATCGATAAAATGTCCACTTTCTTTGATCTATATGAGTTAGATGAAGAAGATGTTACCATGCGGTTGTTCGTGCAAACATTTGCCGGAGAAGTAAGAAAATGGTTTAGAGGGTTGGCAGCTAACAGCATCACCATCCTTAGAAGCACTCGAGAATCAATTCTTGGACCGATGGGAAATAAGGAAAGACCCACTGCAAATCAATGCCGAGTACAACAACCTCAAGCGAAATCCGGGTGAGTCGGTTCAAGATTATATCATCAGATTTAATTCAGTATATAACGCTATACCCGATGATTTGAAACCATCAAGAAAGTCCGCATTGCTTAAGTTCCCGGATGGTTTCGATCCGGAGATGGCCTACTCACTGCGGGACCGAGATCCTCCTACCTTGGAGGAAATGCAGAAAATTGCAGTCAGTGTGGAGGCTAATTTGAATGACAAAAGGGCAAGAATGAAGGCGGAAAAGAAGGTCACAATCAAAGAGGAGGTAGCATCCACTTCTCAAGTTATTCGGAAAATGGAAGAGGTGTCAAAGGCACTCCAAAATCTCAGTCTTAGCAAACTGGAACCACAAGTTCGAAATCCAAACTTCAGAGGCCAACAACAGCAGCCCCAATATAGGATCAAACAGCGGGAAGCACGAGCACAAGAGGCGGCAGTGCAGCAACCGATCCAGCCCCCATTTCAGCAAAACTATGTCACTCAAGAATCTGAAGATGAGGGTGAAGGTCCTGGTGAAGAGAATCATTTTTTCACTCCCGATGATATGCCCACTTACATCACGGAGGAAGAAGAGCTGGTAAGTAATGCTTATACACCTCAAGATGAGCATTACATTCTATCTAATGATGTGGTACTTCAAGATGAGTCTGAGGAGTACCAACGAGGTTACTTACATGCTTTATCAGCTCAACAAGGCCAGCAGAGACAGTTGAGAAACCGGACAGTTCCTATACATCCAATTCAAAAGAGGGCAGAAAATTTGGCAAAGAATGGTGCTGCTGTTCCACAGAGAAAGGTTAAAGAAGTCATGGATCCTCCATCAACTCAAACAGTTCCAGCAAACAAGATGGATCAGCCATCAAATGTACCCAAAGATAGAGCAGAAAAAAGAGATAATCCGGCAAAAGAAAGTGAGAAAAGTCAAGCATTCAGCATTGAGAATGAAGTCTCAAAATTGAAATTGTCCATTCCACTTACAGAAGTCATGAAGAACACTACTTACAGAACACAAATTTCTAAGATGTTCAATACTGATCTAATGTTAGATGCGGTAAATGTGGAGGATGATCAGCCAGAATTAATCTTTGGGCCAGCTCTGAACGGTGAGTCTCCGGAAAGCGATGTCCCGCCATTCTATATCAGCTTAAGAATTCATGATTATGTGCTTCATAATGCTATGTTCGATTCGGGAGCATCACACAATTTAATGCCCAAGGCAATAATGGAGAAGTTGGGACTTGATATAACTCGTAAGTACCATGATCTATACTCATTTGATTCCAGCCGGGTTAGATGCATCGATTTGATTAAAGATTTAGTTGTTAGCTTGGATCAAATTCCCGCAAAGAATCTCCTGATGGATGTGGTAGTAGCGGACATTCCACCAAGGTTTGGCATGCTTCTTTCAAGGTCATGGGGATCAAAACTCAAAGGTACTTTACAGCTGGACTTTTCATATGCCACTATTCCGGTGTTTGGACAAATGAGGAAAGTCTATCGAGAGCAAAAGATGAAGTATATGATTACAAGCAAGGAAAAACCGGTAAATCATCCTGTAAACTATGTACAGACAGATCTAGAGTCCTATGTTTTATTTGCTGATAGTTTTAATGAAGTAGATAGTCAATTAGTTCAGATAGAAGATATCCCAGGCATTGCTGAAGATTTCAGAGAAATATTGAGAACGGAGAGTGAAGAAAAGACTGTTGTCATAAGGTCAATTGCTGAGACAAATGGGCAGCAAGTCATGACTGCAACAACATCACAAGTACAGCCCTTGGATGATGATGAAGATGGTCTTTGGACCATGGATTTTGATGGTGCAGTGGGCAGCGATGGAGCAGGCATTGGTGTATGGATTCGCAGTCCGTTTTCAGTCCCTAACCAAGTTCCAAGCAAGGTACAAGTTTGCTCTTATAAATTGGCTTTTGATTGTTCGAATAATGAAGCTGAATATGAGGCCCTTATAGCTGGTTTGAAAATCCTCCGGAAATTGAAAGCAAAGAAAATAGCAGTTTATGGCGACTCCGAGTTAGTGATCAAACAAGTGAAGGGGGAATTCCAAGCTAAGCATCCTCGTATGCGGGCTTATCGCAATGCTGTTCTAGATATTTTGAAGCGGTTTTCAGAGCATACTTTAACATGCATACCACGGATACAAAATGGAGTTGCAGATGCATTGGCCAAGGCAGCAAGCAATTTGAAAATACCAATGAATTCGAGCAACAAGTTTGAAATCTATGTAAAACACCGCCCTACAATCCCGGACAACCAAAGGAGTTGGCAAGTCTTTCAGGATGATGAGGAAATCAAAGACTTCTTGCATGGAGAAGGTAAGTTTGAAGAAATTTCAATTGACATGGAGCCTGAAGGAATGAATCAAATGGATGTTTTGCAGCTGAAAGACAATCACATTCCAAAGGGGCTGATTCCTTTAGAAGAACTTTTTGATCAAGATGATGTGGCTCGCAAGCCAACTTTGATGCCAACAGAAGAAGGTGTGGAAGATGTGAACCTTGGGACAGCGGAACATCCAAAGATGGTGAAATTATCGAAGGCCCTGCCACTCAAGGTAAAGAATCAATACATTAGATTGCTGTCAACATTTTCTAATGTATTCGCTTGGGATTATTCAGATTTAAAGACCTATGATACAAGCATAATCCAACACACCATTCCAATCAAGCAAAATCAGAAACCTTTTCGGCAAAAGTTGCGGAGGATCAATCCCAAGTTGTTGCCCTTGATTGAAAAAGAGGTAAATAGGCTCTATCAGTCCGGAATTATAGTTCCCGTTCGCTTTTCAGATTGGATCTCTAATCTAGTGCCAGTAAGGAAGAAGACCGGTGAGATTCGGTTATGCATAGATTTCAGAAATTTGAACAAAGTATCTCTCAAGGATAACTATCCGCTGCCCAAGATGGATCACATATTGCAGCGGGTAGTGGGTGCCTCAAAGATGTCGTTGCTAGATGGATACTCCGGCTACAATCAAATCTTAGTCCATGAGGATGACCGTGATAAGACAGCCTTCATTACGCCTTGGGGAACATTTCATTATGCTAAAATGCCATTTGGTGAATGCAGGTGCTACATTTCAGCGAGCTATGGATATGGCCTTTGCCAATGAAAAGGACATATTCTTAGTTGTATACCTTGATGACTTAACAGTATTTTCCAAATCCGATGAGGAGCATCTTTTTCATTTGACGAAAGTATTCCAAAAATGTAGAAAATATGGCATTTCTTTAAATCCAAAAAAGAGTCTTTTGTCCATGAGTGAAGGTAAATTGCTGGGACATATCATTTCCAAAGATGGTATACGAATTTTTCCCGCACGGGTGGAGGCAATTCAGCAGCTAGAGCAGCCCCGAAACAAGAAGGAGATACAATCTTTTAATGGTAAATTAAATTTTCTGCGCCGCTTCATTCCTAATCTTGCAGAGCACCTTAGAGAAATGACCAACATGCTTCGGAAGGACAGCGAGATCAAATGGACTGAGGAAGCGGTCAAATCCTTCAACTTAATCAAGGTAATCTTGTCTTCAGCCCCGACCTTAATCAGCCCTGATTATACTCAGGATTTCATCTTGTTTTCTTTCGCTTCCGAGCATACATTGGCAGCGGTATTAATGCAAAAGAGAGAGGGTGTTGAAAGGCCAATTGCATTTTTCAGCCGGATCATTAGAGATGGGGCATTAAACTATAACATCATTGAGAAACAAGCGTTGGCCCTGATTAAGGCATTGAAATATTTCCGGGTTTATATTCTTCATTCTCATGTATTAGCTTATGTTCCTAGTGCAGCAGTAAAGGATGTCTTGGTACAAACAGAGCCGGAAGGTAGGAGAGGTAAGTGTATTGCTGCTCTCTTGGAGTATGATGTTGAAATCAAGCCAACCAAGCTGATTAAAGGACAAGGACTTGCTAAACTAATGGCTGAAACAAACCTTCACGCCCTTGATATCAACTTGATCGCTGCCTTATCCGATGGTGAAGGAGAAAATTCAGCGGTTCAGGTATCAGATATTTTTATTAATTCTCCTTGGTATGCTGATATAGTATATGTACTTCAGAATGTGTCCGCGCCTCCTGGAATGTCAAAGAACAAAGCGAGGACTTTGAAATTAAAGGCTGCTAAATTTTGCATTATGAAATCAGCATTGTATTGGAAAGATCCCGGGGGCATCTTGCTAAATTGTTTGGTTGAAGAGGAAGCAAAAGCGACGGTAGAATACTTCCATAAAGGTGACTGTGGAGGTCATTTATTTTGGAAAACTACAGCCAACAAGATTTTGCGAGCTGGTTTTTATTGGCCTTCTCTTTTTTCTGATGTGTACAAAGCGGTAAAGAGCTGCCATGAGTGCCAAATATTTCAAGGAAAACAAAGATTGCAGCCATTGCCTCTCAAACCGGTGGAAATCAGTGCACCATTTCAGCAGTGGGGCCTTGATTTCATTGGTGAAATCCACCCAGCTTCGTCCGGGCAGCATAGATGGATCTTGACTGCCACTGATTACTTCACAAAGTGGATAGAGGCAATTCCTACTCGGCAGGCCACAGATTCGGTAATTATCTCTTTCCTTGAAACTAATATCTTGTCACGTTTCGGTTGTCCATTCAAATTAATCACAGATAATGCAGCTGCCTTTAAGTCCAATAAGATGGTGGATTTTTGCTATAAGTACAACATCAGCTTGGGTCACTCCACCGCTTATCATCCGCAAGGTAATGGGCTGGCCGAATCATCAAATAAGTCACTAGTGAACATTATAAAAAAGATGCTGGAAATTAACAAGAAAAGTTGGCACAAGAAGTTGGTCAATGCATTATGGGCTGATCGGGTGAGCCAAAAGAATCCATAGGAATGTCGCCATTTGAGATTGTTTACGGAGTTGATGCAGTCTTTCCAACATCACTTAGTGTATCGGTCGCAAAATTAATTCAAGAAACGGGAGAAGATATGGATCCAATGCAACGGAGAATCAGTCAGATGGTCCACTTACAGCAGACAAGGGAAGAAGTTCTCCAAAACTCTTTGAAGTTGCAAGAACGTATCAAGAAGATCTATGATAAGAAGGCAAAGTCGGAAAATTTTCAGCTAGAAGATGTTGTTTTGAGATGGGATGCTCGAAACGAGGACAAAGGTAAGCACGGTAAATTTGATAATTTGTGGAAAGGTCCTTATAAGATTGCTGCATATCGTGGTCCTAATGCTTTCATTCTCAAGGAGTTGAATGGCGACGAATGTCCCGGTGGGTCGGTGAATGGCCGGCTTCTCAAGAGATATCACGCTTGAGCAATGCTGCTCTAAATCATCTTCATTGTATATATCATTTTACTTTACTACAGCAAGTGTGAACTGATCTTTCATTCTTGGATTGGGGCCCGAAGTGAAGGCTATAATTCCAAGGATGAAGATTGGTTGGTGTGGGATTTTCAGTTTGTTTACTTTCTGCAAAAGGTCAGTTTGTTTGAGTCATAGTCCTTTGAGAGTTTTCAGTTTATAGTCAAAGTCAAATAAAGTCTTTTTGAGTATGGTTATTTTTGTACTAGTTGACTCCATTGCCCAATGAATAAAGCACTGGTCTGCTCTCCCAAGAGGTCCGAGGTTCTTGGCACCTCCAAGGAGCTGTCATCCCCATTGGAGCCAATGTTAGTGTCGGTCTTGAGCCCTCCATCAGTGATCAATAGCTCTTTGCATATGCATAGTTAGGTGTCTCATCAGTGTCAATTTTGCATCCCACTAGGCATGCCATAACACTGAATGGAGGAGCTGGTCTTTGTTCCCTTCTTGGCTTAGCTGGATTAAGTCATACCACAATGAAATTGAGTCATACTTGTTTTTGTTTTTGTCTTGAGGTCCCATGGTGTTAGGTCTAGGGTTTTAAGTCAAAAATCATTGCAAGGTCATGAGTCCAAACCCAGTGAGTGCCCAGCAAGCCAGAAGGAAGTATGTACATCTGTTTCAATGTTATTTTCATCAGCTACAGGTCATTTAATGCCTTGGATTTAAAAACCCTGTTTTTAAGTCCAAGGTCATGAGAAATTTGTAAAAATAAAGAAATTTTCAAAAGTTTTCAAAAGTGCCGGCAACAACCCTGGTTCCTTTGCCACAACCCATCAGATGGTCAACCTGCAAAAAGAACGAAGTCAAACGCCTCAAAGAGCTAATTTCAGGACAAAATGACTCCAAAACAGTGTTAAAAAAGAATGTCAAAGTGGAAACATTATAAAGTGGGTTTTTGAGTTAAATTTTTTCAAATGTAAGCATATAAAGGTAAATTCCCTCTTTGAAGACCCTCATTGTGCATTTGGGAGCAAGAAATTACAAGGAGAGAAGCAAGAGAGCGATTTGGGCAATTTGCAGCAAATTTCGAGCTTTTGGAGGGTGCGCGACCACTCCACCAGGGTGCGCGACCACCTGGGAGGTGCGCGACCACTCCACCAGGGTGCGCGACCACCTGGGAGGTGCGCGACCACTCCAGTGCAAAATTCCTTTGTTATTTTGGTCGGGCGCGACCACTCGAAGGGTGCGCGACCACTCGAGGGAGGTGCGCGACCACTCGTCCAGCAAGCCCAGAAATTCATCAAAACTTCAAATTTCTTCCAAATTGCTTGTGGTTTCTTCAAGGTAGGCCTCCCAACCAACTTTTATGACGGTGCCATGGATTCAATGATTGGTTTGTGCTCATTTTATCATGCAAAAATTATCAAAAGATAGGTTAAGTGACTTGTTGTTTTGCAAGCTTATGTTAGAGTATTGTTTGCTTTTCAAGGTTAATTATTCCTTTGTTTCCCTCCATTTTTTTTTCCCATTATAAATTCACAAATGTTAGAATGTTGTTTTTATCAATCTCATTTGCAAAATTAATGCTAAAACCCCAGCCCAATTCCATGAAACCCTAAACCCTCCCTAAAACTCTATTCAAACCCTAAATTCTACCATGTTTCCTACCCAAACCCTACACTATGACACACAGCAAAATATATGTAAAAAACACAGCAAAATGAAAAGAAACATTTAAAAAAAAAAAGATATGATGGCAAGAGGCATGCACATGAATATCATAAAAAAAAAGTAATGTAATTATGCATAGCCTAGTAAAAGATATGAGCAAAAAAGACATGTTGCTGTATAAAAATCAGAGGTTAGATAGCTGTGAGAAGTGTCCATGACAAAGTTTATAAATGTACCAGCTACAATGTTGTCAAAATGAGCAGTCTACTGTGCTAGGGTTTGCACAATGACATGGTATACCTCCCTATCCCTAAACTCTGTTTTTCCTACCCTTTCCTTCATGAAAACCCTAATTCAATTGCTCATTAATCCCTTCCTAAAAATCCCTATGCAATTGATATCCCTTCCCTTCTGTCAAAGCATGTAAATGAAACCCTATTTCACCTATGACAAAAAGCATTCATGAAGCTGCCAGCATTGTTAAAAGAACTGTTGTTATAAAGTATAGTTGGCAGAGATTGTTAATGTGTTCCCTAGTCCCAAGACCCTAATTTCCTTTATCCCCTCATTTCCCTAAATACCCTTGATACATGCTATCCCATTTCCTTTTCAAACTGTCATAAGAACCCTTCCCCTCCCTTTGTGATCAAATAAACAAGATCCCTGTTTCCCATTAGCATCAATGGCCAGTTTAAAATGGTTAAAAAACAGAGTATGTTCATGAAAAGACATTCAAAGACAAAATAAAAAGGAGCAGCCTGTAAATTGTTCATGGTTGATGCTACCCTATTCCCCTATGCTCATGCCCTCATTCCCTCCATCATGAAAATTTATATTGTCCTTTCCCTTGGTGATCATAACACATTTTCCCTAATAAAGTATTGATTTGCAAATGATGAGAAATGGAATGACATGTTTGACATTGTGTGATTATTTCCTTCAAAATTCCCTGTTGATAATATATATTTTCCCTTTCCTTATGTAAATTCCCTCCCCTAACATTTCCCTCATGATTTTTCCCCTTGAAAACAGCATACTTCTCAGCATTTTGCAGGCAGGGCAGCAGTCATCTTTGCCTATTTGTTCCACCTTGCTCAATAACATCATGTCAACCACTGAGACTAATGAGCAAAGTGACGACCGATCTTCATCCACGGAGGTGGCAAGAGTGGTCATCACAAGAGAGAAGAGCCCACATCCTTGGCAGAGTTGCAGGC
This sequence comes from Pinus tabuliformis, assembly GCA_031772625.1. NCBI lineage: Eukaryota > Viridiplantae > Streptophyta > Pinopsida > Pinales > Pinaceae > Pinus > Pinus tabuliformis. The sequence continues at coordinate 123,450,073 of CM062808.1, read as the reverse complement.
TTGCCCATTGGCAGTGACTTGCTTTCAGTACATGTCATGCTATCAGTTTTGCGAGAAGCTTGCACAGATTCAACATCATAGGGAGCTGGCCCGGATATTTGTTTTACACCTTCATGATGGGCAGGTCACTCTTGCAGGAGTGAATTTTGTGTTTTCTCCAGAGGCCATCTCACAGGTTACCGGGATACCCAATGTGGGTGAGGTGTGGCCAAAGCGCAAGTGGCTGGATTTGGTATATTTCGAGCCATATGTCAGGCCAACATACATACACAACTTGTCAGGGAACTTTCCTATCAGATTCCTCCGAGCGGAATATGCAGCTATCATGAGGCTTATTATGCACTATTTCACGTGCGAGGGGAGATTTTCACGAGTATTTGCATGCCACATTCGCATATTGATGCACTTTACCAGGGTGAGGATGATGAACATCCCGGTTTATCTTTTTCACGACATTCAGAGGATGGTTTCCATATTCCAGAAGCAGACCTCAGCTCAGCAGCTTATGTCATCATGGTCTCATCCAGCTGGTTGTGTCCCATCAGCTGAGCCAGCAGGGCATTCCTTGGGCAGATTTTATCTCCCGTGAGTTCTTCACACAGCCACGGCCAGAGCCAGAGGCAGTTCACGAGGAGGGAGGGCCATCACATCAGCCCGAGGCTAGTATTCCGAGACATATGGCTTCTTCTCCTCGGATCACTTATCAGAAAGGTCATAGGACCTTATTTGCAGCAGCTCGACGGGTACTTTCTCCACAGCAGGTGGAAGGGGTCTCGTCATCTTCTTCAGATCAGCGAGTGTTATCTCCACACCAGGTGGAAGGGGCCTCGCATTCTTCAGCAGCAGAGGCAGTACGAGAGGGCAAGCAGCCCATGGTTGAGGATGAGGCAGTTGGCGAGGCACATCCTGGTTTCATTGATCTTGATGCTCATTCTCCTTCCTCTTCAGATTTCTATGAGCTCATTAGGCAGAGAGAGGAGGAGAACCTTGTGTTGCAGCGGAAGCTTGAGATGGCTCAGTGGACCATCACTTATTTAGGGCAGCGGAACAAACAACTAGAGACGGAGAAAGAGCTGGATGAACTATGGAGAATCCGCGGTAACAGAGGCTTGAACCGCAGGAGGCCCGGGGACCCATTGCCCGCTGATAGGGAATCATTGCTCATCCAAGAAAATCTTCGCTTGGAGAGATTGTTGGAAAAGGCAAATCATGACAAAGAGCTGTTACGCAACATGAAAACACACTATTGGGCACTGTGGCATGTTTGCAAAGCTAAAATGAAAATTCTCCAAAGGAAGCTGTCAGAGGCCCCGAAGAAGAAGAAGAGGACAAACCCACTCCGTATCTTGGCTGAGGCATCCCTCACTCACCATGGTACTCATTAGCCTTCATCCAGCAGCAAAATCAAAAAAATTTGAGAGTTTTGGAGCATTTTGGAATTTTTTTGGAAATTTACAGGTTTTTGCCTGTGGAGTGGTCGCGCACCCCGCGCGACCACTCGTGGGGACAACTCAGAATGAGAAAAAGTTGACATTTTTGGAAAGGGCATGCAAAGAATAAAATTACCTATACTTGGGTGAAGCCTGATTTTGAGATTTGAGCCTCCAAAAGCTCAAAATACATCAAAAAAATGACTTTCTGCCCACTTTTTGAGTTGCAGAAAGTGACCTTGGGAGAATTAACTTTTGAGGGGTCAAATCAACTCCAAATCCAAAAATTCCACTTGGGAGGGAAATTAGATAGACCAAGCTTTCCAATGAGCCATCTTGCACCTGATTTGGACCAGCGGAACCCACTCAAAAGTTGCTGCAAAGGGGCGCGACCACTCGAGCTGAATTTGGCAGTTTTGACTTTTCAGGCCAGAAAACACTGTTTTCACCTTGGTTGATGATTTTTACTTGTAGATGATGGATGAATGTATAATTTTAATGGCACATTGATAGATTTTATCTCTCTTTACCCTTCTAGAAGCTTCCTTGATGTAAAAAGTGAATAATTAATGCATGGATGAGTTAGCTAAGTAATAGAGGCAAGTTGTTGGACTGCCTATTATCTAGTGCTTAATTTAGAATTAGTTCAAACTGCCCCTAGGAAGCTGAGCTCGACCCCTAGAGGTGGGGAAAGGAGTTATATGGTCTATATTATGCTCTCTCTTTCTCATTTTCATGGTTGGACTCTTGTGGGAGAAAGCATTATTGTGTATTGTACATCTATTTCTGCAATTTAAGGAAAGGAAGGCCAGGGTTTTGCAGACATCATTATGGATTCTTGTGGATTGATGTGTTGATGGTGTGTTCTCTACATGTTCTTGTAAGTTTGTTTATGTATTCCACATCTCTTTTTTGCTTCTAATTGGACAGATGAAGTGGTAAAGTTTGAATTCATGCTTTGACATGCTCGACTTTTTAGTTTGTTCAATATTTATGTTTTCTACTGTCTAGAGAGGATTCAAAATGGTTGTTTGCCCTCTTTAGCTCCTCCTCTATCATCCCTGATCATCCATCTCAGATTAAGGCATCAGCGCTCACTCCTACCTTGCCCCAAAGATCCCCCTGCAAAAACTGTGCTCAATCCCCGCACCCTGAATTGCACTCCCTCCAATTGCCACCAAAAACCCCAAAAATCATTAAATCAACCCCCCTATCAATTTACTAGCCTAAAATCTTTATTCTTAATTGGTCAGCCTAATCATATTGAAAGATCTATCAAATCTGACCCGAGAGAGCCTTCTCATATCTCGTAGGGCTAGCTACGAGGTGAAATGGTTTGATGTAGCCTTGAGAGTTTGTCTATCTCAGCCTAGGTGAATTCCAAGCGCTAACAGCATACAAAAAGATGCCTTTTGGTCTTAAAAATGTTGGAGTTACGTTTCGGCAAGCCATGTCTTATGCTTTCTACGACATCAAACATGTCATCGAAGCATACTTGGATGATTTAGCTGCTCGTTCTCGAAAGATAATCGATTATCCCAGCCACCTTCAGTTAGTTTTTGAGAGATGTCGATTTTATAAAATCCGGTTGAATCCAAATAAGTGCGTTTTGGCGGTCACATCTGGTCGGTTGTTAGGGTTCATTATATCCACTGAAGGGATTCGAGTAGATCCTTTCAAGGTTGAGGCAATAATTTAGTTGCCCCCCCCCATCTTCCATTCGACAACTTCAAAGTCTCCAAGGAAAGGAAAATTTCTTGAGAAGATTTATAGCAAATTACGCTGAGATTACCAAAGGATTTATGTTTTTTATTAAGAAAGGAGTTCCATTTTTATGGGATGACTTTGTGCAATGATCTTTTGATGCCTTGAAGCAGGCATTAATCTCTGCCCCATTGTTGAGTCCACCTGATTATGGCAGAGATTTCCTTTTGTATCTTGTAGTGGCAGAATCAACCATAGGTATGGTTCTGGTTTAGGAGGATGATGCTCTCATTGAGCATGTGATTTACTACTTGAGTCGAGGCTTAGTAGGTCCTGAACTACGCTATTCTCCTATTGAGAAGTTAGCCTTGGCAGTTTTCCATGCTGTCTGGCGGCTTCATCATTATATTTTGCTATGCAAAACGTTCCTCTTAGCGGATTTCAATCTTTTTCAGTTTGTCCTCAGTAGGCGAGTGATTGGGGGCAAATACAATCAATAGATTGTTATTTTGAAAGAATTTGATCTCAAGTTCTTGTCAGCCAAGTCTAAGAAGTCATTGGTTTTTGCGGAATTAATTTCCGAGTTGCCTTATGAAGAAGACATTGTTTATGAGGAAAATTTCCCCGATGAACATTTATTCACAAGATCCCTAGTATGGAGATAGCATCATATATCTCCAGACTTTGAAGTTCCCACCTGCTTCCTCCAAGGATGAGCATCGAAAGTTACGTCACCTTGCTAAAAACTATGTTATCATTGGTGATACATTATATCACAAAGGGGTTGATTCAATCCTTAGGCGTTGTTGGACCTTGGAGGAAGTGGAATCTGTACTCAATGATTGCCACAGTGGAGCTTGTGGCGATCATCTATCAGGGCTTGCAACAACCCAGAAAGTTTTGCGTGCCGGTTACTTTTGGCCTTCAATTTTCATAGATTGTATTGAAGCGATCAAATGTTGCCACCCTTGTCAAATCTATACTTGGAAAATGCGCATGCATCTAGCTCTTGTTTTTTCTATTCTCACTATCGGTCCATTTACGAAGTGGGGCATTGACTTTACTACTTGTAATCTGCCTTCGATGGTAAATCACAAGTACATCATAGTGGTCGTAGACTACTTTACGAAGTGGGCTGAGGCCATGCTTACTTACAAAAATGATAGTAAAACCACCACCTTGTTTCTCTTCAATTAGATTATTTCACGTTTTGGTATCCCAAGAGAGATTATCACTGACCATGGCACTCACTTCCAGAATCAACTGATGACTGAATTGGATCTTAATTTGGGCTTCCGACAGGAGAATTTGTATCCGTATTATCCTCAGGACAATGGGCAAGTCGAAGCTGTGAATAAGTCCCTCAAGACTATCCTGTAAAGGACAGTTGGCACATCATGTTGTACCCGACTCTCTGGGCATACCGAACCTCGGTGAAGACTGCCACCGGTTTTACACATTTTCAATTAGTTTACAGGCTGGAATCTATTTTTCCTATTGAATGCGAAATTCCATCCCTTAAGCTAGCTGTAGAGCTTCTTCCAAAGACGTCTAGTCTCGAAGAACCCTGCTGGAACTACCCAAATGAAGGACATCCGGGTAAGGTCGCTATCGCATAGTTTGTTTATATAAGCATGTTTCATGAGTTGTATGAGTGTTTCTTACTGCAGTTTACTCTTGCTCTGTTGGGGTTCCAACCCAAAGCCCTAGGGTACTTATTCCCGTAACACAAGTATGTTGCAAGTTAGTTCTCATGTTCATTTTGGTTTTCGACTGACAAATTGCTTGTTGTGAGTGTTACCATGTCTCCAGGTATCGCAAGTGTTCATCTACCACTCAGCAGTACAAGTACAATGGTTTCCAGGAGAGCAGAGACGAAGACACAGTTCAGATCACGCTTGGGGATGTAGTCGATCAGTTGTCTATGAGCTTGCCTACTCACGAAGACATCAAGTTGTTCCTAAACAAGGACTCCAAGCAACAACATCACAACAAGCAACATCATGAACAATAGTTGAAGGCACCATACCGAATGCAACAAATGCAATAGGAAGGTTGTTGATAACACAAAGGTAGAACAAAGTTGTAAAATCAAGCAAATCCACTGATAATGAAGGCAAATTTGGAGACTTAGGCTATGAGGTGACGGCGCGACATGAAGATCGCGTGAAGGAAGAAGGTGTAACAAAGAAGGAGTTGCATGTGCTGAAGTAGCGACTCAGGAAGAACATGAAGCTGCACAGACAGACAGATGAGTTGCGGCAGGATCAGGAACAACAGTGGGCGCAACATGCACTCATGGATGAAACTGCGCCCGAACAAGTTAAATATCCATCCTAGCAGCTAACATAGAGTAGACATGGTGAGTAGTGTGGTTGATCGCATGCAAGGGATTCAATAGCATGCATGTCATTGTGCGCATGCATGCAATCCAACCCATTCAACACACTCACCAAGGCGAAGATAAGAAGCAAGTCCAACTGGAGCCGAACGGGTACTTTGGCAAGTTGATGCACATCACCACCAGCACACACTTGAAGATCAGCACAAACACTATGCCTCAGTGTGTTGTTGGTTCAGCTACACCCAAGAAGACCATGCGCATGTTAACATACGACTTGGATGAAGGGGCTAAACCAATGCACCGGTTGCAACGAAAGCAAGAGTTCGCTTCAGCAAGATGTCACCATGAGGCGCATGCACATCATCACGGATGACCAACCTTGGCATCAGCTCACCAACTTCACCATCACAAGCATGTCAAATAGTTGGTCTCACCACAACGGACCGATTGTCAGTGATGTCTTGTAAGGCTTACAACGGACCGATTGTCAGTGATGTCTTGCAAGACTTGCTCAAGCCATGTTGTCTCACATGAGTACATGTGCATTGTAATGTTGAGTCATGTTAAGTGTAAGTCAAGTGTCAACAGTTGGATGTAACACTCTTAGTGTAGGTGAAGAGTCATGAGGGTAGTTTAACTGTCACAAATGGGAATGTCAAGGGTCACCCCACCCTTTGCTATAAATAGTCCCTCATAACTCATTGTATAGGATTTTGGTCAACCAAACTTCTACTAAGACTATTTTGAAGAAGGCTTGGACAATATTGTAACGCGCCTTGGCTTCTCCATTGCACGGAACTAGTACATCTCTTTGGAGGAGCAGGCGGATGTGGCTGTAACATTCCATTGTTGGGGCTAGCAGGTTTACATGGATGTATTGTATGACTGTGACTTACACTTCTTTGTATAATAAGAGCCAACACATTTTCATGCATATGTTATTATTGTAGTTGGACTGCTCTGCTTGCTTTAATGATATGTGTTGTTTAACTTGCGTACTTGTGTATGAACTGATTCACATGCAATTATATGAATCATGTTGTTAATGTGTTGCATATGTTGTTAATGTTGTCACCGTCCGTGTCTACTGGTCTACTGGACATTAGAAAGACCTTAAACTTGAACCTTGCTATAACAACTATCACACTCGTCTCAGACTGATCCGTGAGTGTTGTATGTGTTATCTTACCTTGTATGATGTGACTGTCGCATCCAAGTGGACTGCTCCGCTGGAAGTTGTACATGTCCTTTGTGTTGTGTGTTCCTAGATGAGTTGGGAGTGATCCCTTTCACCCTGGAACTCACCTTCACCTCCTTCCCCTCTTCGAAGTGTCGGAACCTCTCATACACCTTCCTTGACTCACTACATCAGTCACACCCTTATTGCTGACAGAGTTATTCTACGTGCCTTTGTGTGACACCGTGGTTAAGGCATTACCTTACGACCCACTGCTGGGACTCCTACACCATATGGTCTAAGGTCTAATTCGGACTTTTTACTAGGGAGATCCCCTTGACATGTTGGCAGGTCTAGCACAGTCAATAGGACCATTTTTGGAGCAGTATAAATTGTTGCAATTTGGTACTTGTTATGTATTACTTTCCTCATCATGGACGAAAATTCATCTAAACACATATTTCTTAGATCGACTTTTGTGGTTTCACCATGTTTCATGATTCTATTGAAAAAATGTGGCTTGTGTCTGTATGGGTTTAAGTGTACATTCTTATGTAGAAAGGGTTTACACACAACCATCATTATTTACAACATCCCATGTACAACAACGAGCATGGTTTGTTTTTTGGATTTGGGTTGCCCCTCCCACTTTCAAACACAAATTTTTTGGTATGTTTTGTTATAACCTCTTATTGATTGCTCATTGAATCCTAAGCTATGCTTTATTTTCAATGACTTTCTTTCTATTTTGTATAGCCTCTACCAATCTTAATTGAATATTTCCCAAATTAATTTTGGACCCATAGCAATTCCATATCCTATGGTGGATACCATGAACCTTAACTCACACCATCCTTTATTGTGCACATTTTTAGGGAATATTTTTTATGCTTCTACTACAAATTTGTATTCGACCTCATCTTATTCTTTCATAGCCATTTAGATAAGTTTTTTGTGAATACTCTCAAGCTCTCTTTGATATTTGAGCCCCTCAACTGCCTTCCTATGCATTGATTCATTACATGAATGGTCATCTTGAGTCGTACCCTCCACTAAATCTTTACAAAAGGATAAGTTGTAAACCTTCAATTTTGTTTAATTTATTTGTTTTTGTTTTTATCCTTGCATTTCAATACAAATCCCACCAAATATTAGCACATCCTTTCCACTTCACACTCACAAATTTCACCCTTTGATTTCTTCCATCTTCTTGAATTCAAAGTATCTATCTAATTCATTGAACCATTTTTTTTAACTATTATGGTTTTAATCTTCTTCCACAATAAGAAATTTCTATATATGTTGACTTTTGCACTCAAGAAACCTTAGAATCAACACAATGATGTTTGTTTCTTCCACTTCCTCTTCTTCTTTTCTATGTTTTGCTATGACATACTCAATTTATCTTCTCTAGTTTGCTAGCAACTCTCCATCTCTTCCTTTTGTCTTCTTGGCACATGCAATTCTTATTCTGTTGTCACTTTCCAACTTCTTTGTGTCATTTTTTCTCACACAACTTTTGTTATTCTCTTCAAGTAAATCCTCTTTGCTTAGTCCTCTGTCATGGCTCAACCTTGCTCTAATACTAATTGATATGGTTTGGGTGTGGTGTTCCCAACTTCACAAACCTCTCTATGTAATGACCCATGAATTAGTTAGGCATACAAATAATGCTAATTGGTAATGACACAACCACATTTATGACACACAAAACAAGCACATGATCAAGCTCGTATCTTCTCATTCATATTATAAATCATAGTACATGATTTATAGTATAATACTTGTGAGATATCTACTTCTCCCCCTTCCTTCCTCTCTCACATAGATACAAGTATACTAACTTGACCGCTGGCTTAAGTTCCCTACTCTTATCCTTATGTCGAATATTTTTACTTTGGCACTTCAAAATATTTTCCATTATTTTAGAACCACATGCACTTGTTCAAATTTTTTCCTTATTGTTCTTACCACCTACTTCTCCACACACTTATCGATATTCATTTCCCTTGCACCAATCCACATACTCTCTCACACTATTTGACATACACTATCATTTAACTCTAAATCATGTGTTTCCACACTATTTGTTTTTACTCCATACTCATGACACTTGGGCCATCCATAAGTGTTCATTCTTTCCTATCACTTATTTTCTTACCTTGCTGGATCCATATTTCTAACATGCTATCCTCCTCCAATTCAAAATTACATACAAATTCTGCATATGCTATTTCTTCTCGATTTCTTATTCCATTTTGTGCATGTTATCACCTCTTTATTGTTTTAAAATTACCATTAATATTAATATTTTTACATTACACCTATGAGGATAAATTTAAAACAAAATGAAGGAAATAAAAATAACTATTAACTATTCGATTAATAAATTTTAATTTTCAAGTGTAAGTCTAATTCTTCAAACATTAACTCGTTGACCATTCCACCCACTAATAGAATGTTTATGTCACTTATTTGGTACTTTTGAATTAGTAACAAAGTGGACATCATAGAGAATAATAGTGTTATTGGATGAAATTGATTATTAGTTAAGTTAAGTTAGTTACTTTTATGGATTTTCCCTCCCCTTACGTTTATTATAGTCATATGGAATAATATAATTTTTTTTGTACAATTGTATCTTATATTGTGTGCATAATTACGCTCATAGACATGTCTATTTTGGAATAGGGCTTCCACAATTTTAATTGTAATTATAAATATTTATTGGGTGGATGGTAGGGATTTAACCTCCACAGAGTATCCTAAAATACTCTTAGAAATAGTCATAGATTAAAGGTTGGGATTTATCTCAAAAGTAGTTATGCTCTTTCTACCCTTTTAATTAAATTGATTAATTAAAAAAAAATGTCTTATGAACAAGTGTATATGAAATGAGTTATGGTTTTTTTGGGCATGTGGCATTGATAAACCGTAGTATTGACCCATAATATTACAACGAAGACTATTTATAGTTTAATAATTTCCATGGTAAAGTGAGGGTGAATCTCCATGGTTAAGAATCATGTTACCTTTTTTTAAATGTATACATGTTTAACTCATATTAATTATTTTTATAATTAATAATAATAATTTAAAATAAAGTTATAATATAGTAGTTTTTTTTTTTGTTTTTTGTTTTTTTTTTTAATCTTGACAATATGAGATATGTTGTAAAGTAAGCGTTTTGATGCAATGTTTACCAATCATTTAATTTATATGGTCGCACTAATTTAATAATTCAAGATAAAAAGCAAGGTCATGGATTCGAAACAAGTGCCAAACTAGAAATCAAATGGAAGAGAAAAAGGTGAATATCCCATGTCACAATATAGGTTTGTCTAATTGACAACAAACTTTCATGTGTAATTAAATTTGACAATAAAACACAATTTGTAAATATTTGAGTTAACAATGTAATATAGGGGTGGTTTTTGAAGGAGTTTATGTATTAGGAGCTTAGTAAATTTATAAGCTGGGGATAAGATATAAAGTTTGTAGATTAAAATTCCATTGATTTATAATTTGTTATAGGAATATAAGTTTCTAGGCAAGTTATTAGGTTTGTATCATAATATTTTTTTATTGCTTTGATATTATTAATATTTCGAAGTGTTTATTGATCTTATTTTTTTCTATTTAATTTGAAGTTTTTATTCATTTTGAATAATTTTCTCATGTTATTTTGAAGAAGAGACCATCCAGGTTGACATGGAGAAATTGCCCAATTTATTGATTTTACAAATTACATAACAAGAAACCTGTTATTTCCTCCTTATAAATGTACCACATTTTACAACCTTCCCCTTAGATATGAGGAACTAAAGTATATACCACAAAATAATATTGGAACGTTGTAGTGGCACCTAACTTATTGTACAAGTCATTACATGTTGTTGCTTGAATTTTTTATTAACTCTCGTATGGTATCTAAAAATATCATTAATTTTGCGTTTGTGTACATTACCTCTCGAATTTGTTTGGGAATTGGGGATTTCCCAAGGAAAGAAATTGGACTCCCTCTTAACCTGAAGGCAAGAGGGAGGTTGTTGTATAACAAGCCAACCCACAATATACACTCACTTAAAGAGTGCCACATAGATTCTTGGGTGGGGGAGATTACACTGATTTTTCCAAGCCACCAAGGCTAAATTCAATTAACATGTATGTATGTGTGTGCACACAAACACTCTATCTCTCTCTCTCTCTCTCTATTTATTATTTTTTCCTTGACAACATTATCTTTGACTGTCTATAATCACACACTTGAGCAAAGAATGGCGATGTTGGTACCGTGCCAACGTACATAAAGCTTTGATCATTTTTTTTAGAATTTCGAGATGGAAGGTGGATTGACTACCCGTTGCATAAGTGGTTGGTAACCCCAAAGACTCGATGAATTGATCTTGAAACCTTTGTGAAATTAGCATAAGAACATCTACAAATTCAATGGAATTAGAACAATAACATCTTCAAATAAAGACAACCTTGGGTCTATCTATATATTAATATTTATATCATTCTTCAAAGGTTTATGATTTAATCTTTGATATTTCGTGTGCCTCGTTACCATTTGAAAATGCATGTCCTATTTTGCATTTTCATCATCTTTCCTCTCATACCAAGCATGACAAGTGATCCTTGGAGAAATGGTAGTTGTAGGTTGTGAAGAGAGAAATGGAGGTCGTGTGCCTTATTTTATATTTCTTAGGTAACATTCATCATTGGGGGTAAGAGAAGAGATGTAGATGGGCATTATTGATTTTATGGGGGCATTTTTGAAGGCATATTTCACCATGGGATTTCTATTTGGCACATTGATACATGTTTTTTTGGATCCCTACATCACCATTTGGTTGCATCATCAAAAAGTACCTTACACATAGATTATACCCATAGTTCCTATCCACATGGATGAATGATATGAGATAGAAGAAAGAATTAGAAGATGAATGCCATATTGTATATGAGGCCCAAAACATGACACATGATAAGTAAGGGGTGAGAAATAACCCCAATGAAGGAGCTTCCATGTAGTTGGAGGTGTATTCAACCTATGAAGAGGTTCCTTTGGGGAATTACACATTATTCAAACCACATTTCACATATTTGGAGGCATATTTCAACTTTGAGGTATATGAGGTATTACATATTGTTTAAGGCATTGACTTCGTATTTGGGGGTCCTTTGCATGAGGGGATGCCAAGTGGCATTATTGACATGGTCCAAGGCCTTAAATAAAAAAATAAGTGCATCCTTTGGGAGAAGTTCGTGGAATAGGAAGATGAAAAGTGGCCATATGGGCCTTTCAAAAGTGAAAGAGGTCCCAAGTAAAAAACAAACCTATAAGGGTTAAAAAGAGATAAAACAAAATGTAAATATGTGAAAGAGGAGCACCAAGGTTAAGGAGGCCATAAATACATGAGAAGCATGTGTTAGGGTTAAGGAATCCCTAAATATATGAAAATATCACCTTGAGAGGTGTGCCTTACTAAGGAAAACACTTTTGTTGATTTAAAATATCTTGTTCTCACATTCAAATCTTAAATGTAATAAAAATTGATATAGGGTTTATTAAGGTGGAAGCCTATAAATAAGGAAGGAAAATTAACTTATTGGGCATGGTTGGAAGATAGGGAACTACCCTCCAAAGACTTTGATTAATAGTTAGAAGGATTGGAAGAAGAATGAGTTTAAGTTGAGGTTTTAATTTGTTTCCTACTTATCATATGTTGATTTAATGGCTGGCAATTATTCATACACCCTGTTGGTGTTGTTAATCAAGGTTTTCATTAATGTCAATATGGCAGTGTTTGCGATGGAAAATTATAGTGATAATAATGTTCCCCATGTAGGGCCCAATTACTGAATACAACATATGGATTTTATATATATAGACAAAATAGAAGTAGTAGACCCAAGGAGGAAAGCCAAGGAGAAGCAGATCCGTGAAGTAACAGGAGCAAGAAGCCAAGGAGGAAAGCCATCAAAGAGTAGCCATCAGAAATCACAGAGAAGCCACAGGAAAGCCAAGCCAAGAGTAAGAGTCTGTTACACTATGTTTTCATTGAAATATCGCATATGCTCAAGAGTAAGAACCATATCAGAGATATCACATGAAATATCAAAGAAATATTGGAGGAGTTAACATATCGTAGGACCTAACATATTGGAGGAGTATTGCAGAGTATCGGAGGAGTTAACATATTGAAGGAGTTAAGATATCGAAAGAGCTAAGGAACATCCGAGTAATAAGTCGTGGAAACTTTTTAAAGTCCACAACGCATTGGAGAAACATATCAGCGACTTTATCGGCAGTTCTATTATATGAAACTTCTCAAAACCCCCAATTGGGATATGTAACATGGACCCGATAGCTCCATTACAATACGTCTTAATATGACATTGCATCCACCACATCGCAAGTCTCTTTAAAGCCTTGCTACATTGGAATCCGCTGATTGTGATATGTACTGCGGACCCGATCATTTAATGGTAACAACTTTATCGAAATATCACATCCACTGCATTGCAAGCTTTAAAACCTTATCATGTTGAAACCCCGATTGCGATAGTATTACGAACCTGTTGCACCATTATAATACGTCCTAAAGAAATATTGCATCCGTCTCATATCGCAAGTCTTGAAGAGATAACACGATGGTAAACCACCGATTGCGACAGAATTGTGGACCCGGCGGATTTACTAACAACTGTTTAATATCACATTGCATTCGCTATGCCGGAAATAGGGGCATCGACAATGTTATATTGTGAAGCCAAAGGGTTGTGATTGCGGGAGTTTTATGAAGTTGCGATTGGATTTAAGTAGTGACATGGCATGTGGGACTTCCAACATCTATTATAATATGAATGTTCGTAAACAAACATGTTTATGATATATTTTTAATGTGTGACCCCATACACAAGTCGACCTATCCTCCAATGAACATGTGTTTTGGGTATTGATGAGATTCATATATATATATATATATATATAGATATAAGTTAAACGCTCCACCTCGAGAAGTGAATTGAGCTCGAGCATCTATCACTGAGACGAAGGAGAGTTCAAAACTCTTGAACGTGAAGGAAAAAAAGAAAGAAAAGGTGAAGGTTGAGCGAGGGAAGGAGGAAGCTAAAGATAGAGCGAGCATAGAAGGAAGCCGAAGGTCCAACTAAAGAAGAATGAAGCCAAAGGTTGAGCATTTTGTTGACTGAGTTATTCATTGAAAGGATCAGACCTAGAATGAATCTGTAGAAGTGCAACCCATAATCTGCTAAAAAGACTGCATAGACAGGGTCGTTTTAATTGAATACACAACCTATAGCCACAACGATCACTCCTCTAAAGCAGTTACTACGACAGTTAGGATAGAGGGTTGAAACAGAGAGTTGTCTTTGTGTAGAGCTTAGTACAGTTCATTGTAAACACATTGAAGTTGTGTGGAGACTATTGAAGACCATGATGTATTAGTCATCATGATGTGACTTGGAGATTTTTCTTGGGTATAATGAAGAGCAATGGTGATACCTTCTATGAGACAAGTTTGTCATTAATGATGTAGCATGGAGACTACAATGAAGTTGTAGATTGACAAAACTCAGTGAAGAAGATGTTGGGAGCCGTGAATTACTATAAAACATATCTAGACAAAGTATAGCAGTGGGTTGGAGCCCAGAGGATCGGTGCCCTAAAGGTTGGAGCCTCAAACAAACAAGGTAGGTGCCTTGAAGGATAGGGTTGGATCCCTAGAGGATCGGTGTCCTCAAGAAACCAGGTCGGAGCCTGTACCAGAGAAGGGTTGGTGCCCTAGGGGTTGGAGCCTCTAAATGCAAGGTCGGTGCCCTAGGGGTTGTAGCCTCTAAATGCAAGGTCGGTGCCCTAGGGGTTGGAGCCTCACAAAAGACCAAGTTGGTGCTTGGCAATAGGTTGGAGCCTGGGGAATTGAAGATCGGTGTCTTCATCAAGGGTTGGAGCCCTATATATTGTACTTGATTCATTATAAACATTATATTAATAAAATCATTTATTCCTATTGCTCATTTTATGTTCTAAATATAATTGATTGAACGGGTAAAAGTAACAATTGAAAAGGAATATTGATTCACCCCCCTCTCAGTATTTCCAACAATTGGTTTTAGAGCCAATACCTTCACTGGAAGCCTAATAGCTTGAGGGTTGATCAATTAGAACACAAATGGTGAAGACAAGGAAGAAAGTCTCCCATCCTCCTAAATATGTGTCTCCCGCAACCGCTGAAATTGAAACCAATAAACTTGTGAAGGCTGCATTGTTAAATGGAAACTTTGATATATAGGAAGAAAGAATGAAGATTTTTTTAAAGACTCTAGGCATTGAATTCTAGAAATCAGTGATTGTTGATAGCATGATGGATGGAGAATCTAAGGGGTACAATGGAAAAGTGATGAAGGCAATCTTGAACGAGCTACTAGATTCTATAAAGGACAATTTAGAAAAGTGTTCATCAGCAAAGGGTATATGGGACAAACTTCATGACCTTCACTCAAAAGGTGCATTGACCATGAACACTAGTCAAGAAGATGACGGAAAGCAAGAAGGAAATCCACAACCCATCATGGAAGCTGAAAATAAGAATGATGACATCAAGGCTAAAGAATACCTAGAAGATGAAGAGAATGAAAAATATTTTGAAGAAGATCTCCTCACTAAACTTATGGCTTCCATGTAAGATATCATCAATATGAAAAAGGAAAACAAGGAACTTAAGAAGAAAGCACTAGCTAATGACCAAGACCAAATAAGGAAGAAAGTTGACCTTGTCAATCTTCAAGTACAAGAAAGGGATGAAGAGCTTGCTGAGCTTAAGGAGGAATTTCATCATAACAAAAGAAAGCATCATGAAGAAGTCATATCCATGACAAATCAATTGGATAAGGCAAAGAAACAGTAAGATACCTTGTCAAGCCACCTTGAACAAAGGCACAAAATCTTGAACAAACTTGAAGCAGAGATTGGTCAATACAAGGAATAGATCTCCTCTCTTAAAACTCAACTAGAAGAAGCAAGAAAGATAGTACAAGGAGTTGAGAAGACAATGGAAGAATTGGCAATCATAGAAGGACAGGTTGATGAAGTAGAAAAGGAGAAAAACACCATGATATGTCAACTAAAAGCAAAATATGGAGAAATATTTAAACTAAAATCTAAACTCAACCTTCTCAAGGCCGAAACATGTAAAGCTACAAGAATCATGTAAGAAATGGAGAGAAGTCTAGCTAATAAAAATAAAGAAATTTTCAGAATGAAATCAGATATCATCTCCCTTAAAACGGAAGCAAATGAAGCAACTTATATCAAGGAAGAGATTGAGAAACAAATTGCTAAGAAAAACAATTATTGTGAAAGACAAGAAGAAGAAATTGTCTCCCTCAGGAAAAAGGTTGAAGGAATGGACAAAGTCTTGAAGATATTTCAAGCCTTGGATGACATGCTCAGCCATCAAAGATCCCCATTTGATAAATAAGGTCTTGGCTATGAAGGAGAATACTCAAGCAAGAATGATAATGCTTCAAACAACAAGGATGTGAGGAAGCCAGAAAGAAACATTGATGGTCCCAGTTCCAACAAAGGCAAGGATAAGAGTCAAGTCAATAATGAAGGAAGTCCCGTTCCAAGAAGAAATGCAGATGGTGTCAAGGATGCAAGAAGCAATGGTTATAATCAAAGGATCTCAAGGCAGAAAGACTTCAAAAGTACATCAAGGAAATCTCCATCTCCCGGGTACCAGAGTTTATTTCTTGGTTATTGTTATGCTTGTACAAACTTTGGACACATGGAAAAAGATTGTAGGGCATATCACAAAGATAGATATTTTGGTCCCCGACAATCTCCAAGAAGCAATTTTGCAAGAAATCATGAATTCTTATTCATGAACAACATAGAATGCTTCAAGTGTCATAACATTGGTCATATGGCACATGATTGTAACTTGATTTGGGCTCCTACACAATCTAGATCCATGCCAGAGAAGAAAGTTATACAAGTATGGAGAAAAAAGCAAATTGAATATGAAAACCTCTTGAACACTCTCGCCAACAACACATGTTGTTGACTTGATGAAGATATCCTTGATATTCCGAGTGTTTGATAGTGGGATTCTACCAAAAAGAGACCATGCATACAGTTAGGGGGAGCTTACGATTCTTGATCATTATTGTAGAAGCTATCCGTGAAAGTGTCCCTATGAAATCCTTGATGAGCTATATTGACAATAATTCTTTGATAGATCCTTTCTCAGGAACACTCCTTAGAAAGGACAGGATATCTTATCTATCCATTGGACTGTTGTTGAATATGTTTTCCACTTGATCACTAAGCAAAAATTGGAGCAGTAGAGAATGCCATCTAATGCTAAAGAAATGGGGCAAAGAGCTATGTTGTTTTTATTACAGAAGTTGAATGTCTCGACTCAGGGATATGATGTAAGAATAGGTAAATTATGGACACAATAGAGGCAACCTTCAAACAAATAGATACATTTGGGAATGGAGCTTGAAGCAAGAGTAGTTGGCAACATCTAACATAATTGAAGCATTACAAACAGTCGTCAATCAGTAGAAAGAATATAAAAAATAGTCACAGATTGGATATCAAAATATGCTAGTGGAGATAACTTGCATAAACTTTTACTAGAACACAAGAAAAAATGGCTCATCAAAAGGACTATAGAAAGCAGAGTGTTGTGCAGTCGAATATAGCTCAGGTTGAGAAATAGAAACAGTGAGGTACATCCTCTCACCATTTCATCCAAATTAAATGATGTTGAAATGTTGGATGGCAATGACTTAAGGAGAAGCACAAAGATACATAGGAACTCTGATTTAAAGAAAGATAGCAAGAAATACAATTTCAGTGGCATCTTCTCTTGATTTGAACTATGAAGACCTCCTAATTCTAACTATGGAGACAACAAAATACGGATTGTAGAAGCATAAAAACTTGGACTTGAACATTTGGTGTGTTGCTATTTGGAATCTGTTTGGGAGCATTGAAGAGGATCATCTTTAAGCATTGTTGAAGCCATGCTAAAGTAGTTTTTTGAGACATGAAGAAGGGATAATGTGCTAGATGATGATAAGGCAACAATCCTTCTATCTGGAACAAAAAGAAGAGCACTATGATAGGGGGAGTAACATACCCATGAAGATCTATTATTCATGAAGAAGAGAAGCAACTTGGTAGGTACTTAGGCACCCCGTTTGCCATTGATGTCAAAGGAGGAGAGAACGTTGAAAAGGAAAGAATATTGTCATCAATGACAAATGGGGCGATTATTAATCAAGGTTGTCATTAATGCCAATATGGTAGTGTTTATGATGGCAAATTCTTGTGATCATAATGTTCCCCATGGAGGAGCCAAGGACTGAATACAACATATGGATTAAATATATATATACAAACATAATAGAAGCAGTAGACCCAAGGAGGAAAGCCAAGGAGAAGCAAATCCACGAAGTAACAGGAACAAGAAGCCAAGGAGGAAAGCCATCAAAGAGTAGCATCAAAAATCACATAGAAGCCATAGGAAAGCCAAGCCAAGAGTAAAATTCTATTACAATACGTTTTTATTGAAATATCACATATTCTCAAGAGTAAAAGCCATATCTGTTGACACCTAATCATAGGGATTGGGTGAACAATTGTAAATAATATAAATAATTAATAAGAGAAAATGAAGAGTCATCGAGAGATGAAACTCAATAGTCACTCCCTCATGTATATAACTATGAACAACCACAATGAATAAACAGAATCTCATTTGAGGAGTTACCTCTTGGCCTGACATGGTATCAGAGCCAACTCCATTTTTGGCATTGTAGTCTGCCATTGTAACTCCCTTCTGCCATTTTTCAGAAATTTGTCATGCATATTGTGCAGTCTGTGATATTCTTCAGTATAATCTGGTGTAATTCTCCCATCCAATGTCTCTTGCTTACCAAATGGGTGCTCTCATTGTTTGCAATGTCTCTTGCAGCTCCATACCTCCCCTTGCAGCTCCCATACCAGAACGCAGCCTCCGTTGCCTCTCTTGGCTGTATTGCATCTTAGAACCCAGCATTCCATTGCATCCCTTAAACGAGTAAAATTCTTACATCCATGGATGTATTCAAGGGGGGTTTAGTTTGGTATTCAAGGGTGTATAACCATTGATCTTGTATGAATTAAATGATTCTAGTAATTTCTTACAATGATTTCATTATGCATTCAACTAATATGTATTTTTAATCACTGCCAGTGTTTTGAATGTTCATACCACTCCGCTTACATTTCTCACTGTATATCAGCCACGTTTGCAGCGTTTATCCCTGTTTTCAAACCAATAACGCCCAGATTCCACATCAAAACTTTTTATGTATTAGATCCATTTGTTATTGTTTCTTTCAATAAACAATAACAAACCAATAATGCCCAGATTTGAAATACGTTGCTCTAGTATGTGGTATCAGTATGTTGCTCCCTCCCATACATACGTAGGTTGCTCCAATATGTTGCACTGTCTGTAAAAATTGCGCTGCCATATTCATCTCCCCTCGTTGCTCCCTCACTCAGATATCCCCTCATTGCCTGTAAACGCTGTGCTACCATATTTTGCTCCCCTCACTATTCCCACCACTCATTGCTCCATACAAATGCGCTGACCCTCCTTCAGATATATCACCTACCCCACAAAATACCTCTGTCCATATATTAAAGTGATTTTTTTCCAGTTTCACACCATAACTGCATTTTTTAACACTAGAGGAGTGTGTGTGTGTGTGTTTTTTTGGTTTTTTGTTTTTTTGTTTTTGTTTGTTTTGTTTTTGTTTTTGTTTGTTTGTTTGTTTGTTTTTTTGTTTTTTTTGTTTTTGTTTTTTTGTTTTTTTTTTGTTTTTTTTTTACATTGGCAGCAGAAGTATATTTTTTTTGTATAGTACAATTTTTTTTTAAATGCATCCATTGATATCTATTGTGGGAGTGGTTCTCACCGGCAAGGAGAACTATCCAGAAAGGTCACAGAAAATCAAACACACTCTCATTTTTAATGAGTTGTGGAAAGGAGTGTGTGCTGGAGACGGAGAAAAAGAACCAGAATAGCCTACCTCAGACAAGGAATTTGCCATTTGGGAAAATAAGAACAGCAAGGCTTATGCTTTGATTGCAGCATCAGTAAATGAAGAGGTGAGTCGCCACATTTCGCCATTTTCAAATGCTTTCGAAGCCTTACAAAAACTGAAGGAACTTTATGACTCACACTCTGCACTTGAAGTTGTTCAACTCATGATTAAATTGTTCAGCCTTGAATTACAAAATGATGATCCTCTTGCTCTTGCTTCAGAAGTAAAATCTATTATGCATGATATCAAAGTCACTAATGTTGAACTGGACATTCCTCTGATAGCTTTTGTCAAGGCACTGTCGTGACGGAAAAAGTCGTTTGTGCGGGCACAACAGACCTCCCTAGGAGTCTAAACTCTCTAGCGACAAACAAGACAAAATGGAGCAATCTTTCTCTAAATATACCTTTTAAAACATGAAAACTACAAGTGTTTAGGCTTACCTTATTCCAAAACGCTGTTGTTGTAGTCCGTCCTTGCCGATCCGGATGAGCTCCTCCTTCACATCAATTCCTGCAACCACAAACAATCAAACAATTACCAAGCACTTGCATCTCATATAATAAAACATATATTTAACATGCAGACCAAGGAACACATGAAATAACTCATTAACACAAGCTATTGAGAAAAATAAACCAGTTTGTATTAATAACGAAACAAAGAAACTCTTACAACCTGGCCTTGGTGTTGTGCAAGTTCCTCCCAGGGTCCATCAAGGGTTTTCCTCTACTTTGACAAAGCTCACCCACTTCCAAGTAGAATCAAGCAAAGACAATCTCTCCTCACAAGGTTCTAAATGGGAGTCCTAATTCCTGCAGCATTTACCCAAAGAAAATGTATAGCTCCAACCTCTCCTCCCTCTGGCTCAATGTCTTTATTTATAGTGCTGTAAAGAGGTTATTCAGGTCCACCATCAATGGGATAATCCCCCTCTTTGGGTGGGATAGCTCCCTTATTGATGGGATAAGTTCCCCCTTAATAGAGATACATGAACCAACTGGAGGCGCATCCAATTCATCAAACCGACCTCTAGAAAGTTCTAGAAGTAACCACAAGTAACTTTTTTAAGATGAAACTCGCGCATTTTGCCTTTTACAGAAGGACGCACCTGTCCCTTAACATACAGAGCGTCCAAAGACGCACCTTTTGTGAACATGGTCAGCGTCCCCGCAGGTGAGGCTAGAGAGAACCTGCGACCCCAGAGATAAACATATTTTTTACAAGACTTTCTCTCTTCTTTGAGTTTGAGATGGATAACAGAGGCATAAGACTTGCCTAAGAGGGTAGCATGACTGTTGATTTGAGCCATACTAACTGTAAGTGGTCATGGTGACATTTTTTAGTGTAACAGATTGCCCCCTAAAGTGCGAAGCCTGGAATAGATTTAGGGTTTTGTAATTCTAGGAAGGGTGAAGCGCTTTATCATTTCAAGGATTGTCTCGTGGATGGCCTGGTTGGAACCTGCAATTTTCAACACAAAATACATGGATAAGATTATATCATCACTGAGGTAGGCATTCCCATACTCAGATTCAAAACTTTAACTAATGGACTAACTATTCTGATACAGGAATGATCTTGCAGTACATCATTTTTATAGACTTTTGTAGACACAGTATGGGCGCAGCCATCTGTTTGTGATTAGTCTACATAGATAATGAATACAAAACTCCTCGCAGCCTGGATGGTAGAAACTAGATCCAGGGTCTTCACTTCTACTTCCCGAATTGGTACGATTCTAGCCATGTGATTAAATGATTCGATGTCGAACATGTTAGAAACCACTTGATTACCAGTCGATGATGTAAACTGTTAACAAGCGTGAGAGAAACCACCAGTAATGTCAATGGTTCTCAAAGTACCAAGCACAACCCGTGAAATGTGAATAGATGTTTTGATGTCGAACACTTCACGGAATCCTTTGATCGAAAGTCAATGATGTAAACTGTCGTCAAAGGCGAGAAACCTGCCATTGATGCATGCAGACTTCAAGGTGCTGTCGATTCCTAAGTCATCTTTCTAGATAATGTGTCGATGTCGATAGAAAGCGACCCGTTGCAGGCAAGCCCACAACACGAAATCATTGTTCAAGTTGAAGAAATTTGCTGTAAGGACTGACTCAGGGATGGTCAAATGGATGACAAGTATTTTGCAGATGAAAGTTTTTGCTTGCAGACCTCTTGAACACATAACGACACGACAGATGGCTTGGTGACGAATAACTCAAAGTTAATCCCTGAAACCCGGTTAAAGACTTTCAAAGTGGTTTGGTCAACTGTGAGGTAAAAGATTTCCCAACCCAGGTGAATGAAAAGTGTCGTGTTCAAGAGCGGTAATAAAGTTTCTTTTGAGACAAAAGGTAACAAATTCATTCTTCTCTCTTTTCCCCCACCATTTCTGGCAAGTACCTCTTTATTTTTAACAAGCTTGAGGAGGATAACATATGCTTGATTATAAGCTCATCCTTCGGATGAGTCCAACCTAGTTTTGATTCGAACCCTAGGAAGGAGTGGTTCGTTCCTGTTTGTAATTGAACAGGTCCTTTACTGTGAAATTTTAACGAGTCCAGTATAGGAGAAACTCGGTGTTTTTCAATTTTAGAGAGTCTGAAAAAACTAAAGGAGACTCCACGTTGAACTTTTTCGTACATTTGTGTCCCTCAAGCCCGAAAAAGTATAAAATAATACCTGGGGGAACCGCTTGATCTTGCGACCAAGGAGTACTTTCATAATTAGTGCCACTGACCTGAAAAGTAAAAAGCGATCAAGGACACGTCGTTTTATTTCCAGTATGAAGTTTGAAACGAGAAAAACCCGGCAATCTTTTCCTGATTTTGCGGTCAGAAAAGAGCTAAAAGGGGACCGTCTTTTAATTCCGTTTTAACGAGTGTAAAAGAAACGCTCGGCAATCTTTTCATGTTTTAGGAGTCTGAAAAGGGCTTAAAAGAGAACTCCAAGGTTTCACTTTTTCGTAAGTTTTAACGAGTTCGAAAAAGGGATAAAAATGTACTCATGGTTTTCACTTTTTCGTAAGTTTTAATGAGTTCGAAAAAATGATAAAAATGTACTCATATGGCCGACTTTCAATTTAATTTACGAGCAGGAAAAGACGGAAAGAACTCGGCATTTTCATTTGTTTTACGAGAATGAAAAATAGCAAAATAATCTCGGTATTTTCATGAGTTTAACGAGTCTTAAAAATAACTGAAATTGACTCGAGATAGGTTTCATTTTTACAAAAGCTTGAAACAGAGAAAAACTATGCTTCACAGTAGTTTCATGTTTACACAAGCTTGAAACAGAGAGGAAACTGTGCTTGATGCCCCCTAAGAATAACTGTTAGAGCGCATGCCCCCCCAGCTTCATTTCATTCAACTACGGTGGATGAAATGAAGGTTCAAGTACGAGATCATTTGAAAGACTTGACCTAAAACAAAAACTGAAATAACTAACCTAAACGTACAATCTAACATCTATGAGGTCTAGTCAAACTCTCGACTCAATTAGAGGAGGATTTGTTTCATTTTTTAACGAGCTTGACACAGGAAAAGAACTATGCTCGGATTCAGTTTCATGTTTACACAAGCTTGAAATGAAAAACTATGCTTGTTATAAGTTCACATGCCCCCAGCATAATGACGCAAAACGAGGTACATGCCCCCCAAGCTTCATTGCATTCAATGAGGTGGATGGAATGAAGCTTTACTTTCAAGATCTTGGAAAGACTTGTGGGAGTTGTTTCATTTTTTAGTGAGGTTGACACAGGAAAAGAACTATCCTCAAAACCCTTGTTTCATTTTTTAAACGAGCTTGACACAAGATACGAAACTATGCTCATAACTACTCTCTACAATCTACCTAACAAAAACTTTACCCTAAAAACCTTGATTCATTTTTTAACGAGCTTGACACAAGACAAGGAACTATGCTCTAAAATCCTTGATTCATTTTTTTAATGAGCTTGACACAAGACAAGGAACTATGCTCATGACTACGCTCTATAATCTACCTACTTAACCTACCCTTGTTTCATGTTTTAACGAGCTTGACACAAGACAAGGAACTATGCTCAAAAAGTTCACATGCCCCTAGCATAATGATGCAAAGCGAGGTACATGCCCCCCAGGCTTCATTGCATTCAACCAGTTGGATGGAATGAAGCTTTACTTTCAAGATCTTGTAAAGATTCGACTTGAAAAGGGAGTTGTTTCATTTTTTAACGAGCTTGACACAAGACAAAGAACCATGCTCATAACTACTCTCTACAATCTACCTAACAATAAACTCTACTCTAAAAAACCTTGATTCATTTTTTAACGAGCTTGACACAAGACAGGGAACTATGCTCTAAAATCCTTGATTCATTTTTTAATGAGCTTGACACAAGACAAGGAACTATGCTCATGACTACTCTCTACAATCTACCTACATATCCTAAAATCTAACTGATTCATTTTTTAATGAGGTTGACACAGTAAAAGGAACTTTCCTCACAACTCCTTGTTTCATTTTTTAATGAGCTTGACACAAGACAAGGAACTATGCTCATGACTTCTAGTTTCATTTTTTAATGAGGTTGAGACTAGAAGAAACTATCCTCACAACTCCTTGTTTCATTTTTTAATGAGCTTGACACAAGACAAGGAACTATGCTCATGACTTCTAGTTTCATTTTTTAATGAGGTTGAGACTAGAAGAAACTATCCTCACACCCACTGATCATGGCTTTCAACTGGAAGAAAGACATGTCAATGGACACACCTTGATCATGGCTTCCAAAAAGTCTTCATCAGAAGGAAGAAAAGTTCTCTGGAAGGAACACATGTCAAGGGACTCAAAAGGGATAAGAACATCGTGTTCAAGTAATCCCATAGAGTTTTCCATGTCAATTACCGGATCTAAATCAACAGTGAGAGGCTCACTTACATCGGTAACTGAAAACATGGGACCAGTTGCCACATAATTAACCCGTGGCAGGGTAGATACCACTTTAGAATCATGAACATTTAGGGGTGTCATATTATTGGTAGTTGAAACAAGACTAGGGAATGAAAGCTGGTCTACAGTCACAATACTGCCATTGTGAGGGAAAGACATCACGCGAAAGAGTGTCGATACGACAGCTTTCATTGCATAAACATAATCTCGCCCAAGGAGTAAATTGAAATCCAAGGGACCTTGAACTACCATAAGATCAATACAGACATTTTTACCTTCCAAGGTAATGGAAAAATTAGGAAGGATCCCTAAAGGTTCACTAATGGTTCTGTTAAAAGCTTTCAGATTCTGCGTAATAGGCTCAAGCTGAGGGGAACCCAAAGCTTTCCAAACAGTTGAGGATAAAATACTAACAGAAGCACCTTCATCTACCTGAGTACGATGTATGTCCCTACCACCAGCCTTGACAATGATTTGGAAAGGGATGGAGGAAGGAAGACGAGGTTCTGTCAGTCTATTCCAATCAAAGGAAAAGACCTCAGTACTTGGAGGGGGTTCTGTAGAAACAGGTGAAATGCCCCCCGGCATAGAAGAATCTGATGTAACAAGAAGAACATCAGCGGTATGAAATTTACTCTCGAAAGGGAGAGTGTGATCGACCGAATGTGAAATTGAATCAACCACTTGATCAACTAATGGATCATCAACCTGAGTGACATGAGTTTCACTCTCCAATGGAAGAGTGTGATCGACTGTACTTGAATTTAGATCAATCACTCCGTCAGTTGACGGTAGGTTGGGAGAAAGTTTACGGTAACCAATTGGAAATTCTTGCTGTGGAACAGTAAGGTTTTCCAACAATGTTGAGGCTTCATCCATGTGAGGGAAAATGTGAGTTTGATGACTCCCTTTGCATAACTTACAAGGAAACCTAACTTTACCCTTTTTCCCAGGAACCTGACTATCACTGGTTGATGGATCAATGGAAAGTTGATGAGGTTTCTCTGACCAAACTTCCAAGACCTTTGGAATACCAGGACAATTGACAAGGAAGTGGTCACCCTTACAAAGCCTGCAAGGGTATTTGGGTTTACGATGCATGTCAGAGTTTTCCTCAACACAACTAACACTTACAGCCATGGTTGGTTGGTTGACTTCTTTCTTATCTTGCTTCTTCTTTTTCTTCTTCTTCTTCCCTTTCTTCTTCTTCTTAGCCTCCTGGTTACTAGCATCAAGGCTTTTACCAGGCGAAGAGGAAGAAATGGAGGAAGAAAAATTAGGCGAAGAAGGTAAAGGGTCAACAGAAGGTTGGTGATGTTGAGATGGTGAACTCTGTTGAGGTGAAGCATCCGGTTGAGGTGGAACAATTGGAGTACTTTGGGCCAACGAAGTTGAAAATAACCATATCGGTAAACCTATTGTAAATCCAGGTAATGACAAAGTAGCCATATAAGGAGGACCAACATTTCCAAAGTAAGGAAAAGTACTAGGATTCTCATTAGGAGGGGTTCCTAGGTTGATAAATTCCGGAACATTTGCCATTATATTCAACTTCTGTGAATTTTATTAAAAATTTAAAACTAAAATTAACAATTCACAATTCACACCTAACAATTAAAATTCACAATTCACACCTATGGTCTCTAAAAGTAAAAACAAACAAATTAACACGCGCTATCAAATCTAGGAGTCAAACCATACACAAACAGTAGCCTTCCGGACCGAAAACACTAGTTGGTGATGAAGCCCAACATCGCTGAATTCAGTACAGAAGTGGTGGGTGGAACAGTTACCCCGGCAACCTGCTTAATGAATAGACTGGACCAAGTTCCTCCACTTTAACCGTCTCGAGTGAAGTGAACCCCCCGGAAAATCCAAGTGAGTATAACCGACGTCTGCTCCAGGTACAGTGGGATCTTCCCTCCACCGTCACCTTGGGTAGAATCCTAAAGATTATGGTCACTAAGGTTACCAACGGCCACAAGTACACCTGGGGGAACAGTCTAAACTCCGACAGCACGCAAGGGCAGAGTAGCAAGCTCAATCCCCTTACCGGCTCCTTGACAGTAATCCAAGGTTTACCGATAAGTGACCCCTGGCTCCTCGACAATGGTTAATCCGAGGTTTACCGTTTGTAATACGTACTGTCTGGCGTCGTTCCCAATGAGGGAGGATGGATCCCCTCACTGGTTCGGACACGAGCTCGTGCTTCTCCTTTAAGAGGAGCTTTCCCAGAGTGTAAATGTAACAATTGGATTTGATTCTATCACAAGATCAGCTACTTGTTTGGTTTTACTGTCTTGGAGAGTTAAGTACTCACCTACTCCAAGACACTAGCCTAAGCTATGTTGGTGCTTCAGAGCCCTAGAAATGTAAAAATTACTAGATGAATTTTAATTAAGCGCTGTGTTATTAAGGCTGTTATTACTCAAATGGGTAAATGGATACGAAACCAATGGTGTTATGACCCGACTCAACTGAATGCAATCGAATATGATAATGTAATCTTTTCAATTCGATGAATCCTAACTAAAGTAAGGAGAGAGTTTCCATTCACTTCCAACAATGCAAAAAATTGATCACTAAGAGAAAATATAACAAATTCTCTAATGCACTAATTTTATCAAGAAAAACTAATGCAAATCAATTCCAAACCATTTTTTATTTTTATTTTTGTGTAAATTCAAATCAAAGAAAGCTGATCTAAATCTACGATTGATTTTTTAGAATGTAAACTATGCAATTGTAATCTAAGCACAATTCACTCGAAAAGTATGCAAATGTAATCTATGCACATTTTTCAATAATATTCTGAAAATGAGAATTCTAATTATGCAAATGTGATCTATGCAAGAGAATTCTCAAACACAAGACGATTCTAATGTGATCTAAGAACCAATCAAGTGCAAATTGAGAAAATTGGGTGAGAGTTCCAAAGATCAAAACATAAAAACACTCAAAGGCGATTAACACTCATACACAATTTAGCCCCCCCCCCGGCGAATGAGGGGGAAATTTTTTTGCAAAAACACAAGCAAAAAGATGCAAAATTGTGAAAGAACTGAGACAAACCTCCAAGTAATGATCAAAGGAAATCAAATCAAGAATTTCTCAAGAAAGAGACTCAAAACACCCAATTGATGAAAGCTAAGAGCAGGAACAAGCTTAGGTGAAGATTCTGGACAAGGGACTAATGAATCTGGGCAGAAAAAACTAAGAAAAAACAAAATCTAAAAGCAATTAAAGCAAAAATGGAGTTTTCCTAAATTTTTACAGGAAGACGCAGGCAACCCGTTAGAACAGGCGCGGGCCCGCTCTGTGCAAACGGCAACAGCGCGTCCAAAGACGCACTGTGCAGTACTCAGAGGGTGCGTCCGTCTGAAAAACTCAAGAAAAACCAAAATAAAACTAATCCTAAGCTAACCCACCCAGAGACAGAATCACAGAGCCAAAACCAGAAAAATAAACCAATTTTCTCAAAGCAAAGTTCATAGAAAGGAAAAGACTTTCACATTAATGGATCCCCAGCGGAGTCGCCAATTTGTCGTGGCGGAAAAAGTCGTTTGTGCGGGCACAACAGACCTCCCTAGGAGTCTAAACTCTCTAGCGACAAACAAGACAAAATGGAGCAATCTTTCTCTAAATATACCTTTTAAAACATGAAAACTACAAGTGTTTAGGCTTACCTTATTCCAAAACGCTGTTGTTGTAGTCCGTCCTTGCCGATCCGGATGAGCTCCTCCTTCACATCAATTCCTGCAACCACAAACAATCAAACAATTACCAAGCACTTGCATATCATATAATAAAACATATATTTAACATGCAGACCAAGGAACACATGAAATAACTCATTAACACAAGCTATTGAGAAAAATAAACCAGTTTGTATTAATAACGAAACAAAGAAACTCTTACAACCTGGCCTTGGTGTTGTGCAAGTTCCTCCCAGGGTCCATCAAGGGTTTTCCTCTACTTTGACAAAGCTCACCCACTTCCAAGTAGAATCAAGCAAAGACAATCTCTCCTCACAAGGTTCTAAATGGGAGTCCTAATTCCTGCAGCATTTACCCAAAGAAAATGTATAGCTCCAACCTCTCCTCCCTCTGGCTCAATGTCTTTATTTATAGTGCTGTAAAGAGGTTATTCAGGTCCACCATCAATGGGATAATCCCCCTCTTTGGGTGGGATAGCTCCCTTATTGATGGGATAAGTTCCCCCTTAATAGAGATACATGAACCAACTGGAGGCGCATCCAATTCATCAAACCGACCTCTAGAAAGTTCTAGAAGTAACCACAAGTAACTTTTTTAAGATGAAACTCGCGCATTTTGCCTTTTACAGAAGGACGCACCTGTCCCTTAACATACAGAGCGTCCAAAGACGCACCTTTTGTGAACATGGTCAGCGTCCCCGCAGGTGAGGCTAGAGAGAACCTGCGACCCCAGAGATAAACATATTTTTTACAAGACTTCCTCTCTTCTTTGAGTTTGAGATGGATAACAGAGGCATAAGACTTGCCTAAGAGGGTAGCATGACTGTTGATTTGAGCCATACTAACTGTAAGTGGTCATGGTGACATTTTTTATTGTAACAGGCACTTTATCCCACTTAATCAAATTATCTTGAGTCATTGCAAGCAAATGGAAACTTCAAAGAAATTACCTTTGACTCCCTTGTGAAAAAAATTGCTGAAAGAGAGAAATCTTTTGGGAAGAAGATAGCTCCTCAGTCTTCTCAAGAGATTGTGTGTCTTGCACATAGAGAGAAGAATATTTCTTGAGATTCTTCTAGAGGAAGAGGTGGTCGAAGAGGAAGAGGAAGAAGAAATTTCAGAGGTGGGGGGGCAGATACTCTCAAGGAGAAAAGTCAGATTTGCATTGCACACGTTGCAAAAGAGATGGATCACATGATGCATCCACATGCAAGTTGTCTTGGGACAAAATTAAGCAGCAAAGAAACCAACCCAAAGGTAAAACTAATGACAAAGAGAAAGGTAAAGCACCTGAATCCACTCACTATGTTGTGGCACATTGTAATAATGGAGTAAATGAAGACTTATTTAATGCTTCACTTGATTCTTGGAAAAATGACTGGTTGCTTGATTCAGGGCCAACTTGCTACATGAACTTTAGAAGAGATTTTTTTGAATAATTTACTGACAATGTTGATGGAGCAGTATGCTTTGCAGATAGATCAAAACTCAAGCCATCAGGGCTTGGCACAATCAGGCTTAAATTTCCTAGTCTTCCAGAATTTCTTCTACATCATGTTTTATATCTCCCAAAGCTGAGGAGAAACTTGTTGTCCTTGGTCCACATCCGCTAGCAAGGACACTCCATTCACATGTTCGATGGAAAGGTTGAGGTGAGAAAAGCATCTAACCACTCACTTGTCATGATGGGGATAGAAGAAAAAAGGCTTCTCAAGCTGCAGGGTACCTCTGCTCGTGCATAAAATTTCTCATACAATTCTCACTATGATGAAGGTACATTTCCATCAAGTTAATTATGGCATGCTATATTTGGACACTTGAATTATGATAGCCTCCGCTTGTTGAAGAAAAATGGTGTTACTGGTTTGCCTACAATTCCTAGGAAACTTAAGAAATGTGATGCTTGCATTCTAGGAAAGCATAGCAAAAAATATTTTCATGATTCACATTCCAGAGCACATAGAAAACTTGAACTCATTCATTCAGATTTATGTGGTCCAATGCTTGTTCCTTCTGCAAATGGAAATAAATATATGATGACATTTATTGATGAATACACCAGAATGTGTTGGGTTTATTTATTGAAGAACAAATATGATGCTTTTCAAACATTCAAGAACTTTAATACATGGACTGAAAATGATGCACTGTCTCATATTGGCTCTATTCACACTGATAATGGAAAATAATACACTTCAAATGAATTTGAAAGCTATCTTCGCTAACATGGGATCAAACATCAAACAACTATGCCTTATAATCCCCAATAGAACGAAGTAGTTGAAAGAATGAATAGGACAATCTTAAATATGGTGTGCTCCATGATGTTTTTTTAAGAATGTAAAATTGATGTTTTGGGCTGATGCAGTTCTAAGTGTTGTATATGTAAAGAATATATGTCCATCTAATGTTATTAGAAACAAGCCTCCTTATGAAATGTGGTATGGGCACATTCCTTCGGTAAAGCATCTCAGGGTCTTTGGTTCCACATGTTATGCCTTGATACCAAAGGTACATAGAAACAAACTTGGTGCAAGGAGTCGTAAGTGTATCTTCTTGGGGTATTCAAACACCTCCAAAGCATATCGTCTCTATGATGAAGTCAATAAAAAGTTTGTTGTATCTAGAGATGTAATCTTTCTTGAATATTCCAAAGTTGACAATGTTGTTGAGCGACAACTTGATCCCTTGGATAGATTCACAAATGAAAAATCATTTCAAGAATTTCATAATCAGATTCCACATCTTGAAGGGGGGATTCCTATACTAGATCAACTTGTGGAATCTTCTTCTGAAGCACTCTCTCCCCCGCATGAAACTCCAACAACTGATGATACTTTAAGTGATGTGATTGACAGAATTGGGAGACTCAATCTTGATTCAATCCCAACTCAATCAACTCAGTAGCCTGGAACATCTCAGAAAGGTCCCCCAAAGTGGCTGACAAAGACACTTGAAAGTGTTCATCACGATGAGGTTGGAAAGACAAGAACTAGAAATTCAACTCAGAAAAATGGAGGTGATGTAGATGACTCTGATTCACCTGTTGATATGGATGTTTCTTATGATTGTGAATTGAATTTGTCTACAGATTTTGAACCAACTTCCTTCAAAGAAGCGGCTTCTCATAATGAATGGAAAGAAGCGATGCAAAAGGAGTATGATGCCTTGATAAATAATGGCACTTGGAAGCTGGTTGATCCTCCATTGAGAACAAACCAATTGGCTACAAGTGGTTCTACAAGAACAAGTATAAAATTGATGGCTCACTTGGCAAGCACAAAGGCAGGCTTGTGGCAAAAGGTTTTGCACAGAAGGACGCGGTCGATTATGAGGAGACTTTTTCCCCATAGCAAAATGGGCTACCATCTGGACACTCTTTGCCCCAACAACTTAGAATAGTTGGAAAGTCCATCAAATGGATGTAAAAAATGCTTTCTTGAATGGATATCTAAAAAGGAATGTTTTAATGTCCCAACCTGAAGGATTTGTTGTGAAAGGACATGAACATAAAGTATGCAAACTTGTGAAATACTTGTATGGCCTCAAACAAGCACCATGAGCCTGGTATGAAAAACTAATTGAGAATCTTCTGAAACTCAATTTCAAACATTATGATATTGATGATGCAACTTTGTTTGTCAAGAAAGTTGGCAAAACAATTGTATATCTTGTGGTATATATAGATGATCTTTTGATGACAGGGAACAATGAGAGCTACATTGCATCCATAAAGAAGGAATTGAGGAAAGGTTTTGAAATGACTGATTTGGGCTATGTTCATTACTATCTTGGTATTGAAGTAACTCAACATCCTAAGTCCATATTCCTTTCTCAAAAGAAGTACATTGGAGATCTGTTGAACGGGTTTGGCATGGATGAATGCAATCCTCTAACTACTCCAATGGAACAAAACTTAAAGCTCACATCCTTTGAAGGAAAAGAATTTGAGGATGCAACAAAGTATAGATAGCTTGTAGGAAGTATCAACTACCTAACTACTACCAAACTAGACATTTCGTTTGTTGTTGGAACCCTCTCCAAGTTTATGCAAAAGCCTTGTGAGGGACATTGGTCTGCTACAAAAAGAGTTCTAATGTACTTGAAGGGAACTCAAGACTTTGGACTCAAGTATACACAGGTGGGCAACTTCAGCTTGATTGAATACTTTGATAAAGACAAAGAAAGTGGGGTATCTACTTCTGGTTATGCTATGAGTCTTGGATTAGGAGCTATTTCCTGGAGATCACACAAACAATCAGTTCTAGCAAATTCCACAATAGAGGTAAAATATGTGGTAGTAGCTGAGGCAACAAAATAAATTGTGTGGCTCAGGAAAATTCTTGAATATTTGTAGGTAAAACAAGTACATTCGACTCCACTCATGATTGACAATACCTCTGCAATTAAGTTGGCCAACAACCCAAAGTTCCATGATCGAACGAAGCACATCAATACAAAATATCATCTGATTTGACATCATGTTGAGGCCAAAACAATCCATCTTCGCCATTGTTCCACTAATGAGAAGATTGCAAACATCTTCACCAAAGCACTTGGAAGAGAAAATCTCGAAAGATTCAGAACGATGCTTGGACTCACCAACATCCCTTTAGATTAAGGGGGGGAATGTTGACACCTAATCATAAGGATTGGGTGAACAATTATAAATAATGTAAATAATTAATAAGAGAAAATGAAGGGTCATCGAGAGATGAAACTCAACAGTCACTCCCTCATGTATATAACTATGAACAACCACAATGAATAAACAGAATCTCATTTGAGGAGTTACCTCCTCGCCTGACAATATCAGAGATATCGCATGAAATATCAGAGAAATATCAGAGGAGATAACATATTGGAGGAGATAACATATCAGAGGAGTATTGCAGAGTATCAGAGGAGTTAACATATAAGAGGAGTTAAGATATTGAAAGAGCTAAGGAACATCCGAGTAATAACCTGTGGAATCTCTTGAAAGTCCACAACGCATTGGAGAAAACATTTCGACAACTTTATCGGTGGTTCTATTATATGCCACTGCTTAAAACCCTCGATTGCGATATGTAACACAGACTCGATAGCCCCATTACAATGCGTCTTAATATGACATTGCATTCACCACATCGCAAGTCTCTTTAAATCCTTGCCACATTGAAATCCACTGATTGCGATATGTACTGCAGACCCGATCATTTTATGGTAACAACTCTATTGAAATATCGCATCCACTGCATTGTAAGCTTTAAAACCGTATCACGTCGAAACCCCAATTATGATATTATTGCAAACTTGTTGCACCATTATAATATGTCCTAAAGAAATATTGCATCTATCGCATATCGCAAGTCTTGAAGAGATGTCATGATGGCAAACTGTCAGGCCAGGCAGTAACTCTATTAGGCAGAAAATTGATTCGTGTATTCATTCAATCAGGTATTTCTATTATATACATGAGGGAGAGACTGTTCAGTTCATCTCCTGATGACTGTTCACATTTCTCATTTATTTATTTACATATATTTACCCAATCACAAGGATTAGGTGTCAACATTCCCCCCCTTAATCTGAAGGGATGTTGGTGAGTCCAAGCATCGTTCTGAATCGTTCAAGCTTTTCTCTTCCAAGCGCTTTGGTGAAGATGTCTGCAATTTTCTCATTTGTGGAACAATGACAGAGATGGATTGTTTTGGCCTCAACATGATGTCGAATCAGATGATATTTAGTATTGATGTGCTTTGTTCGATCATGGAACTTTGGGTTCTTGGCCAACTTTATTGCAGAGGTATTGTCAATCATGAGTGGAGTTGATTGTACTTGTTTTACCTGTAAATCTTCAAGAATTTTCCTGAGCCACACAATTTCTTTTGTTGCTTCAGCTGCTGCCACATATTCTGCTTCTGTTGTGGAATCTGCTGGAACTGATTGTTTGCGTGATCTCCAGGAGACAGCTCCTGATCCAAGACTCATAGCATATCTTGAAGTAGATACCCCAGTTTCTTTGTCTCCATTGAAGTCTGAATTAGAGTATCCGATCAAGCTGAATTCATCCACCTGTGTGTACTTGATTCCAAAGTCTTGAGTTCCCTTCAAGTACTTTAGAACTCTTTTTGTAGCAGACCAATGTCCCTCACAAGGCTTTTGCATAAACCTGGAGAGGATTCCAACAACGAATGAAATGTCTGGTCTGGTAGTAGTTAGGTAGTTGAGACTTCCTACAAGCTGTCTATACTTTGTTGCATCCTCAAATTCCTTTCCTTAAATAGATGTGAGCTTTAAGTTTTGTTCCATTGGAGTAGTAAGAGGATTGCACTCTATCATGCCAAACCTGTTCAACAAATCTCCAATGTATTTCTTTTGAGAAAGAAATATGGACTTTGGATGTTGGGTTACTTCAATGCCAAGATAGTAATGAACATAGCCCAAATCAGTCATTTCAAAACTTTTCCCCAATTCCTTCTTTATGGATGCAATGTAGCTTTCATTGTTCCCTGTCATTAAAAGATCATCTACATATACCACAAGATATACAACTGTTTTGCCAACTTTCTTGACAAATAAAGTTGCATCATCAAGATCAAAATGATTGAAGTTGAGTTTCAGAAGATGCTCAGTTAGTTTTTCATACCAGGCTCGCGGTGCTTGTTTGAGGCCATACAAGGACTTCACAAGTTTACATACTTTATGTTCATGTCCTTTCACAGCAAATCCTTCAGGCTGGGACATAAAAACATTCTCTTTTAGATCTCCATTCAAGAAATCAGTTTTTACATCCATTTGATGGACTTTCCAACCATTCTGAGTTGCTAGTGCAAAGAGTGTCCGGATGGTAGCCCATTTTGTTGTGGGGGCAAAAGTCTCCTCATAATCGACCCCTTCCTTCTATGCAAAACCTTTTGCCACAAGCCTAGATTTGTGCTTGTCAAGTGAGCCATCATCTTTATACTTGTTCTTGTAGACCCACTTGTAGCCAATTGGTTTGGTTCTAAATGGAGGATCAACCAGCTTCCAAGTGTCGTTCTTTATGAGGGCATCATACTCCTTTTGCATCGCTTCTTTCCATTCATCATGAGAAGCAACTTCTTTGAAGGAAGTTGGTTCAAAATCTGTAGACAAGTTCAATTCACAATCATAAGAAACATCCATATCAACAGGTGAATTAGAGTCATCTACATCACCTCCATTTTGCCGGTTTGAATTTCTGGTTCATGTTTTTCCAATTTCATCAGGATGAACACTTTCAAGTGTCTTCGTCAATCACTTTGGGGGACCTTCCTGAGATGGTCCAGGCTGCTCTGTTGATTGAGTTGTGACTGAATCAAGATTGAGTCTCCCAATTCTATTAATTACATCACTTAAAGCATCATCCGTTGTTGTAGTTTCATGTGGGGGAGAGTGTTCTTCAGAAGAAGATTCCACATGTTGATCTAGTATAGGAATCCCCCCTTCAAGATGTGGAATCTGATTATCAAAATCTTGAAATGATTTTGCTTTTGCGAATCTATCCAAGCGATCAAGTTGTTGCTCAACAACATTGTTAGTTTTGGATGATTCAAGAAAAATTACATCTCGAGATACAACAAACTTTTTATTTACTTCATCATAGAGGTGGTATGCTTTGGAGGTGTTTGAGTACCCCAGGAAGATACACTTACGACTTCTAGCACCAAGTTTGTTTCTATGTACCTTTGGTATCAAGGCATAACAGGTGGAACCAAAGACCCTGAGATGCTTTACCGAAGGAACATGTCCATACCACATTTCATAAGGAGTCTTGTTTCTTATAGCCTTAGATGGACATCTATTCTTTATATACGCAGCACATAGAACAGCATTAGCCCAAAACATTATCTTTACATTTTTGAAGAAAAGCATGGATCGTACCATATTTAAGATTGTTCTATTCATTCTTTCAGCTACACCATTTTGTTGGGGATTATAAGGCACAGTTGTTTGATGTTTGATCCAATGTTGGTGAAGATAGTTTTCAAATTCATTTGATGTGTATTCTTTTCCATTATCAGTGCGAATAGACCCAATATGAGATTGTGCGTCATTTTCAATCCATTTATGAAAATTCTTGAATGTTTGAAAAGCATCAGATTTGTTCTTCAATAAATAAACCCAACACATTCTGGTGTAGTCATCAATAAATGTCATGATGTATTTATTTCCATTTGCAGAAGGAACAAGCATTGGACCACATAAATCTGAATGAATGAGTTCAAGTTTCCTATGTGCTCTTGAATGTGAATCATGAAAAGACTGTTTGCTATGCTTTCCTAGAATGCAAGCATCACATTGCTTAAGCTTCCTAGGAATTGTAGGCAAACCAGCAACACCATTTTTCTTCAACAAGCGGAGACTGTCATAGTTCAAATGTCCAAATCTAGCATGCCATAATAAACTTGATGGAAGTGTACCTTCTTCATGATGAGCATTGTATGAGAAATGTTGTGCATGAGCAGAGGTTCCTTGCAGTTTGAGAAGCCTTTCTTCTTCTATTCCCCTCATGACAAGTGAGTGGTCAGATGCTTTTCTTACTTCAAGCTTGCCATCAAACATATGAATGGAGTGACCTTGCTGACGAATGTGGACCAAGGACAACAAGTTTCTCTTGAGTTGTGGGAGATATAGAACATGATCCAGAAGAAAGTCTGGAAGACCAGGTAGTTTAATCCTGATTATGCCGAGCCCTGATGGCTTGATTTTTGATTGATCTGCAAAGTATACTGCTCCATCAACATTGCCAGTGAAATCTTCAAAAATATCTTTTCTATGAGTCATGTGGCAGGTTGCTCCTGAATCAAGCAACCAATCATTTTTCCATGAAGCAAGTGAAGCATTAAACAAATCTTCATTTACTCCAATATTACCTTGTGCCTCAACATAGTGAGCGGATTCAGGTGCTTTACCTTTGTCTGTATCATCAGTTTTACCTTTTTGTTGGTTTCTTTTCTGCTCAATTTTGTCCCATGGTAGCTTGCATGTAGATGCATCATGTGATCCATTTCTTTTGCAGCGAATGCAGTGCAAATCTACCTTTTCTCCTTGAGAATGTCTGCCCCCCTGCCTCTGAAATATCTTCCTCTTCCTCTTCATCCACCTCTTTCTCTTGTAGAATCTTGAGTAGGATGCTTTTCTTTATAAGCAAGGCACACAGTCTCTTCAGAAGATTCAGGGGTTGTCTTCTTTCCAAAAGCTTTCTCTCTTTCAACAAACTTTTTCACAAGAGAGTCAAAGGTTATATCTTTGAGATTTCCATTTGCTTGCAATGACTCAAGATAATTGGAGTAAGTAGGATAAAGTGCCTTGAGAAAAGCAATAAGAGGAATATCCAATTCAACCTTGGTAGATTTGATATCATGCATTATAGACTTTACTTCAGATGCAAGAGCAAGAGGATCATTATTTTGCAGTTCAAGAGTGAAGAGTTTAATCATGAGTTGAAAAACTTCAAGTGCAGAATGTGAGCCATAGAGTTCTTTTAGCTTTTGTAAGGCTTCAAAGGCAGTTGAATATGACGAAATATGGCGACTCGCCTCTTCATTTACAGATGTTGTGATTAATGCATAAGCTTTGTTGTTCTTGTTTTCCCAAATGACAAGTTCTTTGTCTGAGGTAGGCTGTACTGGGTCATTGTCTCCTTCTCTGACACACCCTCCTTTCCACAACTCATTGAAAATGAGGGTGTGTTTTATCATCCGGGACCATTCAGGATAGTTCTCCTTGCCAATGAGAACTATTCCCACCATAGATATGATTGAATTCATTGTAAAATCCAAGAGCTATAAAAAATGCTTCTGCTGCTAAAAGAAAATTGATTCTGATATCAAAATGTATTATGGCCTCAAACAATATATTAAACACAGTCAAACACAGTAGCGTTAACTATGTCAGTCACTTTGAAAACAACTTTATGAAGACAACACTATGGTAGCCCAAACAACACTAAGGTATAATACATATGTATGTATTATCAAATAATACAAACATTATACCTCGCTGCCCTAAAAATCTTTACTGCATATAACATTTTAATGCATTCAAATGTCAGGCCAGCGTTCAAATGTCAGCTTTCAAATGCCCCTACCATGTCAATGGAACAAACGCCCCTGGAGGTGCAAACGAGCCCAAGAATCACCAATAGGATTTACTCCAAGGCTGTGCAGAGACCTGACGTTCCCACAGACAGTGCCAAGAGGAGCGCCTTACACATTACACAGTAGGTGATATCAGCTCCCTTACCGCTTGCACATTACACAACGAAACGAAATGTTTCGATTCAGTGAAATGCCCAGCGTATTCGATTCAATGACCTTTTCGTGCTGTACAATTTACTGCTTCCTCGTCGCCTCAGGGAAGCCACTTACAATGGTGCCAAGAGTCGCCAATTCTAGCATACCATGTCGTTTTCCACGAATCAACAACATACTATGTCATCTCCAAAAACAATCAGCACATTTCCACGCATGCGTATAACAACGTTCAGGTATTATAACCACAATAATATGTGTATAACAACGTTCAAATACCAAAGCGATTTCTAATGCATACTCCAGCAATTACCAGACAGGATTTGAATGTTTCGTGGTATGGATTCCATGCTCACCGCACCAATCGCCTCGCCCAAACTCAGAGATACAAAATGAAGACAACATTGCACGAAGAATAAGCTGGGGAATGTTTCAACTTAGAGCAGCGATTCATTCAGGTGAATGCACAGCGCTTCAGGACAGCTTGGACAGTGCTGGCAATGTCAGGCAGAGGAGCGTTTGCAATGTCAAGTGCAGGTCTGTGTAAAAAGAATATGGCAGACAGGCAGAGGAGTTACAAGGAGCATGAGAGCTAAAAAAGGAGCTGGCTCTGATACCATGTCAGGCCAGGCAGTAACTCCATTAGGCAGAAAATTGATTCGTGTATTCATTCAATCAGGTAGGTCTATTATATACATGAGGGAGAGACTGTTCAGTTCATCTCCTGATGACTGTTCACATTTCTCATTTATTTATTTACATATATTTACCCAATCACAAGGATTAGGTGTCAACACAAACCACCGATTGTGATGGAATTGTGGACCCAACAGATTTATTAACAACTGTTTAATATCACATCACATCTGCTCCTTTGGAA
The DNA here is from genome assembly GCA_031772625.1 of Pinus tabuliformis. Lineage (NCBI taxonomy): Eukaryota > Viridiplantae > Streptophyta > Pinopsida > Pinales > Pinaceae > Pinus > Pinus tabuliformis. Next base: position 123,410,484 of record CM062808.1, on the reverse strand, counting down.
ATAGGGGCATCAACAATGTCATATCGTGAAGCCAAAGGGTTGTGATTGTGATAGTTTTATGAAGTTGAGATTGCGATTTAAGCAGTGACGTGGCATGTGGGACCGCTAGACATCTATTATAATATGAATGTTTGTAAATAAACAAGTTTATGATATGTTTGTAATGTGCAATCCCATACACAAGTCGACCTCTCCTCCAATGAACATGTCTTTTTGCGTATTGATGAGATCAATATATATATATATATATATATATATATATATATAAGTTAAACGCTCCACCTCGAGAAGTGAAATGAGCTCGGGCATCTATCACTGAGACAAAGGACAGTTCAAAACTCGTGAACGTGAAGGAACAAAAGAAAGAAAAGTCGAAGGTTGAGCGAGCGAAAGAGGAAGCTGAAGACCGAACAAGCATAGAAGGAAGCCGAGGGTCCAACGAAATAAGAAGGTAGCCAAAGTTTGAGCATTCTGTTGACTGGGTTATTCATTGAAAGGATCAGACCTAGAATGAATCCGTAGAAGCGCAACCTGCGATCTATTAAAAAGACTACATAGGTAGGGTCATTTTAATTGAATACACGACCTGTAGCCGCAACAATCACTCCTCTGAAGCAGTTACTCCTCAAGCCTCACTCCCAAAGCAGTTACTGTGACAGTAAGGACAAAGGGTTGAAACAGAGAGTTGTCTTTGTGCAAAGCTTAGTGCAGTTCATTGTAGACACCATGAAGTTGTGTGGAGACTATTGAAGACCATGATGTATTAGTCATCATGATGTGACTTGGAGATTTTGCTTAGGTGTAATGAATAGCAATGGTGATACCTTCTATGAGACAAGGTTGTCATTAATGATGTAGCATGGAGACTACAGTGAAGCTGTAGATTGATAGAACTTAGTGAAGAAGATTTTAGGAGCCATGAAGTACTATAAAACATATCTAGACAAAGTATAGTAGTGGGTTGGAGCCCAAAGGGTTGGTGCCCTGAAGGTTAGAGCCTTGAACAAACAAGGTAGGTGCCTTGAAGGATAGGGTTGGAGCCCTAGAGGATTGTTGTCCTCAAGAAACCAGGTCGGAGCTTGTACCAGAGAAGGGTTGGTGCCTAAGGTGTTGGAGCCTCTAAACGTAAGGTCGGTGCTTTGAGAAGATAGGGTCAGTGCCCTAGAGGTTGGAGCCTCACAAAAGACCAAGTTGGTGTTTGGAAACAGGTTGAAGCATGGGGAATTGAAGATCAGTGTCTTCATCAAGGGTTGGAGCCCTATATATTGTACTTGATTCATTATAAAGATTATACTAATGTACAGTGATATGGGGTTTAACTGTAAGTTTCCTTGGGTGAAACCCACGAGACGGAGGTTCAAATCTCGTTGAGTACATGGCCTGTTGTGTCTTGGCTAGAAGAGTAGGCGACCCCAGAGTGGACGTCTCGGCTCTTGTTGAGGCATAAGTTCTTGCTATGTGTGGCTTGCAGGTTGTTGCACCTAGCCTAGGTTTATAGTGGCAGCTAGTTGGATTTGATCCTGGGCCTGCCCAGGATAACTCTCACCAGTTACCGATTGTCCTAGTGTTAAAAAAAAAAGAAAAAAAGATTATACTAATAAAAGCATTTATTCCTATTGCTCATTTTGTGTTCTACATATAATTGATTTAACTGGTAAAAGTAACAATTGAAAAGGAATACTGATTCACCCCCCTCTCAGTATTTCCAACAGGTGTAATCTTCAAAGAATGATCATTTTTATCTAATAAGATGTTAATGTCAAGGTTTTACCCTTCCTATCTATTGTTGCAATTAATGTTCATTTAATGGATATCTTTAGAGTGATTTCTACAATTTGAGAAGCCATTATTATCCCTTTCTTGTCCACAATGCATGCTATTACTTCCTTATTTTAAATGTGTTATGAGGGGCATATTTGAAACAAAACTTCTTTGGTTTTTGCATATCAAAGAATATACATATGGTTAGTTAAAACATATGTCTAATATCCTAATTATGCATCTTCATCATATTCAAACCATCTTTGTCATTGGCCTTTAATTGTGCAGATAGGTGTCCCCCCATTGAACGATAACATATCATTCTCCTTTACTTCAGTGGGAAATGGGTCGGTGGAAAAGACCTAAAGAAGCTTGGGAAGAACGAGTGTGTGATTTTGCACTTCTCGGGCAGTGGAATCGGAAAAACATCATTTTGGAATGTTATGCTTTTAGAGACATCAGAGACAATTACAACAATATGTTAACATCAGTTCCTTGGCATTGTCTTTTCAATGAGGGGATTGTTAGAAGGTCGGGTCAACTCATCATTAATTTGAGTAATAAAAGGATGGAATTGCAAAAGACGAACAACAGGGAGACTGGTGGTCCCTAGACTATTTGTAGTCTCGTGGATGTTAAAATTTCATTCATTCATTCATTAACTATGTTACATCTCTAAATCTATGATTACCTTTTCACATTTACCTAATACAATTATGAAATTATGATGCAAATTATTGAATAACAAATGGCATCATGTGAATACATATTTACCTTTTCACATTTACCTAATACAATTACGAAATCACCATACAAATTATCAAATAATAAATGGTATCATGTGAATACGGGAGTTTATAAAAGAATGGTTTATAAAATTAATGGTTATGCTCAGACCATTAATTTTAAAATGGGGAAAACAACGTTGATTAATGTACCACATTTACTAATGTAGTTGTGCTAGTTACTTATTCCAATTAGATGAGCATCTTAGTAAATTCCACCATCCACCTTATTATAAAGAAAATACTAAAAAAATACTTTGCAAAATTTCTCTTTTTACATAAAAGAATTGACCTAAAATGAAAAGAAACATTACTATGGTGATATTAGATAATTTGCCTAAATGCCTCATGGTTACATTTCGTTAAAAGATTTTGTTGTATTTGGGAGGTACCATACTTCATGATAACTTAAAATACCTAAGTGCACATAAAAATAAAAAATGAGCTTGAGTAAATACAAAAACTCCACCCTATTATATCATTACATTCATGGAAGAAAAAAATATATAAAGTTTGATAATAATGATCCTACTTTTATGATATAATAACAATAACATGATTTAAGATCCCTATATATATATATATATATCTATATCCAAATAGCCTTAAAAAGTGTATGATGATGCGTTTCACCTCGCATTTCAGGTTACAGGAGCGATCGAGGAGATTAAACAAAACAATACAACAGGGTCGGATGTGATGATGCAGTGGAATGAATCCATGATTCTATTTTTATATTAGCGATCCCACTTCGATGTCGTGATTCTCATATCAGATGCATGAGAATTTACCACAACTGGCCAGATTCAGAGTCAGGTTCGATACTAATTCATTCCTGGACGTAGACGAGTGAGCTCGGTGTGGTTTGTGGAAAATGGCAGAAGATTAGAAAAAAAACAGCAGATTTCATGCTGGACGACGAAGAAAAGGATAGACAAAATGAAAACTCTCTTGCAGCCTCGAGGAGGTTTGCTGTAGTCTCTCTTTGAACTCTGTTGCAGCCTCGAGGAGGTTTGCTGTAGTCTCTCTTTCAAACGTGCAGACCAAGATGGAGTATTCGACAACACAACTCAAGGATTGGATCAACAATTAGATTCCTTCGGTTGATTGCTCTATTTAGTTGAAAATTTCAGATTTAAGATTCATATGTCAGCGAGATGCAATTTAAAATTTCATTATTTATTTCCTTCTTTTCCCGAAGGATTTGTTGGTTTATCTGCAATATTCAGTTGCAGATATACGTGTGTTTATTCACTGATTTGAGCTATTCAACTGCAAATTCCCAATATTTGAACCAAAGTTTGGATCAGTAGGACAACTTAGGGAAATTCCTCGGATCATCAATGCACTAATGGGGAAAGTGAGAGGTTCGGTAAAAGTGTGGTCAGTGGTATGAGCAGACCAGTGTGGGCACTGAGCAGTGTGAGAGCAAGGAGTTTTTATGCAGCAGAAATATCGAGCAACGAGCAAGCAACAACAAATGCATTCAAACATGACAAAGGCATTAGGACAAGTGAAAATTGCCTCATCTACCAAAATTGGGAAGTGGGTTTGGGTCAATGCCAAACAATATCGGGGCATTTTAAAACGAAGAATAGCCCATCTAAAATGGGAGCAAACAAGGTAGAAATGGTCTAAAAAGAAAAGTAATCGAGCCCTTCACAAAAAGCACTCAAACAAGTCTCCTCCACAAGCACGTGGCAACAAGAAGTCCAAAGGAAAAGTCATTGATAATTCTGCCTTATATAGTCCCACATCCACACATCTCACTTGGTCATCTGATCTTTATGTGAAAGAATGTTAAATGCAAAACAAAGGTTGGAGGTTTTAGAAGCTAAAGCACAAGGAAGAGATCATAAAATTCATATAATAACGGCGGAGAACAAGGCATTAGCAGAAAGCAATAAAATTTTAAAATAACAAGTGGCATTGCTACAGGAAGCTCTCCTAATAAGGAAGACAAAATGGCAACGCAAATCATCCCCGGATAAAAGAAAAATGATTGCCCAAATAAACAACCATGAAGAGAACGTAAGAGAAGAAACGAAGGAAGATTCTACCAAAGTTTCCAAAACTTGGGCTCAAGTTACTAACAATTTTGCTAATAAGGAAGGAGAAACAAATATTCAGGTTGACAACATGCAAGATAGTGAAGGCAAGGAAAGACAAAATAGGGCAACAAACATAATTATTAAAGGGGTGAAAGACTATGGGAAAAATGAATGTACTCTTGACCTTGCAAGAGACTTCTTGAAAGACAAGTTGCTATGGCAAGGACAAATATATCGAGCATGGAGGGTGGGTAAGTTTAACGGGGAGAGAGCCAAGCCCATAAAAGTCATTATGCCTAGCTTATGTGATAGATATATTATTCTAAGCAAGAAACATCTCTTGAGGGGTTATCATTTTTTCCTAGAAGAAAATTTCACTGTAAAACAATAGGAGGAAAGAAGGGAGGAAATTTTAAAGGTTAGGGCAACAAGAGATGAAGGAAAGAGAGCATGGATTTATAAAGGCAAAGCCGTGATAGCGCAATTTGGACCTCCTTCCAGAACATAGCAACAAGATGGTAATAAAGAAGAGGTAACAAACACTTCAATAGGAAATTAGAAAGCAAGGTCGGTATGGGAAAACAGAGACAAAGACTCAAATGTGAGTCTTGCATGTCCAAATAAATAGGAATCAAGTCATACCCAGGTTTCCTTAAGATTAGTTTGTTGGAACTGCAGAGGTTACCCATGGAGGCGAGGACTTGGGATAGGGCCTATTGCGGAAAATAGAGACATAATTTGCCTCATAGAAACACATGAGCATGAAGGGTGCAAGACACCTTTGTTTGAAGGATACTGGAAGATGGCAGTGTGGAACAAGACAGCAGGGAATGGCAAAGGGCACAGGGGTATCATGGTTCTAGTAAGAGAGAAAGAAGGTCGTCTCATTCAGTTAGAAAAAGAAGACTCAAATAAGCAATTCATTTGGTTTAAAATATCAGAAAATGGAAACCACATTAGAATTGCAGCATACTATTTTGCACCACAGGTTTCAAAAATCTACAAAGTAGAGGGCTTGACCACAAAGATCCATTTGCAGCTTTAAAAGCGGATATTGCAACATATTCACAACTAGGTGAAGTCCTTATAGTGGGTGATTTCAATGCTAGGAATGCAAGTGAGCAAGCTAGCATTCTTTGTTGTAAAGATGATTGTGACCCTATTTGGCTTATAGAAGAAAGTAATCATCAGTGGGAAAGAATTTCAGAGGACAAGGGCTGCAATCTCTTCGGTGAACAATTGCTTACTCTATGTGGGGCCTTTGATCTAGTCATTTGTAATGGTTTGACTAGATGGCAAAGTCCAGTAATTTCACTTGCAATACTTACAATGGAGCAAGTGTGGTAGCTTATTTAATTTGCTCGCATGGTTTGTATGAGAAAACGGAAAAAGTTTTTAGAGATCAGCTGTGGGATTTGAAATCAGATCGCAAGCCAATTTATTTATGTTTCTATTGGATTGGAAAGAAACAATTAGAGTCAAAAATTCAGCATGTCCAACAAAATCTCCCATAGGGCAGAATTCTTTTGACCCCAGAAAATTGTAATACCTTCAAAATGACGCAAGAGAGGCTGTTTGAGAAGGAGAAAATTACAATTCACAGCCTTCACAGTCATGAATTAACACATTTAATTCAATGCGCACTTGCAAAGTGCAAAAGAACAAAAATTAAGAAGTCTGAAACAAATTGCTTTCTGGTTAATGCTTGGTTTGACGAGGAATGAAAAAAGGCAAGGAGAATGTGGAAAGAATCAAACAAGGATAACATAAAGCTCAAATCTTACAAGCAGTTATTAAGCAAGAAAAACGCTGATTTCATGGTTTCAAGAAGGGAAGAACTAATATTCCTTGGGAAAAATAATCCCAAATTATTTTGGAAGGAGCTCTAACTGAAAAAGATACAAACTGGAAATAATATTACAGCTTCTAAATGGTTTGACTATGCAAGACAACTCTATGAGTAGGTTCCCAAGGTTGACCCTCCCCCCTTGGTCAACACTGATACTGAACTCTTCACGGTACAAGAAGTAGAGATGGGTATCAATAAGTTGGGTGTTGGAAAAGCAAAAGACTTAGCTGAACTCCAAGCAAAATATCTAAAGTGGGGCTCAAAGATTGTGCACCTCACATTACAAAAATCTTCAACAACATCATACAACAAGGGCTCCCCATAGATTGGACAACTAGTTTGGAAATACCTCTTTTCAAGAGCGGTGACGTCAATAATCCCTCCAATTATAGGACCATCATGATAAACCCTTTGTTTGCAAAGCTATTTGGAAGCATGCTAGAAAACAAAATTAGCAAGTGGGCAAGAGAAAGAGATAAACGTGCTAAAGGGCGAGCAGGTTTTAGACCTAAGCATTCCACAGTTGATTATTGCATAACTTTAAGACACATCATTGAAAAAGTTTGGGAGAAAAAGGAAGAAGTCTTTTGTTGCTTTGTTGATTTCAGAAAAGCGTTTGATTCAGTTCCTAGGGATAAACTTTGGTAGAGAATGGAGGAACTTGGGGTTCCTAAACATTTGAGAGCAGTTGTGCATAGGCTGTATGAAGAAGTGAAAGTCAAAATTAGCAGGCATTTCTGAAAGTTTTAGAAACGATATCACCTTCAAGCAAGGTTGCCCATTGTCTCCTACCCTTTTTGGTTTATATATCAACAAGATTGAGGAGTGGTTAAATTCGCAAGGGGGTGATGGTATCTACTTGTGCAAGTTTGTTATAAGGCTTCTTTTGTATGCAGATGACCTTATTCTGCTTGCTAAATTGGCTCTTCGTTTGCAAGAGCACTTACTATCCCTTGAGAATTTTTGTAGAAGTGTGGGGATGCAAGTCAATATCAACAAACGAAAGTAGTGGTCTTCTCTAAGAAAAGAAAACATAACCAGCATAAGTTCTACTTTGAAGGCAACATTCTGGAAGAAGTTACGGATTACAAATACCTCGGAGTTGACTTCAACAAAAATCTAAGCTGGAATGGTTGTAGAAAGAAAATAATTTTGGGGGGTTGGAAAGCATTTTATGCTTTTCAAAATAGGTGTAGAGAGGCAGAGTTATGGGATTGGAAGACCACTCAAACTCTTTTTGGGCTTCTAGTGATTCCGGTGATTCTCTATGGTTGTGAATTGTGGGCTAGTAGTACCTCCGACATGCAGTGGAGACAAATTGAGAAAATTCAGAAGCGTTTGATTACAAACGAATTTAAGATTGAAAGTGCAGTTCCTTATGATATCTTGTTAAGTGAAACAGGGACTGCTCCTATTGAAGCAATTGCTATGGTGTGAGTCACAAGGTATTTAAAAAAAATTGAGCAAATGGAAGAGAGTAGATGACCTAAGGTTGTCTTTAATGATAGATTGTGCAAGAGCAAAAAAACTTGGATGTAGCAAAATAACAAATGGTTTAGTAAATGGGGTATTTGCTTGAACGCGTGTCCCATAAACAACAAAGAGATAAAAGCTTTTGTTATGGAAAAGTTCCACAAACGTACTTGGGATAAGGAGCTAGGAAGAAAGAAAAATTACTATATTGAAGTGTTTAATCCCACTCATAATCATCAACCAAAAGCATACATAGAGGCCAATATCTCTTGGAGAGCCAAAATTCTTATTGCTCAGTTAAGGACTAATTCTCATCAACTCCGTTGTGAAATAGGGCGCTGGAAAAGGCCAAAGGAAGTGTGGGAGGAAAGGGTATGCATTTTTTGTTCTTCCGGAAAAGTGGAAACAAAAAAACATTTCATTTTAGAATGTGAGGCCTTCAAAGACAATAGGGAAAGTTATGCAGATATGCTGGCAGCTAGCTCTTGGGATAATCTATTTAGTGAGGGGTTTGTCGAGAAGCTGAGAACATTTATTGTGAAGCTTCACAGAAAAAAGGCCGAATACATCAAGCGGATGAAGAAGCAATCTGTCCCATAAGCTATCTTTAACCTCGTGGACATTAAAATAATTTCTTTCTTTCTAACCGTTCCCATGCAATTTTATTATTTAATTCAAATATAACCCACAATGTTTTGTCTTAAAATTGTTCATACAACACGTTGTGATTGAGCTTCTTAGACGTCTCTTTTTGAGTGGAAACCCTTTATAGGTGTGGTGTGTTAGACGTGTGGACCTTGACTAAGTCAAAAGTTTCCAACTAAACATTAACTTTTCAGTGAGTTGTTAATACGACTTAAGGGCTATAGTAATAGGCAACGAACTTCTAACAAATAATTCAAATAAATACCAATTCCATTAGGTCATTAAACATGAAAATAAAATAAAAACAATAAACAGTACTTTCCATTTAAAAAACTTGCTACTTTTATTTATTAAACTTAGGAGGATTACACAACCCCAACAGAGGTTCATCCTCATACAAGTAAAAGCCAGAGTCTACGACATGGGAAACACTGCATTAAAGTCCCCATACGGAATTTTGATGCTCCGTCTGTCACCACTGATTCTAAAGTGTACAGTGTACAGGTACAGACAGATTGGTAGAGAAACGGTTTCCAAGCAAGGTTTTCAATGAAAATTGCAGAAAATGGATTAGAAAGTGATGTACAAATCGAAAGTGGATCAGAAAATGAAGAACAATTTGAAAATGGAAGCGAAATTTTGGACGACGGAGAAGACGAAGAACAATTCGAAAATGGAAGTGAAATTTTGGACGACGGAGAAGACGAACATTGGGAGGATGTGCCAAACATGAAATTTGGCAGAGAAACGGAAGAATGGCAAATATTTAAAGTTTTAAAGGAATTGATCCAGGAAATTGTTCAGGCCAAGGAAGGGATTCCGTTGATTCATAGAACCAGACGAGCATTCGTGAAGAAGGGGCCGATTCTGAAGGAGGTCCTCGGCGATTTAGCCAGAGATTTGGTTCGCTGGGTGCATCGCGGAGGTCCTTGGCTAGGTGCTCTCGTCATTGTTGTAAGACTATTTACTTCTTTCAAGTTTTTTTTTTTGGGAATTATGATATTCCGGTTGTAATTCAGGCAGTTTAAAGGACCTTCAAGTTAGATTGGGAAGCGAATTGGATGGCAATTGTCGCTACATCTAATTTTTTTCCAGAAGTTGGACAAGAGAGTTACCTGAATGGGAAAATCCTAGGCATGGGTAGGTGACGGACAATATTTGAACGACTCGGCTGTTTTACTTCGAATGATTATGTTCTATAATCTCAGACGTCTGTGGACTTATTACTATACAGAGTTATTTATGTAGTTGAAATAATTAACACAGATTTTAAGTGTACTTGACTTACTGACGATTGGTTTTTTTATGAAGACACATAAAAGGGCTACTGTGGAGTGGAGTATTGTCAACCAGATATATTTGATTTGTTAGTGGGAGATTTCTTATTTTCGTAGGGAACAAGGAGTATAGAGAGGTATATGTGCCATAAAAACAACTTAACTTAGTAACGAGAATTTCTTAAAAACAAATGTGAAAGGGGGCAATATGTAGTCTATAGAATTTTAATTTTTACGCAGTGGGAAAAGCTGAGCAACAAGCATATTCACAATGTCACAACTCAACCGCAATGTTAGTGGGAGCACCACTGCGTTGTAGTTGAATGAAAAAAAGGATCATAGTATATTGGAATTTATGCAAAGTTGTGGGCCACATCTAATGCCATTTGTTTAGATCCAGGGACAATGAAACTCCATTTCATGTGCAATGGCAATGAAAATAGGGTCGCATAAATTTAGCTTCTTTGTTTATTTCAAGCAGCCCATTACTGATTAGGGTGTGTACATTGGATTTTGAACTTGAGTCATTGTGGTTGTAAGTGGTCCCACTTACCATTAGACCTCAACCCTAAATCAAACCGTTTAGGTTCAACAATAGCTGAGTTTTATTCGGGTCAAACTTTCTGATGAGGTTTGGCTATATATATTTTTCAAACAGACACACACGCACACAATTTAGAACGAAATAGAACATAAAAAATAAGAAATAACATCAATAAACACGTGAATAAGAATTTTGATTAATAAATATAAAATATATATGAAGAAATGGCTATACGAATACACAACTCACAAGCATGATGGAGCAATGCCCTTGCAGCAAAGGCTTCTAGCACACCAAAATTTGATAATTGTGTCATGTGATCCATTTTTAATTTTTTTAACAAATTAAAAAAACCCTAAATCAAACTTGCAGCCAATCTTGATTTTTTTTTTTTCTTATTAAATTGGTGATTCAATTCAATTTGATTTGATTTGGTTTGACTTGAGGGTCATCTTTTAGGTTTGACGAACTTGGATGAACATAAATATTTTTTCGGGTTTGCCAAATTTCGAACCTGAACCTTCGAGTGACTTAGCCTCAACTTGATGGATTGAAAGGATTAATGTAACCTATTAGGGTTGTACTTGATAATTTTCATAGAATGCTACTAATAGTAGATGATCACGAGCCACACTTGAGAGGGCTCTTGCTTTCCTCTTTTGTGGGTATTTGGTCATATATGTTGGCATATTCCATGTCTTACAACCGTCTTTTGTTTGAAAGTTGATTCTATATCAAGTGAGTTCTTTGAGAGGCTTTCACAAATCCAAAACACGATTTTGTAGGTACCTACAACTGTGTGATTTAAGCATCAACTATCAATTACTCTCATGGACTAAATGAGAGGCTAAGTGGGAATGGAACCTAAGTTTATAGCCGTGTGTTAGTTTGTGTAGCTCGTGTTAGTTTTTGGATATTGTGGTAGCATCAGACAGGTGTTATAGTCTAATACCTAGAAATGGTTTCGCGAGATTTGGTTTCAAAACACCTTAATTAAATTAATTGACCGGATAATTAAAATTTCCTAACTCTAGCTTAGGAAAACTTGTTAATTAAAGTGTATTAATTAAGGAAATCAACTTTTTCTCTAGAGACTTCTCAAAAGTAATTTGACGGAGTCTAAGATGATCTGAGCCATCGATCACGATTAGATCTTGGCTGTTGGTGCTCCAATGAGAGAATTATAAGAGCAAGTCAATGGGGCTTGGAGAAGACACATCGAATGAGCAAGGGAGCAAGGCAGTGCGAAGTATTCAGTGAGGGAAGAGTTTGAGCCAACAGAGCATCAATGAGAGGGTCACCAGAAATTGGAGAGAGATTTCTAGGGGAGATTTTCCACAAATTTCTAGAGTTAGAGGGAAGGCCAATTTCTTTTGCAGAAGGTCGTACCAGTGAGTTCGAGTTCTCCAGTGCGCAGATCTGGGCAGAAGATCGTTTTTCCAGTAGCCGGGAATCAATTCTGGAGGATAGAGCGAGTTGCCTAGTGCGAGTGCAGGATCAACAAAACCTTAATTTCTAGCTAGTGCGTATTTCCCGTAGTAGCGTTCTTTGTGCACATTTATTGGAGGAAGCAAATTTGATTTTGCAAGGGAAATAGAGGGTTTCCAGGTCGATTTTCCAGTGGGAGTGGTGGGGATAATTTTCTAGAGCTTTGCCAGTGTTTGGCAAGCAAATCTATGTACTCTCTAATTTGCTGAAGATAATAAAATATAAATCCTCATCTATTGCACCGGTTTTCCCTTCGGGGTTTTTCTGGGGATGTTAGTCCAAAACATTGGTGTCATTATGTGTGTGCTCCTATTTCTCAGTTCCTAATTTATTTTCCGCAACATTTATTTTAATTGTCAAGATTACAGTAGTGAGCTATTCGTTATTTGTCGTTGATTAAATAACAGAAGACAAATAAACTGCATCAATTAGAAGAATAGTTTCCAGTGTATTACAATCATGGATTTTTCACATGGAATTAGAGCGTAATTGATCAGATCTGAAGCTCAGAGGCGAAAATAAGTGATATTTTGCAGTTTCAGAGGGAGATCTGAAGCACAGGATCCAGATCTGCGCAGGCCAAGCCAGGGGTTCGATTTGCAGAGGAGTAGGAATTGTTTTTCAGATCTAGGTGGAGGAAAATTTCGATTTTGCTTCATATCTGTGGTAGTAGGCAGTGGTATTGTCAGGAAGTAATTCTGGTGAGCAGATCAGTTAGTTTGCAGAGTAGATCTGGGCGCATAAGATTTGTAGCAGGGGTTTATAGTTTCAGATCTGCGTAGGAAGGAAGAGAAAGCACACAGAGGGAATCTCCAACAATTTCTTAGAGGGTTTCTAGTTTTTCCAGCAAGGGAGAAGAGATCGAAATTCTAGCAGCAGGAAGGCCATATAGACTATAGACTAGCCAATCCAACCAGTGTGAGTTGTCCTGAAGAAAATTGTGTTAGTTTCTGCAGCGTCGAATGGTGTTCAAGTCTTGAGACTTTGTGGTGTGGATAAAACACAAGAGTTCTCCAAAACCCAAAAACCATTTCTGGAAATTCCACCTAGAGATGACTCAATTAAATTAATTGACCATAATTAAAAATTTCCTAAGTCTAACTTAGGAAAAGTGGTTAATTAATAGAAATTAATTGAGAAATGTGTGAATCATCTAGAAACTCACATAAATCGACTTAGAGATGATCTCAACCATAGATTATGTTTTAATCATGGCAGTTGGGGTCCCAACTGGAGATTATAAGAAAAGGTCGATGGGTAGATGGAGAACACACCAGTGCGGATACTCAGTTGCCCAGGCAGTTCAAATTCCTAGTTGCAGGAGTGATTCAGCAGTGGAGATCGAGCCTGGAGGTGAGTAGCAAGTGGTAGGAGAGGTCAGCAGTGATCCAAAGGAAGTTTTCTAGTTCCGGAGAGTCAGACAAAGGAGGCCAAATTTTTTCTCCAGGAAGCAGTGCAGGGACTGCGCAGTTGCTTCAACAGAGCATTTCGATTTGGCTGAAGGGAAGGTCGTTTTCAATTCCAGAGGTCGGGAAGATTTTCCAGAGTGTCGAAAAAGCATTTTCCCAGTCAGCAGCAGGCAAGACAGCTTGATTGGTAGTAGTTCCAAGCTAAGCGTGTGAGGGTCCGCGATAGGCTGACGTAAAGCCCCTGCTTTTGCAGCAGTTTGCTAGAGCAGAATCTGTGCTGGGTGGAAGAGAAAGTGCACACACAAAGGGAGGAATTTCCAAATTTTCCTACAGGGTTTTCAATTCCAGTTTTCTGGAGGAGATCCATAATTTTTCCAGTTGCAGAAGGTCATGCAAGTTTTCCAGACAAGCCAGTTCGAGTTGCTGAGGTTACATCTCTTGCGCCATTTTTTCGGAAAAGGACTTTCAGAAAGGTTGAGCGAGTAGTTCCAGAAAGCAGCTGGAAGCAGGGCGAAGTAGATAGGGCAGTTCTGCGCATTCCAAGAGGGAGTGCGAGTTTCAGAACATGGAATTGAGCAGGAGAACAGGGGGAGATTCCAGTTCTGAGCTTTTGTAGAGATGGCCATAGTCGGGCTTAGAGATCAAGACAGATTGGACGATGCCTCCAACTATGTCATTTGGAAGGCCAGGATGTCCTTTCTTCTTGATGAGCATGGTCTAAAGACCTATGCAGAAAACGTTGTGGTATGACCTACAGATGCAGATCAACTGAATGAATTCATGAAGGAGATGGCCAAGACGAAGCGGATGATCCTGGATGGAGTTCGGGATCATATAGTCTCCAACATATTGGCCAAGAATATGACCAAGGAGATGTGGGATGTGTTACCCACCACCTGTGGGTAGTATGCATAGGAGAATTTTTTTCTCGTAGATGGTCCTCAGCCGACAGCCCCTTGCAGCCACCAGATAGCTCGATGTGCCATTATCTCCGCCAACTAAGCTACGCACGTGGTCCCTCGCGCACTTGTTATGATTGTATGTTTGAAGGTGGGCCTCCCGACCCTGAAGGTATGGCTTTTCATTGGTATAGTTGAGTAATTTTCCTTACTTGTCATGGGCACTTTTGGGCATGGATTGGTGGGAGGATTCGACGAAAAGAGTGGGCTAGGTCTTTACTCTTGTCTCCATTGCCCGATTTCGTAGTTAGCCTTGTACACTAGTCCCATGGGATCTCCTTTATTGGCCATTAGCTTTAGGGTTGGCACTACATGGGAAATCTCAATTTTGGTTGCGTGGTCCCGCTTCCCAACACCATATACACCACTCCCTTCCACTCATTTTAAGCCCATTCATCAATTTTCCCATCGGGTCCACATGTGTCCACTAGGTCCACATAGGGTTAACCTCAACCTCCCCTTGTCCACACTCTGGGTCGGGCCTAGTGTTGTCACTCACTGCATTATGAGTTTCTAGTTGATCAAAGTTGCCAAAGAGTAGTGAATTTTGAAGCCATCTTCCAGGCCACAGGATCACTTAAAGCCAAATTGAAACCTGTCCATTGCGTAGTGCCCGGAATGAGCTTCCCAAAGGTATAAGGAAGTCCGAAAATGGACTTCTGGATCAAAATATATGACATGTTAAAGTTTAGAGGGTCTGTTGCCTTTTAAAGGGAAGGAGAGAAGGATATCGGAGGTTTGGCACTCATTGCATATCGCAAGTCCCGCATCCCACATATCGGCCACATCGCAATCTCGCATCCCACATCATCGCAGTCCTGCACATCGACAGGACCGGGCCTATTGGCGATCGGCGGGCCACAGGAGTTCATCGCAATCGGTGGGTCCAGAGCTCAGTAAATCGATGATCGACGGTGGGCAGTCCCGCATCCCACAGGTCTCATATATCGACAAATCGGCGATGGGCAGGCCCAACAGGCCATCCTTTAAGAAATTGCGAGGAAGCGCCGATATAATGTTAAAACATAGGGGAGGGCCTAAAACTTCTTAACAAAGAAAATCAATGGAAACCAAGGTAGGGCGGCCTTTTTCTCTCTCCTCCAGGGGGGCCACGTGGCAGAATATCATTGGTCCATATGAACCCACGTGGTAGTTGACGTGGCAGTACAGAGGACAAGTGTCACGTGGATTCGACGGATTCGACATTTTCAGGGTCCTAAGGAGGCATTTCTGGGTGACACATGTTACCACTCATAGGGTGACACGTGGTAGTGATGATGTCACCCCTCACAATCGGTGATCGACGAGTGCACAAGGCAAGATCCCTCCTCTGCCGATGTCCCTTCCGATGTTGCAATTGTGATATGCGAGATCCTCCCGGATGCAATATGTTATGTGATCCGACCTATAAAGTTTTTGCGTCGAGATGAGTCGGCCAGCGCTATAAAGAAAGGTAAAGAGGCTTCTTCTCTCGATTGCGATATGCGATGCTTTCAGTGGGCCCGACCCCGCAGATCGGTGATCGCAGGAGTCTAGAGGAAATATGAAGGGAAAGCATTGGAAATCGCTGATATGCGGGATTTCATATAACAAAGGAAAAAGCCCCCTGGCAAGTAGTTCAATGGCTCTAGCACCCTCGGGCTAAGCACCTAGTTCCAACCCCCCGGTCATATGAAGAAAATCACGGAAAGGGGCTAAAAGTGAAAGGGGCTAAGGAGGATTGAGACTCGTCTGTTTTGCAACGTTTCTTTAGCGAAAGGTCAGCATTGGAAAGTCCTCCATATGGCCACCAAGAGAGCATCACCAGGCAGATCAGGGTGCCTATAGTATAGGGCAGGGCTTTAAAGGCGTGATGTGTCGGCAACTGTGGCTTTAAAGGAAATAGGTGGTGCATTCAAAACCGACATGGGCTGATTCAGAAAAGCCCATTGTGACACGAAATCAGGGTCGGCACTGACAGGAGTGAAAAGAGACTTGGTAGCTCGAGAGGATTCAATTTTCAGGCATGGTGTCCCATAACAGAGAGAGACGAAGTACCGCCCAAGGATCCTTTGTTTCAGTACTGCGACATGAAGTGGATGGTGCCCACTCCCAGCTTTAAATAATGAATGGCTCGAGCAGTAAAGGCAGAAATGACGGGAGCTGGCTGAGCAGCACAAGAGACCATACGATGAGCCCACTGCAACCTAAAGCAAAAGCAATTACAGGGATGGGCACTGAGATAGTTTATTAATGCTTCTTTCTGACTGTTTACTTATTTGATGTCCTGCAATTTGCCTCCTTTCAATGAGGCCATTAATTCTGTAATATTTTTGGGCCACAAAGCCATCCCTAGCCGAGACAGCTAGTCAATCTGACAACTGAGACTCGGCTGAAGATATTTTTGATGTAATGAATGTTCAACGCTTCTCCTCTCTTGATAAATAGGAGGAAGCAAGACTTAACAAATGTTCGAAAAATTCTAAAGAAAATACTACATGTTATTTTTAGATTGTATGGCTTTGTAATACAAAGTTTTCAGAATATCAAGGAAATGGTGGTGATTCCCCCTTCAAGGATTACAGTTCCTCACAGATTCATTTGTATCGACATTGTTAATGCTAGTGCTTGTATGGATTATTGAAATTATAACTTTAAAAGTTGCTCTTCATGAATCATAGCACCCAACATCTTTCTGTCCATTATATCTACTTGTAACTCAGATAAGTATAGAAATTCTTGAGGTTTCTAGCTCTATTTGTTAAGCATAGAATTGATCTGAAAATCACTCGTGAATGATCTCAGTTAATTAATGAAGGTATTACAGACCCATGTGCTGGGGTGTGCCTATGTTATTTTGAGCAACGGATCGATAAGATTGCGAAATACACAGGCACTTGAAACAGTAAGAGAGACACAACAAGCAAATACAAAACACAACAAATTTAAGAAGGAGTTCACCCAATCCTCCTGGGCTACGTCTCCTAGTCCAGCCTTCAGTGGTGGTCTTTCTATTGTGTCTTAAAGCAAAGATTTTACAATAAGGAGCTCAATTTGAGTCTCACTTAACAGAGAATGATCAGTAGGATTGTACTTGGATCCCCCAAGTCTCTGGAGTGCACAGACTCCCCTTACTGAATCTTGACCTCAACTGGTCTCAGTGGTATGAGTCCAATTTGGTACTCAATACCCGACAGGAATACACAGAGGAGTTGCTTGAACCTTTCAAGCCTTCTCTGGAGTTCACAGACTCTCAGACTCTCTCTGTTCTGTCTGCTTGATGCTTCCTTCGCTCTGCGGGTCAGCTTGACTTCTGTGCTCTCTGCAATTCACTTCCTTCTCTCCCTCTGCCTCTTTGTCTATTCATAGCTTAAAGCCAATCTGCTCCCTGACTGTTCGTTTCCTCTTCCCGACTCTCTGGATCGCCTGCCTCTGTCCGCTGGAATTCCCCTGCTCTGTGTCATCATCGCTGTGTAATGCTGCACAGAGAGGTGGCCACTTGTCGCCTTACGAATTGAGCGTCAATTTTCTTTGAACGGTCATTATTTTCGTTACTCCAGGATTTTCCCGCGAAACTGATTCTTCTGCCGGCTCGTCGATCATGCCGGACCTCAAATCTTATGTGCCTCAGTCTATTTCCCAGTCAAATCTGGTCATCCATCAGGTTGATTCTTCACTGTTGATCTGGAGCCTCCAGATCCTACGGTCTCCGTCTATATCGCGCAGGTAAGTTGCTCGACCATTACTCACGCTATGTAAGCGGTTTTCTCTCTCATCCGTTGGACACGTGTCGCCTGGTGTGTGGCATCGCGCTGAACTCAGCCAAACCCACTTACCGCTTGAAGTGCACGCGATATCCTGCCGGTTTTGGGCGCGGGACCCGCCTTCTGACGGTTTCCGCAGGGTTTCCTGTTTTCCTCGTGACCGAGTGCTCGGGGCTTTCCTTCCTGAGGGTTTTGCCCTACGATACGCGATTAGCTAAACTTCCTCAGTTTCAGGATCTGGGCTTTCGATTGCCAATTTGTGTCCATGCGCGGTCTCCATGGGCCAATAGTCAGCGCGCTTTGACCGAGGGTCCTCGTTGTTCCTTGCTGGCCATAAATTGCCATTGTCCTGAGGTCATCTCTGATAAGCTCGTTATTCATAAGATTTTGATCTGACATAATTTGAAACAATCATGGAAATGTTTAAGGATCCAATTCGGATCAAGAATTCTTGATGCTTTAAGCTCTATGTGATGAGTTGCCCTTTCTCCTTATTCTCTATCATTGCTCTACAAAAGCTTATTAAACTATAAATCCTTGAACTACTTGGCCGCCACTGTTTTGTGCATATTTCTGAGATTTGTATATGTGAAGAAGTACCAGAAATTCATGTCTTACTCCTTTAGGTGAATGAACCAACCCATTATATATACATATAGAATATAAGTGAGGTCTCCCTTTACTGAGAATCATTTGAGACACTCCAAATGTATACGTGCCCAGGCACTGGTCTTGTAAGCAATCCAATGCTGTCTCTAGGAGCTACAACATCTTCTGGCACCGTTGCCGGGGAACGCATTGAAGGATTTTCCCTTGGGATACGACAAGTTGAGCACTCTTTGCGTAGGTGAACAAAGAGGTTCTGATTTCATTCATCATCACCTTGGCGACTCCACAAACCCCCATTATTATTCATCATCCTGGGTTTTAAAAGGCCTCACACTCGCTCAGATACATCTCAACAGAAAGCCCTATTTGTATATGACCTAGAAAGATTAATTTTTAGGAAAGTCTGGAAAGAGAAAATTCCCCCTGCCTGTGCGACCATCTCACCAGCCTTTGAAGCTTCCTCATCCAGCTCTCAACCCACTGTTACGCACTACTCATGACTTGTTCCTAAGGCCCTGAAATACCCTGCATTTAGGCCCTGAAATACCCTGCATTTAGTCTAGTCACTCCTACCAATGTGTTTTTGGGCCAAGTTCCTCAGGCAAGCCTCAATCCCCCCCCCCATTTATCCAGATGGCTCTTCCAAGTTTTTTGCTAAATAAATACGCACCTCTTAATTTACCTCAGCGTCTAAAAGCTATGCCCCTCCTAGGACCACTGCTAGTTTGAGCGGTAACATTTTGGCAGCGTTGTCTGGGAGGAAGCAGATCTACCTCCCTAGTGAATCATTGAGGAATTGATTCGTAGATGACATTTCAAATATTCCTCTGGGAACTCCATTCATTGTCCAATCCCCTAGTTTACTTGAAGGTGAAAATATTCCTCCTTTAACTAGGGCCGCTGCAAGAAGGGGAGAACAAACACCATCAACTGTTAAAACCGCCCTTCTCCCTGAGTTTGAAAAGGTCAGTGACCCCACCCCAAAAATGGCAACTAGTTCTAACACTGACTGTCCCAAGATGACCAAGAGTGAGAGGCATTTGGTTAGTGTCTTCGCCCCCTTGAAGTTGAGTGATGACCCTAAACCATTACCTGAAAAATACAACAGATGGTTACCCAAATTCAAAGGCGATGCTACCATGAGTGCCCGTGATTTTGTTGAAGAATTCTATTGGCACATGTCCCCTAGGATGATTTTTGATGAAGATAGGCTCATGATGCTTTTTGCTTTATCACTTGAAGGACAAGCGAGAGAATGGTATCTTAGTCTTCCCCCAGCATGTGTAGAAGATTCTGACCAATTTGAGGACCTATTCATAAGAAGATGGTCATGCAATGCCCAAGGAACCTTCAACATTGATTTTTTTTATCAAATAACTAGGGGAAGGGAAGATATCCGGGAATTCATCCAAAAATTTGATAGGGTAGTCAGGGATATCCCTGACCATTTGAAGCCTCTCGATGCCAACATTCTCGACAAAATCCTCAGAGTTGTGGGTGGCCACCTTACCTATGCATTAAGGAATAATAAACCTTCAACATCGGCTGAGGCTAAAGAGATAACAATGGAGGTTGAAGAAAACATATGGATCTCTAGAGTAGATGTTAATGACCATCCTAAGGCAAAGACGGAGGTCAAAGGGGAAAAATCCAAAGTTCAACACGAAGAAACCCTTTTGGACATCCTCAAAAGAATGGAAAAACTTGGTGAAGAAATAAATTCACGAGATAGACTTTACATGAACAAAATAACTGCCTTGGAACAGGCCCAAAAATCTAGCTACATTCCAAAAGGGAAACCCTTTCCTAAAAAGCAAAATGACGAGGACAAGCCAAGTTCATCTCAAGTCCCAAACACCTTAGCTCTGACTAATGTAGTGGAGCAAGTTTCATCTTCCGAGGATGAACAAAGTGAAAAGGACGAAAGTGACGATGAGAGGTGGATGAGCAGGTTAACCTTGTAGAATCCAATGTCTTCAACATTTTGTTAGGAGGTTCATACACTCATCCTCCCATTAGTGAGGTCACCTTTAAAAAAGAAGAGAAGGAGCCCATTCTTAATGCTGATGATAGTGGAAGATTCAAAGGGGTTCAATATTCACAAAAGGACAATAGTAAGGGCCCCACAAACTCTAAGGAACCAAACAAAGATGACCTGACTGCCAAGCAAGTCTCTCCTAAGGAACCTCTCCCTAAAAATCATCCTAAAAAGGATCCCCCAACACAAGCCAACCCAAAAAAGGATCCCCCGAGGAAAGAGAACACAAAGAAGGATAAGGGCAAAGAGGTTGGACTTAACATTGACATAGAGTCTACTATAGGGAAAATAACTATACTTGTTCCTTTGAAAGAGATTGCGAAACATCCAGAGCAACAACACCAAATTTAGAAATCCTTAGGTTATGAGGAGGAAGAATTACCCGAAGACTTGCAAAACAATCACCTTCAAGATCTTAACCCTGGGAATGAGCCATTCATGCTTAATCTGATCATCAACGACCTATTGCATAATTGTATGTTAGACTTAGGGGCTTCCGCAAACATCATGCCTTTAAAAGTCATGAAGCAATTGGTTCTTAACATCACTTGACCATATAAGAAGGTATGTGGTTTTAAGTTTTAACTCTAAGCCCGTGGAGGTGGAAGGTTTCATAAAGGACCTTAAGGTTTCTTTGGCTAGAAACCCTGATATATCACTTCTCATGGAGGTCATAGACATCCTTGAGGTGTGGGGTATGCTCTTATCAAGGAAATAGGGAGCCACTATTAGAGGTCATATCCAAATGGACTTGTCATACGCCACTATCCCGCAATCTGATGGAACTCCCTTCAGCCTTTATAGAGAGCCTACTTTCTCTTCTCATGTGATTAAGCCAAGACCAATCCCATACTATGAGACACATGAGATCGAGAAGCCTTCTCCCATTCTCCCTTCACAAGAAGTCTGTGTTCTCAAACGACTGAATCAACAAATAAGCAAAAAGTGGAAGCCTAAAAAATAATATAAGGTGAGGGACTTGGTCTTGGTCGATAAAGACCTAATGCCTGTCAAGATCCACACGAAATTTGGGGAGGACTATTATTACATTGCTAAACTCAATGACGAACTATGGCCACAAACGGTCATGTTAAGTCGTATCATCCCTTTCCTCGACACTTGACATTGTTGTATATGTATGTTAGAGTAGGATGCAATTGCATTGCATGATAGTTTTCTCATTAGAAATAACATCATATGATATTGCCCATGATAGAATACTTGCATTTAGATTTAAATTTGCATATTTTGTTTACTTTTCTGTTGATTTTACGACCTAATACTAAGCATGGGTGATCATAAGACACCACAAATAACATGCTGCCCTGTGTGCTTGGTATTTGATGTGTGCAGGTAACAGGTCTACGGTAACCAAGAGATTGCTGGTGTTCTCATGACCTCCCATTCGAGTGGCTTCTCGCACTTTTCCGAGAGCTCATGTCCCAGTTGGAGCCAGATGTTACCCACCACCTGTGGGTAGTTTATATGGGATTTTTTTTTTCTCCTAGATGGTCCTTATCCGATAGCCATCAGCCCCTTGCAGCCCCCAGATAGCTCGATGTGCCATTTTCTCCGCCATCTGAGCCAACCATGTGGCCCCTCGCTCATCTGTTATGAATGTATGTTTGAACAGTGGGCCTCCCAACCCCAAAGGTATGAATTTTCATTGGTATAGTTGAGTAATTTTCCTTACTTGTCATGGGTGCTTTGGGGCATGAATTGGTGGGGGCATTTGGCGGAAAGAGTGGGTTAGGTTTGTATTCTTGTCTCCTTTGCCCGATTTCTTGGTTACCCTTGATCTTAGTCCCGTGGGATCTCCTTTACTGGCCATTAGCCTTAGGGTTGGCACTACATGGGAAACCCCGATTTTGGTTGCGTGGTCCCACTTCCCGATACCACATACATTACTCCCTTTCCACTTATTCGAGCCCCATTCATCTCTTTTCTCATTCGGGTCCACATGTGTCCACTGGGTCCACTTAGGGTCAGCTTCCCCTTCCCCCTGTCCATACCTTGGGTCAGGGTTGGAACGATGCCCCAGAGGTTGATGTAGCTAAAATGAAAGTAAAAAGCTTAATTTGGCCACACTTAGCAGGAAATGTACGACAAAATGCTAAAGATGGCCAGGACATACAAATTTAACACGTGGGAAAAAGTCGAACATGATCTCTACCCCTTATGCATGGCCATTACCCTGGTTCCAATGGGCCCTAGGTGAGCTCCCTCCATCATTTTGCAACCCACGATTGTCCCAACACCTGGTGGGCGATGAATTGCCCCACCTCAAGGGGTATCCACTGCTACATATTACACATCATGCTCTCCATCCCTTGAAGCCCCGAGCAGTTATGAAGAAAAATCAATAAAAGGAAAGAGGCATATGAAGAAGGGTGGAAAAACAAACGTCGGGGTAACTCATGCACCATGATTTTCTTCCTCCTACATTCATATACCCAAGTGTGGGCTTCCCTTGTTATAGCTACCCAATATACCTTGACATGTGGTTTGGATGTTGCCCCTCAACCCCACTCCATTCCATCATTATATCATTTGCCACCTACCTCTTAAAATATGTACTATGGACATGCCATCCCCTTTAGAGATTGAAACCACCTAATAGGGTCCTTGAAAACACCTTAGTTCTAACTAATGCAGTGGGGCAAGTTTCATCTTCAGAGGATGAGCAAAGTGAAAAGGATGAAAGTGATGATGAAGAGGTAGATGAGTAGGCTAACCTTGTAGAATCCTATGTCTTCAACATTTTGTTAGGAGGTTCATACAATCATCCTCCCATTAGTGAGATCACCTTTAAAGAAGAGAAGGAGCCCATTCTTAATGCTGATGATAGTGGAAGATTCAAAGGGGTTCAATATTCACGAAAGGACAGTAATAAGGGTCGCGCAACCTCTAACGAACCAAACAAAGATGACCCGACTCCCAAGCAAGTCTCTCCTAAGGAACCTCTCCCTAAAAATCCTCCTAAAAAGGATCTCCCAAGGAAAGAGAACACCAAGAAGGAGAAGGGCTAAGAGGTTGGACTTAAAATTGACATAGAGACTACTATAGGGAAAATAACTATACCCATTCCTTTGAAAGAGATTGCAAAACTTCCAGAGCAACAACAAATTAAGAAATCCCTGGGTTATGAGGAGGAAGAATCACCCAAAGACTTGCAAAACATTCACCTTCCTAATCTTCTCCCTAGTATGAGCCATTCATGCTTACTTTGACCATCAACGAGCTCCTATTGCATAATTGTATGTTAGACTTAGGGACTTCCGTAAACATCATGCCTTTAAAAGTCATGAAGCAATCGGGTCTTAACATCGCTCGGCCATATAAGAAGGTATGTGGTTTTAACTCTAAGCCTAGGGAGGTGGAATGTTTCATAAAGGACCGTAAGGTTTCTTTGGCTACGAACCTTGATATATCACTTCTCATGGATGTTGTGGTCATAGACATCCCTGATATGTGGGGTATGCTCTTATCAAGTAAATGGGGAGCCACTGTTGGAGGTCAATATCCAAATGGACTTGTCATATGCTACTATCCCACAATCTGATGGAAATCCCTTCATCCTTTATAGAGAGCCCTCTTACCCTTCTCATGCGATTAAGCCACCAATCCCATACTACTAGACACATGAGATCGAGAAGCCTTCTCCCATTCTCCCTTGACAAGATGTCTGTGTTCTCAAATGATCGAATCACAAAATAAGAAAAAAGTGGAAGCCTAAAAAGGAATATAAGGTCAGGGAATTGGTCTTGGTCGATAAAGACCTAATGCCTGTCAAGATCCATGGGAAACTTGGAGAGGCCTATTATTACATTGCTAAACTCAACGACGAACTATGGCCACAACCGGTCAAGTTAAATCGTATCACCACTTTCTTCGACACTTGGCATTATAGTATATGTATGTTAGAGTAGGATGCAGTGCATGCTGGTTTTCTCTTTAGAAATAACATCATATGATATTTCCCATGGTAGAATAGTTGCATTTAGATTTAAATTTGCATATTTTATTTACTTTTCTGTTGATTTTACAGCCCAATACTAAGCATGGGTGATCATAAGACAACACGAAAAACATGCTGCCCCATGTGCTTGGTCTTTGATGTGTGCAAGCAACAGGTCTACGATAACCAAGAGATTGCTGGTGTTCTCATGACCTACCATTTGTGTGGCTTTGCACACTTTTCTGAGAGCTCATGTCCTAGTTGGAGCCAGATTTTACCCACCACCTGTGGGTAGTATATATGGGAGAAATATTTTCTCCTAGATGGTCCTCAGCTGGCAGCCAACAACCCCTTGCAACCCCTAGATGGCTTGATGTTCAATTTTCTTCACTACCTGAGCCAACCACGTGGTCCCTCGCCCAGTTGTTATGGATGTATGTTTTATGGTGGGCCTCCCAATCCCAAAGGTATGACTTTTCATTAGTATAGTTGAGTAATTTTCCTTACTTGTCATGGGCACTCTAGGGCATGAATTGGTGGGGGGATTCAACGGAATGAATGGATTAGGTTTGTATTCTTGTCTCCATTGCCCGATTTCTTGGTTACCCTTGTATCCTAGTCCCGTGGGATCTCCTTTACTGTCCATTAGCTTTAGGGTTGGCACTACGTGGGAAATCCCAATTTTGGTTGCGTGGTCCTGCTTTCTGATACCACATAACTCCCTCTCCACTTATTCGAGCCCCATTCATCTCTTTTCGCACCCGGGTCCACATGTGTCCATTGGGTCCACATAGGGTTAGCCTCCCCCTCCCCTTGTCCACACCTTGGGTCGGGCCTGAAATGATGCTCCAGAGGTTGATGCAACTAAAATGAAAGTAAAAAGCACAATTTGGCCACTCTCAACAGGAAATGTACCACAAAATGCAAAAGATAGTCGGGACATACAAATTTAGCACGTGGGCAAAACCCAAACATGAGCTCTACCCCTTATTCATGGCCATCACCCTAGTTCCTATGGGCCTTAGATGAGCCCCCTCCATCATTATGGAACCCATGATTGTCCCAACCCCTGGTGGGCGATGAACTGCCCCACCTCAAGGGGGTATCCACTGCTACATAATTCACATCACGCTCTCCATCCCTTGGAGCCCTGAGCAATTATGAAGAAAAACCAATAAAAGGAAAAAGGCATATGAAGAAGGGTGGAAAAACAAAGGGCGTGGTAACTCATGCATCACGATCTTCGGCGGAATGAATGGGTTAGGTTTGTATTCTTGTCTCCTTTGCCCGATTTCCTGGTTACCCTTGGTCCTAGTTCCATGGGATCTCCTTTACTGGTTGTGTGGTCCCACTTCCCGATACCACCTACTTTACTCCCTTTCCACTTATTCGAGCCCCATTCATCTCTTTTCTCATTCGGGTCCATATGTGTCCACTGGGTCCACATAGGGTCAGCTTCCCCTTCCTCCTGCCCATACCTTGGGTCAGGCTTGGAACGATGCCCCAGAGGTTGATGCAGCTAAATGAAAGTAAAAAGCATACTTTGGCCACTCTCAACAGTAAATGTACCATAAAATGCTAAAGATGGCCAGGACATACAAATTTAGCACGTGGGAAAAAGCCAAACATGAGCTCTACCCCTTATGCATGGCCATCACCCTGGTTCCAATGGGCCCTAGATGAGCCCCCTCCATCATTTTGCAATCCATGTTGTCCCGACCCTTGGTGGGCAATGAACTGCCCCACCTCAAGGGGTATCCACTGCTACATATTACACATCATGCTCTCCATCCCCTCAAGCCCTGAGCAGTTTCGAAGAAAAATCAATAAAAGGAAAAAGGCATATGAAAGGGTGGAAAAACAAAGGCCGGGGTAACTCATGCACCACGATTTTCTCCTTCCTACATTCATATACCTAGGTGTGAGCTTCCCTTGTTATAGTTAACCAATGTACCTTGACATGTGGTTTGGATGTTCCCCCTCACCCCCACTGCATTCCATCATTATATCATTTGCTACCTACCTCTTAAAGGATGTACTATGGACATGCCACCCCCTTTTAAGGTTGAAACCACCTAATAGGTTGCTTGGTTAACCCCATTTGGAGCTTGGAGACACTTGTACTTGCCAAAGCCCACTGTGGAAGGGCATGCCACCATGAAGTGCCCCATTGATCCCATAACTTGTAAGCATTATTACTTGATTATTCCAATGATTTGTTGTATTGGAGGGCGAGAGGACGCATTGGATCTTATGCAGGATTGCTGTGGGTCTTCATTTAGGGATTGGTCTCCCTATACAGGGTCCTAGCCCTCTAGAGGGCCACATTGGCACTTGTAGTGTGACCTTTTAGAGCCATGGGCCTCCACCATAGCAGATATTACTTCATGGATCCTCAACAACGTTCGTTGATTGCTCATGTTCCACCTTTGGATGAGTATGATGCACCTGGTCCACCTTGCGCAACAGGCTCCACAGTTGCGCCATACATTTGGCAAATGTTTCAGGATGCCTCCCGATGCGAATGGAGGGTTTATATCATCACTCCAGCCCTTATAGATGGTTTACAAACATATTTGATCCATTTGGAGACCCATGAGGTTGTCCTCATGCCCCCATACCCACTTGGGAGCCCCATAGGTTCTTGATTGGATAACAAGGGGCCAATCCTTTGCCCACTATGTTTGGAGTCCTTTTCTTCATCATGGCACTCGTTGGACTTTATCATGCCTCCTCAAAGGCCCAACGACATCACTTTGTTGATATTCAACTCTCTTGAGAGGCTTATCTTAACATTATTGAACTATTTGGTGGGATTGTCACCAAAGGTTTTGTTATTATGCACATTATTTTATTTTAGGGGCTAAATTAGGCCTAATTAGCTAAATCGAATTCATTAGGAAGTGTATAAATAGAAGTGTGATGGAATCATTTGATCATCATCACTTCGATTGGATCATTCTCTCTTGTGAGATTTTTGCTATTCTTTTTGGAGGACGAAATTGGATGGATGCATGAATTTTGATGTTTAGATTTCTTCATTTTTGTCTTGGAGCTTCTATATTGGCATATGATGATGATTGGGTATACTTATTCTCACATGTAAGTGCTCTTTTAATGCTATTTTGTCTTTTTCTTATGTCATATGCATGTTGCTAGGGAATTTTGCTAAACTAGGCTGAAATTTGTTGCTTTTCTTGTGTGAAATGGTAGAAATTTGTCTTTTTATAGCGTTGCATCATGCCACGGGCCATGTTTGAATAATTGAATGTTCCTAGAGATATTTTGTTAAAATTTTATCTCGATAAGTCATCACATATGCATATCGAAGTATAAAGACCTTGAAGCAATTGTCCCATGCCCTAATTGCCATGCGAAACTGTTGTAGAGGCCTCGACAAAGTGAAATCACTCTGAGCATTGGAATCATATTGACTCCATTTCTCCCAAAGGATTAGGCACTGGTCCTCCATAGGTGATCACCAAAAAGCATAATCTTTATCACCTCTCCCTCTTTCTTCTAGGCCTAGCCTCCATAGGGGACCTAGGGCATCACATTTCTCACAAGTTACCCATCAAAAAAATTCGATCTCCTAGCCTCTATTGCGCTATTGTGTCTCCTAGGAGCCCTCCAAATTTGAAGCCATTCCGATGGTGGGATCTCGAGATACTTCAAGCCCTAGCTCTGAGATTGTTTCTTGCCCTTTGATTCCCTTGGATAGTGACCTCATTGGGATCATTGTATTAAGATCACTGAAATTTTCTCCTTTGATCCCCTTCTCCCCCCTCAATTAGTTCAAGCACACCTTTGATTGATCAACTCCACCCACTTGAGCTAACTTTGGGTCCACTTGGTCCCGTGTGGTCCCGGCGTCCTGCAACTTATTTAAGCTAATTTCACCAAGACCGCTTAGAAACCAAGTTTTCACAAGGATTTCTAGGACTAGGTATCTCCTTTACAAGTCTTATCTGCAAACCCTAGCCCTTGAAATCCCCTTGGCCCTTCCTAGAGAGCCTTACACCTTGCTTCTCAAGCACACAAGCCACAAAATTGAGTCTCTCTTGTGAATAGGTCCTTAGGAATCACTCTTTACCCCTTCTTTGACTTATCCATCTAATGATTTGCCTTCATATCGGGTCTCCTCCCATCGGTGAAAGTCTGTAAAGAGTAGGGAGATTTAGCTGAGGTGACAGTGGGCTATTGCTCCATTGTTGCCCTTGACCTAGTAGTTGTCCCTTTAGGATCCCCTCTTAGGACCCCTGCTAGTTTGAGTGGTAACAATAACCTTGAAAGAAACAAACTTACTTTGGTTGATAATTTATGTGTGAGCATTTGGTTTGTTTTATTAAGACAATTAATTTTCCCAACAATATCAATTGGAAATCCTCCTTTGGCCTTTCAGAGGGAAGTTGGGCCTAAAGAGGAAGGGTTGGGTTTGAGGTGACAATGGGTTTGTGTGTGCAAACCCCAATATGTTGCAAGGACCTTGGCAACCTTGCTAATTGGGTCAGTAATAGGTGGCTTGCCTGAGAGTTGTGTCTAGTCTCTCCAGTTGGGGATAGATATTTTCCTCTTAAGAGAGAGTTTGAGATGTAACATGTTGGAGTAGAGTCAACCTAAAGTGAGAGGATCCCATTCCTAACAATTGTAATGAGTTTGACCACTGATCCTGTTAAAATTGGCAACTAGGGCCAAACTCCATGTGGGTCATCTTATTAATGGAAGCTGATATTTTTCTTGGATCCCTCTCATCGAGAGGTGTAGGATTGATCTAAAGATCATCCGATTCCGATAAGTACTCATGGAGATACGAATTTATTTGTGTTATGGGACAATTCGTCAAGGTTGGCCAACAACAAAATAAACCCCACTTGTGCTCAACGTTTTAGTATAAATAGAGGTGGCCTTCAAGTCATTTCAACACACTTGGGATCTCTTCCTCTCTACTTGTCTTTGGGTTTTAGTAGGAGGAGAGATCCTAAGCGATAACGCTGCCTTAGTCCAGAAGGCAAAAGCCGGAACTGCGGAATTGCTGGGAACTACCGGAACTGTGGGAACTGCCAAGAACTGTCGGGAACTGCTGGAACTGCTGGGAACTGCTTGAACAACCGAGAATAGCTGGAACAACCAAGAACAGCTGGAACTGCTGGGAACTGCCCGGAACTGCCGGAACTGTCGAGAACTGCTGGGAACTGTCGAGCACAGCCGGAACTGCCGGAACTGCTAGGAACTGTCGGGAACAGCCGGAACTGCCAGGAACTGCAGGAGCATCTGCCTCCGAAGGAGAGCAACATGCAAGGGACAACTAACTAACATTGGGATTGTTGTATGGTACTTAGCAGCAAATACACCAAGCATGCAATGTTATTGCTAGCATGCAAGAGACAACTAGCATGCAACAACAAGCATGCTAAGGACAACAAGCATGCTAGGGACAACAAGTAAGCAAGGGACAACAAGCAAGCAAGGTGCAATCAACACATAGGTCAGTATGGCAACATGGTGCAACAATGGCACATAATGCAATACAGTGATGGGTACAGTCATGATTAATGAAGCATGATGAGATGCAGCATAGTGATGATGGGTGCAACATGGTACAACACGTTGAGGTGCAGCATGATGACGAAATGCAACACAACGATAGCTGAAGGAGTCACCTTGGAGAATCAGTTGAAGCAGCATGTCTTCAACTGATCTCATGTATCATCTTCTTAGAGATGATCTATGCTCTTATCTAGATAAGTCAAAATGTTGACTTTTGTTGTAAATGTATTATCTCTCTCTCTGCTGAACTATTGAAGAACATATAAGAAGAATTGATCAAGGGTTTCCCCACATGTGGGTTTGTCCCTGGCTAGCGCCACATCTTGTGTCTTCTTGTCATGGCTTGTCTTCTGCAATTTATGTTTATGTTCTATTTGCAGTTTACTTTAATGCTGACGTGATTGCTAATCTGGAAAAGATATTGAGCTAATTGTGAAAATTGAAATAAATTGCTCTAAGCATAGAACATACCTAAAATTAACATGGTATCAGAGCTGAGGTGAAGACAATGCCCAAGCAAGAGTGAAAGAGCAATCACCGAAGACAGTTGGGAAAGGACAAAAGGATCAACGGATTCCTCATCCCTCTTCAAATTCACTGAGGTTGAAGTCGAAGCAAAGAATATTATCAGAATGGCGCAGCGGAAGTTTCTGACGGCCTACCTAAAGATCACTTCATTGGGAGGTCCGGATCTAAGGGTGGAAGGAAAGGCAGATGCCTTGGTTGCAATAAGTTCGGCCATTATTCGAAGGAGTGTCCGAATGGCAGAGACACATCTCTTGTTGAAGATAACAATCATTCTAGGGACATCTTCAATGATCAAAGGAATGACAGGTAATGCAGGTCATCAAGGAAATGGCCGACTCTTCAAAGAAAGCAAGGAACCCAGGTATGAAGAATTAAATGTTGTTTTTGATAAGATAAAGAAGCGTTATCTTGTATTGGCCCTCTCCTTCAGATTCTTTGGGAATCTGGCTTATTGATTGTAGTGCTTCAAGGCACTTCATCGGATAGAAGGGTGCACTCTCTAATTTGGTAGAGATGGAAATAATTGTGGGATTATACTTGGAGCCGATGCCACCTATCCCGGAAAGGGTGTAGGGAATGTTACCCCTCAATTGAATGAGGGTAACTCGATTCATTTATAGAATCTCTTTTATGTACCTGATCGCAAGAAGAACTTGGTGTCCATTTCGGCAATGGAAGTCAAAGGTTACAGGGTGGCACTCATCGATGGAAAGGTACGTGTTTGAAAATAGAATTTTCAAAGATGTTTTTGAGTTCAGGGTTGTATCAAGTTGCAGGAAGTCCATTGGGGACCATGTCCATTGACACATAGCACTGGAGGTCTGTGAGTCAGATGGTGACTGGGATGCCTGAATTAAAAAATAGCATGAAAGTACATGTCTGAGATGTACCGAAGGAAAATCTTATAAGGGGACCATTCCCCTCATGCAACAGGTCCACAGGTTTGGAACAATCCGAGGAGTTTGAGATTCATGATTGGGAATCTCATGTATACAGGTAGAAGAAAGCCCTCTATGGCTTGATGCAAAAAACCCTGGGCGTAGTATGAGAGGATTGATAGCTGTTTGATGAAGCTGAGATTCACTAGGAGTGAAACTGATCCAAACCATTACCCGAAGGTTGTGGATGATAGACCTCTCATACCGGCACCTTATGATGACAACCTATTTTTGACAGGTGCAGACCCTCTCATTTGCAGAAGTAAGAGGGAGTTGGATTCCGGATGTGGAATGATAAACAGCAAGCCTGTGACTACCTCGAGGATCTTAGCTTTCCGAAGTTATATGGTAGTGATGTCGGACCAGATTTGGGAAATGCCTCTGAGTTTCATAAATTCATTTGCGTTGATGTTCTTGGTGAACTTCCGTTCGAACATATGTTTTGCAGTTAGCATGGTGAGCTCATATTTGGTTGAGCCTCACTGGATTGGTGCCAAGAATCTTCTGAGATATCTTCAGGGCACAATCTCTCATGGATTGAGATACACTGCCGGAAATATGAAATTGCATGATTATTTGAATGCTGACTGGGCAGGCAGTGTGGAGGATCACTAGAGCACTTCTCAGTGCTGGTTCTCTTTGGATTCTGCTTCGATATCATGGATGAGCAGGAAGCAGAAGTCGGTTGCTATAAGCACCGCTGAGAGGGAATACATAGCTACGAGTATGATCTCGTATGAAGCTGCCTAGTTGTGGAAGCTCTTCTGTGAGCTGTTTGTACACATGATGAATACCATTACCATTATGATTCTCTGTGACAACCAGAGGGGGGATTCGATTATTGAGGAATCCCGTATTCGATGATTGCTCCAGCAGATAGACATCAGATATTGCCTTATCTAGGATATGGTAAGTCGATGAGCGAGGAGGCTCCATCGCATTGAGACTGATGTATAGGTCGCAGACATTTTGTCAAAGCCCCGGGGAAAGGTCAAATCTGTGACTTTCCCGAACGACTTGGAGTCGTTGAGAGACCTTCTTATAAGGGTCTTGCATGTTGCATGCATTGAGCTCTGGGGGGCTTGGGGTACTTACTGGAGCAACATACGACCACAGGGCGACTCACCCTCCCTTGGTGGTGCGCTATGTACAAGATGATAGGTTCAACCTTCCCCTGTGATACCCCGAGGCGACTGTGGAACAAGATGATTAGTTCTCTTGTGGGTCGAGATGATTAGTTCTCCCGCGGCAACTGTGGAATAGGATGATTAGTTCTCTTGTGGGTCGGGATGATTAGTTCTTCCGTGGCAACTGTGGAACAGGATGATTAGTTCTCCTGTGGGCTGGGATGATTAGTTCTCCTGTGGCAATTGTGGAACAGGATGATTAGTTCTCCTGTGGGCCGGGATGATTAGTTCTCCCGTGGAAACTGTGAAACAGGATGATTAGTTCTCCTGTGGGCCGGGATGATTAGTTCTCCCGTGGCGACTGTGGGGCAGGATGATTCGTTCTCCTGTGGACAGGATGATTAGTTCTCCTGTCAAGGTATCCTACCCATGCAGTTTGGGACTCATGGGAAGTACCTCTCATCTGATCAATTAGTAGGGAAATGGGGTTAGGGACCATAGTAGTACTATTGCTGGACACATCGATGTATCTACCGAACGCCCTATGCTAGGATGACCTCCATTGATTTGGGATCAATGAAACTGATCTGAGATCAGTATGAGTGGTTTGAGACACTCTCTTGTGATATTGATCTGGGATCAATAAAACTAACTTTGGGCTAGTAAGAGTGATGTGACACACTCTCTTCAGATGAAACTGACTTCGAGTCAGTAGAGAATGGTATGAGACATTCTCGATCAATTCTTCTTCTTCATGGTTCAGCAGAGCAGTGCAAGGCACTGATGGCAGAGATAGTACAGTTGGACATATGGATCAACGGATGGAGTTATCCCTAGTTGAGAGGGAGTGTTAAAATTGGCAACTAGGGCCAAACTCCATGTGGGTCATCTTATTAATGGAAGCTAATATTTTTCTTGGATCCCTCTCATCGAGAGGTGTAGGATTGATCTAAAGATCATCCGATTCCGATAAGTATTCATGGAGATATGAATTTATTTTTGTTATAGGACAATTCGTCAAGGTCGGCTAGCAACCAAATACACCCCATTTGTGCTCAACGTTTTAGTATAAATAGAGGTGGCCTTCAAGTCATTTCAACACACTTGGGATCTCTTCCTCTCTACTTGTCTTTGGGTTTTAGTAGGAGGAGATATCCTAAGCGATAACGCTACCCTAATCTAGAGGGCAGAAGCCGGAACTGCCGGGAACTGCGGGAACTGCCGAGAACTGCAGGAACTGTCGGGATTGCCGGGACTGTCGGAACTGCCGGGAACTGCTTGAACTGTCGAGAAAAGTCGGAACAACTGGGAACTGCTGGAACTGCCGAGAACAACCGGAACTGCGGGAACAACCGAAATTGCTGGGAACTGCCGGAGCATCTGTCTCCGAAGGAGAGCAACATGCAAGGGACAACTAACTAACATTGGGACAGTTGTATGGTACTTAGCAGCGAATACACCAAGCATGCAATGTTACAACTAGGATGCAAGGGACAACTAGCATTCAACAACAAGCATGCTAAGGACAACAAGCATGCTAGGGACAACAAGCAAGCAAGGTGCAACCAGCACATAGGTCAGTATGGCAACATGGTGCAGCAATGGCACATAATGTAGTACAGTGATGGGTACAGTCATGATTAATGAAGCATGATGAGATGCAGCATAGTGATGATGGGTGTAGCGTGGTGCAGCACGGTGAGGTGCAACATGATGACGAAATGCAACACAACAATAGGGGAAGGAGTCACCTTGGAGAATCAGTTGAAGCAGGATGTCTTCAACTGGTCTCATGTATCATCTTCTTAGAGATGATCTATGCTCTTATCTAGATAAGTCAAAGTGTTGACTTCTGTTGTAAACGTACTATCTCTCTCTCTGCTGAACTATTGAAGAACATATAAGAAGAATTGATCAAGGGTTTCCCCACATTGGGGTTTGTCCCCGGCTAGCGCCACATCTTGTGTCTTCTTGTCTTGGCTTGTCTTCTGCGATTTATGTTTATGTTCTATCTGCAGTTTACTTTAATGCTGATGTGATTGCTAATCTGGAAAAGATATTGAGCTAACTGTGAAATTTGAAATAAATTTCTCTAAGCATAAAACATACCTAAAATTAACATATCCTATTGATCATTGATATGTAGTAGCTTATAGCATGCTGTTTTTGGACTCCAGAGGCCATTTAGAGCCTTGATGTTTATGTATTTTGTTTTGAAAATGTATTGCGCTTGGTGCGATTTTGATGTATTCACCCTTACATGATATATGCATGAGCAGACTTTAAATGTTTGGTTTATAATGTTTTGGATTTACAATGATGTACTTGAATACATTGGCAGAACACTTGGTTTCTGAACTGTTTTACTGAAAAATACATAAAAGATGCAAATTTTAATGTGTGTGTGTGTGTGTATTTTTGATGTATACACTTGGTTTATGAACCAATTTATTAAAAAATCGGCTCATAAAATTTGCGGATTTTATGTATTTTTTAGTAAATTAGTTCATAAACCAAGTGCCCTGCCAATTCCGACCTGATTCTGATCTAAGTCTGGTCTGATCCTTAGCCAAGCCTAACTTTTAAAACATTGGATGGCTATTAGGTTATACTTTCATTTCTTGCCAAATCCTAAAGCTTTTTTTGAAGAGTGCCTAGTAGGTTATTTTCTTATTGTAAAACTAGTGTAATTAATGCGCTATCTTATTATTTAGTTATTTTTTGAATATTATGTAAACAACTTTATTCCTAAGGACATATGTTGCCTGGTGCTAAAATTCCTCTTATGAAAATTTATATAAGCCAAATTCCTTTTTTTCCTTGAAAATTAGAGAGAGAAAGTAATAGAAAAGGTCAACTGCTATTTATTCACTTGTATGTTTAATGTTTGATATAACTGAAGAGATGCTTTTCTGTTGGCAGGTGGGATCAATTTTGCTTTTGGCTTTGACAGGATTGGGGCTGTTTATGCTTTTCTTTTTGGCTGCCACCATATATGCAATTATAATTGGCCTCCTCTTGTCCTTGGCAATAGTTGGTGGCTTTATGGCTATTGTTTTCACTTGCTTGGCAGTATTTTATTTTGGGGCTTTGGCCAGTGCTGCCTTTGTGATATCAACGACGACTTTGTTGACTATTGCTGCTATTGTTGTTGCTTCAGGTATGCTCTCCTGTTGAGCTCTAATGAAACCAACAATGATTTGAAAAATAAACAGTAAACAACAGCTTATAAAACAGGTTTAATCAATAAAGAGCAGAAACTGGAATTGATTCACAGTAAAAATGGAAACCCCCACTAAAATCTTACACAGCATAAACTCTACTGTCAAGTCAGCGTGATAGCAAGTACAAAAAAAGAGAAAAAAAAAGCATAGGAGGGGTTTCAAACACGATTGATTGGCACATATATCCCTCACCCTTCAATATGTGGCCCGATAGATCTATTTATAGATAATTGTTTTAAGTGTATTTGTCATATACATTTAAGTGTTGAGTCTTGACACATTCAAAGCACTAGTCACTTTTTATCCCCTAAATACAAATTGCTGATTAATTGGCAAGTCAAACCATACACGATTTCTCACTTGAAACAATTGCCGGGAAATAGTGAATTGTGAAAATCACCGATCCTTTGTAAAGCCCTATGACTGGCAATTTATTTGCGAGCTTTATGAAAAGATAGATTATAGGGCACCATTTCAAGACAAAAGCAGATTTGGGCCTCTTTTAAAAAAAAAATCAAATTGTGAGCTTTTAATGCATTTTTTCCTGCTCGGTGATTTTCGGATAAGTTTTTCAATTTTTGCTGAGCTAATGATATCAGAGCCTTGCTGATTTATTGCTGAGTTCAAGTTGTGCAACTCTGAAATACACTTGAAATAAAAATCTCTTATGACAGACACAAGGACTAATGCACAATGTAGAAAATTCCACACTCTGCCCAAGCTGAAAGTTTCACCTCACTTCTATGAGACTGTGGATACACTTTAGAGAGTTTTAACTCTTAGTGTTCAAACTAATTCCTTAACACCCTTCCAAGAAATTTCAAATCTATCTCACACACTTCTTGATCAGAAATCGGCCATCGGCCATAATAAAACAGACTCATTTTTTTTCCATTTTCAGATGAATTTTATAATTCTCAATTTACTGTCATTAACATGAAAATTGGCGTAATATTTAAAAATCAGCATTAAACTGAAATTAAACTACCAAACTCACTAAAATAATATGCAAACCAATATGATAATGGAGTTCACCCGGCATTGGCTGTCTCTGAGCTCACACAAATGTTCCTTTTACAAAAAGGACTGAATTCTTCTCCCAATAAGGGTCTGGTTCTCCTTTTATAAAAAGGCTGAAATTTTCTCCTAATAAGGGGCTGATTCTTTTTCACAAAGGGCTAAGCTTCTCTCATGAAGTGACTCATGTTGGAAAATGTAACTAGGTTCGGTCTTCATTAATGTATTTGAGTCATTATGAATTGTACTTGTCAAAAGAATAAATAAAATAATTTTTATTATTGTATCAATGATTTATTAAAGCACGGGTTTCATGCTTGGGTCATCATTATATTAGTCAAAGTCCCCATTGTGGATTCCTAGGATTAATATTAAGTCTATAGAGTCATTGTACATTTAAAGAGACCCTTCTTGGGCTTTTGAATCATGTAAAAATGTTTACTATTGAGTCTGTGGTCGCACGGATTGACACGACAACGCTCAGACCGGGGGCTGTCACTCTGATCCCCGATCCCTCCGTTTAAGCCTGTCTCCCACGGCTAAGGGGGGTAGACCCTGAGGAAAGATGAAGGCCAACTGCCAAACAGTTGGACCGGGAGACGAGATGCACTAAAATGGTTTTATTGATTTGATAGACCAGTGCCTTGTTAGATTGGTGCCTAAATGATTACTTTCT
Organism: Pinus tabuliformis; assembly: GCA_031772625.1. Lineage (NCBI taxonomy): Eukaryota > Viridiplantae > Streptophyta > Pinopsida > Pinales > Pinaceae > Pinus > Pinus tabuliformis. The sequence continues at coordinate 123,372,838 of CM062808.1, read as the reverse complement.
AGGTGATATAAGAGCATAAATCATAAACAACAATCACCTATCATCAAATGATCAGAACAATGCTTTAAATATCCAGTAAAAACCACAAAGTTCCTCGAATAACGATATCCGGCAAACTAAGAGAAATAAATTGCTTTGAATAACAGAGAAACCAGATACTTATTTCGTATTCAGACCACAGCACGAAAGATATACGATGATAAACAACTGAAGGTGGTAAGAGCAATTCTCCACAAAAAGAAATTTTTATGCTTTTTCAAAATATATATATATATATATATATATATATATATTTTTTTTTTAAAAACCAAATCAAAAATCTAATTTAAAATCTAATTTAAATTAAAAATAAATAAAATCTAAAACCTAAATTAAAATCCAAGAAATTTAAACTAAAATTAATCTAAAATAAAAAGTTTAAAACTAAGCCTAAGAACTAATTAAAATATAACCTCTTTTTTTTTTTTGATTTTTTCTTTTTTTTTTGAATCTACAATTAAAAGAAATGAAATTTTTTTAAAAGAATTAAAATCCTAAAAAAAAAATGAAATACGATTAAAATCTAACAAGTAACTTAACGCATTTCTTTTGCTTCCTTTTTTTATTTTTATTTTAAATCTTTATAAAACTAAAAAAAAGTGCCTACGCTAAACAATTAAAAGGTGCAAGCTAAACGTAAATCACAAGAGGGCTGAGCTATAAATTTTCTCGCAGGCTTAAGATGAAATACGTAACCCTACGACAGTCACACAAAAAAAAAGCTTTCAAAAATACGATGCCTGTAGCGGTGATGGGGATCTGCAAACGATGGGAAAATTATACTGACGGCTTACACGACGGCGGAGAGTCAATACAAGACAGAGACTGCGTGTGCGGGAGGAATTTTCGCTGGAGAAACACCTGAAAACGCTGACGGAAAGAACGAAATCGAAAAGATTTGGACCAGAACTAAATTTCGGAAGTAAACGTGGATCAAAACATGTGAAGAATTGCCCTCTGAGGATAGTAAAAATCGAGACAGCCTTTCAAAGCATTTACTAAACCCTTAAGACGTTATGATTGAAAACGTAAATCGAATTCTGAGAGATCAACCGGCGTTTATTGATGGACTTACCTGATGCCTGTGCAAGACAGCGTAATACTTATCCCACAGAAAATCGATCACGTCAATGCAGTGCCTGGTCCAATGCTTGCTTGGAACCCTGGCAGCGGATGAGAGCTCCACAGTTTCGTGCAGGTCTCTGGGCGTGCGTAACTGGCAATGTCTTCAGCCGCAAAAGGAAGGAGAGTGACCCGCTAATGAAACCTTGATGCCGTTCGTAGACCAATGTATCTTATGCTGAAGCCACTGCTTGACTGGGCCTGATTTTGTTTGCTAACCCAAAGGAATTTGGCAGCAATTGCAGGATGGCGGGATCTCCTTGTGAAAAGTTTTCGACAATTGAGGAGCACAAAAAATTTTTTCAGTTTCTCTCGCTCCAGAAACCCCTTAAATCACTGAGATAGGAATCCTGCAAAATTTCCTTCTCTGGCTCTTATCTGGTAGCCTGCAAGATAGAAAAATAAAGCCCGCAGATATATGCAAATTTTTTTAAGTAAACCCTTCAAAATTAACATGAAATCGCAAATTTTACAGCTCTAGAACAGCCAGATTTAACCATGATTACAGTAACATTTTCGATATATCAGAGATTTGAACTTTACTGTGAACATAAAGAAAATCTCTCAATGTAAAACACGAAATAAAATTAAAAGATTAACCCAGGGCACAAACAGCATGGGCTCTGCACAGAAAAGCTTGTGGGAGTCGGCTGGTTCAGCCCAGAACTTCCCCAAACACCCACAAATACCCTTCACCTAAAGATTTCCTGCACACCTTCAGCAAACATCAGTAAAGAGGGCAAGAAATGCTGCTAGATTTCAAGAAATGATGGAGATACCTGCCATTATTCCAGAAAACTCTACAACATTCAAACCCTAGCACGTGAGCAAGATACCTGTGCTCACAATGCTCTGAAAACAAGCTATTATTAACTGCTGAAAACTGAAATATGCAGAAAAAACAAACATCTTACAGCAATTCCAGAGAGTAACACCAGCCAGTTTTGAACCCCAAAGTCTTTTTATTAACCAGAAAATCAGATTACAAGAGAGCTTTCTCAGTATAGACTCACAGATTAGATAAACCTCTAAAATGACTCCCTAAGACCCTATATAAAGGAAATGATCCCAATGGCTAGTTTTGCATGCATTCACAAAAATATTATTATTTTATTGCTTAGGGTTTTTGCTTTATGTTTTTTAATTTTTTATTATTTTTATTCATTTTTAATTCATTTTAAGATGGATCATCAAACTGAGCCGTTGGAAACATCTCCTAGGACCTAGGACCTAGGACTCATGAGGGGATTTACAACATTTTCAACCCTCAAGACACATTTCATCATGATTTTTACAATTTACATCTCAAAGGGACGAACCCACTTAATACAGACCCTCATAGAACACCCAGTTCTGCGACACAACTATAATCTAGCAGATTAACATATAAGATTCTCCTAAAGTTCTGATGACGAAATCCATCCCGGCTTTGGGGTCAGGTTTGAAGGAAAACTCTGCCGATCGTAGATCGGTGAGACAAAAAACCTCTCGGGACACAGATCATCATTATAAAGTTAGGTCCACCTAGGCAACTTTACATACATGACTCTGATCTGCTTAGATTATTTACAACTTATACATGCAGACTGGGTTTACAACAAAAATGATCAAGCTGTCGATGACTGAAGGCTGGCACGGACATGTCGCTCAGGAGCTACCCCTCTCTGCCAACAGAAAGGAGGTGTACTGCATGGGCAGTTGACCAGTAGTGGTCAACATCTGGCTCTACTTGGGGACACGTTGCTGCACTGGTAGGAATGTGAGAATCCAGAATCTGCATCCATACAACACACAAACAAAAATAAGTAGCGTCCATTCCAAAATCATCATATACATTAAGTACAGGAAAGATAAAAGCTCTTCATTTATTGACTATCTAATAACATGAAAAGTAAATCTAATCCTAAAAACAGAAATGAAATGCTGAAAAGACAAGGAGTAGGGATAGAAATACAATACAAAAGATGCCCCATGGCATCAGATATCATCTCTGAAGAACAGCTTGAGCATTTGGCCGTTCACTGGTAGGTCAAGTGGTTCGCCATCCAATCTGCTCAAGTAGAATGAGTTTGGCCCAGCTATATCTCTAATGATGTATGGTCCCAACCACAAGCTGTCAAACTTCTTATGCTTTCCTGGTTTTTCATTTTTGCGATCCCAAAGTAAAACCATATCTCCAACCTGCAAAGATCTAGATCTAGAGCATTTATCAAAGCTTTTCTTAATATTAGATTGATTTTTACATATAGTTTCGAAAGCTGTCCGACGAGTCTCATCTAATTCCACAATCTGATCTATCCTATTCCGAACAACATCTTTATCGGTGGAAAAATTTTGGAGAAGCTGATAGGCTGGCAATTTTAGGTGCACAGGTAAGGTAACATCCAAGCCATAAACCAATTCAAAGGGAGATTTACCAGTAGATTTCTTCTTAGTAATTCTGTCTGCCCACAAAGCATACTTGATTTTGCTGTCCCAAGACTTCTTGTTATCTCCTACTATTTTCTTGATAATGGTTATGAGATTTTTATTACTTGATTCAGCCAAACCATTACCCTGAGGATAGTAATTCGACGAATGAGATAAGACAATGCCATATTTGAAACAAAAAGATGTAAACTCTGAAGAACTAAAGGCCTTGGCATTGTCCGTAGTGATTTTAGCGGGGACACCAAATCTAGTAATGATGTTATTCTCAATGAAATCCATAATCACCTTTTCAGTGGCATTCTTAGCAGGAATGGCTTCTACCCATTTAGTGAAGTAATCAGTAGCAGTCAAAATCCATGAGTAGCCATTGCTAGAATTTTCATGGAACTTCCCTATGAAGTCCAGACCCCAATGCTGAAAAGGTGCCTCTACAACAACAGGTTGTAGAGGAAGGGCAGCAAGCTTCTGCTTCCCAGTGAACAGTTGACAAGCTTGACACGTTCTAACATACTTGTGCACATCAGAAAAAATCGAAGGCCAATAATAGCCAGCTCTCAGGATTTTGTGGGCAGTAGTTCTAGCGGCATAATGACCACCACAAAATCCTGAATGAAATTCGGAGATTAATCTTTTGGACTCAACATCGTCAACACACCTAAGCACTATGCCCTCTGGATTTCTCCATCCAAGGCCATCCTTCATAAGGCAGTACTTGGTGGCTTTTAGTCTAAGAGCCCTTCTCTTATGAGCGACTAAGTGGTTAGGACATGTAAAGTTTGTTAAGTAGTAAACTATGTCCTTATACCATTCATGCTCAGCTAACCTTCTTAATTCTGGTGAAGATAGATCGTCAAGGCAGAACAAACCAAGAGTCCTTTCATTACTTTCAGCTAACATTTGAGCTAGACCTTGGCCTTTGATCAGTTTAGTGGGTCTAATTTCTAAATCATACTCCTGTATCTTAGTAACCCACCTAGCACGAGTCCCTAAGCAATCAGTTTGAGTTAATATGTCTTTAACAGCAGAATGTGGGACGAAAGCGATGATCTTAGAATAACCCACATAAGTTTTAAAATGCTTAAGAGACTTGACCAGGGCATAAGCCTGCTTTTCCATGGTATTGTACTTCAATTCGGAGTTTTGAAGTGCTCTACTCATGAAAGCGATAGGCTGCTCATGACCATCTTTATTCTTTTGAAGCAAGACACCGGCAATGGTATCCTCAGAAGCGAAAGAAAAAATCATGAAATCTTTGGAGTAATCAGGACTAACAAGGACAGGAGCTTTCGCGATAGCAGACTTGATTTCTTGGAAAGCCCTTTTGCCCTCTTCCTGCCAGACAAATTTCACATCTTTCTTCAGAAGACTTTGAATGGGCTTAGCTATTTCCGCATAATTCGGGATAAATCTTCTAATAAAATTTATCTTTCCAAGGAAAGACTGAAGGGACTTGAGGTTATGCGGGAGAGGAATCTTTTGAATTGCTTCAACTCGTTCAGGATCGACCTTGACTCCTTCCTTAGAAATGATATGACCCAGAAGTTTCCTTCAGTTACCCCAAAGACAGATTTAGCCGGATTCAAAGAAATTCCATATTCTCTGCATCTATCGAAAACCTTCCTAAGATGATCTATATGGCTGATACCATCTTTAGAGAAAACAGTAAGATCGTCTTGGTAAATTTCGATGATTTTCCCGATTAACCCTTTGAAGGCATAATCCATGGCCCTCTGGAAAGTAGCCCCAGCATTTGTTAACCCAAATGGCATTCTGATGTATTCAAAAGTGCCCCATGGTGTTGTGAATGTGGTCTTGTGTCGATCTTCTTTTTTAACCCAAACCTGATTATACCCAGAAAAACCGTCTAGCAATGACATCATTCCAGACCCAGTTACTCTTTGCAACAAAGTTTCCATTTTTGGCAAAGGGTAATTATCCTTTTTGCATGCTAGATTAAGGTTTCTAAAATCGACACAAAGTCTTATTGTACCATTCTTTTTCCTGACAATCACTAAATTCGAACACCATGTCGAATGCCTAGTTTGAGCGATGATCCCTGCTGCAAGCATTTTCGTAAGCTCTTTCTGGACCAGGGGGGCTAACTTAGGATTAATCTGCCTAAGCTTCTGCCGGAAGGGTCTAGCATTTTCGTCCTTTAATGGAATAGTATGCTCCATAATATCCTCCCTATAGCCCTTCAATTCATCATAGGAAAAAGCTAAAACATCTCGATATTTGCGAAGTAAATCGGTTAACTTTTTCTTTTCCTCCAAACTAGTACCTTTACCGATTTTAACTACTTTCGGATTTTCAGAAGTGCCAATGTTGACTTCAAGGTACTCACCTGGGTCCATCTTGTTTTCTTCTCTCAGCTTCGTGGCATCATGCCGATCAAAATGTTGCTCTAAGGCAACCACATTTCTGGGAGTGGGATTTATGATATGTCTATGATCTAAAGACCCATCCTCGTCAGAAACTAACCGGAAATCCTCAAACTCGTCTAAACTATTGAGAAAACGAACGACTTGCTTTTCATCATTAAAAACTTGCCAATGCTCTGAGTTGTCTGGGACAGATGGTCTGAATATTACCTCCATTTTAATTTTATCGTTAATTAACTCATCAGACAACTGGAAAGTGGTAGCAGCTACGGCAAGTTCATCTGCCGAACTATTTAGCTTTCTAGGAATTGCTTCAAGGTTAAGGGCATCGAAGTGCTCCATAGTATCCCACACAGCATTTCGATAGTTTCTTAATCTTTGATTTCTACATGTGAATTTGTTCTTAAGCTGCATGATAACCAGATCGGAATCCCCCTTTATGCTAAGCAACTTAATCTTCAAGGCTTTGGCCAATTCAAGGCCCAACAATATGGCTTCATACTCAGCGACATTGTTGGTTGCTTCAAATTCTAGACGATAGGCAAACTTGAATACGTGACCAAGGGGAGACTTAAGCACAATTCCAGCACCCTTACCATGACTAGAGAACGCACCATCGAAATACATATACCAGACTTCATCTTTAAGACTTTTGACCTTTTCGTCGGGAGGAGTTATGAAGTTAGACAGGATAGCATAGTTCCCGATGTCAGATTGCTCTCTAATTATTTCGTTATGAGGCTTTTTAGGATTTTCAACATGAAATTTCCTCTCAGGCTCTCTAGTTAGTCTAACGAAACTGTCACCGCTAGGAGAAGGAATCATAGCATATGACCAATTCATCTGAATGCTTCCCCCTAGATCAGAGGCCCACTTCCTAGATAACAGCATACCCCAAGCATCAGGTACATCAACAACAACAATATCCATAACAACCATGATGTCTGGGTAAACCGAAAGATGAAATTGCAAATCCTTGATTAAACCATGTACTTCGATTTTCTTAGAATCCATGGCACATATATTATAGTAAGGTCTGGAAACTCTTAAGTTAAGCTGTTCCATAACCCTTTTAGTCATAACACAAGCAGATGCACCTGAATCCAACATGCAGTTATTCAATTTATACCCATTGAATAATAAGGTGATAAAGAAGGGTTGACGATCCTTGTTATCAGCATCTACGCTTTGCAGATAAATAGGAGCATCATGATAGTCAACCTCACGAATCTTCTGTTGAGAAGCGTTGACTTGAGGGCCCTGAATTGCTTTTAGTAACTTGTCTCTTTGGGAAGGGATCTTAGCGATCTCAGATACGGGAACCCAGATTTTAGCATTATTAAACCAACTCCCCAAATCGACATCTATTCCAGAGTTTATACCAGGGTTTAAAGTTCGAGGAGGAATTTGATTCCCGCTCTGATCTTTATCCCTTCTCTGGTATGTTAAACCCTTGTCTCTAGCAATTTCCACAATTTTCTCAGCAGAGGGTTTCTCACCATATAACCTAGCCAAAATGTCATCTTCGTCTTCAAGGTTATTTATACTAAAAGCAGATTGAGGATTCCCAACATCATAGCTTCTTTCCTTAACATCTATCCAATCATTCATAGGCAAAGGAAACTTGCCCCCTACTACGTTTATTTGCTCATCTGTCCCAAACATTCCATTGTCTAGGAGTCTTCTGATGATGGGACAAGAGGACTCTTCGTGAAAAGTATCGCAAGCACGACAATAAGGAGGAGCATTATCAACCAGATTAGTAAGCGGATTAGGAGGCCTCTGCTCACTGGATTGACCCTTTCTTTGCCAGTTACTATTTCTGTTATTATTATTTCGAGGTTGAAAATTTTGCGATTGCGCTCTTTCCATTTGAATCAACCTATTCTGCAAAGTGTTTATCTCCTTGTTATGATTAATTTCCATGGTTTCAATTTTCTGAAGCAATTTGAGAACAAGTTCATTTTCAGGCTCTTGGACTGCTTTTCCCTTAGGTTCCTTTAGTTTTGTAGCAGCCCTATCATAACCTGGGATTTCAGACTTCCCCGAAGCTGCCTTGTCCTTTTCAAGTTCTATAGCTAAGGCTTGGCAATCTCGATAATCAGTAAGTTTAGCACGCCTTAACTCATAAGATGGTTCAGGACCAAAGGCGTCAATATAAAAATCTTGGAGAGTTTTATCCGAAGGTTTATAGTCTTGAGGTAATTCTCTAATAATACCATTAAACCTTCTATTAAATTCTTCAACAGTTTCGTCTTCTCTCTTTTTCATCAGAGTAAGAGCTCTTACAAGATGTCTTCCCTCTCTCTTATCTCCATACTTTTCTCTAAATGAATTAATGATTGATTGTAAAGAGTCAAAAGAATTAGGAGGTTTTTCTGTAAACCAGTCATGAGCATCACCTCCTAGAGTCAAGATAAAAAGGGTCATCCTGACATCTTCATGATCAAAATCAGGAGACCTAGCATACTTAGCCATCCATATGTTGAAATCTCGCAAATGGGATTAACCGTAATGGCATTATCTCCATGAAAGCTAGGCAATTTGTCTATCCCAACAGATGGAATATCATTGGGGGCTCCAGGAATGTTAGAAAAATCACAAGGGCCCAACAGACTCATGGTGTTGCGCCTAACTTGACCCCTAAAGAGCAGATGAACGTCAGAAAGGGCTTCTTGTCCAAGATTTGTAAGGAGTGCACGAGAAGCGAGTTTGTGTGATCGCACCCTGTAAACCTTTTCAGGATCCGGAGTGGGGTTGCACAGACTGCCTGGATGTCTTCTAGTGTACACTCTTGCAGATAATATGGGAAGTGGAGTCGCCACTTGAACAAGAAGCTAAGCACAGACAAGCTTGGAATGAAAGAACCAAGGACAGAAAAACTCTATCCCCGGCAACGGCGCCAAAAAATGTTGTCGCGCGGATTGACACGACAACGCTCAGACCGGGGGCTGTCACTCTGATCCCCGATCCCTCCGTTTAAGCCTGTCTCCCACGGCTAAGGGGGGTAGACCCTGAGGAAAGATGAAGGCCAACTGCCAAACAGTTGGGCCGGGAGACGAGATGCACTAAAATGGTTTTATTGATTTGATAGACCAGTGCCTTGTTAGATTGGTGCCTAAATGATTACTTTCTAGGTGATATAAGAGCATAAATCATAAACAGCAATCACCTATCATCAAATGATCAGAACAATGCTTTAAATATCCAGTAAAAACCACAAAGTTCCTCGAATAACGATATCCGGCAAACTAAGAGAAATAAATTGCTTTGAATAATAGAGAAACCAGATACTTATTTCGTATTCAGACCACAGCACGAAAGATATACGATGATAAACAACTGAAGGTGGTAAGAGCAATTCTCCACAAAAAGAAATTTTTATGCTTTTTCAATTTTTTTTTTTTTTTTTTTTTATTTATTTATTTATTTATTTATTTAAAAAAAAAAAAAAAAAAAACCAAATCAAAAATCTAATTTAAATTTAAAAAAAAAAAAAATCTAAAACCTAAATTAAAATCCAAGAAATTTAAACTAAAATTAATCTAAAATAAAAAGTTTAAAACTAAGCCTAAGAACTAATTAAAATATAACCTCTTTTTTTTTTTTGATTTTTTCTTTTTTTTTGAATCTACAATTAAAAGAAATGAAATTTTTTTAAAAGAATTAAAATCCTAAAAAAAAAATGAAATACGATTAAAATCTAACAAGTAACTTAACACATTTCTTTTGCTTCCTTTTTTTTTTTATTTTAAATCTTTATAAAACTAAAAAAAAGTGCCTACGCTAAACAATTAAAAGGTGCAAGCTAAACGTAAATCACAAGAGGGCTGAGCTATAAATTTTCTCGCAGGCTTAAGATGAAATACGTAACCCTACGACAGTCACACAAAAAAAAAGCTTTCAAAAATACGATGCCTGTAGCGGTGATAGGGATCTGCAAACGATGGGAAAATTATACTGACGGCTTACACGACGGCGGAGAGTCAATACAAGACAGAGACTGCATGTGCGGGAGGAATTTTCGCTAGAGAAACACCTGAAAACGCTGACGGAAAGAACGAAATCGAAAAGATTTGGACCAGAACTAAATTTCGGAAGTAAACGTGGATCAGAACATGTGAAGAATTGCCCTCTGAGGATAGTAAAAATCGAGACAACCTTTCAATGCATTTACTAAACCCTTAAGACGTTATGATTGAAAACGTAAATCGAATTCTGAGAGATCAACCGGCGTTTATTGATGGACTTACCTGATGCCTGTGCAAGACAACGTAATACTTATCCCACAGAAAATCGATCACGTCAATGGAGTGCCTGGTCCAATGCTTGCTTGGAACCCTGGCAGCGGATGAGAGCTCCACAGTTTCGTGCAGGTCTCTGGGCGTGCGTAACTGGCAATGTCTTCAGCCGCAAAAGGAAGGAGAGTGACCCGCTAATGAAACCTTGATGCCATTCGTAGACCAATGTATCTTATGCTGAAGCCACTGCTTGACTGGGCCTGATTTTGTTTGCTAACCCAAAGGAATTTGGCAGCGATTGCAGGATGGCGGGATCTCCTTGTGAAAAGTTTTCGACAATTGAGGAGCACAAAAAAAAATTTCAGTTTCTCTCGCTCCAGAAACCCCTTAAATCACTGAGATAGGAATCCTGCAAAATTTCCTTCTCTGGCTCTTATCTGGTAGCCTGCAAGATTGTAAAATAAAGCCCGCAGATATATGCAAAAAATTTTAAGTAAACCCTTCAAAATTAACATGAAATCGCAAATTTTACAGCTCTAGAACAACCAGATTTAACCATGATTACAGTAACATTTTCGATATATCAGAGATTTGAACTTTACTGTGAACATAAAGAAAATCTCTCAATGTAAAACACGAAATAAAATTAAAAGATTAACCCAGGGCACAAACAGCATGGGCTCTGCACAGAAAAGCCTGTGGGAGTCGGCTGGTTCAGCCCAGAACTTCCCCAAACGCCCACAAATACCCTTCACCTAAAGATTTCCTGCACACCTTCAGCAAACATCAGTAAAGAGGGCAAGAAATGCTACTAGATTTCAAGAAATGATGGAGATACCTGCCATTATTCCAGAAAACTATACAACATTCAAACCCTAGCACGTGAACAAGATACCTGTGCTCACAATGCTCTGAAAACAAGCTATTATTAACTGCTGAAAACTGAAATATGCAGAAAAAACAAACATCTCACAACAATTCCAGAGAGTAACACCAGCCAGTTTTGAACCCCAAAGTCTTTTTATTAACCAGAAAATCAGATTACAAGAGAGCTTTCTCAGTATAGACTCACAGATCAGATAAACCTCTAAAATGACTCCCTAAGACCCTATATAAAGGAAATGATCCCAACGGCTAGTTTTGCATGTATTCACAAAAATATTATTATTTTATTGCTTAGGGTTTTTGCTTTATGTTTTCTAATTTTTTATTATTTTTATTCATTTTTTAAATTTTTAATTCATTTTAAGATGGATCATCAAACTGAGCCGTTGGAAACATCTCCTAGGACCTAGGACCTAGGACTCATGAGGGGATTTACAACATTTTCAACCCTCAAGACACATTTCATCATGATTTTTACAATTTACATCTCAAAGGGACGAACCCACTTAATACAGACCCTCATAGAACACCCAGTTCTGCGACACAACTATAATCTAGCAGATTAACATATAAGATTCTCCTAAAGTTTTGATGACGAAATCCATCCCGGCTTTGGGGTCAGGTTTGAAGGAAAACTCTGCCGATCGTAGATCGGTGAGACGAAAAACCTCCCGGGACGCAGATCATCATTAGAAAGTTAGGTCCACCTAGGCAACTTTACATACATGACTCTGATCTGCTTAGATTATTTACAACTTATACATGCAGACTGGGTTTACAACAAAAATGATCAAGCTGTCGATGACTGAAGGCTGGCACGGACATGTCGCTCAGGAGCTACCCCTCTCTGCCAACAGAAAGGAGGTGTACTGCATGGGCAGTTGACCAGTAGTGGTCAACAGAGTCAAATATAGTTTATGTAACCTCTACACCAAGTCGGCCTAGAAGAGATCAAGTCGGCCTAAGGACACCAATTCGACTTCACTTGGAGCCTATAAATAGAAGGAAGTGAAATTCATTTGGAGCATCTCATCTCAAGCTAGTTCGATATCTCTAAGGAAGCCAGAGACGTGAGAAGTGGGTCAAAGGAAGTTAAAGGAAGTTCGAGTTGGGTCAAGTCTAAGGAGAAGAAGAAAATCGAAATTCTGGAGCTACTCTCTCTCTATTTCGTGCCCTAGTTTGTGAGATCAAAGTCCTCCAAGTGTTGCTACTGCCAGTTGTTGCCTGATGCCGTAAGTTGTTGGGGTGGAAGTGCGCTGCAAAGGGGTTGAAGATCTGGAAGGCTGACTTGGTGTGGAGGGAAGGTTTGGTCTTTGTCTAGGTTGAAGAGTCTCAAAGAATACTATTGAAGGAAGAGAATTTTTGATTGGGTTTTCCCCTTGAGGGGGATTTTGCCCTGGCATAGTGCCTACATCTTGTGTCCCTTGTTTTGTGATCTTCATACACATATAATATGGTAATTGCTTGATGAAAGATAAGATAATAAAGAAGTAAAAGAAGCCAACATAACTCACAAGTAATTATCAAGAAAGAGGAATCAAACCCTAATCTACTTGCATTGATTTCTCAACAGCTCATTCTCCCATAAGGGACTCTCAAAAACTCTCTCCCAATTAAGAGGCTTCAATTCATAAGCAAGACTACTACTTGCTTATTCTTCTTCAAAAAGTTTATAAAATACACTTCAAAAAGCTTAGAAAAAACATATCTATCCCCTTTTACAAAAAATTTCCGTCCTTTTATAGGCTAGGAGCAACTAGTTTTGCTTTTAATGCTAAAATCCTATCCCAAATGTGTTGGGGTTTGAATCTCTAAATAAAAGAGATTTTTTTGTTTGAATAAATATAATATCTTCCACCTCATATCCCATGTGTGGTGCATGGTATGATGTTAAAGGCAGTGAGCTTATGTACGCTAGGTCACAGGTTCGAATTACTACAAATCTGTTCCTTTGTCTATTTTTAGAACAAAAAAGAGACAAAATATGAATGATATTATGCCTTCTTTACCACATGTTCCACATATGGTGCATTGGTAAAGTTTGTTGGAGATTGGAGCGGAGGTCACTTGTTCGAATCTCACCAATGCATATTTTGTGTAGTGTACTTTTGATCCTCCAACTAACCCTGCATAGGTTTTCTAGAAGATCCACATGACAACCTCTTGTTGGTCCATGTGGCATCCTATTGTTGTTCCATGTGGCAACATGCGGTTGGTCCACATTGCAGCCTTTGGTTGGTTTACGTGGTAGCCTGCGATTGGTCCATGTTGACCACTAAAGTACACTTGAAGACTCCAAGTCCAAGGATATGTCAGAGCATTCCTGCACTTATAGAGTTCTAACTTTCATCAGGGCTTCTAAGCCCCTTCCTTCTCTCTTTCTTCATTCAGTCTTCAAATTCCGCAACCCTACGGGGATATTGTATAAATATCACTAGCATGATGAATAAAGCTATGTAATAGACCTAGGATGTTGAGACTCTATCAAAAAGCGAGTAAACTTTGGAGTGTTTTTTTTACTTGGTTAATTATTCCCACTTTTAGCAGCAAATAATTTTCTGGGTTTTTTCACTCATTGCATACCCCAAAGCTGGGGTCACTGCTTGAAGATTGTGCATTAAGCCCATCTTAGTGTCTAGGGTCAATGTATATCACCGTGCTAGGTCATCTCTGAAATTTCATGGATTTTGACTAGGTCTAAGTAGGATTTTTTCAATAATTAAAAATTTCCTGCAAAACGAGATTTTTTAATTAATTTCTATGTAATGATGTAAATAAGTGGCCCTAGGAAATGTTTGGGGTGTGTGACAACTCAAAACTTATCCTCGAAACCCCAACATTATCCTAAGACCCACTTTGAGGGTAAAAAAAATGACTTGTAGTCCCTCGACAAGCAATTTTTCTAATGTTAGTGGCAAAGTGAAATAAAATTCAAAAAATAAAATAAAATAATGGAAACATATCAAAATGTTATCCAAATCAAAAAAGGGATGAGAAAAATATGTTTCCAAGTTAGTGGGGGACAAAATAAAGTGATTTGGCATATGATACAAAAGGAAATCAATAAAAAAATGTTAAGTGGGGAACATATGAATGCGTTTCCAAGTTGGGAGCTCAAATCTACCACATTAGCAGCTCACAAAATTGATAATTCTGGTGGGGAACAACATTGCCACATAGGACAGGCCTTGTCCCTCACTAGCTCATGTTTGTCTCCACTCTCAACTCACACGGTGGCACCAACAACCAGTTAAAATATAGCACTCAAACTGCTAGCCAACCACAAGGATCATACGCGGATTTGGATGAGCAGTTGACTTCAGTTGAAGTGGAGCGTGTTTCCACTTTAAAGCCCTCTTGCTTACGTGAGTATCCAGCCAAGTACACGCAGATCTATGTGAGATCAAAACCAACTACACTCAACCCTCATGCTGGCAGTCTTCTAGAACACACGCAGGGACAGATTTGCACACATTTTTGAGGACTGTCGGTTCATGGGACAGTGTTGATTTAGTGGCAGTTCACAACAATCATTACATTTGTTTGGTGGCAGTTTTCAAGAGTAAATTGTGGGATATGTTTCCCTTCATTTCCACACAAATATATGCTTGTGTCACTCATACTCATACGTTGCCACTAGGAGGAATACGCATACCACTTACAACAGTCATGTTGCCACTTGGAGAGGTCAATTGCATTGGGATCTTAGCCATCTCAGCTTTGGGATCGTCATCATGATGAAACTACACTTGTCACTTGGTTTTTCCAGTGGGATTTGCTCCCATTTGCCTATTTAAATGAGCCTTGGGCTCCTATTGTATCATCTTGGAATGAGCTATTGTTCTTGGGGAGACTCTGCTACATTTTGTATTCACTTTCATAAGCTATAATAAAAGACTTTGGGATACTATCTCGTTGGTATTCTCCTTCTATCATTGAGGTGATATTATTTCAACTTTTGTGCTTCATATATTACATGTATTTTGGATTATATTAGCTCTCATTTTGCCATTTGTTTGGATTACTATATGCAAATTACTTTGTATAGTTTTTGGGTTAGAGAAATACTCTAGGAAGGGGAGCACTATAAGCTTCTCGGTAAAATTTCTTTTCAAAGTGTGTAGAAATTTAAGAATTGTTTGAAGGATTGCTTGGGCGTGGGGTAACTCTTCATATAGACGAACTCACTGTCAAGAGCAAGAGTAGAAGGACCCAATCAATTTGTTCTCAAAGATCTCATTAAAAGAAATCAAAAGAGGGAGTTTTCCTTACCTTGGCTTACTAAGATCACAAAAAATCTAAATTCAAAATCTTTCTTGATCAATGTTATGTGCTTTAGTTGATTTATCTAGCTTTTGAGAGCTTTTGGAAAGGCTTAGCCTTTCCTTGCTTGCACAAGAGAGACTCTCTCTTGTTGCAGGATTTTGTTCTATATTGTACTTTACTTTTTTGAAAAGAATCATGAAGCTAACTTGTTTCTCTTTTGTAGATCTCTAGGAGGATTGGAGGGCTTCACTTTGAGGAGTATTGTTTGAAGATCAAGAGCATACTATTGGAGCCTTACAGGTCCAAATTTATTCTCTTAACTCCTTTCCTTCTCTCATCTTCCGTTGCAAGGTGCTTCCTTTTGAGAACCCATTGGTTGAGAAGATCGTACATCTTGAGGAAGCAAAGTGTCCCACTTGGGGACTTGTCATTGTACTTGTTGCAAGCATTTGTAGTTTTTCTTCTTTTGTAATTAGTTTATTTGAGGAGTGACAACTCTATGAGCCCCTTTGTAAACTCTCCTCAAAGATCTATATCCTCTTTTTGTTAGTTTTTGTAGCATTGGATGATGTTCTAGTCTCAAGATTTTATGGAGAGGCTAAAACGCAGGAGTTTTCCAAAACCCAGAAATCAGTTTTGGAATTTCCACCTATAGATGGTTCAATTAAATTAATTGACCATAATTAAAAATTTCCTAAGTCTAACTTAGGAAAAATGGTTAATTAATAGCAATTAATTGAGAAAGGTGAGAATTCTCTAGAAATTCACACAGATCGACTTGGAGATGATCTCAACCATCAATTAAGTTTTAATTTTGGTCGTTGGAGTCCTAACTAGAGATTATAAGAGGTCGATGGGTAGATGGAGAACACACCAGTGCAGATACTCAGTGATCTGAGCAGTTCGATTTTCCAATGCATCTAAAAACCCAAATTATGTAATTTAAACAGAGAACTTAAATTTAACAATATAAACCAATTATGATGCCTTAATTTGCATTTTAACTAGACAATCTAAACTTAAGAATTTATTTGTAGGTACTTACTTGAAAATCTTGTTTGAAGGCGAATCTGTACTATCCTTGCTCCCGCTCCTGCTACCAAACCGACCCTTTTCCTCCCAGCCTATCTGGTATTAACCTATCCAGTGCCCAGACTTAGAAGACTTCGAAATAGAGGTCTTCCGGGCCTCGTGCCCAAAACCCCAAGAACAATTGCTCAAACTTCTCCGGCTCTCTTCGTATTTTTCATAGTTTCTGCTTCTCCCACTGTTAGAAGTAAAACCCTCCTTTTGTGCTCCTTTGTATCAGGTTCCCCTCTCTAAATTTCTCCTCTCCTCCTTATATTGCCGAGGTTCCTTCATCACCCCAATCTCTCCACCGCCTTCAATTAGATATTCTTGGGAATTTGCAGGCGGTCATCGCCTTCTCTTGACACCAAGACTCAATGAAATGCTTTTATGAGTTATTTTTAATTATTTATACTACATTACTTTTATTATATTATGGTTCTCCTTTTTTTAGTATTACATTACCTTTATTGTATTATAGTTTTTTTTTGTAAGCTTCGGTAGGACCTTCTCATTTTCGAGTTTTTACATGTCTGTTATTCACCCCATTTCCAGGGAGGGTAGCACAAGAATCGAACCCAAGATCTCTGGTTTGGTGAGACTTCATTTCCACGGCCATTGCCACTTGAGCTACCCCATGCGGACAGATATTAATGTTATTGTATTATAGTTTTAGTTTGAATCACAAATTAATATAATTATGTTTTGTACAATGTATGTTATATTCCCCTTTATATATATATCTATATATCTATATATATATATATATATATATATGATAGTTTCTTTTTGTTAGAATACTATATATATATATTATAATTCCTTTGTATTTTGTACAATACATTGCATTTACCTTTTATTTTATATAAAAGAATTATATATATTATGCTAGTGGTAAACACATTAAATAATCCACTCGATATATTCATTATATTCTAGTGAGTTAGGTATTTGCTCCAATAATTAACTCGTTACCCTAAGCTTAGACATTTTTTTAATATTAGCCAGTATGTATACTAGTGCAGTACATGTGATGCATGCATATGTCGCTATCATATGCATACCTCGCATGTATGATAATATCCCAATATTCCCTTTAATTCGCGATAGGTCATTACAGTGCAGGTGATTCACGAGGAGAAATCGAGTCAAAGATCAAGTGGCGGGTGGTAGAGGGACATCATAATAGTATTCCAAAGGAGTTTCCAGTTCCGGAGAGTCATGCTAAAATTTGGGTACCAGAGGACAAGTGGTTCCCTAAGGCTTTGATCTTTGGCCTAGGGAAAAGTGTCCAATTTTTTTTTTAACTTTTCTCCTAAGTGACTTTATAAGTGGTAAAGTCAATTTAATTTAAAAGTGACTTTATAAGTGGTAAAATTACATTCTAATTTAAAAGTGACTTTATAAGTGGTAAAGTTATATTCTAATTTAAAGGTGACTTTATTAAAGTCAGTGAAGAATTAGAAAGTGAAAAAATGTCTGGAAATAAAAGGCCAAGTGGGTCTTTATTTAAGTGGGTGAGTTAAAAAATAGAAAGTGAGAATTAAATGCATATTTATTCTCATCCCTAGATCTAAATGAATCTTAGCGATTAGATCTTAGGGTAACCCAAAAGGTCATTTAGAGAATAAAAGGAGAAGAGGAGGAAAAGATCAATTCATTCTTTCATGAGCATTTGAGAGAGAGAAGAGAGAGCAAGGAGCAAATTTCTGAGCAGTGAGGAAGTGAAGGAGAGTAGCAAGAAGACATTTCAGCAAATCTTGGCAGCAACATTTATTGGCACCCATCCCAAGGAAAAACCGTACAGTAGGAGAAAGGCATAGAAATCGACGAAGAGGGACAACAAGTTTTGGGCACATTTTTCGAGGCTAGCCGTACAACATTTAATTCTGTTTTATTGCTGTAAAAATTTCTGTTTTCGCTGTTTGCTGATTGGCACAATTTTTAAGGCAGAGTTCAAGCACAAAAATTGAGATAAATTGTAATTTGTAGTCGCTGGAATTTTTACTGTGTATTTCAGTTTCGCTGTAAAAGCATTTTCAGAAATAAAGAAGAGCTCTCAAACTGGTTTTCCCTAAGAGTTGTAGGGGGATTTTCCAGGGTCACATTGACCAAAAAATCACTGTGTTATTTTCTGTGTGTGGCTGTCATAATTTTGCTGTGTTTTATTTCTGCAATTTCAATAGTTGTGAAATCTCTAAATTTGTGTTTTCAAAAAATTATTATCATTTCCTGATTTTAGAATTTTTATCATGCTTGGATTTAAAACTAAATGCATGGAGTGATAAGGAAAACTAATAACTGGAGTGGGGGTTGAAATTTCTTCATGGTATCAGAGCTTGGTTGACTGAAAAGTGCAGTTTGGGACAACAAAGTGAAAATTACAAGCAGCTGATTTTTACACAGAAAACATAAACCTTTACCACAGATTTGAAAATTTCAGTTTGGTAGGACAGTGAAACATGTCTTTGGGTTTGAGAGTTGAAGACAGGTTGGATGGGTAGAACAACTACAGTGCATGGAAGGAGATAATCCAGAGCATCTTTGAGGAAGCAGAAGTCTGGGGCATTATGGTAAATACCACACAGAACCTAGTAGTAGTACCTGCTGACCTTGTACAGTTGGTAGAGTTTAACAAAAAGAATGCTAAGGCAAAAATATTGATTCTGGAAGGAATCAAAGACCATGTCATTCCTCATGTGAGAGGAAAGACTTATGCACATGAGATGTGGACAACCTTGACCAGTCTTTACTAGAGCTCAAATGAAAACAAAAAAATGGTCCTAAAGGAGAAAATGAAGGCCATTAAAATGGCTAAGACTAATAGTGCTACAACATACCTCACAAAGATCACTTCAGTGAGAGATGAGTTGGCAGCCGTAAGTGAGATCATTGCACCCATTGAGTTGGTGAGAATTGCTTTGAATGGTCTTCCCAAGACTTGGGAGAATTTTGTGGATGGCATTGTTACACGAGAAAACCTTCCCGATTGGGAGAGGTTGTGGGATGATTGCATTCAGAATGAGATCAGAAAAAACCATCTTGGGGCAGCCAAACAGGTGGAGGAGGATGACAATGTGGCATTGTTAGTAAGAGGCAAGAAGGGCAGAGCAAAGAAACAAGCTTCCAATAGTGGAGGCAAAGGCAAAGGTAAAGGCAAGTAGTAGAACAAGGAGAAGGACTATTCCAAAGTCAAATGTTGGAATTTTCAAAAGTTGGGACACTATGCTGTTGTGTGTTCGGAGAAGAAGAACAAGAAAGGGAAAGACAAACCCATGGCAGCTTCTGTAGACATAGAGAGCTTCTCAGAGAAATTTGATCGGGAGTTTGGGTTCATAGCTTGTGAGGCCACTAGTGCAGGATCACCTACCATACAAGTTCAGAGGGAGTGTGCATTCCCCGCTACTAGTAGAGCATCTTCTAGCATTTGGTATGTTGACAGTGGCGCTTCCCGCCACATGACAAGAGTCAGAGAGTACTTCTCAGAGCTTTCAGAGGGTGATACTGATATGGAGGTAGTACTTGGTGATGACAACTTTTTTAGAGCAGTCGGTGTGGGGACATTGACATTTGATAGGGGACCCAAACCTCCCTTGAAAGTGTCAGATGTTCTTTATGTGCCT
Source organism: Pinus tabuliformis (assembly GCA_031772625.1). NCBI lineage: Eukaryota > Viridiplantae > Streptophyta > Pinopsida > Pinales > Pinaceae > Pinus > Pinus tabuliformis. Next base: position 123,352,783 of record CM062808.1, on the reverse strand, counting down.
AGAATGAAGAAGAACTTGATATCTGTCTTAGCACTTGAGGATAGAGGGTATGATGTGTTGTTAAGGAGAGGGTAGGTGCTTATATATCCTAGGGAAACTCCAGCTTCTTCAGCTAGAGAGATTGGTGTGTGCCATGCCAAGGTGTACAAGTTCTCATTCCAGCCCCTGATGGCATTGAGTAGCGGCACCCGAGACAAGACCGACAATAGATCTAGCAGTTCAGAGTTGTGTGAGATTTGGCACCGCAAGATGGGGCACATGTATCATGGGGCCTTGAGTACATTGCGGGAGATCACCACTGGTGTGCTAGATTTCAGTCCTGATCACCTTGATGTATGCAGAGTATGTGCTATGGGGAAGTTTGCCAGATCCCCTTTTCGCAGTAGTGACAACAGAGCGACCGGGATCCTTGACTTGATTCATATCGATGTGAGTGGTCAGATGTCTCATGTATCCTTGAGTGGCTATGAGTACTATGTTTTATTCATTAATGACCACTCCAGGAAGACCTGGATTTATTTTTTGAAGACCAAGAATGAGGTCTTCAAGCAGTTTCAAGAGTTAAAAGCTCTTGTGGAGACCCAGATAGGTAGGAAGATCAAGGTCCTCAGGTCAAACAATGGAGGGGAGTATACCCTTGGTGAGTTTGTTGATTTTTGTGCTGAGGCAGGCATTAGAAGGGAGTTCACAGTTCCTTACTACCCCCAACAGAATGGGGTTGCGGAGAGGAAGAATAGATCCATTGCAGGGGCTGCCAAAGCCATGCTTCATGATCAGGGGTTACCTTTATTTTTGTGGGCAGAGGCCTGCAACACTGCTGTGTACTTGCAGAACAGGAGTCCACATCGTGCCTTGGGGAATGTGACTCCGGAGGAGGCTTTTTCTGGGAAGAAGCCTGATGTTGGGCACTTTCATATCTTTGGGTGCCTTACGTATTCCTATGACCCCAAGGAGAACAAGACCAAGCTAGAGCCCACTGCAGACAAGGGCATCTTTGTGGGTTATAGCAAGACCTCAAAAATTGTTGGGCATGGAATTCCCCCAAGGCATGTTTTGGGGCTCAAAGCCCAAGTTTTGACCGAATCTTGTTGTAAAAGCTTCGCAAATTGCGGGCGCGGGGCACAAAAGTATGATAGAGTCACAGGGTTGTCCGCCCTAGTTTTGTAATGTAATATCCGCTGGATAGACATACCTATGGTCCGCGGACCATGGGATTGTATAAATAGAGCGAGGCTCTAAGTGTAGAAGAGAATAAAAGAGAAGCATGAGAGGCCTAAGTGATTGAGTCATAGTGGAAAGTGTGTCTGTGAGTCGTAGGGTAGGAGAAGGCTCTATAGCTGTGTGCGCAGAGGCCTAGCAGTCCGCAGCTGAGTGCACGGATCCCTGCAGTTGAGTGCGCAGGGCGAGTTGAGTCTGTAACCATGGAAATAATCAATAAAGAGAATTTTTGTTATAATTCTGTGTATCTCTTCTTGGGTTAATGCATGATTGATATAGTTTGCAAATATACTGTTTATTTATTGCGTGCACATGTATGAATGATTTATATTGTTAAGTATAACTTAAAGCACTCAAGTAGGCAAAGATAATCCACTGACATTGGAATACAAGCAAGGTCTTGAGTAATAACACAGAGCACGACGGTCAGCCCCGGGGTAGGGTTGCACGAAGGCAGTATATCAAGCTGCGAGGAACTGAAAGTGCGCGAAGCAACCTGCGCACAGGATCAAACCGCGAACCAGTCGAACTCATTGGACATCTCTAGGGTGCGGAAACCTGGTTCTAGCACCCTCCCATACTACTTCGGGTGAGACCTTAGTCCGCGCTCCGCGGACTGTTGCCGAAAGGTCCAGTAGTACTGGGATTTGTTTGGATAATTAACTCCGAACCTGGGTCAGGCCCCATAAAGCCAACAAATGGTTCCATTGCCGGGACCGGGATCTGCATAGAGATGTCTGATGTCGTATCACTGGAATCCGACAAAGAAAGGAATTGAAGATTGGTTGGACAGAAAAATTCATTAGTTCGCAGCGCATGAAAACAGGAATCCGTGACTATCAAAGGAAGAGTGGTTAGATTGCTACTTGTATACGGAGATCCACGAAATTTTCTTTGCATCCTTCCCCACTGAGTTGTACGAGTGGATCGCGAAGCTAGCAGACAGTCAAGGAAGGTGTAGACTCGATAGACCTATTGTGTGGACTCCAGAATTGGTCCGTAGACTAGAAACATCGGAAGATAAGATCACGTGCGCTATGGATCACTAGCTTGATCGAATTATAGGAGGATTTATCACCAAGTTCGCGGTAGATACTTCAGTCAGCTATAGCGAGGCAGAACGACGCTTCCTCAAAGGACCGCGAGGTAAGTACGTTAAATCTTTGAACACTTGGATTAAAATGCTACTGTGTGAAAAACATGTTATGCGAATAAATTGATGTTGGGGCTACGCGGAGTGGGAGGATCTACAAAAACGAAGGTAGTGCAGAACTAGAGACTAGCCCCTTGATTTCGCCTCCGCGAGAAAGCAAGGAAGAGCTCGCGAAGGTTTCACCAAGAAGTGTGATCAGTTTGATAAAGCAACGAATTTCGCGCATACCACTCCCACCTACACCGCCAGTTTCACCATTTTCACCTGTCTTCGCCCATACCACCTCCACCACCACTACAGTTCAATATGGGAAGTGCGATAAAGTTGCTAGTGTTCAAGGGAGTAGGGAATGAAGATCCGGACCAGTTTTGGTTCGTGGTAAGGGCTGTATGGGAAGCGTAGGGAGTCATAGATGACATATAAAGAAAGCAACGCTGGTCAGCGCTCTGCAGGATCGTGCACTGACTTGGTACATTAAGCATTCCAATGACAATCCGAACGCAGGGATCGCGGATATCCAAGCTGCGTTGAACAAAGAATTTAGCAGGCCAAAATCAGAGACACAGTCGATCATTGGATTTAAGGAAATCGCGATGCTTCTAGGCGAGACCCCTTGGGAGCTAAATCAGAGACTAAAGTGTACAATTCGTGAAGCTAATATGACCTTGACGGATGGACAACACCGCGCATGGTTTGTAGCATCGCTAACGCCGCATCTAAGGAACGCGTTGTCACAACAGAAGCTAACCACTTAGGCCGAGGCCTTAGAGATCGCGATGAGACTACACAAGACCCCGATACAAGATCCTAACCTGGGAGTTCAACAGATCCACGCGCAGTTGAAAAACTTGTGCCTTGAGATGCAGAGTTTGAAACAAGATAGGACAACTCGCCCAGAAGCGCGCGAGGAAGTATGATGTGTAAAGTGAAAAGGCTAGGGACATGACAAGGACCATTGTCCAGTGTTCGCGAATTACATGGCGGGAGGAGTAACAATGCCATTGAGACCGGAGGCACACGCAGGACCGAGCGCGGCGCCTGCATTATGGTGCGCGATTTGTTAGGTAGGAGGGAAGCATGCTACAGATAACTGCCATCTATTACAGAAGTATACGTAGAATTCCCAACAGTTGTTTTGTAATTTCTACAGGTCAGTAGGCCACGATGAGCGCACTTGTAGAAGTTATGAACTGATGATGGATCAGACTCCTAGCTACAGAGTTCAGACCGAAACACGGGCCCTCGATCAAAATACAGGAATGGCGCGCATTGGATTTCAGGGGCACGAACGAGGCCAGGGTGGAATGGGACCAGGAAGAGGTTGCGGACAGCTGATATGTTACAATTGTGGAGGGCCAGGGCATTATGCCCGCGATTGTACAAATCCAACGAGACCATCATGCTTATATTGTACGCAGTTTGATCACGAGACAGAGGACTGTCCCACACTGATAGCGAGGTTGCGCGATAAAGGAACACTCCAGACTCCCCCGACTCAGAACCTACAAATGATGAGGTTTGAGCTGCGTGAGGAAGACCCTAATGTGAATATCGTGCTCCAGAGCGGGATTACGACAGGGGATGACAAAGCAAGCAACCTGAAGAAAGTACTTGGGTTCGCAAGGCTCCAACAAAGGAACCAGAATTTGATTTGGAACGCGCTAAGGAGACATTCATGGAAGCTAAGAGGAGCTTCGCGGATGCCTCCACTTTAGGAAATAAAGACAGATTGGAGTCAGAAATGGACCCATCGATGCTCACTACATTCTTGGGGACATGCATGAAGCTGCTGTGCGACAACAAGGTTGTGAAGGCGCTGCAAGAAATCATAACTAGGTGTGCTGGGACCGCGCCAAGAGAACGCGCGTAGTCCAGAAGCTCGGGAAGCACACGACACGAACAGGAAGGGAGATGAGATTGACCGCGCAGATCAGGGAATATGAAATGGATCAAGTGATTCTGGATCTAGGATCAGACGCGAACGTCTTGCCAAAGCAGACATGGGAGCGCATGGGAAGGCCTGCACTGTAATGGTCACCTATCCAGCTGCGAATGGTGAACCATCAAAAGATCCTACCTATGGGGAGATTGCAGGGAATCACAGTAGATATCGAAGGAGCAAGCGCGCTTGCAGATTTCGAAGTGATAGATATTGTTGATGACATCAAACCCTATCCCGCGCTATTGGGAATAGACTGGGCCACTAACATGAATGGAGTAATAAATCTAAAGAAGTGCAAGATGATTTTTGAGAAAAAGTCATTGTGCTAGTGGTACCTTTAGACCTTGTAGAAGGATCGCACTACATAGAGCCAGTACACGACTACGACAACGTCGACGATCTAGACTGTATCTACAAGATAACCGCGCGGGAGCAGGACTGGGTAAATCCAACCGCAGATGGCAGAATCTCGTGGGAGTGCGAATGTTCATGCACCTCAGATTCGGACGAGGAGATAGAACGACAGTAGAACCGATTACACGAGGTAACCACGCTCAACTGTAACATGATGATAAGGTCGCTGCACCGCGTGGCAACAGAGGTAAGAGATGTGCCTATGTATGACGGGTCGAGCGAGGTGGATGACTTCCTGAACAAATTTGAAAAAGAAGTACCAGAACAACAACTTTTCGACGCTCTGAAATGGGTACTGCACGCTATGCCTGCAAGATGGTGGGGTGCGCACCAAAGAAGTTTTGAGGATTGACGTGAATGCAGAAGGATGATGCTCATGCGGTTTGGGAAGCCTCAGGTGCAATTGGAAGATAAGTATGACCGATAAGCCGGCTCACGCACCCACCTACCCAGGCAGATACAGGCATATGGTGCGAAACTCGCACAAAAGCATACCGTCCTCGTGGTAGGAAACACGATTAGTAAGCAGGAACGGGTAAGGCAATGGCGCGAACGGTTGGGACCACGAAGTATGGAAAGGCCAGGGGCGCAAAAGAATATCCACGCAGAAGCATTTAGCAAAGTACGTGACGCGCTGAACAAGGCCCACCATGTGAAGCAAACTGACTGGGACCTGCGCGTACTAGCGGTTCTCTGGGCTTATAGGACCGCGTGCAAAAGCTTGACCACACAGGGACCGCCAAGGCTGGAGTATGAAGAAACCACAATAAACCCGATAGTACTTAAGGAACTTAGACCACGCCTGATAGCACTAATAGATACAACGGTTCGCGAAACCATGGAAGCAAAAATCCAACAGGGAAATCTTAGACTCCAAGGACTTGAAAAAGAAAGGGTACAGTTAAGGGAGAAAAGCGCTCTGGCGGACGTGGTAGTCAAGAAGACGGAGGACGAAATAAAGGAAGATTTTCTCAGCAAAAATACCAGAATGGAAAGGCTGGATAGGTACGATCGCGATGACAAGTTTAAGCCTTGTTGTCGCGAATTGATCACTCTAATGCCTTGGCTTGGACTGCACATTGTTAAGCATAGTGACCAGGGTACCGCGTTGCAAATAGTAAAGTGCGCGATGCCGACCTTAACAGTGAAAGGTGGGGATTCTCCTGGAGACATGATGAACGATAGGATGGAAGTTTTCACGGGTGGTGCAGCCACCTGACTAGTCGAGGGAAGGACAGTCTTACTGCTCCAGGCAGTTGAAAGAGAGTGTGGGACTATAAACTATTATGTCCGGGAGTTGCGCGATGTTGGAATTGCGCGCAGAAGCAAAGAGTCACAAGGTCCGCGACCGCGCATGGGGGGCTGCGCGGGATGGCCTAAAAGTGACCGTTGAAGTCACTATTCACGATGGGAATCGACTTGAGGCCAAATGGAGCAGGCGGCAGGCATTTAAGACGCGATTTATGGGCAAGATCTGGGAAAATCTGTCGCCATGGGAGCATTAATGAACCGAATTTGGGGGAGAACGGTCGAATTCAAATTCAGAAAGTGCTATAAAATACAAAGGGCTGCCCAACAAACAACACTTGGTCATTTGTGGATTAAGCAATTTAGCAGAGCCCTGATTGTTGTGAGCCGAGCGTTGATTGAGCCCCTGAGTTTGCAAGTTCTAGATTTCCGAACGAATACAATGGCAACAGCTGAGGGCATTATGGAGATAACTGAAATGACAGCCGGAGAGGTCGTGCAGGCCCTAGCAGTAGAAGATGCTCCGGAAAGAGCCGGGATTGTGGCTGAAATCCTGAAGTCACTGCGCACGCCCAAACCCAAGGACAAACAAGCCATGGTCCCCATACGTATGTCCCCGCGGAACCTGCTACGTAGCAAGCTGTCAATGGAGGAAAAGGGGGAAGCTGTCACCATCGAAACCGATGAAGAAGAAGAAAACCAGGAGGACCTACTCATTAAAGAGGACGAGGACGAAGGCATGGAGGTGGAAGCTGAGCTTGCGTACCCCCCCGACAAAGCTGCCCACCTATGTCCCCCCGCGGAAAGGAAAAGCTAGAGTGCCCAAGGACTTTGATGAGACGAAGAGCTTGCTCCAAAGCCCGCTCCTTCTAGACAACATCATCTTTGAGGGCACACACCTGGGACGGGTGCCAAGCTTGAAATTTGAAGATTGGGACCTCGCTGGCCACGAGAAGTTCCCTCACCTTGCGACCTCGAACCTCATGAAGCCTAAGCAGAACATCGCAGCGGAGGTGACAAAATTAGAGCCGCGAAAGTGGTTGCGCGGAGTGGAAAAGGCTAGGTTACTGAAACTAATCTGGGTGGCGCACTTCCACTGCGCACCAATAACCATTTTCGTCATCAGGCAGCTGCTCTACCTGGTGCATAATGGGTGTTTGTGGTTGGAAGAGGCCATCCCCATCACGACAGACTTGATTCATCGCGTCTCCCGGCTTCCATGCAAAGGAGAGGACCCCGCAGACATATCGGAAGGGTAGGGCAGTGACTTGGCCGTTGTAGAGGCCATGAAGAAAAAGTACAAGCTGGAAAAGAAGGAAAGGGGCTATGCCATCTCTCGCATCAAGGAAAAAGCAGTACGTGTGGCAACCCAAATCCCGCAGGAAAGGTTATGCGCAAGTGCCACGCAGATGAGGTACCTGCGCCGGTGGTCACACTGGCCGGGCAGTGCGCAGAGGGGGTCCAGTTTAACTGGTCTGAATTCCTCAGCACGAAATTTTTAGAGAATTGCCGCGAAGCCCAGGAACAGGGCAAAACGTTCCACTATGCATGGCTTCTGCTGTCCATAGTGCTCGTGGCAGGGGAATTGTTGGAGGATAGCCAATTCCCCATAATTGACAGAGATTTACTAGAGGCCGTGAAGTACGCTTCGCTTTGGGCCACCAAGGATGCCACTAGGATCCGCGACAGCAAAATATTTTGGGTGCTCATGCAGATGAACCTCAGAATGGGGATCAACCGCAAGCCGCGGTTGTCGCCCACTGTCTACAACAGTCTTCAGGGTTTTGCGGAATTCAAAGCGGACATGCATAACATTTACATTAGAGCGCGCAAGGACCTGACTAAACAATGGAGGAAGCTACCCTTTGTAGCCACCAATGATGTCATCTTTAACGTCCTGGAGACATGGCTGCCGGAGTGGCGCGCCCTAGACATCACAGAGATCGAGAAGTCGGCAGCGCAGAGGAAGAAAGAAGAGGCCAAGCTGCGCATCGCACAGTTGGTGGAAAAGAGAAGGGAGGCAGAAGCGGCAACATACGTACGGGCGACGCGAGACGCGGCACAAAAATCAGCCAAGTAAGAAAAGGCTGCAACAGTAGCAACACAGGAGGCAGCTACGCAGGCGGGCAAGGACCAAACGACACAGGGGCAGGAAGCAGAGGAAGTAGAGACCGAAGAGGGAGGTGCGGACCCACAAACAACGTCAACGCAGCTGAAGCGCCATCACCCAACCGAGCGGGCAGAGTCGTGTAAGAAGATCAAGGCGTCGAAATTGTCTATTGACCCAATCACCCTAACCGAGGGTGATCTACATGACATCAGCGAGATAGTGCGCGATGTCACCTCTGAGGCTCTCCAAGATTTCATGCAGGAGAACCAAATGTGTTGGGGGCCCTCAGAGCGCTGCTGCAGGAATTACAGGCGTGCCCTCCTCAGGTTGGTACCCACTCGACTAGCTTCGTAGTCGGCTCAACAACAACAGAACAGATGTTGCGCGTGCTAATAACGAACACCATAGTGCTGTCGGAAGGGGCACTAGTAACATCAAATGAGGCCGATAGGGCTTTGGTTAGCGTGCTGAAAGGTCTCGGTATCAATGTAGCTGCACTCCTGCGCGAGGCCTTATATGTGCTATAGGATGGGATAACTGTAGAGCTGCGAGTTAGGGAGATCCGCACATTGCAAGTCCTCAGTGAGCAGAAAATGAATATGGAACAACTGAGCTTGCAGCGCGCCGAAGTGGTGTCGCAGAATCAACAGCTGGTACAGGTGATAGACGACGCTTGCTAAAGCGTCACGGAGCTGGCCATCCCAGCAGACATACCAGCGGAGGCGTGGTCACGGAGTTGGCCATCCCAGCAGACATACCAGCGGAGGCGTGGATCCATAGGTTAGCAGCAGGGGTCCACAAGGTGAAGGAAGAAATGGCAAAGGTTTAGCTGGAGTTGAACCTTTAGATCGCTAAGCTGCGGTTAAAAGCGCAACCATCCACTCCCTTGAAAGTTAGAGAACAGCGCGCTAGCGCTATCATAGCGGGATTGGAGGAAATTGGAGGTGTAGTGTGAGACTGCACCTGTATGTTGGAAGAATCACTTGAGGTCCTCTCAAATCTGTGGGAGGACCCCAACATCCAGCACTTAGAGACAGAGGTGCGAGAACTCCAACAGCAGTGTGACAGTGTCCGAGGAACTGCGCAGACGCTGGTCCTCACTCAGAGGCTTGCACGGATGCAGCAGGCTAAAGCGCTGAAGGAGCAGGTGGACATGGCACGACATAAGGAAGCAGTCCTGTTCTGAAAATGAGATCTTAAATCAATATTAAGGTATTACAGACTCATGTGCAGGAATGCCTATTTTATTTAGTGCAACGGATCGAAAAGATTGCGAATAATATAGACAATGAATAGTTATAAAACATAATAACACACATCAACAAAGTCAAAATAATGAAGGAGTTCACCAGCCCCCCCCGGCTACGTCTCTTGGTCCAGCGTTCAGTGTCGACCTCTATATTAAGTCTTCAAGAACAAATTATTACAAGAGTGAGCTCAAAAACAGAGTCTCAACTACAGTGACATCAAAGAGGGATCTGCTCGAAAACCTCGAGTCTAAAGGAGTGCACAGACTCTCCCTCTGTCCTGTTCCTCTATTCAATCTACCTCAATCTGACTGACTCACTGTCTTCAATTGCCTCTGTTCTCTTTGTTTGCCCTAGAGTTGCTTTTAAGCCTCTTGGCTCTGTCCGTTCATCTACATTCTTGGGCTTTCTGGCTCCCGGTCGCTATTTGTTCAACTCCCTGTCGAGCATTAAACAATCATTGTAAAATTCTTAAGGTATGGTGGCCACCTGTTTTCAAACGGAAAAACTGGCGTGGTGAAAAATCCCAAAGAATTGCTTCTTTGTTTACATAGAGAAATACACAGGAAAAACTCTAAAACAGAGGAATAGGACGGCTGTTATGCCTCGTCCGTTGTCTTGGCATCCCACACCGTCGATCTGTTCTCATCCGACGGTTCACATCCATCCCGATCATCCACCCTGCTCGTGCATTCTGCATCGTTGATCTGCGACCATTTGATCTGACGGTTGATGTGCATTTCAGATGACTTGCTCGGAGATCACCTGCTCGAAAAAGCGGTTTTCTCTCTCCTTGCTGCGTGCTACGTGTCGGTCAGTGTATGGGATCGGGTGGAGCCCGTCCAATACCACTTACCGCCTGAAGCCTGCCCGAAATACCATTTACCACGGAACCCAAATAACATAAAGTTGCATTCATAAATCCTTTCGGGTCCGTGTTTTATCGCTGTAGTGCCATATGCCATGTCTCCTTTGTATTTCAGTTTTATAACGGAAATACACCAATACACAGAAAAAGCCTGACAAAACACTTTTATATCGGAACTCAAATTTTATAGAACCGCATTTATAAACCCTTTCAGGTCCACCTTGATAGCTATCACAAATCGCACGGGCTATGGGTCTCGCCCCATTTGTATTGTTGCGATGCGATATATCGCAATCGCATATCACATGGTCTTCGGGCCTTTGGTAAGTCCTTCCCTTGGAAACCTGCGATGCGATGGTGTAATCGCAGCCGTTGATCTGCGTGCTCGATCAATGGTTCGCGCTGTGTCGCCGATCGCAGTCGTATTTCCCCTTGGGCCGTCCCCGATACACTCCGCCTATGCGATATTGCTGAACCCTCCGATGCGATCCGCCGATTTGATCTGGACCGTTGATCAGTCCGATCCAACGACTCTGATTCAATGATACTTCAACCTTTGCTTTACTCTGTTTTCGGCCATTCTTCATGGTTTTTCTTCTGCGATAGTGTTTTCCGATAGTATTCAAGACTTAGAGGTTTTAGGATCCATTTTGGATCAAGTCCTAAAGGTGGCGTCCAACCTTGGATCGACGAGGCTTTCACCATCACGATAGAAATCGAAGGCAAGCTCGCACACATGCAGGGGATGCACACATTGATGCAGAGAAGCACTCTCGACATAGAGGTCTCGGAACAGAGTATGTAGCAGATCCAGCAAGCAGCAGCTCAGTGTGCTGCTGACCTCCGCGCTGACAGAGTGACTCGAGGGCGAGTCACGATGTTTGTGTTGGGGGCCTGTTGGGCATGGAATCCCCCCAAGGCATGTTTTGGGGCTCAAAGCCCAAGTTTTGATCGAATCTTGTGTAAAATCTCCACAAATTGCAGGCGCGGGGTGCGAAAGTATGATAGAGTCACAGGGTTGTCCGCCCTAGTTTTGTAATGTAATGTTGGTTGGATAGACCTACCCATGGTCCGCGGACCATGGGATTGTATAAATAGAGCGAGGCTCTAAGTGTAGAAGAGAATAGAAGAGAAGCATGAGAGAGCTAAGTGTTTGAGTCATAGTGGAAAGTGTGTCTGTGACTCGTTGGGTAGGAGAAGGCTCTGCAGCTGTGTGCACAGAGGCCTAGTAGTCCGCAACTGAGTGGGTGGATCCTTGCAGCTGAGTGTGCAGGGCGAGTCGAGTCCGTAACCGTGGAAAGAATCAATAAAAAGAAGTTTTGTTATAATTCTGTGTATCTGTTCTTGGGTTAATGCATGATTGATATAGTTTGCGAATATACTGTTTATTTACTGCGCGCACCTGTATGAATGGTTTATATTGTTAAGTATAACTTAAAGCACTCAAGTAGGCAAAGATAATCAACTAACATTGGAATACAAGCAAGGTCTTGAGTAATAACGCAGAGTGCGATGCTCAGCCCCAGGGTAGGGCTGCGCGAAGGCAGTATATCAGGCTGCGAGGAACGGAAAGTGCGCGAAGCAACCTGCGCGCAGGATCAAACTGCGGACCAGTCGAACTCATTAAACATCTCTAGGGTGGGGAAACCTGGTTTTAGGGTCAGTAGTATCGGGATTTGTTTGGCTAATTAACTCCGAACCTGGGTCAGGTCCCATCAGGCCAACAAAAGCTTATCGGATTTATATTCTTGCGCAAAGGAAAGTGGTTGTTAGGCGGGATGTGAAGTTTGAGGAGGAGAGAGCTTTCAAGAGGTCATGGGAGTTAGAGTATCCAGAGTCACCAGACCCTCAAGAGAAGCTGAGTCAGTCACAGGGATCCAGTGGTCAGGTATCAGGAGGTACATCGATTACAGTGTTAGGTCCATAAGTGAGCAGTGGCTCTCAGAGTCAAGTGGGTGGATCTTTGGGCAACATGCAGGGCAGTCCGCAGAGCAATTCATAGGGTAATCCACTAATGGACAATTCACATGGTACTTCAACATCTACAGGCACAGATTTAGGCATGAGGTCAATTGGCAGGCCTTCAGGAGTTCAGGCTTCTGATGATGATGAGGATTCTTTCACTTCGGCGGGAGAAGTATGCTCAAGGAAGAGGAGGCCCAAGTGGCTTCAAGATACCTTGTGCGAGGCCACATCAGTCGCTGGGGCAAAGAGACAAGTTAGAGAGAGTAAACCACCTGAGCGGTTCTGTAGTTACATGGCATTGGTAACAAGCATTGTTGACTCCGAGCCATCTAGTTATGAGGAGGCAGCCAGCCAGCAGGTCTGGAGAGAGGCCATGATAGAGGAGTATTCTTCTATTATGAAGAATGATGTTTGGGAGGTAGTGCCGAGGCCTGAAAGTAAATCAGTTGTTACTTCTAGATGGCTCTACACGATAAAGCATGCTGCAGATTGCAACATCGAAAAGTTCAAGGCTTGATTTGTGGCGAGAGGGTTCTCACAGGTAGAGGGAGTTGACTATGAGGAGACCTTCACTCCTGTAGCTCAGTATACATCTATTCGCTCCATTATATTGATTGCAGCAGAGATGGGTTAGAAGATCCAGCAGATGGATGTGAAGACCGCATTTCTCAATGGTTTCATTCAGGAGGAGGTTTATATTGAGCAGCCGCAGGGCTTTGAGGTGCATGGGAAGGAGTCCCATGTATGTAGATTGAAAAAATGCACTCTATGGCCTGAAGCAAGCTCCCAGAGCTTGGTACTCGAGGATTGATACATACTTGCAGCAGCTGGGTTCCACAAAGAGTGAGGCTGATCCGAACCTATACTTCATTGTGGTGGGAGAGGAGCCTCTCATTCTGGTGTTGTATGTTGATGACTTGATCATCACTGGCGCAGAGAGACTCATTGAGGGCTGCAAGAGAGATCTTGCTTCAGAGTTTGAGATGAAGGATATCGGCTTGATGCATTTTTTTTTGGGATTGGAGGTGTGGCAGGAGGAGGGGCATTTCTTCATGGGATAAGGGAAGTACATTGTGGATATTCTTAGTAGATTTCACATGGAGGACTGCAAACCCATATCTACACCTATGATCACTAACTGGAAGAAGCTTCACGCTTCTAATTCCAATTTGGTGGATCCTACTCTATACAGATAGTTGTTTGGTTGTTTGATGTTGCAGGGGACTGTGGATTTTGGTCTGGATTATAGACAGGGTGATGGAGTTAGACTGGAAGGGTACACGAATTCAAATTGGGCAGGTTGTGCTTCAGATAGGAAGAGTACTTCCGGGTGCTGTTTTGGGGTGGGTTCGGCAGTTGTGTCGTGGATCAGTGGGAAACAACAGTCAGTTGCATTGAGTTCAGCTGAGACAGAGTATATGGCTGATAGTTTGGCTAGTTGTGAGGCCATATGGCTTCGCAAGATGTTGTTTGGTCTATTTGGTCAGACATTGGGACCTTTAGTAATTTACTGTGATAATTAGAGTTGCATAAAACTCATGGAGAATCCAGTTTTTCATGACAGGTCAAAGCATATTGAGATCAAGTATCACTTCATTAGAGACTATGTCCAAAAGGGAGCTGTCAAGCTTGAGTACATTTCCACAAATGAGCAGGTAGCAGACATTTTCACCAAAGCCTTATCAAGGGGCAAGCATGTCTACTTTAGAGACAAGATGGGAGTGGTGAGAAACACTTTCCTCGGTAAGAGGGAGTGTTAAAATTTGGGTACCAGAGAACAAGTGGTTCCCTAAGGCTTTGATCTTTGGCCTAGGGAAAAGTGTCCAAATTTTTTTTTTACTTTTCTCCTAAAGTGACTTTATAAGTGGTAAAGTCAATTTAAATTTAAAAGTGACTTTATGTGGTAAAGTTACATTCTAATTTAAAAGTGACTTTATAAGTGGTAAAGTTACATTCTAATTTAAAGGTGACTTTATTAAAGTCAATGAAGAATTAAAAAGTGAAAAAATGACTATGGAAATAAAAGGCTAAGTGGGTGAGTTAAAAAATGGAAAGTGAGAATTAAATGCATATTTATTCTCATCCCTATATCTAAATGAATCTCAGCCATTAGATCTTAGGGTAACCCAAAAGGTCATTTAGAGAATAAAAGGAGAAGAGAAGAGGAGAAGATCAATTCATTCTTTCATGAGCATTTGAGAGAAAGAGAAGAGAGAGCAAGGAGAAAATTTCTGAGTAGTGAAAAAGTGAAGGAGAGCAGCAAGAAGACATTTCAGCAAATCTGGGCAACAACATTTATTGGCACGCAACCCAAAGAAAAACCGTACAACAGGAGAGGCACAAAAATCGAGGAAGAGGGACAACAAGTTCTGGGCATGTTTTTCGAGGCTGGCCATACAACATTTAATGCTGTTTTATTATTGTAAAAATTTATGTTTGGTTGTTTACTGATTTGCACGATTTTCGAGGCGGAGTTCGAGCACGAAAATCGAGATAAGTTGTAATTTGTGGTTGCTGGAATTTTTATTGTGTATTTCAGTTTCTCTGTAAAAGCATTTTCAGAAATAAAGAAGAGCTCTCAAACTAGTTTTCCCCAAGAGTTGTAGGGGTTTTTTTCAGGGTCACATTGACCAAAAAATCACTATGTTATTTTCTGTGTGTGGCTGTCATAATTTTGCTGTGTTTTATTTCTGCAATTTCAACAGTTGTGAAATCTCTAAATTTGTGTTTTCAGAAAATTATTATTATTTCCAGATTTTAGAATTTTTATCATGTTTGGATTTAAAACTAAATGCACGGAATGATAAGGAAAACTGATAACTGGAGTGGGGGTTGAAATTTCTTCGAGTCAGAAAGAGGAGGCTGATATTATTCTCTAGGAGGCTGTGCAGGGGTTGCGTAGAGCCTCAAGATAGGCAGTTTGATTTGGCTGAAGAGATGGTCGTTTTTAGTTCCAGAGGTTGGAAAGATTTTCCAGAATGTTGGAGAGAGATTTTCCCAGTGAGCAGTAGGAAGCACGACTTGATTGGTAGTGATTCTGTGCTAAGCATGAGAGGGTATGCACAAAGGTGATGTAGGGCCTGTGCAAAGGGTTTGGATGGATAGTTTTTCAGAGGTAGTCAGGTGCCGAGATTGCTTGGAGAGAGGGTAAAATCCCTTAGTATATATTTTCTAGTATTTCTCTTGGATAAAATTGCGAGTTTGACAACATTTAATTGTACTCATAAATTCTGCTGCTGAATCATAATAAAAACCCTCACTGTTGTGAAAATTTCACCATTGAAATCCTATTGCAACAATTGAAATTAATTCTTCTAATTGTTAATTAATGTAAGAATTTATTTTTTACAACAAATACCGAATAAATCACACTGCAATCTTCACAAATAAAACTGCAGAAAGTAATAGCACTAGAAGCTGAGAAATATGCTAGCACACACACAGAACAAATTGACACACTTATTTTTGGACAAATGTCTTCGGAAAAACCCAATTTGGGAAAATCGGTGCAACAACTTAGGGTTTTATATTATTATGCAGCAGCGAAATTATTTGAGTACAATCTAGATGCCGGGAATTGACAATCTTGTAGACAAAAACTGACAAAAATTATCTGAGGGAAATTACTCTATCCGAGCAATCTTGAAATATTACTGTTGATTTGTATATTTGAGATCTAACACTCGCTTGTCTTGCTCCAAGTTACAAGGATTTCTGAATTTTACACTTAAAACACTCATACATTTAAGCTCTAAATTTATGATTTTGTGGTTGGTTAAGTTGCTTTGACACTTGGAATCTAATTGACATTTTGATAAGAAAATCTTGAATAAATTTTATTGGCATTGTGTAATCATTGGCTAATTGACAAATTGGATAATTTATTCTAAGTATCCCGTGGATTGATTCATTAGCACTTGTATCCTTGAGCACTTGCCTTGTATTAAGATTGTTCTCCAATTGTTGTTAAGTACTGTTGTCATAAGGAGTAATCATAATTTGAGTCCTTAAACACAAACAATCTTAACTCAAGTAATTTCACTCATCATCTTTGCACGGGCATTCTAGGATCTAGCTTGCACTAAAAACTTACCTCCTAGCATAAGCTTAGGTTGATAGACTCCTAGGGCAACCCTTTTATGATTAACTTGAGGGATTCAACCCTTCTTAGTGGTTAACATAGTGTCGTCGCAGTCGTCAGAGCATAGTCAACGCTAGAGGCACTAGGTGGTTGGAACACAGGGGGAGGTATCGTTAATCAGGCCTTTGCTTGTTTCTCGTTGGCTTCCATCCCACAACCTACTCTGAAGTCTGTTTCTCAAAACAGTTAAGGGAGAGGTTCAACTTAGAATAGGTATTTAATCTAAAATTACCAACATTCTTACATCACACCTTGCTCTTAGGACTTGCATCCCATATAGGCTAGTTTATTATATCAAGCAAAGGGTGTCCATCCGGTTACTTGACATTAATTTACATTAAGCAAGAATTGTGACTCCATAAGGCACTGGTCTCATACTTAAAATCTAATCTAATCATTAATCTTGCTAAATTTAACAAAGTAGCTAGGCCACTCATTCGTGTCTCCTAAACAAGTTAGTTCCCAACTTGTTTTCCTTCACCTCATTTCCATAGGGACTACCCCTCATAGCCTACTGTTGGGAGACAACTACAACGAAGTGGGCGGGGATCAGAGTGACAACCCCCACCCTGAGTGCTTGTCGTGGTGTCTGTACAATATGAGTGACAACACTAGGGCTCAGACGCTGGACGTTGGAGGAGGAGGAGGCTTCAAGGCTAGACGCTGGGGTTCTAGAGGCAAATTAGGGCCAAAAGGCCATGGCCAACCCAAAGGGCAACCGTTAGGGTCAATGGAGGGCAATTGTGTGGTTTAGGGCCCATGGCTAGGCCTTCTGCGACCTAAAATCCCTAACGCTGGGCTAGGAAAGGGAGGTCGAGGCCTCTAGAGGCTACGGCCTGACCTAAAAGGCTGAAAAATGTCATTTTAGCCCCTGATCTGCCCTCTTAGGCCACTCATCCATGTCTCCCAAACAAGTTGGTTCCCAACTTGTTTTCCTTCTCCTCATTTCCATAGGGACTACCCCCCATAGCCTGTTGTTGGGAGACAACTAGAATGGAGTGGACGGGGATCAGAGTGACAACCCCTGCCCTGAGCGGTTATTGCGGTGCTTGTACAATCCAGGCGACAACGGGACCTGTTACCCACCATTTCGTGGGTGATTTCCCTAGGAGATTTTTTTTTTCTCCAAGATGGTCCTCGATTGGCAGCCAACAGCCCCTTGTAACCACCAGCGAGCTCACGGTGCCATTTCTCCACCCTCTGAGCCAGCCATGTGGTCCCTCGCCCATTTACCATGATCGTATGTTTGAAGGTGGGCCTCGCAAACCTAAAGGTATGCCTTGTCATTTGGTAATTGAGTATTGTAGTTTGCTTATCATGGACACTTATGGGCATGGATTAATGGGGGGATTCGGCAGAAAGAATGGGCTAGGTCTGTGCTCTTATCCCTTAGACTCCTTTTGGATATTAACCTTGAATTCTAGTCCTGTGGGATCTCTTTTACTGACCGTTTGGCTTTAGGGATGGTATTTGGCAAGAAACTCTGATTTTGGTTGCGTGGTCCCACTCCCTTATCCACATATATTACCCCTAATCATCATTTCCTCCACCTGGGTCCACGTTCCTCCACTGGGTCCACATAGGGTTAGCCCACCCCTTCACCTTGCCCGCACCTTGGGTCAGGCCTGGAATGATTCCCTGGAGGTCAATGCAGCTAAAAAGAAAGATACATGCATATTTGGCCACATTCAACAGGAAAATGTACCACAAAATGCAAAAGATGGCTAGGACAAACACATTTAGCACGTGAACAAAAGCCAATACATGAGCTCTACCCATCATCATGGCTATCACCCTGGTTCCTACAGGTTCTATGAGCCTCCTTCATCATATAGGAACCCATGATTGTCCCAACCCCTGGTGGGCAATGAACTGCCCTATCTCAAAAGCGGGTATTCACTGCTATATCTTATGCATCATGCTCTTACCCCTCGAGCCTCAAGCAATTAATCAAATAAAATCATAAAAAGGCAAAAGGCATATAAAGAAGGGTGGAAAAATCAAGGTCGGGGCACCTCATGTACCACGATTGCTCCCTCCTACACATTATAAACCCAAGTGTGGGCTTCCCTTTTATTAACTACCCTTGTACCCTAGCATGTGGCCCAGGGTTGCTCCTTCTTATCCCCTACTTCATTCACCTATCTGTCACATGCCACCACCTTTTGAAGGATGTACCTTGAACATATTATTCCTTTTAGAAGTAGAAACCATCTATAGGATACTTGGTTAACCCCATTTGGAGTTTAGGAGACACTGGCACATCCTGAAGCCCATTATGGAAGGGCATGCCATTATGAAGTCCCCACTTGTGGTCCATGGTTGGTAAACTCATTTACTCAATTTCTCTAATGACTTGTTGTATTGGAAGGCTAAGGGACGCATTGGATCTTATGCAGGATTGCAGATGGTCTCCATCTTGGGTTTGGTCTCCCTATACGGGGTTCTAATCCTCCAGAGGGCTACATTGACACATGTTGGGTGTGTGTTGAGAGCCATAGGCTTCCATAGCAGTAAACAGTACCCCATGGATCCCCAAGGATGTTCAGAGATTGCTCGAGATTCACCTATTGGACGAGGAAGCTACACCTGGTTCACCTTTGCCCAGCGGACCCTACAGAGGTACCATACACGTGGCAGCTGACCCAGGACTTCTAGGATGATGTGGCATCA
Source organism: Pinus tabuliformis (assembly GCA_031772625.1). Lineage (NCBI taxonomy): Eukaryota > Viridiplantae > Streptophyta > Pinopsida > Pinales > Pinaceae > Pinus > Pinus tabuliformis. Next base: position 123,333,804 of record CM062808.1, on the reverse strand, counting down.
CTTACACCATCATCAAAGCCCTTGCAGATGATCTACCGACATCTTCGTCTCATTTAGAGACCCATGAGGTTATTATTGTGCCCCCACACCCACTGGGAGCACCACAGGTTTATTGTTTGGAGAACAAGAAGCCAACCCCTTGCCCATCACTTTTGAGGGTCCTATTCTTCATTATGGAACCTATGGGCCTCATCAGGTCTTTTGGAGGGCCCTAAGACATGTATTACTCTTCATCTGACCTATTAAGAGGCTTATTCTTTCATTTGTGAGCTAGTTTGGTGGGCTTGTCACCAAAAGTTAGATTATTAACACATTATTTTATTTTTGGGGCTCATGTAGGCCAAGGAGACTAATTCAAACTCCTCATTAGTGTATAAATACATGTGAGATGGGTTCATTTTCTCATCATCACTTCGGATTGGATCTCTTCTTTCTCTTGAGAATTTCACACTTTTTTTTGGAGGATGAATTGGAGCTTTATGGATGAATTTTGATGTGTGGATTTGGGTTATCTTATCTTGGAGGTTCTCTATTGTCAAATTGTAGATGGTTGGATATGTTCTATTACATGTAAGTGCATGCTTTTAATGCTATTGTTGTTTTACTTTGTCATATACACTGGGTTGAGATTTTCGCTATTTTTAGGGCTAATCGCTGCATGCATTTACTGCGTAAATTGTGAAATTTTGACTCTATATAGCATCTATCAATGTATGGGCCATGTAATTTGAATGAAATCTACTAGGGGTAATTCTATCAATAAATTCATCTTGATAAGCCATCACATTTTGCACATCGAAGTATAAAAGATGCAAGATTGCTTCTCTTTGACCTAGAAGGCTAACGAAGTAGTCTTGAGGCCTCCTTGACTAAGAACCAAAGGTCCTCATTCATATTTATCATAGAATCCATTCTCCCAAGACTAAGGCACTGATCTACCAATAGGTGGTCACCTAAAATCAAATTCCTTTTCAGCTTTTGCTAGGTCTAGCCAAGTTGGGTCACCTAGTGTATCATTTTTCCGACAAGATAGCCCTCCAAAAAGTTCGATTTCCTTGCCTCTCCTGCGTTGTGTCACCCAAGGCCTCCTCCAATTTTGAAGCCATTCCGACGATGGAGTTGTGAGAAAAGCCAAGCCCTAGCTCCGAGATCAAACTTTGCCCTAGTATCCCCAAGGCTAGTGCCTCATAGGATCAATTCAACACCTTGAAGTGAATATTCTCTTTTTGATCCTTTCCCCTCCTTGTCTGGGTTAAGAGCATCATTGGTTGCTAAACTCTTACCTCCTAACCTAGGCTGGGTCTGCTTGGTCCCGTGTGGTGCCATCCCTTTGAAGAGACAATTCTTCAAGAACCATCTGGGATACCAATTTCAATAAGGATTTTAGGGATTGGGAAACTCTTTCACAAGTCATATTCCCTAAACCTAACCCTCAAATTCTCCCATCTTTCTCCTAGAAATCATTGTACCTTTCTTAGTAAACAAGCAAGCTCTATCCTTCAACCTCTTTTGGAAATGGATCATTTGGGTCAACACCACATCCACTTATTGATTTATCCTTCATTGGTGACTCCATAATATACTGGGTCTCCTCCCATCGGTGAAAGTCCGTAAATAGTAGGGAGCCTTAGCTGAGGTGACAGTGGGCTAAGTCTCCATTTGTTGCCCTTGGTCTAGCATTTTCCCTTTAGGGATCCCCTTTAGGTCCCTTGCTAGTTTGAGCAGTAACATTTTGGAGCCGTTGTCGGGGACACGAAACACGTGTTTTGTTCCCCATACGACATATTGACATAACATTATTGGCGACTCCATTGGAAGAATGAAGCCTTAGTTCTTCATTGAACTTTAAGGTCGATGCTTGTAGGGTGAAGCGAGCATTTTTCTAGGCATCTTTAAATTCACCACAACAATTCTTACATATTTTTCATGCATATGTCAAATAGGTTTTCTTTCTTTGATAAATTTCCTGCTTTGGACATTGCTAACATCCCTGGGCACCCTAATCATGTCGCGAGAAGGATGGTACGTGGGGTGCCCGTGTTTGATGGTGATCCACCCTCCGCAATGTAGAAAGATTCAATGCACATACTTCAAAGGAGAAAGTGGTTCACCAAGATGTCCTTATGTTATTGTTTACGGGATCTCTCGGTGGTCACAACTCATGGCTGCATGATCATGAACCCAAGAGCATCTCATCTATTGAGGAGTTTGTTGATGACTTTCTTAGTTACTTTCAAGTATACCTTGCATTAAGCATCCAAGAGGGAGCCTCATCGAGCATCATAAAGACATCAGGAATCTAAGTAGTGAGCAGGAAGACGAGTCATCGTTGTGTCCGCATGGTGAGAAGGATGATTTTGAGAAAACACGTGTTGGGAAGAATGAGTCTATGGAAGGTGAAGTTGAGACTAACCTTACCTTTCTCAAGGATATTACTTCTAATGATTCTCCTTTTGAGAACCTTGAGGAAGTTGACCCCATTAACCCCTTGAGAGATGACATTGAAGATTACTTCCATATTGAAAGGGAGAAATGGGAAGTTGTTGGTCCTAAATTTTATTGTGCTCCCATTTACGACACCAACAAGGAGGATGAGGATGAGATTGGTCTTCCCTTCCCCTCTGGTACTATTTATGATGACATACCCATTGATACCCTTGGGAAGGAGAATCTTCATTTTCCTTTGCATAAAGAGGGGCAGTTGGAAGTGATAAATTTTCCTTTTAGGAGAGACCCAATCTTTGATACTAAGGAAATTGAAAAGGCTCCCACTTTTCATGAATCTGATTCTATGTTCAAATCACTTGAGCCTTTAGATTATTTTAGGAAGGAAAAACCTGTTGAGTACAATATTTCTTCCTCCCTTTTTCCTATTGGTCATCATCTTGAGTCATCATCAAGTGATTCCCTCACCCTTGGTCATATGATCTCAAGTAACTGTGAGCCCTTCCCCCCTCCTGATTACAATGTCAAGGAAAATCCCTTCATTGATTATACTTTTCCTCCTTGGACGCACCCTTAGGGTTTGGATCACTCCATTGTCTCCCCTCTCTAGTGTAATCATCATGTGCAACCTACGTGTGTTTCTCCATCTTGTCGGCCTCCCTTTCCTGCTAATCATAAGCCGATGAAGGCCATAAGCCATGACGTAAATAATCAAGTCAATGGTGGAAGTGATATGCTAGAGATTGCCATTTATCAAAAGTTTATGAGCTTGGTTGTTGACATCTCTATATTTTGGTTGCAAGAGAAGATCTCATGGTCTAGATTACATCCTTTTCTTACGTGTCCTCATATAATCATCCATGTGTGGGCATCATATTTTCCCACCTGCCGCACACAACATCCTCCATGAGTTTGGGTTTGCATTCGCTTTGGGATTTGCTGCATGAGTGATCATATAGGCCGACATATTTATATTGACTTGATGATATTTTGGTTCCATTGGATTTATGATTGCACTTAATAATAACTTCCTCATATGCATGTTAGGGTAGGATGCATTGCATGCTCATTTTTCGCATTAGAATTAACGTCATATGATATTTCTCATGGTAGATAGATGCATATTTGCATACTTTATTTTCTATTGATTTTATGGCCTAACATTTAACATGTGCGATTATGAGACGTTGCGAAAACATTTTGCCCCGTGTTTTTCATCTATTATATGTGTAGGTGATAGGTCTACAGTGACCAAGAGATTGCTGGAGTTCTCGTGACCTCTCGTTCGAGTAGCTTCATCGACTTCTTTGAGAGATCACACCCCAATTGGAGCCAGATGTTACCCACCGTTTCGTGGGTGATATCCCTAGGAGATTTTTTTTCACCAAGATGGTCCTCAACTAGCAACCAATAACCCCTTGCAGCCACTAGCTAGCTCACTGTGCCATTTCTCTGCCACCTGAGCCAACCATGTGTTCCCTCGCCCATCTGCCATGATCGTATGTTTGAAGGTGGGCCTCCTAAACCTAAAGGTATGCCTTGTCATTTGGTAATTGTGTATTGTAGTTCGCTTATCGTGGACACTTCTAGGCATGGATTAATGGGGGGATTCGCCATAGGTCTATGCTCTTGTCCCCTAGACCCCTTTTGGATATTAACCTTGAATTCTAGTCCCGTGGGATCTCTTTTACTTACCGTTTGGCTTTATGGGTATTTCGTAGGAAACCCTGATTTTGGTTGCGTGGTTCCGCTCCGTTATCCGCATATATTACCCCCATTCATCATTGCCCCCACCTGGGTCCACATTCCTCCACTGGGTCCACATATGGTTAACTCACGCCTTCCCCTTGCTCGCACGTTGGGTCAGGCCTTGAATGATGCCCCAGTGCTAGATGTAGCTAAAAATAAAGCTAAAAGCATATTTGGCCACATTCAACAGGAAAATATACCACAAAATGCAGAAGATGGCTTGGACAAACACATTTAGCACGTGAGAAAAAGCCAATACGTGAGCTCTACCCATCATCATGGCCATCACCCTAGTTCCTACAGGTTCTATGAGCCTCCTTCATCATATAGGAACCCATGATTGTCCCAACCCCTGGTGGGCAATGAACTGCCCTACCTCAAAAGCGGGTATTCACTGCTATATCTTATGCATCATGCTCTTACCCCTTCAGCCTTAAGCATTTAATCAAATAAAATCATAAAAAGGCAAAAGACATATAAAGAAGGGTTCAAAAATCAAGGTCGGGGCACCTCATGTACCACGATTGCTCCCTCCTACACATTATAAACCCAAGTGTGGGCTTCCCTTTTACTAACTGCCCTTGTACCCTAGCATGTGGCCCAGGGCTGCTCCTTCTCATCCCCTACTTCATTTACCTATCTGTCACATGCCACCACCTTTTGAAGGATGTACTTTGAACATATTATCTCTTTTAGAAGTAGAAACCATCTAATAGGATACTTGGTTAACCCCATTTGGAGTTTAGGAGACACTGGCACATCCTGAAGCCCATTATGGAAGGGCAGGCCATTATGAAGTCCCCACTTGTAGTCCATGGTTGGTAAACTCATTTACTCGATTTCTCTAATGACTTGTTGTATTGGAAGGCTAAGGGACGCATTGGATCTTATGCAGGATTGCAGATGGTCTCCATCTTGAGTTTGGTCTCCCTATACAGGGTTCTAATCCTCCAGAGGGCTACATTGACACATGTTGGGTGTGTGTTGAGAGCCATGGGCCTCCATAGCAGTAAACAATACTCCACGGATCCCGGAGGATGTTCAGAGATTGCTCGAGATTCACCTATTAGACAAGGAAGATGCAACTGGTTCACCTTTGCCAAGCCGGCCCCACAGATGTACGACACACTTGGAAGCTAACCCAGGACTTGTAGGAAGATGTTGCATTACCTACACCATCATCAGAGCCCTTGCGGATGATCTACAATCATCTTTGACTCATTTGGAGACCCATGAGATTATTATTGTGCCCCCACACTCACTGGGAGTACCACAGGTTTATTGTTTGGAGAACAAGGGGCCAAACCCTTGTCCATCACTTTTGAGGGTCCTATTCTTCATTATGGCATCTATGGGCTTCATCAGGCCTCTTGGAGGGCCCTACAACATGTATTACTCATCATCTGACCTTTTAAGAGGCTTATTCTTTCATTTGTGAGCTAGTTTGGTGGGCTTGTCACCAAAAGTTAGATTATTAACACATTATTTTATTTTTGGGGCTTATGTAGGCCAAGGAGACTAATTCGAACTCCTCATTAGTGTATAAATACAAGTGAGATGAGTTCATTTTCTCATCATCACTTTGGATTGGATCTCTTCTCTCTCTTGAGAATTTCACACTTTTTCTTGGAGGATGAATTGGAGCTTTATGGATGAATTTTGATGTGTGGATTTGGTTTATCTTATCTTGGAGCTTCTCTATTGTCAAATTGTGGATGGTTGGATATATTTTATTACATGTAAGTACATGCTTTTAATGCTATTCTTGTTTTATTTTGTCATATACATTGGATTGGGATTTTCGCTATTTTTAGGGCTAATTGTTGCATGCATTTACTACTTAAATTGTGGAATTTTGTCTCTATATAGCATCTCTCAATGTATGGGCCATGTAATTTGAATGAAATATCCTAGGTGTAATTCTATCAATGGATTCATCTTGATAAGCCATCACCTTTTGCACATCAAAGTATAAAAGCTGCAAGATTGCTTGTAAAGGACCTAGAAGGCTAGCAAAGTAGTCTTGAGGCCTCCTTGTCTAAGAACCAAAGGTCCTCATTCATATTTATCATAGACTCCATTCTCCCAAGACTAAGGCATTGATCTACCAAGGGGTGGTCACCTAAAATCAATTCCTTTTCAGCTTTTGCTAGGTCTAGGAAAGTTGGGTCACCTAGGGTATCGTTTTCCTGACAAGATATCATTCCAAAAAGTTCGATCTCCTAGCCTCTCTTGTGTTGGTGTTTCGCCAAGGCCTCCTCCAATTTTGAAGCCATTCTGATGGTGGAGTTGTGAGAAAAGCCAGGCCCTAGCTTTGAGATCAAACTTTTCCCTAATATCCCCAAGGCTAGTGCTTCATAGGATCAATTCAACACCTTCAAGTGAATATTCTCTCTTTGATCCTTTCCCCCTCCTTGTCTGGGTTAAGAGCATCATTAGTTGTTAAAATCTTACCTCCTAACCTAGGCTGGGTCCACTTGGTCCTATGTGGTGCCATCCCTTTGAAGAGACAATTCTTCAAGAACCATCCAGGATACCAATTTCAATTATGATTTTAGGGATATGAAACTCTTTCACAAGTCATATTTCCTAAACCTAACCCTCAAATCCTCCCATCCTTCTCCTAGAAGACATTGTACCTTGCGTAGAAAGCAATCAAGCTCTATCCTTCAACCTCTTCTAGAAAGGGATCATTTGGGTCACTCCACATCCACTTATTGATTTATCCTTCATTGGTGACTCCATAATATACCGGGTCTCCTCCCATCGGTGAAAGTCCGTAAATAGTAGGGAGCCTTAGCTGAGGTGACAGTGGGCTAAGTCTCCATTTGTTGCCCTTGGTCTAACATTTTCCCTTTAGGTCCCCGTCTAGTTTGAGCGGTAACAAAACCTAACATATTTTGAAGAGTATTCATCTTGCAAAGTTCTGAAGTCGATAGGAAGTGACCTTGATCGAAGGTGGGCCATAATGTTTCCCACATCATCGTCACGAGACAGAGAGATAATGTTGTGAATCAGGATTATGTGAGCTATCAGAGGGAGGTTGTTTCTTTACAGAGGTCAACTTCTCTTGAACATATCGGCGGCACGATAGTGGAATTGGCAGTATTTGACATCAATGGATCAGAGGTCATGGTGACGAGGCAATGAGCAGATGAGAGGTCAAACAGGATTACCCAAATCCACGGAGGCAAGTGAAAAATGAGATGAGATATCCCAACCCAGACACGAAAGCAGACAAGTGCCATGTTCAAGAGCGACATACTGCCGACACGACAATAATTATGGTTCCTTTTTTTCCCCCGCCATTTCTGGCGAGTACCCCAATTATTTTTAACAAGCTTGATGGGGATAACATATGCTTGTGGTGCGTCATTTTGACAAAATCCGATGTCATCAGGTTTTAACGAGTCTGACAAAGGAAGAACTAGACGTCTTTTCATATTTAGAAATTTTGAAAAGACAGCAGAAAAGGAAACTCCAGGGGTGTCCTTTTTCGTAAAGTTGTGTCTCGCGAGCCCGAAAAAGTATAAAACAATGCTCGAAAAAACCGCCCGACCATTACGATCGAGGAGTACTTTTCATAAGTAGTGATTTCGACCTAAAAAAGTAAAAAAGTGATCAAAACCACGTCGTTTTGTAACCATTAACGAGTCTGAAACGACAAAAACCCGGTAATCTTTTTATGTTTTAACGGTTGACAAAAAGAACTTAAAACGACCGTCCCTTATTAACATTTAACGAGTCAAGAGGAGTAACTCAGCAATCTTTTCTTCTTTAAACGGTCAGAAAAGAGCTGAAAGCGGACCTTAAAGTAACCTTTTCACATGTTTTACTGAGCTTGAAAAAGTAGAAAAAAGGAGCTCGTTTCTTTGCTTGAGCTGCACCAACACCTGTTATCATACAAAAGACAGCGTAAAACCCACTTTGATATTCAAAAATACCCAAAAAATAATATTTTAAAGGCATTTTAGGGCAAAAAATGCTATAAAATAGTGAAATGGTAAAAAACAAATTTTACTTTTTACTTTTCACCTTGTGAGTTTACCATTGGAGGGTTTTGGGTGCAAACTTCAATCGCTGATCGTGATCAATCCAGGAAAGCAATCGAGCTGCCGTCTGGAGCAGGTAAGAGGTCTCATCCTTAGCTTCATTTTCATTCCATTTTTTCAGTTTTTCATCCATAGATGGGTCCCCTGCAAGAGGAATTGCAAAATTTTAGGGTTGCGCCATTGGCGCGGGTTTCCCGCTCGGGATCGCGCCAATGGGATTATTTTCCCAAAGGGGGCGCGACATTGGCGCGACTGTTTTGAAAATAGTCGCGCCAACCACGCGACCTAATTTTCCCATAGATTTAACCATTGATTTTGCAATTTTCTTTGAATTTTGGTTCCACCAGTGATCTAATGATGATATTTTTGACTTTATGGTTGCATGGATTCGTCAGAATGGATGTAGAATGATGCTATAGATGCTATGGCACTAGAGGATGAAGCCTGCATGGATGCTTTACGAGACTGCGGCTTAAAGAAATTTTTCCTTACCTCCTATTTGCGTGCACAACCTGAGTTACTACGATTTATCGTGGATGCTTGGGATACAGAGGATCAGGTATTCCGCTTGAAGGATCGGACATTGGAGCTGGATGTTTTCGATGTCTATTTTATCACTGGATTATCGCGGAGAGGTGCACGACCCATCTTGACCGGAAGTAGGCCTTCCGGGGAAAAGATGGGGGAGGTGATGGAACGAGTTTGTCCTGGGGCACAGTTTGGATCAAACAGTGCCAAGGTAGATATTGTCACAGTTCCCGACCTGGTGCTACGGGTGATATTATTCACTATCACACGGACGGCTGGGGTACAGGCGCCCCACGAGGCCAGCAAGAATCATTTACTGCTGGCAACCGAGTGTCTCCAACCTACACTGTTTGACTGGGCCACGACAGTGACTACAAACATCAAGAGGCAGCTTACAAAGTGTAAGCGAGATGGCAACAAACAGTTCGGGTATGGATCCATTGTGGTGTCCTTTTTCTTGGAGCGACTGCCGATTTTCCGGATTCAGGGAGGTATAGTGGCAGATCCAGTGCCACGGGAACCGAGATTGGCTCGATGGGCAGCACTCATGCCCAGAGGAGGAGGGGGCCAGCAGATGGCCTGGAGGCCCGAGTTCTTCATATGGCTCCGTCACCAGATGATCGTTATAGAGGACTGGCCCTATGTGGGCACCGATTTTACTGGAGACCCAGATCTCCCATTGCTTGTGGGGGAAGACTGGGACGAGGAGCTTGGTAAGAACTCTTTGTGTTTTTGATGTTTTTGATGTATTTAATATTTTTTTGTAATACATGCATGTCTTTGACAACAACTATATATATGTATGCAGATGTTGGTGCAGAGCGACCAGCTGATCTGTCTCATACCGCACAGAGGGCACAACCCGCAGCCGATCCTCAGGGAGAGGGTGGTGCGGGTGACGAGCTAGTACAGAACCTTGAGGCACTCACTCGAGGGATTCCAGACTATGCCAGATTGGCGGATGTGCCCTTCGCGTACCAGAGGCACACAGTGGGAGTACCTACTCCCGTCCACCGTCTGTTGAGATGTTTGGTGCGAGCGGTGACATGCTATCATGAGCATCACCGTGATTAGACGCCTAGGTTTCATTTTTGCATATTTTGAGAGACATGTTGTCTGCGGCCATATGAGATTCGGACATGTATTATTTTTTGAATTATGTAATGCGCGTGGCGCAAACATTATGACACACACGTATATATATACATATGCCTATGGTTTATTATTGTGTTTTCATGTGCTTGCTTGTATAATGTTGTGATTACAAATTACGCAAATGTCTATTTAATACATGATTAGCCAATGCATCAGATAATGTGTTTAATTGTCGTGGAATATGTTGATATGTGATAAAATCAAAGTTCCTTTCTAACAATCTCACACGTAAATACAACCTTAGAATGCGATGGTCTCTGACGGAATATTGCCCGTTGAGCTAGTGGACGACAAGTTGAGAGTCCAGGTTCACTACCAATGCACGAATGCCGAGATCAATTGCTTCAGCAAGTAGCTCGATTACAGCACAATATTCGGCGACATTGTTAGTGGTACGACCCAAACACACACCTTGAAAATCTATCAGCTCGCCATGAGGATCATAGATCACCCACGCCGCAGAGGACAAGTTGCGAGTACTGCGGCAGGCACCATCAGCGAAACCAACATAAGGTGCATCAGACATCTGCACAAGAAGCGAAAGACACAATAAGTGGCAGTTACGCCTTTAAAACTGACACACATACACACAACACACTTGCTAGAGTACATGTATGTACAAAATAAAATGTACAAGCATCATGCATAGTACTTTTTCAAATATAGCCCGTTTCGGGGCTTCCCAAGAGGGTTCCCTTCATAATCAATTAGCTCGTAGGCCCCTTTCTGCAAAACTTTTTTGACAATGTAAGGGCCTAGCCACATAGACTCTAGCTTTCCTGCTCCTAGCTTATCTTTTGCCTGATCGTAGAGCAGGACTAAATCTCCCTCAACAAAAGAACGTGGATGTACAGTCTGATCGAAGTGAGTCTTGACTCGCTTCTTTTGTGTTTCGATGGCCAAAGAGGCCAGGCGATGGGTCTCATCTAGCCGTTCCAAGTAAAGAAGGCGTTCTTCTAACGGAGTAGTGTTGGGAAGTAATTCGACAGCCAATTTTAATGAAGGGATTTCACATTCGATTGGAAGGGTAGCCTCTAGTCCATAAACTAGTTGAAATGGAGTGAAACCAGTGGCATCCTTCACGGAGGTTCGGTAGGCCCACAAGGCAGGGAACAACATCAAATGCCAGTTAGACTTATGCATGCCAACGGTACGCTGAAGCATTGTAAACAAAATCTTATTGATAGCTTCAACTTGGCCATTGGACTGAGGGTAGTATGGAGTTGAACTATCGTGCTGCAAGCCTAGCTGGGTTGTTAATTCCAACATCATATGATTACGGAAATGCTTCCCGTGATCAGTGACGATGGCTTGAGGGACGCCGAATCGCGAAATAACATGATTGAATAAAAATTGCGCTACTGTGTGACCGTCTTCAGTTAATGTAGGCATCGCCTCGGCCCATTTAGTAAAGTAATCGACGACAACGATAATAAACCCATGCCCCCCGGCCGAGCGAGGGTTACAGGTCATATAATCAATGCCCCATTTTGCAAAAGGGTCGACGGTGACAACAGGGTGCAATGGAGCAGGAGGCGCTCGCATCTTCCGCTGGTATATCTGGCACTCATGACAAGAGCGGACGGCAAGAATGCAATCCTTGAAGATAGAGGGCCAAAAGTAGCCAGCACGGAGGATTTTTTAGGCAGTGGCATATCCGAACATGTGACCACCACAGGAACCTGAGTGACAGTCATTCAAGACACGCTCAGCTTCCTCGAGAGTTAAACATCGGCGGAGGACAGAGTCGGCACCGAGGCGATATAGTGTATCCCCAATGATACGGTATGGTTGTGATTGATGACGAATCCTTCGCCGAGCGTCTTTGGACACGCCAGGGCGAAAGGAGGACGTTTTTAGATATATAATGATATCTCCATACCATGGATCGAGGGTGCTAATGAGAAATAAGGTCTCATCCAGAATTTGATCCTCTACGTGAGAGGTCGGAGAAGAAGATGGCAAAGAGCAAATTAACTCAGCAAATACAAGGGATTTCTTAGACTTGGCAGTAGTAAATTCCAAGTCAAACTCTTGGAGGATGACAATCCACTTTGAGTACTTGCCCCCCAGCAACTGGCGTGACAAAATATACGTCATGGGGTTGCAATCAGAAATCACAGTAGTAGTACGCAGCAGAATGTAATGACGGAAACGTTGGACAGCACAAACGATGGCCAAAGCCAACTTCTCGACATAAGCATATTGAGTTTCCGTGTCTAAAAGGTTGCGGCTGAGATAATAGATAACATGCTCAGTGTCATCATCGTCAGTTTGAACAAGAACCATGCCGATAGTCGCGACGGCCAAATACAGGGTGTAGTCACGGTAATAGTTTGGAGGACGGAGCAATGGAGCAGAAACAAGAAGACCCTTGAGACGCTCAAAAGATTCCTGAGCGATGCTATCCCAATGAAAAGGGACATCTCGCTTTAGTAATCGTGTGAAACCTTTGGCCACCTCGCCATAGTTTGGAACGAAACGTCGTAGAAAATTTGCTTTACCCTGCAAGCTTTGCAATTGCTGTAAAGAAGCAGGGGGAGGAAGATTCACTATAGCCTCGACCTTAAGGGGATCCAAACGGATGCCCTCTCGGGAGACGACAAACCCGAGAAGTCGGCCGGATTCAACGTAGAAGACACATTTGTGAGGATTAAGCCTGATTCGATAGTATCGACATCGAAGAAAAATTTCGCGAAGGTGCTTAGGGTGGTCCTGACGTTTGGCTGAATGAGCAGGGAGATCATCCAGGTAAGGCTGTACAATGTGTCGAATGTCATGGAACGCATAAGGCATTGCACGCTGGAAGGTAGCACCAGCATTTTTAAGGCCGAAAGGGAGCTTCTTATAGGCAAATGTGCCCCATGGACAGATAAAGGCGGTCTTGTGTTGATCGGCGGGAGCAATATTGATCTGGTTGTATCCAGAAAAACCGTCCATAAAAGAGTACATTTCACTTCCGGCACACTTGTCAATAATTTGATCAATGAATGGTGTGGGAAAATTGTCTTTAGGACAGGCTCGATTTATATCATGATAATCGACACAAACACGAATTGTACCCTATTTTTTATTCACAGGTACGATATTAGAAACCCAATCTGTGAGCGGGATAGGATAAATAAAATCGGCTTTAAGAAGCTTCTCGACCTCGGCCTTAATAGCTGCAGCCTTTCGGGGTTGTACAAGTTGTAAACGTTAATGAACAGGCTTAGCTCCCGAGTACGTGATTATCTCATGCACCACTATGCTAGGATCAATGCCGGGCATTTCTTCAGAGGACCATGCGAAGACGTCACGAAATTTGCGAAAAAGATTGGAATAAACTTGAATCTCCTCCGGAGTACAAGTGACTCCAATATGAAGATGCTCGACAATCCCTGGTTTCACAGAGATGTCGATGGGTTGGGTTTGCGTAATGTTTGCCATATTCCCTTCAGAAGACACCTGATAAATCTGAATAGGTGTTTGTAATGGGAGACAAGGAACAAACCGCTCAAGGCAACTGAGAATATCCTGAGGGGCAGGGAGAAACGAGGAACGATGGTGAGAATCATGCCAAGGAGGTTCCTCGAGAGACATAGTCTCAATAATGGCTTCGTCGGAAGGGAATGTTTCTTTTAAAGAGTCCGAAGAAGTCTCATCTACAAGCCCTGAGGATGGAGTGAACGAGTGGAGAACCTTGCTCAAAGGAGCAAGTTCAGAAGAGGGAGCCGATGCAGCAATAATTTCAACGTAGTTGAGTTCGGCAGGACTCAATGGCATCTGGTCGCCCCAAGAATCTACTTGGTCAGTGGGAGGGAGGATCCACGGATCAGAACAAGTAGTAATCATATTGACGGAAGCAACGTTAAGAGGTGGGAGCGGAAAAACACCCATAAGGGCGGGATCTTTGAAAAGTCCAGCTCCCAGACTCTCAGATAATTTCGAAGTATGGTCCACAAAAGGGATGTTGCCTTCCGAAGAGGAAGCGAAGAATGATAGCTGGTCTACGGTAATTATCTTCCCTTGATGAGGGAAACAAATGATATGAAACAAAGATGAAGCTACAGCTTTCATCGTGTAGATCCAGCTACGTCCGAGAAGGAGGTTGTAGGTAAGAGTAGCATCAACAACTTCAACTTCCATTTCGACCGTCTTCCCTTCCAAAGAGATGGGCAAACGTTGGAGTATACCATAAGGACGAGATGCTCTTCCATCAAAAGCTTCCAAGGTGGTGGGAGACTGGCTCATCGTTGGAGATCCAATAGCTTTCCAACAGGTAACAGACATGATGCAAGTAGAAGCACCTTCATCGATCACTGTACGATGAATCGTTTTGGAATCAATAATAACCTGTATAAGGAATGCAATTTGGGGAGGCAGTCTCTGCGTATGGCGTTCTAAGTCAAAAGTAATTAAATCTGAGTCGGCCGGGTCTATGCCACCGATAGCGGATAGCAAGGACTTCCTCTGAGAAGGGCAGCTCTGGAGAAATTCTAAAGCGGACATAGCCGACAGAGTCTGAGCTAAGTCCTCAACGATATTGTAGTGCTGTGCAGCACGAGCATTTGGGTTGTAAGAAGATTTCCGGAGTACTCATTTTGGAGGGGGTCGAAGAGGCGTCTCAGTACTAGGTCTCTCGATATGGAGCGGACCTGAACTGAATGGAGGAGCACTAGAGGGGATCTCAGGCTCTTTCCCGGCAGATGGCGGATAATCTTTTGTTCGAGTACTGATATTGACAGGTATCGTTCTAGCCATAAACACTTGAGAACCGAAGGAAGAGGGAGGCTAAGAAGGGTCAGCCACCATTTGAGTTTTTTGAGTTTGTTGTGAGGGAAAGGGTTCTTTGAGCACCGCAGGAGTCCCGGGAGCGCCTTTCAACAAACGACTAACTTCGGACCGCCTAGGGCAGTCTTTGGTATAGTGATCTTCATCACAGATAAGACAAGGATACTTGGGTTTGCGCTTGGCACCGTCCTCGGGCGGAGGTTTAGGGGAGTCCTATTTAGGTTGATCGGGCTTATTCTTCTCTTTCCCTTTCTTTTTTCCTTTCAAGGCTTTGTCCACCGTGGTGGACTGGACGACATTGACCTCGGAAGTAACATTCGAAGCAGGTGTTACCTGAGAAGTGGGTTCATTAAAAGCACCTGATTTTTGCTTCCCAGGGTTCGCGGGATTTTTCTTTGAGGATGAACTAATAGAACCAATAATACCGTCAACAGTTGGTGTCGGCGGGGCTTTGGATGTTCCTGGTCTCGGGGCGTCAGGCAGATAATCATACAATGTACCTGACTGAGAATAAACCAAGTCAAGGTACTGAGCGCGCGCGATAGCTTGCTCTTCAGTGACACACGCCCCCATGGCAATGTCCCGAGCTATTGGAGGAACGAACGAAGTCGTAAACCAATCGGTAAGAAGCTGGTCGGGAATCCAAAATTTAATCATACGTCTACGACATCTCCATTCATGGATATGATCAGAGATATGTGTAGCCGTTGTTTGTCTTAAGGATGTGAGGAGGTGTGTACCCATTTCATATCGAATGGGTAACTGAAAATGAGTAAGAAATGCCATAGCCAACGAGTTGAAATCCTGAAAGGATCCGCGATTGAGCTCAATATACCACTTAGTGGCAGAGCCAGTGAGAGTCCTTTGAAAAAGGCGAAGCCGAATTGAATCATCAAGCCATGAATTGGATGAGCACCAGAGGTGATAAGTCATGACATGGGCTTGTGGATCTTCATTAGCTTTACCATCGAATTTTGGACAATCACCGGGAATTTTCGTTGGAACCGGAGGCCAATATGGGTTATGGAGAATAGGATCATTGGTCAATTTAGACACATCCGGTAATTCTAAAGTCGCTAAGAAAGGTAATTGAGGATTAAAGGACATTTGGGGCTGCTGATGGGATGGAGCACCAGGGTTCCAACCAACTGGCGGTTGCCCCCAAGGGCTTGGTCTAGACAGATTTGGCCCCATAGGGTTTTGTCCGTAGGGATTTGGGTTCTGCCCCCCAACGTTCCATGGATTACCAAACGGTCCTGCAGGAGCACCATATGGTTGCGGATAATTCTGATAAGGATTCGCCTGCAGTTGTTGATAATTTTGATATGGGGCAAACAAAGGTTGCCCTTGAGGTTGCTGGTAACCATACGGTGGTTGGACTCCAAACTGAGTTTGAGAAACAGGCTAAGTTTGATAGGCTTGTTGGGATTGAACTCCAGCTTGCATTTGAAAACCGGATGGGGTTTGGGGTCCAGCCTGGGGAAAAAAACTGGGTTGAGCAGTGCTAGAAGGATGTCCTGTAGGTTGGGCTATCTGGTCAGAAGGATGACCTTGTTGATATTGAGGTTGGCCTCCCTGCCCAGAAGGTTGTACCTGCTGGGAATGGAGTTGTTGTTGCATAAGTGAAGGTTGTCCTAAAGGACCAGATGGCTGAGTGGGCTGGGCAGTTGGTTGGCCTGATTGGATTTGAGGCTGACCGACTTGCCCAGAAGGTTGACTATACTGGACAGTAGGCTGACCATGTGGTTGAGCAGCTTGTCCAGATATTGGACCATACTGGACATTGGATTAGTTTGGGTTAACATATGATTGACCAATTTGTCCAGTAGGATAACCTTGCTGGATACCAGGTTGGGCTTGTTGAACAGAAGATTGACCTGAGTTACCAGAAGGTTGAACATAAGAGGGGAAAAACAGACCACCAGAGGCAAAAGGGTTTCCATGGAAGGATTGCCCTTGTTGGTCTTGATGAGGTGGTTTTGGAGATTGCGCAGACGATACTTGTCCACCATGAAAAGAGGTGGAGCCCCAATCAATTGACAACGGAACTGAAATCTCAACAATCGGTTGAGACAACAAATATTGATCGTATGGCCCCTCTGTTGGGACGTTTGACGTAGGATCAAAGACTCCGAATAAAGAAGCCGAAGGACGACTGAGAATAGGAGTCGATGAAGCTACACATACCGTTGGAGCGGTTGTGATTGAGGTAACAGACGTACTGCGACTTTGTGGAGTAAAAGGCTCCGTGGTAGGAAAAGCAAGTGGTGACCAAATAGAACCCGTGAAAGGTGTTCCAGAGGGCATAGTATCCCTTAATGCTTTATAGCCTGGAGGTAGGTTTCCAGTAGTAGGAGTGCTACTAACAAGTGTAGATTCCGTTGCGGTGGGAATTTCACCGCTCGTCGCAATGGATTCGTCAGTCGAAGTAGGGGATACGTCCTCCATGTCGGAGGAAAAAGGGGGGACTGAAACATGTGGAGAAGTGTATTCCCAAAAAGGGACACCGTCCTCCGAAGGTTCCCAAACAGGGTTCCAATGGAACTCGTAAGTCTCGTCGCCTGGAGCATGAGAACTAATCGGTTGTATACTCGGAACAACAGGAAGAAGTCCACTCACAACCGGTATCTCGGCAAAGGAAGAAGACGAAATTGGTAATTCCGCTAGGATGAAACTTCACAAAACTTAGGGAATCTAACGAGACAAAACCCTACTCAAACTAACGCAAACAAAATCTAATCGGGTAAAAATGTATCGTGGCCGAATAAATTTTAAGACGCAAAGACACAACTTGACCTTTTCATGTTTTAAGAGTCGAGAAAAGGACAAAAAGATGACTCTAGTCTCCTTCGAATGTTTAATGAGCACGAAGTGACAAGATGCTCACTGGCACCTTTTCTTTTAAGGAGTCCGAAAAGGATCAAAAGTGACTACTCTGGAGACTCTAGGCAAAGGGTTTACCAAACAATCCGTAAAACTGCTTATACACCTTGGCAATCAGATGAAAACCAAGGACTTCCCGTACGGCAGTTAATCTTCCCGAATGCTGTGTTCAGTGCATTATGGCTTGTAAGGCGGTAGACACGGCTTCCTGTGGATAAAGGATGATAACCTAGTGGGGTCTCCCTTATATACACGACGGTACGTGGGAGCTCAGTCCGTGCTAGACCACTATCGAGTCACAAGAGGAGGAATCACCCAACCGTAATGTGAAACAATAGTGACTAGGTTTAACGACGCCGGAGCACGTCTCTAGCCTAGACCTCTAGAATGTATACGTTATGTTCCAATGCATTGTTAGATTCATTTGGTTTATTTTACAGTTGATCTTCAATTAGGTCTCAGTTTTTAGGTCCTACCGTATGTGATCTCTCAGAATTTCCTAAATGCAAACTATATGCCAAAATATATATCATTCCGTTCAATGAATGCTAACTACAGGAGAGTTGAGATTTTCAAACAAACAAAATGATCACCAAACAATCAACAAAGATCCTAATGCAACTAATAGCAATAAATGAAACCTTTTTTCTTTTCTTTTTAAAAGTGACTAATTGCTAATAACAATAAATGCTAACTAATATAATGCAAAAAGATCATTTGTTTTTTCTCTTTTAAAATGGCATAATGCACTTAAACAAATCTCGAGAGATATTAACAAGCATAAACAGGCAAATTTCACTCAATGCAAATAGAACCAAGTCTGAAACACCAAGATAAACTGTCAAAACAAGGAAAATCACAAAGACCTCAATGAACCATGTGATCTAAGCTCAAACGAAGTCAAGCAAAATCCAAACGAGCTAGAGGTGAATTGCTCGAAGCACAGAATAACAAGCTTTAACAACCACTAGACAAGTGCGGAAAACCACCAAAAAGTTGACTGGACAATCAAAGAACCAAAAACTCCCACAGAAGGCTCGATATACAAAGCCACTAGATGCTCTAGGGCTGGGATATAAAATCGATGGAAATAGGCAAACACCCGAAGGATAAAGGTAAAAAACCAGTCAAACAGAGTTCTGACACACTTCCAGAAGCTGCAAAGGATGTAAAAAGACAAAAATTTGAGTTTCAAAAGCTTCCAACAAACACACTGGCAAAGTTTACAGGACTGGCGCGACTGTCAGCCTGTAACTAGCGCTATTAAGGAATTAGCGCGAGTTGTTGTTGTGCAACATGCGCCAACTGGCGCGACTGTTAGGTAGAAAAACACGCCAACTAAGTTTGCTGGCCTAAAAAATAAATCAAGCAATCCAGGGTCTGGTCGACAAAACTCAGACAGATCAGACAACAAATAACAACTTTAAAACTGACCCAGAAAGCTCATTTATGCAAGCAAGCAAGAGAAAACCAACATGCAAGACAAACTCCAAGTTGTTCGGTTCATAAACCAAACCGGAGATTGACTGAAGTGGCGTTGATCTACTTCGCTAATGCAAAGCAATAGCGTTTCGAAGGCTGCCTGGCCGTGCTTCAGACTCCGTCCAAGGTTTATGAATCAAACAACAAATAGCTCCTCCCCAGTGGAGTCGCCAAATTGTTGGAGAGGTAAATCCCCTCTGCGGACAGAGGCGATCCCACTAGCCCAAAATGGGTCTAGCAACAATCAATTCATGCTACCATGCAAGTTCCTAGTTGTAAACTGAAAGTCGATTATGAGAACCAACCTGGAGTCCAACGCTAGTGTCGTAGAAGAGTTGATACTCCCGTTCCCTTGCTCCGGCAGGTCACGATCCTCACGATCTCCGCGAATGGATACCTGAACACGCAAAGAACGAAGCGAATACAAGCATAAAATCCACTAAATACAACTATATATCAGTCAGACAAGATATAGATCAAACATTATCATAGTGAACAATAAAATCGGAACCATAATGATAGTCGTTTATTAATGAATAATCAACATAGAAAGATACAACCAAAGATCTGACGATGAATCTCTCCTCTAGTTGGGCGAGCAGCTATACATGTCTTGCAATAGACCTTCTCTCTCTCAGACTTCCGGCAGCATAACCTCCCTATGCTCCAAGACTCTTACTATCACTCGGGACAAGCGTTATCATTACTACTCAAGAACTAGCTTGTTAAATGCATGAGGACAAACTTTTATAGATGGAGAAGGGGAAGAAAATACAATGAATCAAGACACCCATTATGGATTGGCATTATCTCCAAAAAGCCGCTGTGGATAGATGTAAAGGATAGATGATGACTGTCGACATCTAGAAGATGAGCTTTATCCTCAAAAGACTTCATGACTTGAAGAGAAAAAACATCTGGGCGCGCGTTTGTCAAAAATCTTTACCAAACTTGGTTGGCGTGGGTGTTACTCTAAGACAGAGCGCCAATGGTCGCACCTTCTTTTGAGGATCTCATTCATTGGCGCGGGTAGTACATTGTGGACCCGCGCTAATGGAAAAAGGGCACTTTTCAGGGATATTTTGCAGGAGGTGTCTTCAGGGCACATGAAGTCCATACTCAGGGGAACATAATGCAAGTGTTTTTAAGTTATGTCACTGTTCACAGGTCCCGGAATGAGTCCTCCAAAGTACGGGAAATGGGTAATAGGGACGGTGACCAATGGTGACAAATTACTGTGTAACACCTCTGAAATCTCAGGGAAAATTACAGTGAGTACAATCTACAGAACTCAAATACTTCTAATGTTTCAGAGGGAAGTTACAGGATGGATTTCAAAAGTCTGTCCACTATAGTTTTGGCCTCCTCACTGTCTTGATATAGTTTTGACCTCCTCCTAGTCTCGGTGTTCACAATCATCACCAAAGTAGCATTACACTCTCGACATACTTGTGAAGAGGAGGGTCTTGAAGTGACACTCTTTTGTCTCGAACTACTCTCTAGATAAAATCACATTTGACATAATTTTGTTGAGAAGCATTCCAATGATCCCACAAAGATGCACTCTGTCTCATGAACACAATCATGACCTTGACATAGTGATCTCAGTCATAATGAAGATGTAGTTTCAAGGTCATGATCCTAATGAAGATCTCGGTGGTGTAGCAATGATGCAACAATGATCTCAGTGCAACAAAGTGTAGCTATGGTGAAACAGTCATGATCTCGGTGGATCTAAGTGCAACTCTCATTCATGTATATGGAGATCTCGTTGTTATGTTGAAGACCTCGGTGAAGGTGCAACAATGGTGTTGCAACAGTAATGAAGATCTCGGTGGTGCAGTAGTGATGGCCTCAGTGTTGTAGTAGTGATGATGATCTCAGCAATGATGAAGAAGAGGATTGGTGTCTTGGTCTTGGAGTGGATAAATAGGTCAAGGGTCATGGTCTTGGTATTCGTCAATTGGAATCTCTATAAGAATTTTTTTTATTTTTATTTATTTATTTAATTTTTTTTTTAATTTTTTTCCTCTCAAACAGTGAGAGGTTTTGGTCCTAGCAGAAAGCCAACATCTTGTGTTCTTGTCTCTTTGTTTTGGTAACTATTTGATGAAATAAGAAGACACACTCTAATAATAACAAACGAAAATTGTGCTAATAAGAAAAGTTAAAAATACCTCACAAATAGTTATCATGGCGAGAAGAATATTATTGTCCTAATTTTCCCTAGATTCTTCAACAATATGGAGAGATAGGAGGGAGAAAAGGGGAGCGAAGGAGAGGAAGAATGGGAGGGAAGGCCTACAATAGGCCTAGGAGGGGAGGCCGACGGCCTCAGGCCTTATGGCCATACCTAAAAAGGCCGAAAATGCCCACGACAAGAGCTACAAGGGCAGATTGAGGCCCTAAGAGGCTTGCACCTAGACTTGGAAGGCCAGAAAACCTTGATGTAGGAGCTAAAAGGCTAGAAATTAGCAGCGACTAGGGTAAGGAAGGCTAGAAGGTTAGGCTGGAGGAGGACGTTTGACCTAGATGCTTAAAAAAATTTGAAACTCTCGCCCAAAATTTGAATTTGCTTCAAATCTTCAATTTCATTTCAAAATTCTTCAATTTCTGGCCCTGCAAAAATTCTAGAGAGTAGATATCACCCTCAAGGACCTAGATCTAGGTCTAATCCAACAAATCTTCTTGAACCTCATCTGCACAAATAAAATTACAAGTGCTCAAAACCCCACTATATACAAAAAATTCAAAACCCCAAACCCCAACTACAAACAAGGGTTAGAAAAATAAAATTTATTTACACAATTGATTTTACAAATTATACAAATGTACAATGTTTGAAAGATTTTTGGAGAATATTTTTTTTTTTATAAAATATGACAATGACCATATGTATTTGGAAAGATAGATATTCAACCACAACCTTAGCGAAGTAAGAAAATCACATAAAATATTCGAAGTCCAAACAAGGTTAGCGTGTGCCCACAGTCTTTGAACTTGGAGTCAAGGGCAGGGGAACTTGCAAACTCTACATATTTTTTCAAGAAAAAATCGATAGAACATATAATGAATTGGATCACCTAAGATAAGCCAAAAACTTACCAATATAATGTTCTTATCAACTACAAATGAAATAACAATTTAGATAATATTGAAGCACGATATAGGAAAGCACATAACCAACACATACCACAAATCAATGAGACAAAGACACCATATAATATACTCCAAAGTCTTTTATTTTGAAGTTCAAACGTTCCCAACAGAACAGTGGCTTCACACCAACATTTACAAAATTACATCAGACCAAAGATCATCATGATCAATAAAAGCTGAATAGCCTTCTATTTATAAAGAAATTCCTCCAAGTGGAAAATAACAATTAGTTGGCTTGATCCCTGTCAAAATAATCTCGACCATTGATAATTCCTTGATCAATTTTTAATCTTTGCTGTTGAAAATACTTATTTTTTAGGAATTTTTGAATTTCTCATGAAAACCATTTTTTATTAGTTCAAAAATAATTATTTTGAAGTAATTCCCTCAAAAAATTGACTTTGACTTAACCACCAAGGTCCAAGGGTCCAAATTTTCTTGAAATTTCCATTATTCCCTTGGTAGGGGACCTCCAAAAATTAACTTCTTTTAGACCCACGAATTTTTTGAAGACATCTCGTACCTTCACCGCATCTCCGTTGTCAGATCAACCCCTGCCAAATCTAACGGCTATTGCCCATATTGCATAAACAACTAGCGTGAAAAGTACTTGCTCGATGAGGGCGGTTTCTCTCTCTCCTCCGCCGCTACGTGTCATCAACTGAATGGCTTCGGGCGAATTCCAACACTTTCCGCTTACCGCCCAAGGCCTTTCCGATAAAAACCATTACCACTCAAATCAAACCACCCTTGGGTGATATCACCCGCGCGCCTCTTCCACCTGATAACCGTCCTATTTGTCCACCTGAGATCTAATGGTCCGGACATGTCCCGCTCCCACCATGACCTCAAATTCCCTACACACGATCTCCACCGTACGTCTCCCTTGATCCGACGGCCATCATGCATGATCACTCCTGATCGTCTATCCGCCCATGCACTCCATACCCCACGTCCTGCCTGTTACACGAAGAAGAAGATGGCCAACTTTGTCAGTCTGGTGACAGTCTGATCATGAAACTGAATTAGCAGAGAGCATGGCCGAAGGAAGAAAGGACACAACACGACTCAGCAACCGAATTAAACAGTGATGGAGCTCCATTGCTATAATCAATTTGACCACCTGGCAGGACAACACAGTACCAGAACTGACTAGGTTTTCGTAGTGGAGAAACAAACTACGTTCAAAGACGCTATCAGAGAGTTAATGGTAGCAGGTGGTCAATTAAGACCCCTCCATCCCTAAATGACTAAGGATCATTGTAAAAGTAAACTATAAATAGTCGAAAGCAAGATGTAATTAGGGTTTGTTGTTGTTGTGCGGTTCAACTTCTGGAGACTGTAGTTACTCTGTTCCTTGTAGTGTCTCATCTTCATTTTCAGTAATACAAGCTTCTTTTGCTGTTACATGTTCAATGTCCATTTCCCTTCTGTTCTAAACTTGCACCTGGACTGGCTTATTCATGTTCTCCATATGTCTAATGCTTGATAACTGTCATCTTATCTTAGCATTGGTAAATTAGGTTTGCCATTGAATAGGTCATCCATGTTTCTTCTGTATCTAATGCCAGACAACTGTCATCTTGTCTCTGCATTGATAGATTAGATTTGCAAGCTTCTTTTACTGGCTGCAGCTGGCCATCATATGTTATGTATGCATCTGCTGGTGTGGTTGGTATTCTTCATTCATTCACTTAATCTGCAACTATTGAACAATAGTGGTCTAAAGCCTTGTAGGCTGAGGGTGTTCATGCATGTCTGGAGTGAAAACAGAGTTGAAGTGGTTATTTGGCTTGAACGAAATCATCATCCCTTCCAGAAATTCCTGTAACAACATTCAAAATTATATGTTACCAGGCATCTCCGATTTACAACCTAGGAGAGTTTCCTGGAGCGATAACAGGTCTGAGCTGAAGTTATAGAACTTTTGTCTTTTCCATCATTTGCAGCTTATTATGAAGAGTGGCCTTTTCAATTTTCATGGCATCCACTTGATTAGAGTGTTCAACCAAGTCATGTCATTATTTTATTGTTAAGGGGAATTATTAGGCTAATAGGCTATTTGAATCCCCTTATGGATTGTATAAATGGATGAGAGGCTCATTCATTTCTCTCATCAAATCATTGGATTGGACTATCCGTTCTTGAGAATTTCGACTAGCCTCTTTGATGTATAAAGTGGAAGTGTAATGCATTTTGATATTTGGAAAAACTTATCTTTTGTATTGGAGCTTTGATATTTTCGCACATTGATGATTGGAGGATTCTTGCTATACTTGTAAGTGTCATTTTCATGTTTTACTTTACATGTATTGTCACTTGTGTAATTTATGAATGTTTTAGCTCATGAAGTAAGTGTAAGTACCTCTAAGAAATGTGAATTTGTCAAAACTTTTCTTTGTGAGGGATTTTCATAATTTTCATATTCAAGTATGATGAATACATGTCCTAGATGTATATGATTGTCATTATTATCTTGATATGTCATTAATTGAAACACCAACGAAGTATAAACTTCCCTAGTAACCTAGTTGTTGCTTCTAGGCCATGCCAAGTTGCTAGGAGACTCCTTGATTGGGCATAAGTTATATCGAAACATTGGATTACATTGAATCCATTATCCCAATAGGCTAGGCACTGGTCTAGTCCAAGTGTTCACCAAATGAACATCTTTTACGCCTTTTCCTCTTTCCTAAGCCCTAACCTAGAAGGCCATCTAGGGAATCACACAAATTTCATTATAGCCATTAAAATTGATGAAAATGAGTCTAGAGCTACACTAGTGAGTCCTCTAGAGGTCCTCCAAATTTGAGGCTATTTCGACTTTGGAATCTCGAGATATCCCAAGCCTTAGCTCAAAAACCATTTCCCTAGTTTGCTTTTGGTTAGAGGCTTCATTAAGGATAATTTCATTCACATTTCAGGAGAAATCTAATTCCTTTGATACTGTTATCCTCCCTAACTTGGTCAAGTCCATTAGTGTTGATCAAACCCAAACCCTTGACCTTGTTTGGGCCCACTAGGGCTTCTTTGTGGTCCCACAACCTTGCAACTCCAATTTCACAAAGGGAACTTAGAAACCCTTTTCTTTAGGATTCCTTGATCTTGGGTCCCCCTTTTCAAGCAACACTCCTCAAACCCTAGGTATTGGCAATCCCCTAGCCCTTATAAGAGAGCAATTCATCTTGCTTCTATAGAAAGTAAGCCCATTACCCGAGCCTCTCTTATGAATAGGCTTTAGCAATCACCCCATATCCTATCATTGATCCATCTATTCTTGTGATTCCTCTCGTACCGAGATTCCTCCCATCGGTGAAAGTACGTAAAGAGTAGGGAGATTTAGCTAAGGTGACAATGGTATATTTTTCCATTGTTTCCCTTTGACCTAGTAGTTTCTCTATATGATCCCCTCCTAGGACCCTTGCTAGTTTGAGTGGAAAATTTTTTGGCGTTGTTTCCGGGGACACGAGACGCGTGTCTTGTTTCCCTTACAACATCATTGATATATTATTATTGGAGAATCCATTGGAAGAACAAATCCCTAGTTCTTCATTGAACTTTAAGGTTAATGCTTGTAGGGTGGAACAAACATTTCTCTAGGCATCTGTAAATTCACCCTCGCGACTCCTACATAATTTACATATATATCTCAATAGGATGTCTTTCTTTGATTATTTTCTCACTTTGGGCATCACTAGCATCACTTGTCACCCTAATCATGTCATAGGAAGGATGGTACACGGGGTGCCCATGTTTGATGGTGATCCACTCTCTGCAATTGATCATGTAGAAAGATTTATTGCGCATGCTTCAAAGGAGAAAGTGGTCCACCAAGATGTCCTTATACTATTTTTCATGAGCTCTCTCCATGGTCATAACTCATGGTTGCATAATCACGAACCTAGGATCATCTCATCTATTAAGGAGTTCTTTGATGTCTTTCTTAGAAATTTTCAAGTATGCCTCGCATTAAACATTCAAGAGGAAGCCTTCATTGAGCATCATCATGACCTTGGGAATCTAGATGATGATCAAGAAAGAGGATCCTCCCTGGGTCCACATGACGAAAAAATGGATGATGACAATTATGAAAGCACATGTGATAGAGAGGGTGAGTCTGTAGAGAGTGAAGTTAAGGTTAACCCTACCTCTTCCAAGGATACTATCTCTGATGATACAACCTTTGAAGACCTTAGAGAAGGTGATCCCATATCCCCTTCAAACATTGATATCAACAATTACTTACATATTAAAGAAAGAAAATGGGAGGTTCGTGGGAATCATTTTGACAAGGAACCTACCTATGATATCAATGATGATGATATCGATATGATCCTTGTCTTTCCTCACAATCGAGGGGTTGTAGTTGAGTCCCATGTGGACCCTTTCCTCAATACATTATCACTAATAATGAAGGAGCCTCCATCTCTTGTGTTTCTCCATCTCATCAGTCTCCCTTTACTACTAATCATGACCCTATTGTGGTGTTGTAGCAGCTACAAACACCCTCCAAAATTTTTCCTTAGCTTCGTTTTGGAGCCTCCCTACCAACCATCCTCATCAGCATGTCTTGCACCATCAAGCATATAGGCTTCAGCTGTTTCTCAGTATCTTTTTAGCCCGTGCATGTCAGTTTGCTTCACTCTCCTCACAAGCTGTCTTTCCGGACTTAGACCATGTGTTGGCCAAGTAGCTCCCCTAGAAAATTGCACAATTCTAGAGAGGAACCAACCTTCCCTCCAGAAATTGCACAAATCAGCTGGCCAGCCTGCTAAGCTCCAGAAATTGAGCAAATCAGTTTGTCACCCTTCCCTCAAAAAATTGCGCAATTTTGGAGGGGAACCAACGTTCCCTCCATAAATTGTGCAAATCAGCTTGGCATCCTGTTGGGATCCAGAATTGCGCAGAGCATTCAAACAATGTTCCTCTAGAAAACTACGCAATCTGACCCAGCACTGTTGCGTAGCCCAAAAATTGTGCAATTCTGGGAGGTAGTCACCTGCTGACCCCATAAATTTCACAATCCCTATGGGACATCTAGCCCAGCTCAATCCAGGAACTGCGCAAATTTTCATCCCAGGCTCGCAGATCGATGCATGTGCCTTCAGGTTAACTGGTTCCCTTCGGGACCGAGAAAAAATGATTTGCATGCATGGAATGCTTTTCCCAAGGCAGCATGCAAAGGCATCCCTAGATTTAGGGATCTATTTTTAGCAACTGGAGGTTACATCCAATGCTCATTTTAGAAACCTCCCACCAAGTGTCGCTTTTCCTAATTTTGTGGCATGCGCGTCATAACCTTTATTTTATCAAAACTTATGAACCGAACGCTGTAGAGCTCATTCCTTACATCGATCTTGCAGCTTTGACATCCCACATCGCATCTAGGAGTCGTCGGCACATTCATCTCAGTTGTTTCGCTTTGCATGTCTTGTGTTGCGTTTCTGTCGCTTCTTGTGTTTCGCTTTGTGTGAGTGATTTTTGCTTGATTTCAGTGAGCACTTCCTGTCGTTTTTATGTATGTTAGATTGTAGAAGCACCATTTCAATTTTCATTTGCATCTCATTGCTGTCACATGCATGACACTGTTTTTACACTGACGGTCGTCGTTGCGGCGACTTGCTTCACACACATGCATGCTTTCCCATTGTCTGAATCCCACACTCACTGTTTGAATGCATGATCATTCACTCTTGTTTACACTCAATATCACCATGCATTTAGAATCCTCATGTTTTCAGTCACCCGTGGCGAGTCTGGGCTGCCTTAGCCCGGACCTCGCCTTGCCAGGCTAACATTGCACATTTCTAGAAGTGAAGGCTCTACCTTCCCTCCAGCCTAGACCTTGCCTTGCCCAGCTGGCATTGCACATTTCTGGAAGTGAAGGTTCTTCCTTCCCTCGAGAAATTGCACAAGTCTGGCCCAACACTGACCTCCAGGCTTGCATTGCGAAATTCTAGGAGGAAGTGCGTTGCTAGCCCTAGAAACTGCGCAATGCAGTTTGCTGGTTTGCATGTCACTGCTGATTGAAATTGCGCATTACACAGTTTCAGTCCTCAGCAAGCTAGGCTGGATTGTGGATTGCGTAGTTCCTGATGAGCCCCAAATTTGGTAACTTGTTGGGCTCATTTGGCCTAATTATCCTTGTTCAAACCTTCATTTTGCATAGCTTATGCATTATTTTTCAGTATGTTTATGTCATTTTTACGAATAAGGGTAGTCACTCTTCCTAGGTGGCTAACACGTGCTCATTTCAGGTTTTTTGACACATTTTGGAGCAAAACTGAGGAATCATGGGTTGGAAGACAGCCAAGCTTGGGGTGAGGATTCATAGGGGGGTTGTCTATGGCATTAAATAGCCTTCCTCGGGATCTTCACCGCCAACTCCAAGCTCCAAAGGCCACCAAAACCAGATCTAGAAGGCAGCCAAGCAGATTTTGGAAGAAGCTGTCTACTCACAGTTTGGGCAGCCAAGTCCCATAGATTTAGGAGGCCAGCTAGGGCCCTCGTGGTGTATAAATGTTAAGGCCTCAACCTTCGTGAGGGACTTTTGGAAACTCTTGCATACTTTGCACTACAGTGCTGCTAGCTTCATTTTGTTCTCTTGTAGCCATTTTTGGCATAAATCTTGACTTATGATCATGTTTTGATAATGAGAAGCAGTTTTATTTTATACCAACTCTGAGTTTTATATAGGAGCCATAGCTCTCGGGGTTGGGCCCAACCTGAGAGCCTAGGGCCTCCTTCTTTGTACTGTTACCTTTTCTTTATGCATCATGATTTTCCTTTTATGCATTTGAAACGTGTTTCTGTTAAGAAGATTTAGTTGTGTTGGTTAAATAGGTCATTGGTTACGAATAGAATTGCTTCAGATGTTCAGAATAGATTGGTAGGATAATAATAGTTAAAGCTCCAAGAAAAGGGTCGACAACACTCTCAGTTTCACCTCATCCTTATTGGATCAGGGGCTGGAATTGCAGAAACAGTGTTGCCCCAACCAAAACACTAGTTTGCTTGACCATGCAATCCTTGGTGTAATGTTTTCATTTGTAGAAGTTAGTTATGCGTTCAGACCTCTGAAATGTTTCCTCGCTGAAGTGATGTACATGGTTCTCTTTATAAATAAAGTTGCTGTTCATTTGTTTCATTGACAATTAGAGTAGATTAGCTAAGATTTCGATTATGTGCAGGACTTTGTTGATTCGGTTAAGTGTACACCGTGCAGTGCATCTCCACCACTCTCTCATCCGCCTAAGCTTTGTCTAGGCCAGCTGCTCCATCTCCTAGTTAGGTTCCTCGTCTCACAACTGTTTTTCTACCCTCGTAACCCTACCTTCTTGCTCCTTCATTGTCTTAGCCTTCTTTAAGCCAAGTCAGCCTTCTACACCCTCTCATCACTCCACCCATTAGTCCCTGGGTCATTTCAGGCCCCTGTCTTACCTCCCTATTCATTCATGCATCTTCCCTCACTCACCCATCCTCTAAAATCCACTTTATAAACTTCCTGTAGAAATTTCTGAACATCCTGTAGAAATCTCTGAACATCCTGTAGAACCCCTGCAGACTTCCTGTAGAAGCTCACAAATGAGGTCTCTTGATAGCCAAACTTTGTGAAACTCTCTGGAAGAGTGTTAGGGACTCCTTATACCCTCTCTGAACCTTCCCAACCATTTCCAAGCATTTCTCCTCCTTGATCCACCCCTGCACAGTAAAAAGCCAGTTAAGAACACATGCACGATAATTTTGATAACTTATTCAAAAATACAAAAAGATGTTTTCTTTAGATAGAGGTAGTCTAGACACATGAATTTTACCTTCATAGAAGTAATGACATCTCTTTTTAGTAGTTTGCATTCTCTCCCTTGCATCAGTAGGACTAGCTGGTAGAATTAGGGTTTGCTAGGGTTTGCGTTACTTTTTGGCTTTCAGTTTCTTTCCGCAAGTAGATTAGCTTCCTTTGAGTTAGCTTCCATCCATCAGTTAAAAATCTTCTTCTAAGAGCTCATAGAAGTTGGCTTAAGCCCCTAGCGGACTTGTGCCAGCTGACCAAGTGACAGCTGTGGCAAGAGCTAGTACTTGTGCATACGACACCGTCGCTTCCAAGTTTGTTACGAACTACCGGGTTGATAAAAGTAAAGAAGGGAGTCCCAGGAGTTGTAGCATTATTGCTGCAATACTGGAGCCCACCAGTTCCAATATTCAGTTAGCCTCCTAATAGCCCGGAATGTGCCTTGCATAGTTTTGACAGTCAGTCTCCCAGCCTCCCGGTGGAAATTGCAGAATCTTCACAGACAGTCACACAGGTATGTTGCATGTCAATCCTCCAGTTTGTTTTGATTTTCTACTAATAGATTGCTTGTCATGGGTGTTGCTATGTCTCCAGGTATCATAGGTGTTCGTTTGCCTCTCAGTAGCAGCATAGGTACAATGGCTTCCAGGAGAACAGAGTCGAAGACACTGTTCAGAGCACAACTGGGGATGCAGTCGATCAAGTGTCTATGAAATTTCCTATCTATGAAGACATAAAGTTGTTCATGGACAAGGATATCAAGATGAAATGGAAGCAACGTCACAACAAGCAGCAGAAGGTAGTACACCTGCATGTGACAAATGCAAGAGGAAGCTTGTTGACAACGCAAAGGCGGAACAAAGTTGCAAGCTCAAGAAGATCCACTTGTGATGAAAGCAACTTTGGAGATTTCAGCTGTGAGGCGACGATGCGACAAGAGGATTGAGCGAAGACGGAGAGAGAAATAGAGAATGAGTTGTAGGTGTTGAAGCGATAACTCAAAGGAGAACAAGAGCTACACCGACAAGGGAAAGAGTTGCAACAGGAATAGGCACAACAGGAGGTGCAACATGCACAGACTAATGAAACTACACCCATACAGGTTATGGATCCATCCAGTAGCTGGTATGGAGCAGACAGGGTGAGCAGTGCTGCTGAGTGCATGCAAGGGTATTCAGGAGCATGGATTTCATTGTGTGCACACATGCGATCCAACCCATTTGGCACACTCATCGAGGTGAAGAAAAGAAGCAAGTTTGATTGGAGATGAACATATATTTTGACAAGTTGATGCACATGGTCACCAACACACACTCGGAGATCAACACAAACATTATGCATCAGTATGTTGCTGGTCCAACTGCACTCAAGATGATGATGTGCATGTTAGCAGATGAGTTGGACAGAGGAGCCATATCAGTGTACCCAGATGCAACGGAGGCGAGAGTTCGCTTTCAGCAAGATGTCACCATTGTGTGCACGGACACCATCATGGACAACCAAGCTTGGCATAAGTTCTCCACTGTCGATCATCACAAGGATGTTGAAGAGTTGGTCTTACCACAACTGCCCGAGTGTTAGTGATAGCTTTCATGGCTTGCTCAAGCCTATTTTTTCTCACATGGTTTCATGTGCAGATTATATGTAACATCTTGTAAAGTGGAAGTCCAAGTGTCGATAGTTGAATGTAACAGTCATGTAGTAGGTGAAGAGTCACAAAGGGGAATGTCAAGGGTCACCCCACCCTTTGCTATATATAGTACCTCATAACTCATTGTAGAGGCTTTTGGTCAGCCAAGATTCCAATAGGAGTATCTTAGAGAAAGCTTGGAGAGTATTGTAACGAGCCTTGGCTTCTCTGTAGTGCAGAGCTAGTATATCTCTTTGGAGGAGCAGGCGACAATGACTATAACATTCCACTGTCGGAACTAGTGGTTGGTCATGGTTGTATTGTATGACTAGAACTTTCACTTCTTAATATAATAGAGCCAACACATTTCATGCATATGTCATATTGTATTTCAGCTATCTTGTTTAATCTAAATGATATATGTATCTGTTTGCTTATGCATGTGTATATAGACTCTTTCTGTATATGTATGTATGAATCTTATTGAAATGTGCTATTGGTTTAACCATCACTTTAGATTGCTAGCTTACTTGTCTTCCAATTTGTGATGCATCTTTGCTTGTGTGTTCCCTTCTTAACTCCGTGCTTTCACAGGTTTCCAAGGGGCGCACTCACCTCACCCTCCGTGTGTTAGAACTGTTCATGCACCTTCCTTGACTTGCTGCATATGTCACACCCTTTCTACCAACAGGGACATCTTACTTGCCTCTGCATGCAACCACGGTCAAGGCGATACCATACGACCCACTGCTGGGACTCCTACACCAAACGGTCTGAGGTCTAGTTGAGACTTCTTACCGAGGAGATCCCTGACATGTTGGCAGGTCCAGCACCATCAACAGGTGGCCATAAAGCATGATATAAATGATAAGGACCATGATGGAGATGATATGCTTGAGGTTGTCATCCATCAAAGGTTTATGAGCCTGATTGTTGACATCTCTATCTTTTGGTTAGAAGAGAGGATCTCATGGAGTAGATTACATCCCTTTGTTCCCTCTTCTCCTATGATCCTCCATGTGTGGGCATTCTATTTTCCCACCTCCCGCCCTGGTAACCCTCCATATGATTGTTCCTATCCTTTCTCTTGGATTTGTTGCATAAGTAATCATTGGGAAAAATGTTTTTATATTGATCTGATAATGTCCTGGTTGCATTGGCTCTATGATTACACTTAACATTTGTATATTATATGCATGTTAGGTTAGGATGCATTGCATGATTTTCACATCAGAACTAACATCATATGCGATTATCTTGCTAGATTAGTTGCATTTAGATTAAAATTGAATTTAGAGTAAATTTTATTTTTTGTTGATTTTATGGCCTAATATTAAGCATGGGTGATCATAAGACACCACCAAAACATGTTGTCTTGTGTGCTTGGTCTTTGATATGTGTAGGTAACTTGTTTGCGATCCCAATAGATTGTTGGTGTTCTCATGACCTCCCCATTTGAGTACGTTCACGCTCTCTTATGAGAGATCATGTCCCAGTTGGAGCCAGATGTTACCCACCACCTATGGGTAGTATCCATAGGAGATCTGTTTTTTTCCTAGATGGTCCTCATACAAAAACCAGTAGCCCCTAGCAGCCACCAGATAGCTCGATGTGCCATTATCTCCGTCACTTGAGCTAGCCATATGCTCCCTCGCCCATGTGATATGATCATATGTTTGAAGGTGGACCTTCCAACCCCGAAGTTATGGATTTTCATTGTGTAGTTGGGTATTCTTGTTTACTTATCGTGGCAACTTTTGGGGATGGATTAGTGGGGGGATTTGGATAAAAGAGTGGTCTTGGTTTGTATAATTGTCTCCTCTATCCAATTTAATGGTTAACCTTGTATCTTAGTCCCGTGGGATTTCCTTTATTGGCTATTGGATTTAGGAGTGGAACTATATGGGAAATCCCAATTTTGGTTTCATGGTTTCGCTTCCCGACACCATATGAACCAATGCCATCCACTCATTATAACGACATTCACCATATTTTCCATCCGGGTCCACATTTTTCCATTGGGTCCAGAAGGAGTTAGCCTCCCCTTCCCCTTTTCCACACTTTGGGTCGGTCCTAGAATGATGCCACAGAGGTTGATGCAGCGAAAAGAAAATAAAACACATAATTTGGCCACCCTCAATAGGAAATGTACCATAAAATGAAAAACATGGCCGGGACATACACATTTAGCACATGGGAAAAAGACAAACATAAGCTCTACCCCTATCATATTGGCCATCACCCTGGTTCTTAGGGCCCCTCATATGGGCCTTGTTATCGCCCAGATTGTACAGACACCGCGACAACCACTTAGGGAAGGGGCTGCCACTCTGATCACTGCCCACTCTATTCTAGTTGTCTCCCAACAACGAGCTATGGGGGTGGAGTCCCTATCCAATGAGATGAAGGAAA
The DNA here is from genome assembly GCA_031772625.1 of Pinus tabuliformis. Lineage (NCBI taxonomy): Eukaryota > Viridiplantae > Streptophyta > Pinopsida > Pinales > Pinaceae > Pinus > Pinus tabuliformis. The sequence continues at coordinate 123,299,747 of CM062808.1, read as the reverse complement.
ACAAGTTGGGAACCAACTTACTTGGGAGACATGAATGAGTGGCCTTCCCATGAATGAGTGGCCTAGCTACTTGGTTAAATTTAGCAAGATTAATGATTATATTAGATTTTAATAATGAGACTAGTGCCTTAATGGAGTTACAATTCTTTCTTATGGTAAATTGAAACCAAGTGACCGGATGGACACCTGCTACTTGAATGATTGGATAACCTATATGATGTGCAAGTCCTAGGACTTATGTGAGATGCAATGATCTTGGTTAATTTTAATCATATGCCTAATCTAAGTATAACATTTTCCATAACTGTTTTGAGAAACAATAATCAAAGTAAGTTGTGAAATGGAAGCCAATGAGAAGTAGGAAACAACCTGATTAACAATACCTCCCCTTTTGTTCAACTCACCTAGTGCGTTCGACACTCCAGAGACTGTGGCTTTGACAACTGCAAGGTCACTATGTTAACTACTAGGAAGAGTTGAACCTCTCAAACTAGTTTGAAAAGGGTTTCCCTAAATCTCTATCAACCTAGCTTATGCTAGGAGGTAACTTCTTAATGCAAGCTATATCCTGAAATGCTTATGCAAGATGATAAGTGAGATTATCTTGAGTTAAGATTGTTTATGTTATTCAAGTGCTAAACGTGAATTATCTTAAACCAAGAGTACTTAACATTATTGAGATAAAAATAATAAACAAGATAAATGCTGAACGATACAAGTGCAAACTTCACCAGATATTATTCAAGATGTTAGATCACTTATCAATTAGCCACAAAGATATAAGTTGTCAATATTCAACAATTCAATATCATTTAAGATGAATCAAATATCGCTATTGAGATAACCAATGAAAACTTAGATGCCCAAAACAAGATTATGAACAATCTTATTACTTCAATGGAAATTATTAAGAGGAACTCAATCAAATCCACAAAATGGAAATATGCTCAAGAGACTTATCACCAAGATAATTTATGATTCAAGTTCTTTTCTCCAAATTCCAACTCAAAATTTGTTCATATAAAAATTCTATTCATAAATAGAAGATTTCCATGTGAAATAAAGACAAATAGAGCACTGCAATCCATAACACACTGAATAACAAAAATCGTTAGCTTTATTATATTAGATAAACTGGAGTTTTACATGCACATACAACCCCAAAGAGCTGAGATGAAAAGTTGGCCTAAAATAGATCTACAATAATGCCGCAAATATGCCTCCAAAACAAACTGAAAAATCAATACACTGCAACCTGTAAACCTATCCACCAAGGGAAGAGATGGGCGCTCCCCCACTCTCACTGAATCACCCAAGGGTTTCTATCTTGGGGCTACTCCTGAAGTAGAGAACTGAGTTCTCAAACCTCTCCACAAAAACAATACACAAATCCAAGATGTCTCCAAATGAGTTTCTCCTCCTCTTTTATAAATCTCATGGATAGATCTCCAAGCCTCTAGAAGCATCTTATTTTTTTATTTTATTATTATTCTAGAAGCTCCATCATTGAATTTATCAAGTGATCTTTTAATTTTCCTTAAGTCACTTTTGGCCCCTTTTCTCCGATTAAGTAATTTTCCTTAAGTCACTTTTGGCCCCTTTTCTCCAATTAATTATTTTTCCTTAATTAAAAGACTAATTAAAGTCATTTTTAACTAAGGAAAATGGAAAATCACCCACTATACTCTCTTTGGCCACTAGAAGTCTCTTCTCAGCATCCCATCTTGTAGATTTCTCGTTCTGGTTCCAACGAGCTATTACACTGAGGCATTTCATCAATTAATCTCCCTGGAATGCCACCTTGAGCATAATTAATTAAGTAATGCCCAATAATAATGCTGATTTTTGAAATTCGTTGGAATGCGATGGAATGAAAGGAAAACTGTGCGGATGATGGAATATGGCAAGTGAATACCATCAAATCCCATAAAAGCTCCTCAAAAATCCATCAGGACCCCTGATGACATAAACTAGCTCCACTGGCCTGGGCATCCCTTGCCCTAGAAATCTACCCTAGCTGTATTATGAAGAAGAATAAAAATTGGGACACGACGAAGGCCTTGTAGATGCACTTACCCAAGTGGCCCAAAATTTTAGAATGAAGATGCCACCTGAAAGTGCATATTTTGGGGACCAAACACCCGCGAAACCACCAAGGAATCAACACTAAAAATTCTAAGGAGGCTTTAGGTCAACCTAAGGTAGAAAGAGGCCAAGAAAAGCTAATTTTAGGCCAATGAAGACCAGCGTTGAGAGAAAAGGAGCTTAGGAGGGTAGATCAGGGACCAAAAAGGCAAGAGGAGTTCAGAAAGAGGCAACGTTGGGGCTCAGAGGCTAGATGTTGGGGCTTCTAGGGGAAAAGTCTAAGGTTTAAGGGCTGAAATGTGAAAATTCCTAGATCTAACAATATAGGAATGTTAAAGGAAATGTAACTAGGCTAGGTCTTCATAAATGTAATATTAATATTTGTACTTATTCAAGAAAAGATAAATTTTTTTGGTATTATTTTTCAATGAGTTTCTTGCTCATTGAAAATAGGTCAAGCACATTTTGAAGTGCTTCTAGAGATTCAAAGTCAACATGTAATTATGATGAGACCCTTTGAGGGCATGTTACATCATGTATGTCAATGTACAAGGTCATGGGAACATCTCCAAGCAAAGTCAAATCCTCTCCTAGCCTCAACGAAGTCTCCAAGCAACAAAATGATAAATAAAAGATGAATTATCAAGTCGGCCTAATGGACAGTCAAGTTGGCCTAAAAGAGGAGGGACAAACCTCTATTTATAGAGGTTGTCCACTCCTCATACAACGCATCATCAAGCTCTGAAATTAGCGAAGAAGGATAGACGAATAAAGGTGGAGAGAAGACAAGTTTGAGGAGCCTCTAGTGCAACGAAGGAGAAGAAGTTAAAGCCGCAGTCAAAGGGATTGTTTCTAAGGTGAAAACCAGTCACACGTGCGAGGAACAAAGCCATCTCTGCGGTCACAACAACAATAATATAACAGTCTCACATATATCATTGTTTGGGTTTCAAACTAGGCTTACTAGGCCTCCTATCCAAGCGTAGAGAGAAGGACCTCAAGCGAAGTTAGAAGAAGCCCTATATCTACAACAAGCACCCTCACACGTGCGAAGATAAGGGCTGCAATGCTATCACACTTAGCATACTACCATACATCAAAAGGAACTCAGATGATCTAGAGAGAGAATGAGTATCCTTAGGTGAAGGATATCACTAAGTAAAGAGTATCTCTCCTAGAAGATCTACTTGCTATAGAAGGAAGAACGAAGTGCTGGAAGAAGGTCCATGCGCCGAAAGATAGAGGTTCATGTGCTAGAAGTTATAGTGCAGAAAGAGGAAGGATTTGACTTGTTCTTGGAGGATCCTATAGTCAAGGGTCTAGGGTTTGGAAGTTGTTCAAATAATAAGCTTCAATAAGAGAAAACTTACAAAGAGTTTTCCTCAAAAGAGTGGAGAGGTTTTGTCCTTGGTAGAGAGCCGAACTTTGTGTTCTTGTTATTTTGTTTTGGTAGCAGTTTGATGAAGTACAAACATATGCACTAATAATAAGAAGAAGAAGCATAAGCTAACAAGAAAAGTAAAAAGACTCCACAAATTGTTATCAAGTGAAAAAGAATCATCTCAACAATTCTTTGCCCTAGATTCTTCAACATGGTATCAGAGCATAGGTGACACATCAAGGAAAGGGAAACTCAAGAACACTCATCAAAAGAACCATCTACAAAGTTGAAGCATCAAGCATAGAAGTCTCAACCACTTCAAGGAAAATAAGGTTCTACAATCCATCATTCACCAAGGAGGTCTACAAAGCTAAAAGAAGAACCTTACATAAAGGAACCTACAAAGAATAACATATTGGAGTAGGACCTACATCAAGATACAAATCACCATGCAAATATCATCATCAAGCAACTCCACTTGAAGAAGGCAACTTGAAGAGCATCAAGACCCAAGGAAGACAAACCACCAAGCCTTCAAGGAAGAAGCAATTCCATTACATCTCAAAATCTATCAAGTAAGTACATGTCCCCTTTTGAATATACATCAATGTCTTTTTGCAAGGAAAACGATAAATTGGTAGGTATCAATAACTTTCTTGCATGGAAGAAGAGGACTGATCTACTTCTTAAGGAAAATGAACTCCTAGAGCATGTCAAAAGGAATATCGCTATCCCTGCTAAGGATAAGACTCAAGCCTTAGACAAGTACAATAAGGATGATACAAGAGCTCAAAGGATTTTGATAGAATCAATCAAAGACTCTCTCATTCCCTATGTCTCCAAGTTTGAGACATAGAAAGAAATTTATGATAAGCTAGTAGAGCTATTCTTCGTATCCACCACCGGAGAAGTAATATCTTTGGGGAATGAATTATACAAGATGAAGATAACAAAGGAAGGAATAACTCCCTACTTCATGAAAATCTCTGAAATGAGAGATCAACTTCAAGGGCTTGGGGAAGTCATGTATGGTAGAGAGATGATAACTCTCGTACTCAATGCTCTACTCGAGGAGTGGGGAAACTTCACATTTAGCATTTATGCCAAGAAGGAAGCTACCACTCTCAGTGAAATGTGGTCTCTATGCAGAATATAGGAAACCAGACTTAAGTCAAAAGAAGATGTGGGATCAAAGGAGAAAGCATTTGCTACCATGGCCAAAAGAAAGGGTAAATTTGGCAAGTTTGGTCCACAAAGAACAAACAATAAAGACATATCCAAAATCCAATGTTTTGGATGCCAAGAATATGGACACTACGAAAGGAATTGTCCTAAGCTTAAGAAGGACAACAACAACAAAAGGAAGAGGGAAGAAGCTCACATAACTCAAGAGACGAAAGAAGAAGGAAAGAAGCAAAAGAAGGAAGATCCTCCGGGTCTCTACTATGACTAGCTCAAACTATTTACTTCTAGACTTCTTTCAAAGTTTTGAGTAGGATAGGAGAATGTAGGAGTAAATTAAAAATTCATGGCTAGAAACATCCCCTAGAGTCTAGCAACATGATGTACATAGAGTTCTAGATACTCATGTAGATGTAGCATTTATGGTAAGAACAAAAAATGCATAAGTAGAAATGTCTTCTAGAATATAGGAGCATGGCAGATATAGCTCAAGATATTTGTGTAGAAGAAGAATACCTAGTATAGGGCCTCATCGACGATGAAAGGAAAAATTATCATGATTAAGAATCTTAAAAGACCTCCATCATAAAAGGAAAAGAAACATTTGCAAGGCAAGGATCTTTAAGATCCTATGATGGAATCTTCAAAAGAAGGTTCATGAACCAAGGAAGATGTCTCATTGGGAATCCAATTCATGGGATTCAAGAAAAGGGATGATGTCTAGGGAAGCTAAGATAAAGAATTAAGGGCCACACCAAGGTCAATCAAATAAAGCAAGGATGATCAAAGGAGATTCAAGATGAGGTATGTATGCATCAAAGTTTAAGTCATGTTATCATTTGTATATTATTGAGTCATGGGTATAGTTCTATAACATGATCAAGCATGAAGGAATATATTTCACCAAGGACATGCTCTAATGCATGCACTAAAATTCGATGAAGGTCAACAAAACAATATGCTCACATAAGGAGCATAAGATTGCTGACTAAGAAGCAAGAAGAAATGTTGACAAGTCCAAAAAGCAAGCAATGAAGGAATGATATCACAAGAGGCATTAGATGGTTGACCTATTTATCTGAGGAGAAGCAAATGAAGAAAAGAGATCAAGCATGTGAAGAACACCATGATCATCGAGAATCAATATCTGACAAAGGCCTTGAAGATATCTCCCGAAAGAAGGAAGGACAACTATGATAAAGAAAGGACCCTTGACACCTATGAAGGCCTTGGAGATACAAAAGGTGTAGATAACTGATTCTACTCTACAGAGATGTTGTGATAAAAAATCCATCCAACAAAATAAAAAGCAATGTTGAAGCAATATCAGGATGAAGTCATCATGGGCTACTAGGTCAAAGCATGTAAACTAGCAAGTACTATGAAGCATCCATGAGAAGAGAATTCCGAAGCATGGACAAGATGAAAAAGGAGTAGCCAAGATGACAAGAAAACCTTATAGTCACTTTCCATGAAGCAATGACATGACAAACCAAGAATGAAAGTGATCGATGGATGGTGCCCTACCTAGAAGAAGTTCGAACAAAGACTTCATGACATCAAGAAAGAAAGAAGATCAAGCAGCTAAAGGACCCACGAAGGAGAAGTTGCTAATGAAGGAAAGAGTCTCCAGTTAAGAGGGAGCTCTAACAAGTCCTTGATCAATAGGGAGTTTTTGGATCACCCATGATTACAAAGGAGTGACAATTGTGTTTTCCATTTCATGGGTCATGCACTAGACCAGGACTAACAACCGTAAGTCTAGATGAAGACCATGAATGGAAATGTAGACAAAAGATAGACACAACATTCTTGTCTTCACTTGGGAAGAAAGAATGGGAGGATTAGGTAATCATTTGGCATTTTATACTCTTTGAGGATGTGTAGGGCATCCAAGACAAGAGTAAGAAAGATGACCGATATTCTTTGAGGGCTGGGAACCCAAGATAAGAATAGTCCTAGAAGGTCATACTCGGTGAACACCCGAGTGGGTATGTACCTTGAGAGACAATGATGAAGGTGTCTATAAATCATTGGTCTCGCCAACATTGTAGCTCATGGTATCGTAAAGAGATGGAGTTTTTAGTGAAGGCCTTGCACTATGACAATGTTGATGGATATGATGCTATAACAAATGGATTGCAAATTCGGTTTCTCTTATGTGAATTATTCAAGATTGAAAATTTCCAAACACCTTGTAATGTTGTATGAATACCTCCCTATTTAAGAGTGAGTGTTGAAGGAAATGTAACTCGGCTAGGCCTTCATAGATGTAATTTTGATATTTGTGCTTATTCAAGAAATTATTTTGATATTATTTGTCAATGAGTTTCTTCCTCATTGAAAATAGGTCAAGCACATTTTGAAGTGCTTCTAGAGAGTCAAAGTCAAAATGTAATAATGATGAGACCCTTTGAGGGCATGTTGCATCATGTATGTCAATGTGCAAGGTCATGGGAACATATCCAAGAAAAGTCAAATCCTCTCCTAGCCTCAACGAAGTCTCCAAGTAGCAGAATGACAAATAAAAGATGAATTATCAAGTCGACCTAATGGACATTCAAGTCAACCTAAAAGAGGAGGGAAAAATTTCTATTTATAGAGGCTGTCGACTCCTCATACAATGCATAATCAAGCTTTGAAATTAGCGAAGAAGGATAGACAAATAAAAGTGGAGAGAAGACAAGTTTAAGGAGCCTCTAGTGCAGTGAAGGAGAAGAAGTTAAAGCCGTAGTCAAAGGGACTATTTCTAAGGTGAAAACCAGTCACACGTGCAAGGAACAGAGCCATCTCTGTGGTCATAACAACAATAATATAAAAGTCTCACATATATAATTGTTTGGGCTTCAAACTAGGCTTACTAGGCCTCCTATCCAAGCGTAGAGAGAAGTACCTCAAGCAAAGTTAGAAGAAGCCCTATATCTACAACAAGCACCCTCACACGTGCGAAGATAGGGGCTACAGTGCTATCACACACAACCTACTACCATACATCAAAAGGAACTCGGATGATCTAGAGAAAGAATGAATATCTTTAGGTGAAGGATATCACTAAGTAAAGGGTATCTCTCCTAGAAGATCTACTTGCTATAGAAGGAAGAATGAAGTGCCAGAAGAAGGTCAAAGTGCCGAAAGACAGAGGTCCATGTGCCGAAAGTTATAGTGCAGAAAGAGGAAGGATTTGACTTGTGCTTGGAGGTTCCTATAGTCAAGGGTCTAGGGTTTGGCAATTGTTCAAATAAGAAGCTTCAATAAGAGAAAACTTACAAAGGGTTTTCCTCTCAAGAGTGAAGAGGTTTTGCCCTTGGCAGAGAGCCAAAATTTTTGTTCTTGTTATTTTGTTTTGGTAGCAGTTTGATGAAGTACACGCATATGCACTAAGAAGAAGCACAATATAACAAGAAAAGTAAAAAGACTCCACAAATTGTTATCAAGTGAAGAAGAATCACCACAACACTTCTTTGCCCTAGATTCTTCAACAAGGAATCCTATTGCAACCAACTGAATCTACTTCTCCTAGATTGTAAATAACATTACAAGCTTATTTCAGATTTCTTCATGCAATATTGAAGTAAATTACTGAAGCAACCTACACCAATTAAATATGATTCTAAACCATAGAAACTAAGCAAGGAAAATAGAAACATATTGCACATAGTTATATTTGGACGAAAAGTCCCCGGAAAAACCTAATGCGGGAAAACTGGTGCAACAACTCTGAGGGTTTATTATTATTAAGCAGTAGAAAAATATGAATACATCATTGAATTCCTCAAAGGGTTATTCAGTTACAAAGAGAAATACTAGCAGAAGCTTTGTGAGTTTTAGCTCACACAATCATTGAGAAAAAGTCCCGGCTGATCCTACTGCTGGATGAAGTGCCCCTGGTAGGCACTGCGCTGCCTCTATGCTGTTCCAATGTCAACCCTTTCAGGCATTGCGTCACCCAGCTGGGGACTCGATTAGTAGCCTAGAGTCACTGCTCTCGGCCTCCCGGTCTTACACCCCGACTTCCGACTGCTGAAACTGACCCTTTGCTCTGATTTTCAACTTTCTATCTCTGCCTCTGCGTCACTTCTGCGTGGCCCTTCTGGCCCTGCGTCAAGCTTTGTGTCAAGGCTTATGGATCACTTACTGCCTCTCTTTGATGATGTATCTCCAATTGAGAATCTCTCTCTCCGGAAGCTACTATCCCTGCCCCTAAAGTACAAGATATTTCTTCAATCAATTTTCCTCTTGAGAACTTCTCATTTTAGAAAATCAATTTCCTCAATCTCTCTGTGTGTTTTCCAAATGACCCTCAAGCCCCTTCTTATATCTTCTTGTTGGACAACCAATGACCTAGATTACATCTTAATCAAAGACTCATATCGTTTTGGCTTCATCTGTGGATTTTTCTAGAAGTTTCACCCCTAATTAGATTAATACCCATTAATATTTTAATTTTCTTAAGTTTAGAATTAGGAACCCCATTAAAGATATTAATTATTTTAATAAAATAACTTATCGGTGGAATGTCCAAAAACTCTTTTTGGGTTCTTTGGAATACATGTGCCCAAGCCTCCCTGCAAAATTTGAGGCTTAGAGCACATCCAATGCTATCCCAAAACAACACTTCCTCTTAGCGAGGAATGTACTCTAACAATACACTGACACTGCATATTTCTTTGACTCTGAAGCATAGTCCCGTTGAAGAATCTAGGGCATGCATATTTAGGGTGATTCTTGGATACATGATAACAATTTGTGAAGTGTTAATGCAATTTTTATCTGTTAGGATATTTTGACACATAGGAATAGTTAAGTATAACTTGGTCTAGTGTAGAGTTAGGTAAAGTGTGTTTCTTTACTATGTAATTTTGTAACTTACAATCCGATGGTCACGATATGTAGTGATTCGAAGGATCATTCTCTCCTTGGTATTACCGACACTTGATCCATGGCTTAACAGCCGATTGGTCCATGATCTCTATTTAAAGAGCATGGAGGATCATTTTTAGGGTAACTGTTCATGAGAGAAGCTTATGTAAATTTTCATTCTTTTATTAATAAATCGCCTGAAGTGGACGGGTTGGCTCAGGTCGTGGACTATTTCCCTCTTTGAGGGTTTTAACCACGTCAAGAATACTGGTGTATTGATCTGTGATCTATTTGTGAGCGGTGTCCTTTGGTGTTCTGTTTGAGGAACTTACCCTGTAAATTCCTACATGGTATTAGCGCTATTTGAGGGCTGTATCCGTTGGTGATCCAAATCTGAAGCTGGTAGAACTGCATCCGAATGTCGTTTCCTATATCTATTGTTTCTGATTGCTTTCAGGCCAAGGGGACTACTCTATTGTATTAGGAGCATTTGTTCCAGTGAGGAACCCCTTTCGTTTGACCTGAAAAGGTTTCTGGTAGCCCTAGCTACGTCATTTTAAAGATTTGGAGGTATACAATGTTTATTTGCAGTTTTTAGTTATTTTCTCTTTATTTATTTCGATTTATTTAGCTCTCTGTTTTTTATTACTGGATCTATACCTTTCATTTCTGCGTATGGTCTTTTCCCTGTGACTCTTTGCGATCTGGGAAAATCAGAAACAGAAAGAAAGGATTTTTCTCATGCATATGCTCTTTTCCGCTGCGCCTTAGTGTGATCTCGGAAAATCAGAAACATTGAGGAAAATATTTAATTTTTGGCTAAAGCTAAGTTCAAGCCGTAAGGTTTGTTTTTTTGTATGTCCGTGTTAAGTTTTGTGTTTCTTTTTTTGTAGGCAAAAAAGAGCTTTCTCAAGTAAGCACGCACCCCAAAGCTTTAGTGATTAAAAAAAAAAAACCCCTTCCTCTTTTCCAAAAAATACTAACCTGTTAAACTAGCTCACTTGGTCCAAAGTTACTTTATGAGAATAGAGGTCTTGGGTTCAAGTCTTTCTTTTTGATGAGTTACTTTTCAAAAAGCACATGTAGCTTATGTTTTAAAGTTACTTTATGTAAAAGTGTTCTCACCCTTTATAAAAAGTGAGTCACTTATAATTCTAAAGTCTCTTTATCTTTTGTTTAAGTTACAATTTAGTGGGTAGCTCATAAAGTACCATTGTAAAAGTGACTTTCACTTATTTATAGAAGTGAGCCAGATATATTTCTTTTAAAAGTGAGCTAATTAGATTTATGTTTGGAAAGTGGGGAGATTTTTTTAAATATACCATTATCATTCATTTCCGCACATTCACGCACTTCGTCGGCATATTCAACAACTTTTATTCAAAAAGCCATAACTTTTTCATCCAGAAGCCATTTTCAGAGCCTTTTTTTTTGAATCAGTGTATTTTTTCGAGATCTTTCCATTGGAACACTTATTTTCAGCATCTACAATTTTAGTTTCTGTTAAAATGGAAAATCCATGCAAAGTTATTCTTGAGAACACCGACTACTTCCAATAATGATCCTACATTGTGGATTTACTTAGAAGTAAAGGTCTTTACATAATAGCCTCAGGCCAAGAAACCAAACCTAAAGATGAAGATAAGGTAGCCAAATGGGAAAATAGGCAAGTTCAAGCACGTGGGTTGATAGGGATGTTTTTTTCTCCAGACCTTAGATTCCATATCGTAGAACTTGATACCCCCAATGAAGCAATGAAACAACTCACTAAAGTTTTTGGAATTAAAAATGAAATTAGAGCCCATCAACTTGAAAATGAGTTGCTTACGTTGGACCCCAATAATTTCTCTTCCATTGAAGATTTTTTGTCCAAGTTCAAGACCCTTAAACTTCTCTTGGAAGGTGTTAAGGTTAAGAAAGAAGATGGTAGCTTTATCTATTCCATTCTTACTAAGTTGGGACCAGCCTACTCTGTGTTTGTTTCCACCTTCCATTCTGCAAGAGAAGCCTTCATTTCTCAAGGAAAAGACTACAAGACCCCTTCTTTTGATGCCTTTTGTGATTATTTAATAAGAGAACAAGACAAACTATTACATCTTGGTCTTCTTAATTTTGAAAACTCTTCTAAGAAAGCCTTAGCCGCCCAACAACAACCAAATTCAAAGAATCCTAAGAAGCTGTATCCTAAAAAGAATGGTCCTAAACCAAACAAGGGTCCTAAGCAATTTCAGTTTCAAAATGAAAAATCATTTCAACAAAATGATAAGACAAATAAAAAAAAAGGGAAGAACATTGATAGACATTGCCACTTTTGTAATCGAGATGGCAACTTAGAATCCAAATGCTTTAAGAAGATGGAAGCCTTGGAAGTAGCAATGAAGAAGCACAACATCCATTTGGAGCACTCTTCAACTTCAACTTCATCTTCAGCAATAGAACTTTCTTCATGTGGTTGTCAAGCATCTCAGTCTGGATATGCACTAAATGTATCTTCTTCTTCTCATTCTCATGAGTGGCTCATTGATTATGGAGCTTCTTATCACATGACCAAAAACAAAGCCATGTTTTCTTCTTTAAATAATTGTAACACCAAAAATATATATGTTGGTGATGATAAATCTCTTAGTGTTGTAGGGACTGGAACTGTTCATCTAGAAAATGGTCAATTTAATGATGTATTATGCATTCCAACCTTATCCTGCAACCTTCTATCTGTATATCAGATAGCTCATTTAGGTGAAGGTAAAATCGTTGAATTTTCACCTCACGATGTTGTAATTAAGGACCTAAGAGATCCTAGACAGATTTTAGCTACTGACATTGTTGATGATTCTACAAGGTTGTATAAGTTTAACAACTTTGGGTCATCAAATCTTCCCTCGGTATTTGTTGCTCATAATGATGAAGTGAGCAAACATTGGCATGAGCGATTTGGTCACTTAAACTATTGCTCCCTTCAGAATCTATGTAAAGAAAATATGGTGACAGGTATTCCAATGGTATCTTGCAGAGATGGTGTTTGTTCCGGATGTGTACTCGGAAAACATCATCGGGATAGTTTTGAAAAACGTGCCTCTTGGAACACCTCTTCCCCTTTACAGCTTGTGCATAGTGATTTATGTGGTCCACTTCCAGTTGTTTCATTCTCTAGCTACAAGTGTTTCTTAACTTTCATTGATGATTTCTCCAGACGCACTTGGGTATACTTCTTAAAACTCAATGTAGAATTTTTCTACAAATAAGCTAGCTCTGATACCATGTAGAATTTTTCTACAAACCAGCTAGCTCTGATACCATGTAGAAACTTCCCACCTGTAGATCAACCTAGTAATGCAATGTAGTAAAGCAAAACACTTGATCTAGTTCTACAAACAATTTAGCGGAAGCTTAATCAACCATGAGAAACATAAATAAGAACACATATAATTGATATGGAGAAATCAATTACACATAACACAGGAGAATTTACCCAGGGAAAGCATATGCCTAAAACCCCATCTCTGTATTATCATACAAGTGGAAATATAGTCCGGATTACACAAAGCCTTAGCTCGGAAGCTATCCAGCTCTCAATACAATCCCTCTGCTGCTCATAGACAGCCAAAGGCTTCTCACAAACCTTCTTCTCTGCCCTCCAAGCCTCCTATTTTCTTGTGCAGTTTTCCTTGGGGTCCAGTTCTGCCCCCTGTGTGAATTAGCCTCTTCACACACTCACTAACCTCTGATCTAACTGCACAAACCTGAAGGAGATAAATCCTCACCATGGATGAACTTCATTTATAGGAAAATTATTCATTCAAATGATAGTACACTATCCCTTCTCTGATCTCAACTGGGTCTCTGTCTGAACTAACATGCATGAATTATCCATGAGTGAATACTCAGTTATCTGAAAATAATAGTTGTCACATGCATGCAAGCATCAACAAACTATATCTCATTAATTTAACAACTTGTTAAATTAATCTAACTGAACTTGACTAAGTTAAACTAAGTCAACTGATTCTCTCAATATAGAATTCATCCTTAATTCCTCAATCAGTGGAGTAAATCAAGGACACATTCCCCAATTAGTGGAGAAATAATTACATGTTCTCACAAAGACTTCAAGTTTGCTTTTCCTTAACTAATTAACTTATGGAGAATTAATTAATTAATATTCCAAACTGCTGGTAAGACCAAATTCGAATTTACTTCCTATAGATAGACCAGGGACTGCTATAAATAGGAAGGGACCCAGAAATGCTATTTTTAGTAGTTTCACCTCTCACCCAAGGTGGCAAAAATGCTCATTGGCCAAATTGATATTTTTAGAAGTGCTATTTTTAGTAGTTCTATTTTTAGCACTTCCTAAATTTAGCATTTCGTGTTGCACACTTTTCAACTCTCCCTCTCAACAAGAAAGGTTTCCTCTCGAACCCGATCCTGTAACTTTGGAATGTTCTGCATGAAACACATCTACTAAGTGCAGTTTCTCCAGCAACACTCGAAACAAAAAACTCCCAACTAACCTCTCCGTTGGGATAGAAACATCCTCTGATGCTGAAGCTCTACCTGCTGCTGACAAGTGCTCCCTCTCTGACCTCTATGCTACTGCAACATATACATGCATCTCGAACTGTTGCACCCTTCTCTGTGCTACCCTGCACTGTGCAACACACTTGTGCCTCTCTCATTGCTGCAACCTGCATGCTCTGTGCTGTCCTGGGATTCCCTGCACTGTAGCTCTCTCTGCCGCTCCATTCGCATTTGTCTCTACCTAATCAGTCAGTTCCTGCTACTCCACATCGGGGCTCCCGTAGCAAGGTATCATCCAAGAGGTTGGGTACCTCAAGGATCCTACCTCTCCTCCTTGGGACGATCACTCTATATCGCCCCACCTCCTACTTGGAGGTATGGCTGCATGTGATCCCTCAACCCACCTGGCTCGAATTTTCCCCCTACTGGAGGTCTTTGCATGAGTAGATATCTCTACTCGATCTCCACTCAGCTTCCCTTGTTGTGGCTGCTCCACAACCTCATGAAGCTGCTACACCAATCGTGGCTCCTCCACAATCATCTGAGACTTCTTCTGGCGCTGCATGTTGAGAGGTAATTTACTCTCCCTCTCAACCACCAAGTATCTAACCTTTGCCTTGCTCCTCAAGGCTTTGCATGCATCTTGTACCTCAAGTGCATACAGGGTCTTGGCTAGCATACCAATCTATTTCCACTTTCCCGCCGTCACAAATTTTTTTGGAAAAAGAGCTAATTTTAAATCAGTGATATCTCCCTCATCCGAACTCCGATTCAGCCGATTTTTTTTTTGAATTTGGGTATTTTTCCACAAGGAATCCAAATCTGCTATTTGTTTTTGAAAATTTTGTACAAAAATTTTCAGATCTGCTCTGCAAACTCTCGGCCCAAAACTCAAAACTTTGAAATCTCCTCTTCTTGTATATTTCTTTTCCTTGATCACCTGTGCTCTGATACCATGTAGAACTTTTTCTACAAATCAACTAGCTCCAATACCATGTAGAATTTTTCTACAAACCAGCTAGATCTGATACCATGTAGAAATTTCCCACCTGTAGATCAACCTGGTAATGCAATGTACTAAAGCAAAACACTTGATCTACTTCTACAAACAATTTAACGGAAGCTTAATCAACCATGAGCAACATCAATAAGAACACATATAATTGATATGGAGAAATCAATCACACATAACACAGAAGAATTTACCTGAGAAAATCACCGGCCTAAAACCCCATCACTGTATTATCATACAAGTGGAAATATAGTTCGGATTACACAAAGCCTTAGCTCGGAAGCTATCCAACCCTCAATACAATCCCTCTACTGCTCCTAGACAGTCAAAGGCTTCTCACAAGCCTTCTCCTCTGCCCTCCAAGCCTCTTATTTCCTTGTGCAGTTTTCCTTGGGGTCCAGTGCTGCCACTTGTGTGAATTGGCCTCTTCACACACTCACTAACCTTTGATCTAACTACACAAACCTGAAGGAGATAAATCCTCATCATGGATGAGCTTCTTTTATAGGAAAAATATTCATCCAACTGATAGTACACTGTCCCTTCTCTGATCTCAATTGGGTCTCTGTCTGAACTGACATGCATGAGTTATCCATGAGTGAATACTCAGTTATATGAAAATAATAGTTGTCACATGCATGCAAGCATCAACAAACTATATCTCATTAATTTAACAACTTGTTAAATTAATCTAACTGAACTTGACTAAGTTAAACTAAGTCAACTGATCCTCTCAATATAGAACTCATCCTTAATTCCTCAATCAGTGGAGTAAATCAAGGATACATTCCCCAATTAGTGGAGAAATAATTGCATGTTCTCACAAAAACTTCAAGTTTGCTTTTCGTTAACTAATTAACTCACGGAGAATTAATTAATTAATATTCCAAACTGTTGGTAAGACCAAATTCAAATTTACTTCCTATAGATAGACCAGGGACTGCTATAAATAGGAAGGGACCCAGAAATGCTATTTTTAGAAGATGCTATTTTTAGCAGTTTCACCTCTCACCCAAGGTGGGCAAACTGCACATTATGCCAAACTGCGATTTTAGAAGTGCTATTTTTAGCAATCTAATTTTTTAGCACTTCCAGAAATTAGAGCATTTCTTGTTGCAACACTTTTCAACACTCAAGAGTG